>JAYKKI010000014.1:21148250-21776000 GCA_039881145.1 Druceiella hillmani
AGAATAAGATACACTTACAAGTGGAAGTGCTTTGAAAATAAAACAGGGTATAAACCATTTGCTCAATATATCAAGTTTGGGTAGACAATACATTCATGGCGATTTACCTTTTTTTGGAAATACAATCATTTGTGTCTTCAGAAATGTATGTATGAGAAATTTAAAATATTAATCTTGTTCGAACGGAAAATTAAAAAATAAAAATAATTATTAGTGTTCTTATTATTAAATTTAATTTAATTTCATTTTAAAATCTAATTAATTTTAAATGTGTCTTCGTAAAATTTTACTCTCAGTATTTTTTAAAACGCACCTTAATAATTATAACTTGAAAATTAAAGTTATGCAGTTTTTTTTTAAATAAAAATAACAATATCGTACAGTCAACAAAAGTAGGATGAATTAGAGATATTGGCAATATAAAAGTATTGTGCGTAATTGATAATTCCAATAGGTGATGGCTTTGAAAACAAAAACAATATGAATTTAACGAAACTTTAGAAAATTCAGAATATTGATTAAGTAATTGCCATTTTATAAAGTTCGGATCGAAATAAATCTGATATAGAGCCACCACAAATAATAATGCATAAACATATTTTCAACATGTTAAATACCGTTTTTGCGTTTATTTTTAATTTTCAAAATATCATTATAACAAAGTTTAACACTTTAATAAAGCATACAATATGTATAAATGAATTTCGAAATATATTTTGAGTACCTTAAAGTTAAGCAGCTTCTATTATTGTTTGTGTAAATAGAAAGTAAGGTCAGAAATAGTTTTTTCAGAAAATATCATAATTTCTTCTGAAAAATATGTATGTAGTTTTACTTGTAGTTTAATGTTCATGGCGTTCAAAGGTAATCTCTTTTCGAGATAGTTGAGTATATATATGATAGTCGAGAAGATCTCCCGGAATTGACTACCCCTTAAGAATAATATTAAATTATTGTCGCGTATTTTTTCCCACGTCATAAACAAAAGAATGGTAAGAATATTTATTTTAAGCTAAAAATAGTCATTTGGCGTGCAAAGATTTTTTTTAAATTTCCCACACGACCGTAGATAATCGTCAGCATTTTTTAAACGATCAATTTTGTATAGTAAATTGAAAAGTTTTAAATGTACTAACTTTAAAGAACCCAAAGATTACTATTTTCCTTATACATACAGTTCTGTTTATTGCAATTAATATCAAACCGCAAATTTGCAACAACTTTGTACGCTCTTATGCAGTCAATTTATTGCCGGATAACGCATAAAACCCGGCAATTTAGTTTGTTTTTCAAACCTCTAATCAAACGCTTTGCTTTCGTTTCGTTTGTGTTTTCGATGACTCTTGGTGTTCTGTTGGGTCTAAGGCATGTTTCCATCGGACATTATACGTTATACAATATGATATGCAAATCATATCGCAAATGATATGAAATCGTATTTGTGGATATTTAGTTGAGAATTTTACCTCAAATTTTCCCGGTGTTTCACAATTAAATTAATTTTTAACGGAAGTTTTAGATAATGATACAAAGGTGACGTAGAAGTTAAGGGTTAAAAAACTTCATATATTGACTTTGGCATAGCCGATTTATATTGAGTTCGTCGATACTTATGAAGTACACTTATCAATAAGTTCAAAATTAGACAAAACTAATTAAAATTATTTTAGATTTGAGAAATATATATAAAATATTAACATTCGCTTTACACAATTAGTAGTTATATACATATATATATATATATATATATATATATATATATATTGATATGACATGGTAAACTTTTCTGTGGAACGCAAAAATAAAATGGAGAATTTGGTGACTTTCCACTTGTTTTAAATATAATTTAATTTATATACTTAATTAATCATAGGTGAAGTTCTACGTCAATTTATTTACTTGTTTTTAGAGTCCCCAAAAGAGCTATTATAAGATCATCTACGTGTTCATTCGTACATCTATCTGTAACAGACGTTTCTAAACTTTTTTTTGTCTCAGAATCAGTTTGATGTAAATGCTTGATAAGGCGAATTAATCCGCATATATGTCAATAGTTAAGACACCAAAATATCGAATTTTTGGACAAGGCAATGAAGGAACCTTAAATATATTGGTAGGAAACTTTAAATATACTTTAAGATTTAGTACCTCGTACGAAAAACAGAACTCTCATAAGATTATTTGCATGTCCGTCTGTCTGTCTGTGAGAGGCGTTTTTAGCAGAAACGTAGAAACTGTGGTGTAATGTTGAAGCATATTAACGAGCATATATTTTTGCAGGGAATGAACTTTAAAAAAATTAAATTCTGTATATATATATATATATATTTATATATAAATAAATACATAAATATATGAATATATATACATATATATATATATATATATACATATATATATATATATATATATATATATATATATAGCGTGGGATATTGACACTTACAGACTTACTAACAAAGGTCTCAATAAATTATTTTTTCATTACTTTAGTTAATTATATATTATTAGAAGATATAAAACGCTAACAGGATAATTATGGTTTGAACCAGTAAATTATTACTGAATTTTCTTAACATGTTTCTAAGTCAACGCAATCAAGAAGAACTCCTAAAATACGTCCCTAAAACTTATAGGATATATTCTGTTGATCTAGAATTATAAAATTGGAATAAGAGGCCAGGTCACAGTATAAGTAAGGAAAAAAATCCAAAATTGTTAATGTTTTTACGCTTGTAAAAGATATGTTAAGCAATATATTTACGTTGTGTAAAATTAATAATTGTAAATAGTGTAACAGGGATAAAGTATACCTTCAGTTGTTTATAAGTACCAATTCGTGTACTAAAGCCTCGTGGTTGGAGTTCTACTCGTGCTTGACAGGTTTTTTAAATATTCACCACGCTGTTACGCCTGTGAAATTTACAGGTGGTAATGTATTTACTTTTTGAAAAATTAACATTCATTAATATAGTATTTTTAATATGAATATAATGTACCTTTTAAAGTCCAAAACGCCAAAATTTAAGCGGAAATCTTATAGCAGTTCTATCCGTATTTGACAGGTTTTTTTCCTTAATTTTATGATTCGTGTGTGTTATTATCTAAAGAGCAAATTATAAAGATATAAAAGCCATGTACTTAAAAATTTTACTCATAATAACATTTGAGATATTGTTAAAAATATCCATATTTTTTTCAGAAACCGTTGGATGTAGAAGTTTGAAATTTTGCATAGTAATATAAAGTATGATAACACGCATATGTATCTCAATTCTAATAGTTCAAAATATTCATAGGAAATATTTTAAAGAGGACGATAAACTACCCGAATTTCTATCATTTAATTTCATGAAGTGTCAATTAAAAAAATAAATTATAAATATTCCAAAACTACTCATTTTATTATTTCATTTAAATTAGTTAAACGTATGTCTCTGCAAATGTCAAATAAATATATATTTTTATGGTGGATCAATTTAAAATATCGTTTTATTTTATATAAGATAATTTTATGTAACGCATTATATTATGTTAAATATTAACAATAATATAAGATATATTAGCATTTTAAAAAATGTAATACCATTGAAACGTAATTTATTAGATTAAAATTTAATGATGACTACTAAATTAACTTCGTTAAATTGTGTATTTCTTTGGGTCCCAAACTTCATAATTTGAAATAAATTTATTTAGAATGATAAGAACATATAGCTTCTGGTAGAAAATGATATTTAGTGTATTCTTATGTTTACATTTATAATTCAATCTAAATATTTATTAACTCGGATATTTCTTCTCCTAGATTTATTTGACTGCACGTTTTATTGATTAATTCCTATATTGATTATTGTCCTAATTCACCATAGTTAACTCAAAATTTGACTAGAATTTATTAACTAATTTCAATATCGATTATTTCTTGAATTCAATATATTTAAATAAAAACACCTAATTAATGGGGCTGTGCCCACTTTTTGTAATTGCAAAAAAATTTATATATTTAATTTTGTCTTTTCAAAACGAATTGTTAAAGTTTATATATATATATATATATATATATATATATATATATATATATATATACACATATTTGTATGTTTATATATATATATATATAGATATATTAAATACAACGAAACCTAGGTCGTGGTAAAGAAATTAAAGAAAGTAGAAATAATACTACATCACGTAGTTTCATTTAATTGTGCAAAATTAACGCCAAATATATTCAATAGTAACATCTTCTTTAGTAGCAACACTTAATGTTTGTTATTTTATATGTAACTTTCAATTTTAATCTCTAAATAATTTCCACTAATTATTATCAATAAGGTAAATAGAATTTTTCGTTAGAACAAACTTCCGAGATCTTGAATATGCCTGGATACGTCTTAGCTACATCTGACCCTTGTCAAACATAAATATCTCGAAGCGTCCTTTTAATTTCTGCATTTCGACGAAGGCGATTTCCATTTCGGCTCTGGCTACTGACGATTAATCTCTGAGAATTATTCCTCGGTGAGCGACAGATGAATTACATGATTTTGCTACCGTGCCCGCTATAATTCTATAACAAACTTAACTTCCTAGTGACAGGGCGGCTTTAAAGAGAGGCAATTTCAGATATTTTTCCCATATTAGCTTTCTTATGTTACTACGATTATTTCCTTTACAAAAAAAATCCCGCGTAAATGTTGTAAAAGTAAGTGTTGAAAATATTATGTAACATGCCATTAATTTATAAATTAAATTTACACTTTACATAATTTCAGAAGAATGCGTAGTAGACTTAATTTTATTAAACATAACGTTAAAAAGGTAAAAAAATTAGTTCCGATTTATTATGCCAAGTATCCGTAATTTTAAGAATTTTTAATATAGAATCTTTACGTTACCACTACCGTTGTTTACGTTACGTTATGTGTAAGGTACTTAACTTTATATATAGTGAAGGGATAAATAACTTTTTTATTCGTGTGCTCCAGTGTGTAGGTCATTAATAAATAAGTCTTTATATATAGGGGGTTCCCCATAATCCTTTTGTATATAAGTTGTATTCTTTGTTCTAGTTAGATATTCCCAGCACCTATCATTTTAAGTTGTATTTTTGAATATTTTAAAGTATTAAAAAGTAGTATATGTAACAAAATTAGAAGAAAAATTATTACAAGTAAGTAGGCTCTAACCGTTTATGAGCAATAGTTGATCAAATTATGACATGTAGTTGGAGCTGTAAAAAATTCCTAGAAACTCCATTAAAGTGACATAAATTAACCGCAAAAAAACGTTGTATTCCAAAATATATTACATGTTACACTAAAATAGATCTTACATTATGCTAATTGTATACATTCGCCTGAAATGAAAAAAAAAAAATAATTTAGTATAAAATTACAGTCGACAGCACTTTTAATTTCGGATTTTAACTCAACCTTACCTCAGCGGTACAAAGATGAGATGTGAAGTTGGAGTATAAATATTGGTATATTGTAGATTATGCTTATAATAAATGACGCTTATTGCCAAAAGATTTACCTTTCATGGAAGGATGAAATTTTGTCAAGGTTGTTTTTATAACATCTAATACCTTTAAATCCAAGGCTGCTGAATAATGTTACGATCGTATTATACATTAGACATTTTACTTATGTCAAGAATCGACATTAGAAAAAAATATCAATTGGAAGCCAAAATAAGATTCATAAAGACTAAGCCACGTTTTTCATCACTATATGTTCAAAGAAAAAGAGGTAAAATATTGTTGAGAGAAAAATAAATTCAAGTGAAAACCTGAGCTTATTTCCAAAAGCTAAGTCCTATCTAAAGCTAACAATAACATTGAATACAAATTGGTATAACTAAAATTAAAAAGGAACTGCGGTTTCGGAAGTTTTCCATAAAAAAAGAAAAGACGGCACTCCTCTTAGTGCAAGAAGTATGCTTGAAGAATATATTATTAAGATAATGGGTGAAATCGCGTAGGAATACATTACGTCATAAGGAAGAAATATAGTCCATCGAGATGACGCGTGTATTGTCCGCGTTCGATCCTCGTTTTACTCTAAGAAAAATGATTATTTGCGGGATATCTTGTTGAAATTTCTTATTCACGGTACGCTAAGCGCGGTTGATCTTTTGTGTTATTCACGTTTGTATTCGAATGTGTAACTGATTTTTCCTTATGTTTAAAAAAAATAAAATTGCACAAGTTCTTATTGCGCATGATTTCTAAAATAAGCTCTAAGTTTATACATTGTCTATCCCTTTTATGATACTTTTTGTTTTTTTTCCCTTTTTTAAATGAAAGATTGGTAAGCTCTATTTATGATTAAACAATTTTGTCTTTCTAGCTTATAGAGTTGCGACATTTAGAATCGACTGCATTTGTAATTTTTTTATTACTTGATATGATTACTCATTATTTTTTTCAATATTTTAATACATATAGCTTTAAAAACATTGTGCCATTGTGCAAATGGTTTGTGAATATATAACCGTGTAAATAAATTTCGCAAACTGTATGATGAGTAAAAAGACAATAGCTTTGTATTTCTCTACTCTCGATCTTAGTTTAATCACGAAAGTCATGTAATGAAAATCGTTTGCAATTTAAACAATGTATATGGGTCAAATAATGCTAATGAAAGTACAAAGTATTTTATGCGTTTAAAAGTTACTCTAATTATGTTACTGCAAATATTTTTATAAAATATTTGCTGTAACATAATTAGAGTAACTTAAATAAAATAAAAACATGAACCAGAAGATATTAACGATGACGATCTTTATGATATAGCGAAAACTTTATCCTCTACACATCTAATACAAGATTGTGACGTATTACTTAAGTCCGCAAAACGATTACGAAGAACCTCATAGTCAAAGGGTTAAGACGAGTTAAAATAGTTTCTCTTCGCACTTGAACAATACTCTATACAGAACAAAACTACCATGGATTGATACGATTTGTGTCTGATACTTTTCCTAAAATTCTTCAAAATTACTAACATTCGTTCAATACTCATTCAGACTAGATACAAAATCTAAGGTATATTTTCCATAAATTTATTCTCCTTCATAATTTATTCAAAAATTAAAAGAGTTTTCGTTTATATTCCAGATCACAACATAATTAGTTCCTAACTTCTGAGGTCAAATGTTACAAATTTAAGAGGTCTGTGACATTGTGGTATCGATGTAGCGACATTATTCTCACGAGTTTTATGTTTCAAAATCGGAAGTAGAATAAAGAACATAGATTTAATACAGTGAAAAAGGGAAGGGTATGACGAACGGACGGATATAACTTCGTCATAGATACTTATGTTTGAAATTTGTGAATATGTGTGGGATTTCGGTATACGGATGAATATATAGTAAAATGAAGATAATTATTTTATTTTTCCTCCCATAACACGAGTTACAACTGGGAGTGATTTTATTTATCCATTCCATCGCGTGGGATGAGATGATTACTTTTTGATGTAAAATTGAACTTGACAAAAATAGTAAAATATGTTTTTCATTTTTAAACGAAAAATTAAGACTAAAAATGACTCTTACTTTAAGACTACGAATTTAAAAAATGTGGAGAAATATTTAGGTAATCGCTTTTATTTAGAATTTCCAAATAAAATTACTTGTTATAATTTGGAGAGATATAGAAAGATTCTGGTGACTAGTTTATTGCTGTTTGTGCTACAGTTGTAATTTTGGTACGTTAATGGAATAAAAAACTTTTTTCTTATTATTAATTTTCGTTTTGTTTCCTTTTTTATACGAAGACTTATAATCAGAGAAAGTGGTGGTATACTTTTAGTCACGAATTAAATGTTATTGATATAAAAATGTAGAAATCATCTAATTTTCTTATTTGTATTTCTGTCATAGTAGATAATTTGTTTCCTCTGATTACTTTTTATTAAAATTTTCCATTAATAAAAATGTGTCTTCAATTTCATATTATCCTAAAATTAGTGACAGATTCAGGGCTTCTATTTTTTTCTTTGTTACCTTTAACGCATTCCTCAGTTTGATTGTTTTTTTTATTCCTTATACGCCTGACTCTCTTATCTATAATTGTTTGAAAAATATCTGTCTGTACCAAACTCTCTCAAAGTTTTCTAATTTTATGAGTGAAGGTGTGGTCTACTTTTTGACAACCATTTCCTTGAATAATTGAAATGAGGTTTTACTGCTAATCGCTATATTTAAATTATGGTTTAGATTTAAATTCATTTCTAATTGTTAAGATGGAAAATTTTTAGCCATACGGTGAATTAAAAACATTGACATACTGTAATAGCCAGGTGAAAATAATATGAAAAATCTATCTATAGGAATATTATGAAATAGATAAAAAATGTTTTTAAAGTAATTGAATAGTGTTATTGCTGTATTTGCTTAGTTCAACACATAATTGACTATTTCATCAAGAACAATGACTTGAACAGATGTTTAAAAATTTTTGCGAATAAAATATCGACTTATGCATGCTACTTTTTATTAATGTGCGCAAAATATGCTACATTGTTAACATAGGTATTATTTTAATATGGAAATTAGATATATTTTGACTAGTATATTGTTAGTTGAATATTTTAGAATAAACTACTTTAAAATTTAAGAAAGGGGAAGGGGGATTAATCATAAAGACATTAACCGATGTTTGTATACTTTTCTATTTCTATTGCTTTAAAGGAAAAATGGAACCGTTATAAAATCACTCCGTTAATCCGTTATAGCCGTTTTTCTCAGAGATTGCTTGATGTAGAAATTTGAAATTTGGCGAAGTAATAAAACATGTTAATTAAGAATAAAATAAATTAATTAACATCTTTTTAAGTAATGAAACGTGTTAGTCGATGTCATTTAAAACAGCTAGTTATAAGTCTGAAAGATATTTTTTTATAATTTTAAGTGTTTCATCTTCTCAGATATACAGAGAAGTATGGGGAAAATATGTCTACAGTAGGCAATACATTTACAGTTTTCTATTTTCTCAGCTGATTTTGTCAGAAACCATGCGATATAGAAAATTTGGCATAGTATTACAAATTATTAACTCATATATTTTTTACATATTTTAAATTTAAAGAACTAACATTTTTTTATCTCATTTCAAACATCATGTGGTGTATCCATTTGAAAATATTTTTTATGAGGAATACAAATTTTATTCTTTCACAATGTTTAAATTGTATATTTAAAAAAACAATCTGAAAATAGGAACAAATATTAAGTTTGAATTACTGAGTAATGTAATGTACCTGAATTACTGAGCCAGAAATGACAAAAAAATTAATACAATGTAATGTACCAGAAATGTAATGTACCTGAATTACTGAGCCAGAAATGACAAAAAACTTAACGCAATGTAATGTACCAGAAATGTAATGTACCTGAATTACTGAGCCAGAAATGACAAAAAACTTAATGATTCACAAAGGTTGATAAAGTCTGACAAAAGGTTACAGAAAAAATAAAGTCATTCTTCTAGACCTAATAATTTTTTATACATTTTTACGCTTATCGAAGTAATATTATATAATACATTATGTAATATTTTCAAATATTATACGCTCATTTATACATATGTACATATATATATATATATATATATATATATATATATATATATATATATATATATATATATATACCCTCAAGTGATTTTAAGTGCCGAAATATGTACGGAACTTTCGTAGTGTGAGTTTTGCTCATGCTTGACAGGTTTTTTAATTACTACTCTGTATGATAGAATTTAAAAAAATGTTTTTTCCTATTTCATTCAAATCGTCGTTTTTCCTATATTTATTTCTTGCAGCTTTTTAAATAAAGTAGAAATGCGCAAGAATATAATTTTGATATTTTAAAAAATTGGGGCGCTAGAGAACTGTGAAAAATGAACGGATAAAAGACAATTAAACAGGCTATAGAAAAATAAATTCTAACAAAAACTATAAATTATTTTATAAATATGGTTCGTTTAATATAAAAGAAAAAATTATATAATACACGAGCGCAGTTAACAATATATTGATATCTACTCGTATATCGAGTACGGTATCGCTAACACCGCGAGACAATACTTCCACTAAAGTTTTCCGAATGTAAAAGTTTAAATTTATTACTTAAACTAGTTTTCAGTTCAAAGTTTTCGCTAGGGAAATATACTATATGAAGGCGGTGTTACTTGCCACTAAAAGCTTTAGGTTTTGCTTTGAACATCCGCGTTTCCGCTTCAATGAGTTCCAGCCCCTGTTTATTACTAACATTTCATGAGCAATTTTGATGTTTTCATGGCTTTGAGGTACTCTCTTGTTACAAATAGATATTTTAGATTAAAATTTAATGATGGTGACAAAAATCGACTTCTTTAGAGTCATTTGAAGAAAAAGAAATAGTTAAATATTATGAACTAATAATATTTACCATACTCATATTTCACTTTGATTTACGTCGAAAATTGGAAAAATAAGTTTAGAGCATAAACGTATTTAGGCGGAAAATTCCGTCGATTAAATGGGTGTAGAGAACCAACTTATTCGTCATATGAATTTTAAAGGAGTAGTCAATATCCATATTTGTTTATTATTTAAGATAAATAATTTCGAATGATTAAGCTTTTATAATTATTTATATCGCTTTTTACGGAATAGTTAAGCACGAGAACTTGTTTTGCTTACAATGTTTAAAATGTTTTACTTATTAGGAAGTTAAAAACCAATGCATTTGAATAAATACAAATATAAATGGAATTAAAATTTAAAAGTAAAACAATTATTTTATTTGATTGCACAGTGATTAAATTTGATTGCACAAGGATTTTTTCATTTAAAGTCTCAGATATTAAGTGAATGAATTCACAACAAGTTTCGAAAAATGATGTGTCGTAAGCAATAAGTTGAAAAAAATTCTGTGAATTACAGAATTTTTTTCAACTTATTGGCCTCATTAAACAAAATTAACAACAATTTTAGCTTAATATAATGACAAAATTTTATTTTTAACATTTTTTTGTTTATTTTTGTAAAAAACTAAAAAATGAAGATGAATATTATATATTGTTCCGTACGCTCGGCCAGAGACACTTCTATTTTTATCTGTTCGTCTGTGTGTCACAGGCCAATTAGTCTCTTATTTTCGTACCTTTTTAAATGATGTTTTGTGTACCGCGGTAAATTAACAATGCAAAGAAATTACAGTATAATATCAGAAACATTTTTTTTCCGTAAAAAATCCGTTTCAGTAAGTAATGTACCTGCGTTGTAAGAACAATTCTGCTAGATAGGTCTTTCGAAAGTCAATAAATGTATCTATGAATTAAGTAATTATTATACTTCCGTTTCGAGATATTTAATTTCAAAATTGATATCGAAGTACTCCCGTAGTTAACATCAAAATTATGTTTTACAAAAAGTGAGAAAAAATACTTAAATGTTGCCTTTAATTGGGACTTTCAATATAACTTATAATTACTTTAAAAAAACCATTTCTTACAAAGCAAAATTTTCCGAAGGTGAACAGTTATTACAGTCGTACATGAAGACGATTTTAAAATTTCATTTCTATGTAATATGTAATACTTGTAATTCAATATCACTGAACACCGTCATGGGTGTGTTCGATTCACTTTTTCATATACTTTTGTAGTTGTAACTCCCTGAGTGTATGGTTTTGCTTTGGTATGTGCTGTTTACATCATACATGCAATTTGTAAACGTACTATGAAACAATTTATAAGTTTACAACTACTTCGAATTAGTAGTCAACAATCCGAAGAAATTATGGCCGATATTGCTCAAATAAATCTTTACTTTAAAGTGAATAAATGAAGAAATAAATTTTGCATTTTTTTGTAAATATAAAAGGAATTTTATGTTAGGGATGTATTTTTGTTGTTTTGAAAAATATTCCTGTCCAAATATATTGATTTTTACAATTATTAGTCAAATAGTTTAACTTGAATAAACTATTTTCTGCAAAAATTCGTTTCAAATTGTTTTAGGATTATAACCAGTAGTGTAGACATGCACTTAAAAAAATTCGAAACAAGTTTTTGAGGAAAATTTGTTTAACTCTATAACGAGGAAAAACACAATCATCTAACAATGTTTTTACTTAGTTTTTCCTAACCATTAGCTATATTTAATGCAAATTTATTGCATTTCTATGTATATTAATAATTAAAAAATATTCAACACCAAAATAATTTGAATGAAAGAAGAAATTATTTTTGAGCAATCCTGGTTATTATAGCGTACTGGATACTTCAAAATACCACAAAGAAAATATAACATTTTTTTGGTGTCCCAAAAACAATACAATTTTTGGTTTTAGTTCTTTGGGTATAATATTTAAATGCAAAACATTCAGAAAAGTATGGTAAACTCAGTTAAGTATTGAGAGAACGTTTTTTGATCGATTTTAAGTAAAACACCTATCAATCACGATTAGAATCTGCACTGCAAGGGTTCCTTACCTTTAGGGATTTATAAACCTTTAATAGTACATAATATTCGTTAAACTATTTACAAAATTTTAATTTATTAAAAAAAGAACGAAAATATATTGCCCGTTGTATCTTTTTACGTGATATAACAACAAATTAACGATTCTCGGAATTTTCCCTTTACTTGTGCTATGAGACCTTGATTCCAGCCAAATTTCATGATTCTAATTCATCGAGTGATATGAAGCATAAATAACGGAAATATATTACTTACTATGTCTTTCAGAGGCGCACATGACCATTTTTTTTGTGATATAACTATAAATAACGATTTTCTACTATATTTATGCAATGAGACCTTGCTTTTAACATCTTTCTTGATTCTAGGTCAACGGAAAGTACCCTATAGGTTTTGAGTTACTGCGAGTGTAAAAATATGAAGCATAAATGGCTGAAACAAAAATATATTGCCTACTGTATGTTTCACAGGCGCATATTTAAAAAATATTTTTTTATGTGATATAACTACGAATTAACAATTAATTTTTTCCTTTACTTGTGCTATAAGCTTCTTGCCAAATTTCAACATTCCAGACCAAAGGGAATCAATTTCCAGATCAAAGGGAATCATTCCAGACAAAGATCACCCTATAAACTTTGATTTAATTACGAGTGTCAAAGTAGACGGCGTAAATGGTCGTATTTTTAGAGGTTTCTCATATTGCTTAGACATAGAAGCTTGGTTGTTTTACAGCTCCAAAGGACTGTAAACCTAAGTATTTGACAACATTTTCTTCAACTCCTATCAACTTGGTACTTTCAGACGTTCTTGAGAAAAAGGGTCTTCAGACAGACAGATAATCTGACAACGAAATGATTAGGAACCCTAAAACTACAAGTATTATAATTTTAAAGATAAAATTCATATTGATTCCTTTTCTTTATTTCAACCAAGACATGAAAATATTAGATTTAATTTTGTCCCAAATATTTATTTTAACTAAGATTTTACAGGTGCAATTCTGTTATTGGATGTAGTTGACGATGGATTCATAATTTTTTTGGATAAGTTCGTTAGTGTTTATTATAGAAATGATAAATATGTAAATACATTTGTGTGTCCAGGAATTGTTGCGGCTAACATATCTAATGTAGTTTTTGAGTAAGCAAATTAGCAAAGCACAACGTGTAGTAATATATGAAAGGGGAAAACCCCCTCATTCTCCCAACGCTATTTTGCAAATTAATATTATCATATAATTGAAAATTTACTTAAATTTATTCAGAATTGCCAAAAAATTAGTATTGTTACTATTTAGAAATTTATTTATCATATCTTTCGAATTATTACATATCATATTTTAAAGCAATTTAGTGAGTTATGACATACAATGTTTTTTATCACACAACAAATGAAGTATTTCTTAGACTATATTTTTTATGGCATACAATTTTTAAAAATGTTTTATTTTCAATCTCTTACTAGAGATTGTCTGTTTAAGGAATACAGTTCATATGTTGAAAAAAATTTTATTATCAAGTACATAACCAGACATGCAAAATTGAGGAATACTTCGACGATTATTTCCATCGTATTTTGGGAATTGAACTACGAAACCATTGTAGTGCAAGTTCAATTTCCATTTAAAGAGTTTTTTCTATTTAAAGCGGAAAAGTTTGTTGACGTAAAATGTTACCATATAATTGTAAATTATTTTTTTAAATTGTAATTCCTTTGCGTGTATGTATTTAACAGAACTCCGTTCAATTACTCCAAGTACTAATGCCTACATACATTTACCTTTAAACAAAACTCACTTTTGGTGAAAGAGAAAAATGTAACTAAATGTGTAACGCAATATTAACTAAAGATTTATTTAAAATTGTCATAATAAAAATCGGTCACATGTAACTAAAAAAGTAAGGATTAAGTGGTTATTTACAAACCTCGTTTTTTATATTTAAATACTTTTAAATATAAATTTCTCTAAATAATGCTGAAAAAAATAGATATTTTAAAGTAATTTCTTTCAAGCGGTTTCAACTTATCACAGTGCAGTGGATTCCTGATATAGAATTGGTTGAACACAACGATTTTAATAGTAGAGAAATTTGGAGGAGAAAATTTTAAACAGTAAACACGAAAACTAATATGGCCAAGAATCAATATTTGTTATTTTTGACTTACACTAGATGATTTCCATTATGTAATACTTTATAGTATCTCGTAACAGAGGCTGACTAATCTTTTCTGTACACTAAGTTTGAATTGAATTAATATTTTTCTCGCATGTAAATTATAATATAAGTCCTAGTTGATATTTTTTGTTGGCACTTGAAACACTCAAAATCACTAATAATCATTTTCTTGTCTTCTTACATCTCACCACCAACGCCACTGTGTGCATTTCAGAGCGACAATATGGTGCTACTGGACTTTTGTCAGTTCAAAGTGCCAGACCATCTCTTGATATTGTGTTTCATGAAGTTCGAGCTGGCCTCTAGATAAAATGGAATGAACCGACTTTTAAGGTTTATAAATTTTAAAAGTTGGTGTGTAACAGAATTTTCATTTTCCATTCGAGTTTTTTATATCATGTAGGTGTTATTTTTCATTCAAATTTGCTTTTTACAACACGAAATGGAACAAGAATTTGTAAGAAATGCTTTACAAATTTATTAATATAAAATTATATCGAGTTTACTGTTTCTTGATAACCCAGTATTTAGATAATATATTAATTCATAACTGATTTTAAAAGTATGCGTAAAATTAAGTAAGATATTATTTGTTTTCTTTCCACGTAGTTTGTTTTCTAATATCCGCTTCTTATTTTTGTGACCGAATACGTGTAAACGAATAACCATTGTTATATTCGTGTAGATTTATCATATTGTACATACATTGGGCTCTACCCTTGACCATATTGTTTATACATGTTTATACAAAAACATTAAATCACAAAATTGATACACTGGCGGCCTTATTACTGCTATAGTAATTTCTCAGTCAAAAACACATTAGTAAAACAATAAAAATATATTGTGGTAGATTGCAGTAGATTTTGCAAAATTGCTAAAATTAAAAAAATAATTTATTGGTAAATACTTACAGTATACACACCAACACACATACACACACGCAGGCAAGTACGCAGCACAAAACTTACACACGCATGCACACTCAACACTGTGTGTTACAAATTATAACGAGTTCTGATATTATTTTTAAATGCGTTCTTATCTCTGGGTGTGACTTATTGCACAACTTCTTGTAATACATTTTAAATATGTCTTTGGCATTAAACTGTGTTTTATTATATGAATGACTTTCGGAAATAGTAATAACGCAAAACAGAAGTAAAAGAATATGAAGATTAGATCGTTCTCGAATACTCTGAGCCGAGACCGAAACTCGGCAATGTGATGTTATTTTATGTAGTCGGAGATATAGTGGATGCATAATGTTTGGAGATAATTTAACTTATTTACAAACTTTTCAAATAGATCCAGGTAGCACACTTTTCTACAGCAGGGAAAGTACAAAAGACAGGCCTTTGATAAAAGTGAACTATAGGTATAATTGTTATTTTTTTTAATCGCTTAAATAGTGTGTTCAGTTGAAGATAGGATACAGTATTAAAAATATGGATATAAAGCATAAAGATAGAAAGAAGAAAGAAAATAATAGGAGAAACTTATAGGAAATAAGTTAGCTATACACAAACATTTGAAACTCTAAAATATTTATTTATTTATCTACTTAATATATCTAATTGATACATTTGGCGGACTTATTGCTACGAGAGCAATCTCTTACAGCCAATCATAACACCAGTCCAGCCCAGTTCGACGAACGGCCGGGAATCGAACCCGGGTCCCTGCTGTGCGCCGCATCATCAAAGGCCGTACACCTTGTGGTCAATCCAACACACCACGGTGACGACAATAGAAGTTATAGTTAAACGACAATAAAAGGTACAATTAAAAAATATGTATGTGTGTACCCTCTACATGGCTCTGGGTACTGTATTTATAAAAACAATGTCAACGTATTTATGAAAAATTTCATCTTATTTTGTCAAAGGGTTCCAAATGTTATATATATAAATAAATAAAGAAGGTTTTCCGTAAAGGAATTTTGAAAAGATCCACTTTTTAGAAGAAACAACGCATTTAATTGAAAAGTCGTATTATAAATTATATTATTTTTAAAGTAAAATAAATTTATAAAATATAAGGTTCTAATCCTCAAAACAATCGTTTTAAAAATTGGATAATTTTTATTAAAATAAAAAAACAATTTCAAAACTAACAGTGAATTAATTATGTCTGTAATTCTACTAAACGTGACACTACGATTCGCCAGCAACTATTCTTATTCTCCATTTACATTTTTTTTATGCTTCCGTTCTAAAAATTGGCAACAGATAGAACATTAAAGCATAGGCACAAATCTTTAGGGGTCGAGTGGTGTGCGTGTGGGACCGTTACGGAACTCATGTGTTAAGTGAAAAGGTAATATGTGACAAAAGTTGCCATAATTCGATGTAATTTCTCACAGAATTATTTCGGCATAAATTACAGGCCCTCGGGAATGTACACTACCGTAGAGTGATAAAAACGGTTCGCCCTTATTCTTGAAAGTTTTTTTATCGTGCGCAAAAAGGAAGTGCGCCGCTTTTTCGGCATAAAAATCTCTGGGGATAAGTGATTGGATTTGTTTGGCTTTTATTTGTTTATGTTGGGACTGAGTGTAGCCTGTAAGTGGTGTGTTAAATATATGGTCAGTGTAATAGTTTCTGTTTAAAGAAATATAATGTTTTCCGGTTTGATGTTGACGAGACATGGGAATGTATTATGAACACCATATTCGTACTAGAGGATGGAGTGATATTCCGGTTAACATTTTTATTGTTCAGATGGCAAGGTTCGAATATGTTTTATTACACGCACTTTTATTTTGCATCGATGCTATTATACGTCGTTTTAAATTTGATATTTTGTTGGAAGCAGAAAAAAATGTTTAATTATTATATTATTTTTGTACCAAATATTTTGATATTCTATAGATAAATTATGATATTTCTCACAACAATTATTTTATAGCAGTTGATGTTACATTTTTGGAAGAAGTTAAATTGTAATATTCAAAATTCTTAATTAGTTCTCGTGTAAATAATACCTTTGATGCCTAGCTATGTAGGTACTCGTATTAAAGGTTCTGTATATTTTAATTGGCGTTCAGTCCGGGTACACTGAATATGTTCAAATTGGATAAAAGTGATTGTGATATTAATTTAATTTTGTTTCATACTTTCTATTCCGTATAGAAAAATTAGCAACTTTTTTTATTGTTACTATTTTAGTACGTAGTATTTGACTATTGCCTAGTACTTAAACGATAACGACCGATTGCTACACGTAATCTATACTCTTTTATTATTATATAGCGGCAAAGAAATTACTATAATTATACTGAATTTAAGAATTTTATTTGTGTTACTTTTATTGCTTTAATTTGAAACAAGAATTTGATATTATTTTCCCGTCTTGAACGACAACGTTGCTATATTAAGCTACTTGTTGATTGACACAAAAAGATTAAATATATTTTAAGTCAAAATTATTTTCATATTTGTTTATAAAACAATTGAATGTATTTGAATAAAACTCAAGAATATTCTATTTTGAGTAGGAGATACATCACCAAGCAGGGTGACAAATGCATGTCTTATGACGTCATGATTTTTGAGTTTAGTTTCTCGGTTATATTTTTTCGAGGCTTGTGGTAAAATAAAAGGACCAATCACCTATTTTTCTTCATAATTCAATCAATTCTAATAATTTTGAGTTTTATGAGTACTGGAAACACTATTGACTTTGATGTTATTATAAATACATCTCGAAGGTTTCATTTTTTTAAGTTATTATACACAATTTTTAGTCTTATTATTCATTTTTTATCAAAGATAAAAAATGAAATAATTCGTAATTAAAGAGTGTGATAAAGTAATGATATTTATTATTTAAGGTATAATTTTTTCATTAATTTCTTAATTTTTTTAGCAAAAATCTCTTTTAATTTACCATTTGTTGCCAATACGTTGAACAAATAATTAAAAGAAAAACAAAAAGTATATATTTAGTAATAAGACAAACACGGAGACTGGTTGTTATAAGAACAATAAAAAAGTAATGATATAAAAATAACGAGTCAAGCGTAAACCACCGAAATACTTTATCGATTTGATTCTAAATTTGTGAATCGTACAAGTAAACAAGTCGAGATGGGGAAATAATTTCGATATCAAGTTAAGCAATTTAAGCATGCAGTCAATCGGGTCGCAAATGGATATCAGCATGTGCGTGAGCACGCCTAACAGCCCCTTACGAAGAACTTTATCAAACCCAACACTGCAAGGTTTTCTATGTAACCTTTTAATATTTGGAATCAATGCATAGCTTGATGTAACTCTCTTCTCACTTGCAGATAATTATATCCAAATAACATCAAAATAAAAAAGCAAGAGTTGGATGTGAAAGTAGTAGTCATAACTTTAAAATATAAGGAAATCCAATAAATTTGTTTTATATTTTTGCCAGCTTAATATCCATGTTCAAATAATTGATCCTAGTGAATTGGTAATTTAAACCGTGTTTCAAGTAAAATAATATATTATTAGTAGAATTCTTGTATAAAAAGAGAAAATATTGGTAAAGAAGATAGTGCTTTATTTTGTTTCTCAAGATACTTGTTTAGTTTTAACGCAACGCATCGTTTCCGCATCGCCAAAATCATTCCGTCGCGTGGCCAGTGTGGTCGTATTTATGTATGCGCTGCCTAACAATACACGTCGGCGCACTTGTTGCTCTTGAAAACCGCCCTTATATTTACCACAAATAGGAGTGTAAATGTAACTGTGTTCATCGAACCAAGGGGCGAGAGTAGCTGACGATACAAGGCTGCTCACAAATCAGAACCAAGTGTAGTTTAACGATAGTGTTATTTAGTGATAATAATATAATACCAATTTTAAACTAAGGTAATTATTTATATTCAACTGTATATATATATATATATATATATATATATATATATATATATATATATATATACATATATATATATATATGGCTTAAATTTTCAATTTAATGTTTTGACACCCCCAAACGGTCGAAAAGGTTTCGTTTT
Source organism: Druceiella hillmani (assembly GCA_039881145.1). Classification (NCBI taxonomy): domain Eukaryota; kingdom Metazoa; phylum Arthropoda; class Insecta; order Lepidoptera; family Hepialidae; genus Druceiella; species Druceiella hillmani. The sequence goes on from JAYKKI010000014.1 coordinate 21,167,906, forward strand.
TTAAATTAAGTTTAGAACGTATGTGTTTTTAACCATATATTATTTCTCGTATTACTACAGTAATTATATATAACACATTGCGCTTTGACGCAAATACTTTGCATAAATGTTTTACGTAAGCTGAACATTGACAACACACATTGTCCTAATAATTTTTGTGGCCTTAATCCACAATTCAATCTTCAGTCATACAAATGATCATACAATGCATGGAAAATTTGTAATGCACCGCACTGGATGATAGCTCCACCGCTCGCGTAACGCTTGAATCAAAGTATTGCGATCTGTGGGGCTGCGTCATCCCTTACCTCGTACTTACTTTGTTCTCGATCCATATTATTTAGGATTTATCTTACGTTTCGTTATTTAGAATTTTCTTCTGGCCTTTAACAATAGGTGGTGGTCGCCATATGGTGGATGAGGCGACTATAGCTTTGCTACACATAGTTTGTTTTTTTTTTCTTTGAAATGTTTTCATTATCATAAAATTGACCTGCTGTTTTTTAAATATTAATAGTATTTAATAAAGTTTTAAATAATATTAAGGTTTAAAAAACAGCACGTCAATTTTTGGCGAATTTATTATTAAAAACAACAACTGTCCATATTCAGTTCCTTTTAATCTAGTAATCACATTAAAAGAAAAAAATAATTTACTACGTTCATTTGAGGGCAAGGATAAAGAAGTCAGGCGATGTAATACCCACATGTGATCACAAAGCAGCTTTCGTTTTTAACAAAAAACATTTTTTCAATAAAAGATAACTATTAGTAAACTAAGATACGAAATATTTCTTAATTTTTTGTTGATAATATCATGACTGTGCTACGTGTCTTGGTACATATAAAAAGTAGCTTCAAAAATTATTACTTTTTTTTTTTTTCAAATACATGAGTGGTATAATTATTAATTTATTTATTGTCTCAAATACATGAGTGATAAAATAATAATTTTTGAACTGTCATTTCCTTCGTTATTTATACGTCAACCAGTTTTAGGAATCGTCTAATGAATATTTACACTTATTATTTTCATTGAATTACTATAGAATACTGAATTACATCAAATTTATTTACTATAGATAGTGATTTGATTTTTCTTTCTATGAGCAATTACTTAAAAGGAAAATTTAGTCACATATTTTTTGAAATATAACTTAAAATTTTACATATATCTTATAATACTAGTAATACATTTTTTACCTATAAATTTTTAGTAATATTATTATTGATTATTATCAATTATGACATGATATTTTTTATATTTTTATTATAAATTGGTAAGTCCAAAAATTAATAATCTAAACAAAAGGCTGCAGGACTGAGATCAGAGTCTAATTATAAGTTTTTTATTTGGAAATTGATGTGTCTTGGAGTTTTGAAAAAAGTCAGAGCAGTTTAGGCATAAAATATATTGCCTTTACTTTATGATAATTTCCGTTAAAACTAGGTTCATTAAAACAAACATTTGTTTTTAAAATAAGACTGAATCTAATGTTGCAATAATTTCAATTAAAATGAATTATGATTTCCTTTTGATATAAATATAATATGTACGAAATACATATTTTATTCATGTTTTAAGGGAAGATAATATGTTAGAAACAGACCTAAAGGATGTAAAGACAATTTTGCATGTGGAAAATTACTTTGTGCATTCCCATTCATTATAAGCATTCGCTCTACGAAGTTTTTTCCAGCTGAATTATAATTTCACATTGCAATTTGAATAATTATAAATGAAATAATCATGTTTTTTAAAAATGTTTATCTTTATGTCTTTGTATGTGAGCATTTGATATCTACTTTGCAATGGATAAATAGATTGAGGTGACATTTGGCACAAAGATTTCTGATGACTCAAGGAAGGTAACGCTTGGTCTGTAATATGTAAGTTTTCGAAAATATTTCTTAAAAGTAAGCAATTAAATAAATGGTATGAGAACTAGATTTTGTATTATAAATGGTCATACTAATATGTTTAAACCTATTTTTTAATTCCCATCTAGGTGGCTTTATTTATTTTATATTTGATTAATGATTTCTAATTTAATAAGGCTTTCATATTTACACATCGGTAACTCTAATATTATCACAACTTATTATACTCAGTGAGTCAAAATGAAATTACTGTTTGTAACACGACATAATTTTAAGTGGGTGAAAATCGAAGAAAATTTCTGGTAAGTACTAAAATAATTTTGATTTATTTTAAAATATCAATCAAGAACAATTACGTAGCCATTAAAAATCAATAGATAAGTAATTCTTAATAAAAGGAGTAAATATTACCGACAAATTTCATTACTTTTAGATAATTCGTATAACAAGTAAGTAAAAATCAATGATTATGCTGGCGGGACCCATATAACATAAATGAAACTAATTAGACTCTGGCCCATTTAAAGCGAATGGGGACATAATAGTGAAGTTTCACTAAAATGAATAAAGTGAAGAAGTTGAGAATATAGCATGAAAGACAGAAAAAAGATAAATAGTTCGAATGGAATAGAATTATGATAGATGGTACAAAAAATAAAATAAGTATTTTGCAGAATCCCATTTATAAATCATGGTATATTATTGGTACATAATTGTAGTACTCGTCAATCTCTATTTATGAAGTAGTTGAAGAGATAAGAGCAACTATGTCAAATCATCTTATTTATTGTGCACTAGTGTTTCTTACACAAGATTTCACAGAAAATTTTAACCTTGTGTATTACATTCAATGTGTATTGTAAAAATTGTATTTCAAATTATCCACAAATCAATCAAGTTGGCTTTGTAATGTGACGAAAAAACCAATCTTATGAAAAGTATTTATGTAATAGGTAATTTTATCCCATGCATCATAGAAATTTACGCAATATATTAACATTACGTAAACATCGTAATTACTACGAAATAAGTCAGACAGAACATCTAACTTATTTCGTAATATTTCATTTCTGAGATGATAAATATAATAGATTTTTAGAATTTTAACACCGAGGTTATCCAATAAACATTTGATGGGGTTAAACATTTCAGTTAATTCATTATCAAATGGGAGTATGGGTGTGCCATTTGATCTATTCTACAACTTGTTCGTTGTAAACTTGCGCCAAAGCAAACGTTCCCTAAACCGGGCCACAAAAGCTCGGCCTACAACAGAGCTCCGAACCCTCCCTAATAATATTTATTGCAGCGTGATTAATGATCGCGTATAGAGCGACGGCGCGATGACGGGTAACTTTGAGTATATGGAATATTTGGTATCGGGTAAGACGGAGGTATTCAAATAGTTATTATCTCATGGGTCGCGTAGGTGTGCCGGTGCAAATAGTGCGTTCTGAATTGTGCGAATATTGCGAGGCAGGCAGAAAGAAGGCCGACGCCGACGATTGACGTCAGACTATGATGGAAGGTTGCGTGGTTACGTGAATGAATTTTGTGGTGTTAGAAATTAGTTTTGGGATAGCAATTTACGAGTAGTATAAAAATAGCTTAGAAGTAACCAAATCACCACGATATATTTGTATATTTGATACCAAAAACCGTTGATAACAAATTTAAGCCAAATAACAAGCGAGTCAAGATACATAATAACGCTGAACAAAAATTTCTGAAATTTAATAAAAAACTGTTAAAAGAGTACGATTAAGATAATATATTGGAATAAACTTTACGACACGAAATTTTATATTAACAAAGAGTTATGAGAGTATTCTTAGAAATTTTTGTAAGGAATTGCCAAGTGTTTGGAGGTAATATTAATTAAATTGGTGACATAATTTATATAATATTTTATTTATATAATTTATATATATATATATATGTATATATATATATATATATATATATATATATATATATATATATATATATGTATGTTTATATATTATTCGTAAATTTGTTCAGATTTTTATATTATTATATACTTCACTTGTCTTTTCTTTAAGAATTTCCGTAAGATTTGAGATTTTTGTTGTTTTCGAGTGTGCAGTTTTTTAAGTCTTCTTTTTTGTGACAACCTGTATTTAATTTAAATCTAAGAATGTTTTTTATATTGTCCTCCTCCTTTACACCCTAATTATAATAAATTGTATGTTATCTAGGGATAACTCGTAATAGTAACAGATAATTTTAGTTTATTTTGTACTTAAATATGTTTCTGACAACATTACCGCATGACATCTCGATTCTTAATACAATTTTAAAATTATAATGCAACCAACATGTGGGGAATTGGGGTAAATTGTATTTGATTTGGCTTGGAATATTTAAAAATAATTATTGTACATAATGTAAACATAACAACTGGGAAACTGATCTATTATGGGAATGAGCAGTGACAAACTCAAACCTAGGATTATACCATGAAGTAACCGGGCTCAAATAAAGAATGAGAATATCAATCAATTTATGAATACTTTATAGTTGAAAATATTAAAACTAATTATTTTTGACCTATCATGTTAATAGTTTCTTCTTCTGGGAGAGGTTCGAACAGACAGCGTTTTAAAAATAATAGGGTCTCCTTAGGACATTTTGGGTACGAAACCCTGAAAAAAATATAAGAAGTGAAAATAAAGCAACATATGAATAGACAACGGATAGTAGAATATGGTATTGATAACAAAATAATATTTATATGGCAAATGATCTATCAGACTACCTTGTAAATAGAACTCCTTGACTCCTGGTACCGTATTTGTTAGTTTTCAAGAAGTCATTAATCTTTTTTGAGAATTGAATATGCTGTCAAGTACTAGGCGAGAGCTGTTGTCATATTCACGTATTGTGTAGCAATTAGGATAATAACTATAAAATAAGCTTCTTCTTTGTATTAACCCGTTATGATATGTAAAGAATAGTCGTAAAAATATTTCAAGAGTAACATTGAGTGTTCATTCGATAGTAAAATTGCTGGAACGAAATGAGTAAACCTATACATAAAATGCTACCCAAACAACAAATAGGAGAGAAATATTTCTGGGATGTTGTGTTCGAAGACCCTTTCCCTTATTGGGGAAAATACGGAAAAGTTCTTCAATCTTTTTAAAAATATTTACGTTAAGGATGAATTAACTCCCTATAAAATCTAATGCGTAGAATCTACTATATACATAACTACAGTCAAGATAGTTAATCGTCTTGGTAAAAAATAGTAGGAGTTAGTTGACTCACGGTTCCTAGAAAAACCGTGAGTCAACTAACTCCTATTAGGAATAATTTTCTGTATACTATCCTTGAAATTAAATTAAAATAAGACAGAATAATTTCTTTACAAATTTATGTCAATAGTTTCATAATAAAAGACATTTACCTATTGAATAAAAACCAGTTTTCAGTATATGTGGAAAAAGCTAATTATAAAAAGTCTTAATATTATGAATCTCTTTTAAGAATAAGGCAATGGGAAAATTTGAGGAATCTTTTCGAGAAAATTTAATGTTATCAAAGTAATGACCAAGTTATTAACATGGAATTTGATTTAGGTTTATTAACCATATCTTCATCTCTTGTATGTTCTCCAGTGCACAAAGCAGTTTCAATAGTTAAAGTAGACCCTCTGTAGAAAAAATCGTCAAGCCTTGAATTGTCAAGACCGTAGCCATTACCTGAAGGTAAGATGTCTTCTAAAATCAACCCCTTCGAAGATATCTCGAATCCTTATATCAAGAGGATTTCTAATAACGGATGAATGGTCCAGCTCTCTGCAATTATATGTCAACCGTACAATACCTTATTGGTAGAAAATAAAGAGCTAAAGAAACGAACAAGTAATAGATCCTGGTCGTAGGTATAGTCGGAACGTTATGTGTTGGCCTCGGTAAAAGATAAAAATGCTTTGAACTTTAAGAACCCAGATATGAAGCATCTCAATGTTAAACAAGAAAAGTCTATGGGTAATGAATTAAAGAGTGAAGGTGTATTTATCAGTATTACAGCATTAGAAGTTTATCCAAGAATAGCTGCAAGAAAAGATTATTCTGTTTGATATATGTACTCAAAAATAAAATTAAAAACCTTTCGAGTCTTTTGACCATTTGTTTCCACATTGTGTGCTTTATTTTCTATTTTATGTAACATAAACCACCTTGTATTTGAATTATAATTCCTTAAGTTTGAATACGTTTCATTCCTTTAAAATATCCTTAGTTTGATGTTTTTAAGAGGGGGCAGTTTTCGAAAAATTATGTAGATAAAAACGTAACGTATAATACGTATATAATAAATAAACTATACCTTTGGAACATTTTGCGAATAATTTAATCCATGTCGATTTTATAAACATAAAGTGTTTACCCAAAGTCGGGATGTCTTTTCAGTTTTTAGCTCTTTAACTCTGAATACGTAAATGTACTTTATTAAAATCTATAGTCCTTGATATTCTATAGTCCTTGAGAGTCTAATACATAAAAATTCTTGAAATATTTATGTAATAAATAATATGAAAATATTCATAAGCAAAAAAATCTATGCGTGCGATCTATTTGCAAGGAAAATAATAAGCCCGCGACCAATATGGGTTATTTATATTATAGAAGCAGACGCAAAGCACATATGTCACGCGATGTCACACAAGCATCAACAATTTTGTTAGTTGCTCCACCTATTGTGGAGTGGTGTCAGATTACTTGAGTGGCGATATAAAGAAAAAATAATTTTAGAAAAATATGTGTTTGTTTTGATGATTAAATGATTAAATATGTGCTTATTTTAATGATTCGGTTTTCAATTCATTTAAAATTTATTTATTTATGTCTACAAGCAATGTAATAAATATGACAAACAATAACTAGAAGATAATGAGAACAAAAGTGCGATATTTTTTTCATACAAAAAAAGTGAACTCTCTTTTCCTGTAAAACATTGTTTCCGCACTCGGCACTTAATATAGACACAGAGGTTAATCTATTAGATTTTCTGGCTTATTATTTTTTGAAAATAATTTGTTGCTTAGAAATTTTCTGGTGGAATTGAATATAATGAAACAATTTTTTTTTAAATTTGCTTTCGTTTTCCATTTGGACCGTAAGGTAAAATTTTCTAACATTTCTGAATATCTCCCCAATTTTCCAGAACCAATGGTTTTAAACTGTATACTTTGCGGCAGGCAGATTGTTATAGGAAAATTCAAAGGGAGGTCCTGTCATTACTTTTCAGAAATTTCGTTAAAGAAAAGATTACAAACTGATATAAATGATGGATTTATATGTTGCTAGATCTGTCAGATTTAAACATATAAACCTACAATTTAAACCCACAATTTAAACGTGGCACTTAAAAGTGTGCAGTTTTCGACATAATTTCATTACTGTTTATTTAATAGGTCGTCCATTCTAAAGAGTACTCTAAATATCACCTCTAATCTCTCTCTCTCCCTATATATATATATATATATATATACACATGTATGGATGTGTATTTATTACAAGCAATACAAACTTAAAATTTTACCTGAAAAGCTGTACCACATAACAATTATAAGCAAAATAAGAGTTCACCCAAGATTTCACTCATTGTCTTTTTGGTATTTACTTCTTTTATAAAAAAGATTGATTTAGAAGTGATTTAATCAATTTACTATTTTTATTATAAACGTCATCTGATACAAAAAAGGATTTTTGTTTCATAAATTTAAATCAAATTATTAAATAAAAAGTGACGATTTCTGATAAGATATTCAGGTGTGAAATTACTGTAAAAAGAAGAATATTAATCTGTCTGGTATTAATTATATGTAGACTACATAATAAGAACAGGTACTGATGCCCAAAAATACTCGATAGATTTTCATTACACTTCATACCAACAGAGTAATTTGGGTTACTTCTCCCTACCTGCATGTAAATTCCAAAGCCTTAACAGAAAATACATGCAAACCATTATTATCATATTGACGAAGACCCATTTAGTAATATTGAGATTCTTATATATTTTTACTAAATTCAAAATCAAACTCGGATTTTACCATAAGCTATTTCTGGTTTCTTTTCTTTAAGTTTATATATACGTACGCACATATATATTCTATGTAGCATATTTGTCAACAGAGTATTACCAAATCACAATGGTGAGCAGTTAAAATTAAAGTCATTAACGAAAAGTAAAATAAGCAAAGACTCCATAAATTTTCATACTTTTACAGACCACAAGTAAGTTTTTGATTTAAACACATCCATATTTGACAAATATGAAATTAATTTTAAAAATATTCTCCATTAAAACATTTTAACAAAACGAAGATGCAGAATATTCGACTGCAAATTCATAGAAGCGAAATTTATTGAGTTGGCAGCATTAAGTTTGCAATATGTGAAATGTAAATTATGTATCATATTGAAGTTTAGTGCTTTGTCATTTCCCCAATAACTAACTTGGAAAAGCGATGAATGGTATACTTATTACGTAATTTTGCTCTTGCTATAATTTTGTACTTATTTCATAAAAAGTGACTAGATATGAGTAGAAATCCAAAGGCTAAATTAAATTTTTTAGGTCAATTAAAAATGCCCAACTATATTTTTTGTACAATTTTACAAATTTTCCGAAAATTTTAATCTATTAAAAAATTTAGACACAATCATTAAAATTATATTAAACAAAAAATATTTGGAAATTATCCTTATAAAAATATTAGCACATGGGAAAAAGAATTGTATTTTTATTTACAAATATTAATGAAATATGAAACGCAAAGAAAAAAGAAATGGGAGTTGTAGCTTAAAAATTTGGGCGTAGCTTTTCACACTATAAAGTAAAACTACCGGAAAAATACCATAGCAAATCGTCCATGTGCAAGCTATAAATTTACTGATTGCAGTGTTTAAATAATGGAACGTATGACGACCCATTTAAAAGTTTAGGAGGATAGACAAATAAAAAAAATTGTTGATATATTACTATACATGTTTTGTCAGTATGTCTAGCAACTACATGCTTGTATTTTTAATTCTGATAAAGTTAGAATTAGTAATTGTTGCAGTATAAAAGAAAATTCGTAGTTTCGGGATGATAAAATGATTCATAATTATGATGCCATTTTGAACCATCAACTTTTGTTGCGACTAGATATTGTAGTTCGATTAGGTCTGATTCTATTTAATATCGATACCAACCAAACACAATGGCCTATTTAAATATGATTTATGTATACTTCAGCTTCGTGTCAACGAATGCTTGTTTATTCGTTTATAAAACAATAGTTTTTAAATTTCTTGTCGGATATCCATTAATAAAAGAGATTTAAATGGAAAATTAAAAAAAAAATTGTAACGGAATTAAAAAGAAGTTACAATACTGGAACAATAAATAAAATCTTTTGAAAAAATCAATTCTAAATACTACTACAATTTTATATGTGAACGTCCTTTTACTGGTAATCCAGTTAGAGAGGAAATTAAGGTGACGATATTTCAATTAGGTATTAAGTTGCATAAATTTCGGTAGTAAACTTTTCAGATAAGAATACATCTTGCAAACCAATCAATATAAACTTGTGCTTGTGTGAACAGATTTTAATAACGAATTCAATTTCGTCAGACCAACTTATGTTGCATACGTGAAAAAAACATGAAAGTTTTTCGTTTAATTGTTGGTTTTTTCTAAATCTTAGTTAAACTCCATAAAAATTAGTCCTTTCTTGCCAATTTTTTTATATTAATACAAAATGTTCCGAATTTTATTTACGTGCTATATTAAGAATATGAGATAGTTTTTAAAATAGAAAACCGTAATTCATCTAGGATTTTAAAAAATTCTTCAGATGGTACCTCAATTGCATCAATTATGTACCTAAGAATCTTCTGCATCAAATCTTTCATAAATAATTTTTCATTTTTATTACACTTTTTTATCGTTAGAAAATACTGCATACGGTTGACAATTGGATTGGGTCAGGTATAATTGTTTACGCTTAGAAGTCTCGTATAATAGTCAGTGAAATTTTTTTTGATCGTTTGGCTTTACTCTTAGAATACTAAAATAAACTGAAAAAGTTCGAGTTTTCAGTTTCAAATTCAAAATTTATTTCAAATATTTATAAAAAACTCTCAACTTCCGTTTTCATTGCTCATTAATTCATTTTAAAAACATGATTTATATATTTTAAAGAGATAAAAGGAAAATTTCGTAACACAGGTTGTAATAAAGACGATTCATATTTCGAATCATATATTAATTTGTTCATACTTATATAATCTAAAAAGGAGCTTCAAATTGTTTATTTTGATGTATATTATCGAAAATATTATATACATATATATATATATATATATATATATATATATATATATATATATATATATATATATATATATATATATTTATATATATATATATATATATATACATATATATATATATATATATACATATATATATATATATATATATTTATATATATATATATATATATATATATATATATACATATATATATATATATATATATACATATATATATATATATATATATATATATATCTATATATATATGTATGTATAAAAAGAAAGGCACAAAATTCATTCTTCATCTAATACAACTTGGGTTTCAAATTGTGACTTGTATTTGCCAACAATAAGGAAATGACGAAGTAAATAATTCTGATTTACTATTCTCTAAAACTTTCATATTTTATATAATATTTTTCATTAAATTGTTTAAAGAAAAGCAAATTCTAGTGACTTCGTAATTAAATCCTAAACAATAGCTTTTTCTTTTTGACAATCGAAAGAAGCACTATTCACAACTTAGTGAAACTACGTTATGTAGCATTATTTCAACTTTATTTAAATGTTTTACTACGACCTAGGTTTCGTTGTATGACATTTTCAGATGGGCAATTAGCAATCTTTGCTAAATGCCTACCTGAAGATGTTGTTATACAACAAAACCTAGGTCGTAGTAAAATATTTAAATAAAATGAAAATAATACCATATGACGTAGTTTCATTTAGTTGCGAATAATTATTTCCTAAAAAATTAACGCCAAATATATTCAGGAGAAGTATTATTTGTCATTTATATTTGTAAAACGGTCGGAATTTTTCTAAAGTGCAGTAAGTGATAATATTACCTTCCCATAATATTATATTTCCATATTTAAAATAGTATTACAATTCGATATTTAAAAAAAAATCAGTCCAATACATTTAAAATGGCATACGCATATCGGGATTAATTTTTTGAACAATATGTTGTTGAAATTAAAAAAAAAATTTATTCATATATTTTCACTATATTAATTTTACAAATCGGACCAATGTAGTTTTCAGAACATCGATAAATGGTACTTTTTTAATATAAACTATTGTCTTCTCCACAGTCTTCCAATTAGATTCTTGTGAAAAAGAGAGATCAGCAATAAACAAATGCAAAAACCACTATAGATATTACATAAGGAAAGATCAGAAAATTATCGATCAATGATAAACAATATTTGATTAATTTGATTAGGAGTCTTCGTTACTTGATTGTATCCATATTTTTAAAAAATATTATACAGGAAATTAATTAGTTTGTATATTACGAAAAGCTTTGTGCTTCACTTCACTGCATCTTCACTGCATAACGTTTAGCCATAATAATGAAATTACTTTTTGCTTAGGTATTGTATATATTTGGCGTTAATTTTGTAGAAATTCATTATTTACAATTAAATGAAACTATGTCATGTAGTATTATTTCTGCTTTCTTTAAATTATTTACCACGACCTAGCTTTCATTCTATTACATTTTCAGGTGGGCGATTCGCAAAGATCTTTGCTAATAGCCAACCTGAAGATGTTGTAATACAATGAAACCTAGGTCGTGATAAAGAACTTAAAGAAAGTAGAAATAATAATACATCACGTAGTTCCATTTAATTGTAAATTTTTGCTTAAATTTTATATATAAGTGCTCAATTTACAGTGAAGGGGCAAAATTATTAGGAAACCTTAGTTTTGTACTGAACTTTAACCATATATACTATTACTAACATGTGAAGAGTAAGTTTGCAGAATGGTGGAGATTCATACGTACTTATATTATAGTGAAAGCGAAAATTATTGATCATGATTAAGTTAAAAATTTGTACCTTCTTAAGTCAAAAGTGTAGTTTTTTACCTTTTTTCAATTAGCCTAGAAAAAAATATTTATGTTATCAGCAGGAAAATCTTGAGAGCAAAAATTAACATTAAGATATCAGTAGATGTTATTGCAACGTACACTGAAATTTGTGTTAAAATCGATTATATAAAAGAGACTGCACCAGGCGTCCTTCTAGCGTACATAAGTATACAATAAAGCGACGTAAAGGAAATGAAAGACGAATGAGATTGCATCCAGATATTAATGACGTGATTGGAAATTCATAAGCAATAAATACGAAAAGAAAGAAAACTATCTTTCTTTTATACTTAATTTTGGTTTAATAATTTTAATTTTTTTTTTCTAAGTAGGATGTTTCTCTAAACATACTGCAAGTTCATTTTAATTAGTTTGTGAAGTCCAAACATCTTGTTCATATTTGTACACTTGGTACCATTTACCATTATTTACATATGTATATTATTTGTAGTCACTGAGGTGTGTTAGTTTAATCACAAGGCATACGGCCTTTGACTGCGGGGCGCACCGCGGAAACCTGGCTTCGATTTCCGACTATTCGTCGAGCGGGACTGGACTGCTGTTCTGGTCGGCTGTAAGAGATTGCTCTTCTAGGAATAAGAACGCCATATGTATCAATCTGGATGGAGAAAAACTCACCCTTAAAAAGGGTGAAAGTGAATTTCTTGACAATTTTTTCTATGACGAAATTGTCCAACCATTAAGATTTTTGTCGTTTTTTTCCGGTGAACATTGCATGAGACACGAAGGCAGACATTCTTCTCACTAAATGTTCCTTGGCAAAGCCGTAACAATTTTTCAAACATAACGTACGGGTTCTGTGCTCGCCTGCATGTTGACTATTTAAATTCCCCGACTCGACTGGTTCGAGGCTATATAGTAATATTTAATACGCCTTGGGTTAGATAAAGTAGAAAGCATGCACTTTTTATTGATTGTAATTGAATATAAATCACTGAAACTAATATCACTGTATATTGTCACTTGATAACTCTTACAATTATTAAAATTAAAAGAATGAAGGTGATCAATGTTGAATCATAAATATAATTAATATGATCATTATAGGATAATAACAATGAACAACAATAATGATAAGCCGTAGTCTGTCAAAAGGTTTCTGATTTTATTGCATTTTATTTTGAGTACACAAAAACTGATGACACCAATTTAATTTTGAGTAAAAAAATTTGTAATCAGACAGAATTTAGTTCCTGTGTAAAGTCAGCTTGGGAAGGCAAAAAAATTTGCTGAGTTAAATATTTGTTAATTTTTGTTTATTGGAATATACAACAAATATACTTCTTGTGGAGAGGATGCTGCCAACTGATTATATGAATAACTTTTACTTGCATAAAATGACAAGGTTTAGACTAGTTTCATACTGTAAAAATTATAGACACAGTTATATCACATTACCGCCTGAGCTGAATTTAAGGTATATTAACATCTTTCATGTAAATGTTGGACATAAGCACTTTTCATATTTGATGTGTGTATTAATTTATTCTGCGTTAATCAACAAGCCTTAAATAAATATGAAATCAATGTCTTGATTAAAAGTATGGTACTTATTATATTTACTTCAATCTGGATAGAGGGAGGATAACCAATTAATTTCAATATACTCTCCATTTGAATGAACTTAATACTCAAAAACAGAAGAAAAATTAATGGATTTCTAAGTAAATCGTCATATGACCTCTAATAATTTTACGTCAGTCAAAATTATCGAATAAAATTTCCAACGTTATCTTTAACTAAGAATATTTCTGTGATATTATCATTTATTTTTGAAGTTTATTTTCTTCGGAAATAAGGAAACATTTGGAAAACCGATTTAGGAAATAACACCTAAAGAGTTGCTTATAACCGACAACGATCTATTTCATTTTTACATTATATTTTTCATTACGAGACTTAAAGCTATATATTTTTCGATTAATTGTGTACTGAAGTTATACTATCAAAGAATTGCATCTGTGAGGGATGAAGCATTATAGACAGTTGATAGACTTGGAGTGGGAGACTATAAGGAAAGCGTTAGAATACAGAAGACGAGCTTCTTATGGGAAATAAATAATTCAATGTAAATAACGATAATCAATATCAACTTTTAATTTATTTTGAAATAACCAAATTTAATAAAATTATATTCAAGTGTAAAACGCTTGAATTTAATTGGACCATATTCGAAGTTAAGAAATTCTGGCATAATTCGATTCCAGGTAGTACTCATGAAAGACAGCAATCTTTGATATTAAAAACCTATCTAGTAAATATTACTATTTGCAGAAAGACGAAAGAAAAAAGAAGAAATTCATAAAATAACACCGAAATTTTCCCTCATTAGTATGAGTCGTTCAGAAACCCTTTGACTCAAAAACATAAAATTTAGTATAGTAAAAAGTGACATCAAATTGGATATATATTAGTGGCTAGCCTTCAAATTGATAATTTATAGGAATTTAAAAGGGGGTGAATTGAATAATGGATTTTTTTGTCATTTTGTTTATTGTGTGGAATAATAAACGTAAAAGCAATTTGTAGCAACTCCAAGGTAATTGAAATATTTATTTAAATAAAAAAATACTCCTTTGTGGTGCGAGTTCCGCCATTATTAAGAAATACTATTCAGTTCTTTATTTATAAACCAAAGTTTGCAAGTTCCTTTGTAAGTAATTCTTTTTTCTTTCGTATACAATTTAACATTTCGCATAAAACGATGAGAATATCAGTTGAAGATAAAAATATATTAGTATTTGATAAAATATTTCGTTTAACATTTTTTATTTTGGTTAAGGAAATTAAATTAACCCATATTAAGCTATAAGAATTTGTACATTTTCAAATTCAAGTTTTAATTTTTACGCATATGTAAATATATAATTTACCTAACATAGAAAATTTACTGCAAATTATATTTGCCGAAGAATCGACGACCGACGGGATATACGAGTTCTCGATTGGAGGCCACGAATTTCAGAACGTACTGTGTGGAACGCCCTCCAGATAAATGGACTGATGACCCAAAGAAATCGGTGGGAAGTGGTAGGATGTAGAAGGCGGAGGACCACATGTGGTGGCTGCTTTGGGAAAGGCTTATATCCAACACTAAATAGTTACAGGTTGATGATGATGCTATCCATATTTATTTGCATTCGAATTAAAAAGTATTTTCGTGTCCTGTTTTCTTTGGTAATTTTTAGAGATTTATTGTTAATCTATTTAAACTAAATTCGAAAAAATGTTTAGTTTGACCAATGTTCAGTTTAATCGATTAACATTTAACTGAATTAATTATAGAAACATTGTAATACAAACATTTATTTTCTTATTTGTAGTCATTTTATTGAAAAGTTTCCCAACTTTTCTAAACCTTGGGAAAATTTTCAATAAAAATAATTTTATAACTTGTAAGTTAGAAACCCACGTTTATAACTTACGAATTTTAAATGTATGGGTTTCAGTAGCGATTAAAAAAAATCAATTTTAAAACGAATTTATTGTTTACTTACTCCTTTCTGTTAAAAATAGGAAACATCGTTATATTTTGATAATTACAAATAATTTAAAAAATTGGTGGAACTTTTTCAGATAAGTATTTAAAAAAATATAAAACAAAAAATGTTTGTATAGGTCTGTTGTAGATTGTAGGATTACTAAAACATAGTTATTGAGCAAGCACCACGTGTTATGGATTATGAAGTATGAGAACATTCTTAACTATATATGAAGATTTTTGCCAAAAATATTTCAAGTACGTAAAAACATATATCACGTACGGAATTAACCGTACGAGATCTATCTTTTTACACACTTAATGGCTTCCAGCTAATTAGCTAGCTTATACCTACTTGTATGAGTGAAAATTTCTCACTTTATGTAACGGTTTCACTTTTGAATGGAATAATTAATTTAATTTCAAATTACCAACATGACATATTCATATGAAATTTATAATTACTTTTATTTTATCGTTAAAAGTAAATATTGCAAAAAATTACGACCAAAAAAGTGTGATATATGTATGGGTAGAATGTTACATATTAAATATTAAAAAAATAAAAATAAATAAGAAGGCGAATTTTAATATATTTATGTGTGTATATATATATATATATATATATATATATATATATATATATATATATATATATGCACACACACACACGCACACTTAGAAGTCCACATTCTATCTTTTAATTTTTGTTAAGTACAGAAGCAACCCATGTTAAAACACTCCATCTATTGAAAAATTAATTTAAACTTAATATTATTAGTTATCGTACACGCTGCACACGATGATAAACTCTTTATTTTATCAAATAATTACACTAAAAAAAATAATACAAAATGGTTTAAAATTTTAGTTTAAATTTTAGTCGAAATGCTTAAAAATATAGCTAAAATGAAATTTTGCCATCATACTAAGTCTTATTTTTTCACTTTATTTATACAAGAGAACAGATATCGAAACAACATTGGCCCTAAGAACAGTCGCAATTCGCAGACAACAAAATGAACCAGTGAGATAAGATTACCGACCAATTAAGTGCGGCCCGCCAGTTCTTTTGTTAGCTACTTTTTTAACAAAACATAATATAAACTTTAGTCAAATAAAAGCCACAACCTGTTAGTCTAGGCAGCGACCGGATAGTATAAGGCAACTGCCGGTGATTATAGACAGATAATTGTAGTTAGCGGCCAGCTTGTGAGAGTATGACAACGGCTAGCTGAGTCGCTTTAATTGTTCGCATCTGTAAACAAAGTTGCAGAATGAATGGCTGTATCTGTTAATTTCTTGCTCGGACTATATTTTTTTCGAAAGGACTGGTGTAATAAAGAGAGTCATTGTTGCATGTTAGTGAATGCTATTATGTAGCATGATAGTATAGAGATTAGTTAGAGAAAAAGTAAATTGCATTTTGTATTTGTATCTTGTGTTGTTGTTTTTTACTCGCACAGTCGCGCATAGAATTTTAATTTTATAATTTATGTTAGTAATTTTAATTAACTTTTGATATACAATTTTTACATAATTTATTAATTTTTTTCAATTTGAAATATTGTTTGTTTACGTTTCGTGGGCATATTTTTCTGTTATTATTTTTAATTAATCATCCATTTTATAAAAAATGGTTTCATAGCCAAGTTTTCGGTGTGCCATTTTAAAAATTATCGCCACTTTATTTTTTTTTTATTTTACACAACAGTCGACATGCTTATGTGAGAATTAATAATAGTACGGTACTTGTTATTAGTTATTTATTACATTTTAGTAAACATTATCTAAGTGATATTAGAAAAAAAACAGCTGTTACATGAGTTTATTTTATTTTGACAATAAAAATTATAAAGAGTGCTAATATTTTTATCTATAAAGACAAAAAAAATATATTTATGAGCTGGCTGTCGGATAAATTCCATGGGTTTCGTGTAAAAACAACTTATATATATATATATATATATGTCGTTTGTCATATTTTCAGGTTCTGTGAATAGTGAGTCAAAAAAAAATCAGCCGAAGCGACTTGCATGTGAAATAAATTTCTGAGTTATGATTTTTAAACCGTTCCAGTTCCATATTAAAATAACATTTCGAATGATTACAGTTAACGTAAAAAACACAAATGAGTTACAATATAAATGAGCATATAATTAATTGTTACAGCCAATTTGTTACAAGAGTTTTATACTAGAAAATTGGAAAACAAAATACCATGTTTGAAAATAGGACCATTAAATTACTTTAAATTAATATTAAATATAAATAAACCAATCAAAATAGGTAACAGTAATGGATGACTTTTTGCCTACCCAGGCGAAAAGACGTAGAGACTATTGAATTTAAAATATTTCGACGAATTACGTGTTTCTAAAAATATGGAAGTCGTGAATGCACTAAAATAGGAATGTGGTATATTTGCATGGAAGCTGTGCAAAGATGTATTTGCGATAGAATTGATATTTCTTTCACAAGTAAAAAAAAAATTACTTTTTTGGTGCCGTGAAAATTTTAAAACGTTAAAATGTTTAAAACTATAATATAATATTTCAAACTACTCTCAAATTTCAAACTCAAATTTGAATGTAAATTTTTAACTTTAGAAGATATTTGTGTATTCAAATTACTTTGGCATTATTATTACATATTTAATTTTTTTTTAAATAAGTCTTATCAATTTTGTTACAAATTGGAAAACTTCGGACATCTTTTGCGATATTTGTGCAGAATGCATATTTTTGTCCTTTGGTTTAGAAATAAAGAACCGAAAAGACTTGTTCCTCTGGGTATTGCCTAAGAAAGGACTGTAAATACTGGAGACCATGGGTAAATGGTCAAAAAAATCGCGCTTCTTTATTTGGTACAATCAAGCCGTAAAGGTATTCTGTGGCGCAACACGCTTCATGTGTTAACCAGATGACCATACCAATACGATGTATTTTGCAAAATTGTAATTAATAGAAATTAAGAAACTAAGAAAGCAAAGTTTACCTCTATGTTAAAATTATTTGTAGAAATGTATTCTGTCACCAACACTTAAAGTGCAAAATTTTAATATCAATAAATATTAATTATTACCTAAATTCGTTTCAATCGGTATTAACGAATAGA
This sequence comes from Druceiella hillmani, assembly GCA_039881145.1. Classification (NCBI taxonomy): domain Eukaryota; kingdom Metazoa; phylum Arthropoda; class Insecta; order Lepidoptera; family Hepialidae; genus Druceiella; species Druceiella hillmani. Next base: position 21,186,628 of record JAYKKI010000014.1, read on the forward strand.
TGCGAGTCACTAATTTAGGTCGCCTGCAGTACTTAGATAGAGTAATAAATATATTGTAATATACTGCTTAAATCTAAAAATTCGGTTCTTTCCAGCCGGATAACACTTGAGCGAAGTGTGAACACAGTGCAGAAACAACATTGATTAAAAATGTACGAACTCAATAGTTAGGTTTGTATGAGCGAGTTGGGAAAAGTACCAAATTTAAAGCGAGGCAAGTTGCAAACAACGATAACATAGGACAACATTCGAGTTTGTCGGAACATAGCGATCATCACAGGAGATTAGGGAAAAAGCTCAATCGTCAAATTAATACCAGAGTTAACCCCCTACTAGGATATTTACTTAGTAACCAGTCACTACAAGGGCTTAATGGCAGCACAAGGCAAATGGAAATTAAAACCGGCGTAAAGGTCCTACTAAAGAAAGATAATGCACCACGACTCCACTGGTCTCTGGGTCAATTATGAAGGTCGTTGCTGGAAACGTTGACTTGTTGAAGTGGTGAAAAGTTGCTAATTAACATACAAACGAGCTATAACACGAATTGCTCGATTACCAATCGAATAAGAACGCAGTCTTTAGTTTACACTATCTATTCATTTTATTCGTTCATGAATATGACAATATAAGAAGATTTATCAGTTGATATATGTGTATTCACATATTGTTGTACCTGTATAATCAAAATGTATTTCAATGTCTTCTTCTATTTAGATGTATTGTCACATTAATGAACGTAGTTCATTTAAGGTGAGCGGAATGTTACGAAATAAGCATATATATATATATATATATATATATATATATATATATATATATATATATATATGTATGTACGTATAAATTAATATCTAATGTTCAACTTAATATAACATTTAAAAAAATATATTTTGCAGCGTCGTTGCAATACTCAATTTTACTTAGTTTAAACAAATTTAAAACTATTATTTTGTGACACGTATTTCCCTAAAAATCTAAACGTCCAAAAATCACTATTAATAACGCATATTTTCCCAAGTTGTGAGATTTTGAAGACAGAAGTTTTATAGGTCGTAATTTCTAAACAAATAATTAAATCCTTAAACGTATACTGATCATAAAATTAAGTTTCATAAAACAACGTTTAGACATAATTTTGAATAAAATGGGGCGAGACCACAGGGCGAGGCGTCTGTTTATTAAATGTAATTAAGAAATTGAGAGTATTCTGTGATTAAAAACGGTTCACGTGTTAACCAGATGACTACCCCCACCACGATATATATATATAGAAAATTTATAAGCAAGAGAAATTTAGAGTTTAAGAAAACAGTGTAGTCTAAAATCATTTGTATAAATATATTCTGCCACCAACACTCAAGGTGATAACTTCGAGTATCAATAAATATCAAATGTTACATAAATTCGTTTAAATCATTTAATGAAAAATCGATGCGACTCATTAATTTAGGTTGCTGGCAATATTTAGATCTAGTAAAAATAAATATTCGGCTCTATCTATCCTTTACATAAAAAACATAAACTACAAACTTAAGAACGACTTAAAATTTTACGGAATCTAATTATGGAGCTGTGATTAAAAAATAACCATTACTGTTTTGATTTTTTTAAATTTACTTGTAAACTTTTTGAACAATAGAAAGCTATGTAAAGTAACTTTGATTTTGTTTGGGTGTAGTTTTGGGTAAGCGTAAGCCAGTGTCATTTTTATTGAGGGACATTGTTCAGATTCATGTACGTCATTGGAACACTTACATTTTTAATCGAATACCTGCTTCTGTCCTGAAATATAGATAGAAAAAATAACCAAGTTTTTTTATTCACCTTTTCATTCTTTTTTATTTGTCAGATCATTATAATCCTATTTATTAAAAAAGTACATGAAACTATCTTACAATAGAAATAATTCTCATGCCTATTAAAAATATTCAGACGGTGTAATAAATTATTTCTCGTTACTAACGTTAACGTAATGACGATATCGTTAAAGTTGAATCTTATGTGTTCAAATACTTGAAGTGATAGCAAAAAATCTGATTGGGAACTGAATGATATATATTTTTACTAGCTGAAAAAAACCTAAAAAATCTGACGACGAATTTGGCGGTCACGCGGTTTACACGCTTATTATCACGGTTTATATATTACCAATACTCATAGAAGAAATGAGGCCTAATTACAGACCTTTTTCACGTTAACCGCATATTTAAATTATTATAACAATTATTAATATTTGAAACATTTTATATCTAATGTACTATTATCGCTTATTTATGTAGAATAATGTAGAAGCAGAGACTCTAATTTATATATTTTTTTCTAAAATGAGTTACTACACAGAAAATTTAAAAAAAATGGTTTTGCTATTTTCTATCAAAGTTAGAAATATTGATTTTCAACGCTACTAACAAATATCAATTTGGTGTTATATTCAGCGGCAAATGAACAGTTTTAAATCTAAATTTAATGAAATCTCACTCCATCGACCAACTAGAGGCGCTCGTTATATCACATGGTTTGACGACGATGGATATTTCTAAGGTTTTTTTGCATATTTTCATTAAATTATTAGAGTTTTGCTAATTAACTTTATTGATATTTAGCCAGTAGTTAGTTAACTGAACAGTTTATAAAGAATATGCCAAAAATAAAAAATACTGGTAGACCAATAAAAATCATAAAAACTCTGAAGTCCAGGGAGTGCATTGTATATCAATAATGGAAATGGAACTTAGTTTCTTAAAAATTAAGTTTTTACATTAGAGTATAATTATAATTTCCTTTGTGTTTTATTACTTATTTTATTATGTGCGTTTATCAAAAATATTTCTTTATTCCTAGGTACCTACTTAAGTGCCACAGATAATCTGCAACTATAATACAACCAGCTTCAGTAGACTATATGAAATATATAAAAAATAAAATGATATAAAAATGTCATGAGTACAAAACCAAAAAAAAATAATAAACAATTCTATCCTCTATTAAAATTATGTTGGAATATAATTATTAAAAATTCATGTGCCTACAGAGATAAAAGTATATTAAAATAAAATACACTGTCGTTATTGATAATTAGAAAGTACTAATTTCACAAAAAATTATGAACATCTTTGTAATAACAAAACGCATGATTGCGTTTTGCAACGTTTCTATTACTCAGAGGATGTCATGTGTTTTTGGGAAGCGATATTTCATCACCCATGAAATATCGCTTCCCAAAAACACATCTTATCAAATTTATCCAGAAAGTAAAGTGTGCCAAATAATATTATAATTAAATAAATATTGCCATCGGATATAAATATGAAACCTTATGATATACAAGACAGTACAGAATTTTTTGAGTTCAGAATTAAAAATTATTTCCGTCATATTTTTTATAACATTTCTGACATTGAATCTGGAACGCCAAAGACCACGCACAGTCAAAAGATTTAGAATTAATAGAGCGAATTGAACACGAAATAGACGCTAGTTAAAAATGTGTTAAACGATAAAAAAAGTACTTTATTTTCTGAGAGCCAGTGACCTTTTTTTGCAAGTCTTAGCTTATCAAATATACGATGGACGCAAAATAGCGTTTTGTACATAAAAATATTTTTACCGCTTAATGTGATAAAAATTATAATGATTGTCATTCATTATTTTGACTTGTCCACAATGTTTTTTCCTATCTAAGTTTTCGGACTAAATGTGTAATTACTACTTGCAATTTTGCTTTTATATTTAATAAGAGAACGTACTTTTTTTATCATTGCATGGAGAACGAATTTTTCAAAGCTACAAATTTAGAAGGAACAGCCGTATACCACCGTCACATTGAAATAGTCACATTTAGATAATATCATTACTATTACTTTGGTTTCAGATGCATATGATATTCAAAATAATGATACAATTTTTGTAGCTAATACCTACGTAATATAATGGTTAGAAGAAATTAAAGAAAATATGCAACTAGTCTTTCCTGTCGCTGGATATTAATTTTTGGCAATTTCATCTAATTAGGAAAAAGATTAAAGATATGGAAGGTTGCATTATATTAAGATATAAAAAACTATCATAACGATAAACCGAATTTGTTAAGAGTAGAATGCAACTGATTTTTTATTAATAGAAAAAATTTTAATTTACTAATGGTGTACAAAGAATCAAAAATATTTCTATAAAAAATTAAGAGACATCATAAGGTAGTCTAGAATATGTGTAAAATCTAAAAAATTATACAAATGATTTTTACATAACATGAAAACAGCTTTTGTCTAATATTTTATCTGCAAATTAAATTAAATTGGTGGACGTCAATAAACTGCCGGACCGTCTTTTCCATACACATTGGAGAAGCATTTCTCACCTTCTTACACATAAGTGTGGTATTCATAAAAGAAATTGACTATTTCAATGGATGTAGAAAATCATTATGAAGGAGTATTGAAAGAGGATAATAACTGATCTATCTAATTAAGTTAATTGTTTTTTGTTTTACATAAATGGTTATTAAAAATTCAAGAATGATAAATTGTTGGTAATTAAATAAAAATAAATGAGGCGGTGATAAACAATATTCTCATTTCTATTATGTAATTCAAATAACTATGTTCAAAAATATGGTTTATTTCTGTTGACCCTAATTCTTACGATCTTCCAATTAAAACTTTCAAACAAATTAAATGGCGATGTACACAAAGTTTGTTGTTAAAAACGCGTAAAAACTTTTATCATGTGAAATAAAAAAAATATTTTTATTACATTGCTATGGTTAAGACAAAACTTCAGTTACCTACTTCGGTTCTATACAACTTTGTTTCTGCAAAAAATTTTTGATTGTAACAAATTCTATGAATTTCGCCGTCGTCAGACACTAGATTACACAAGCGTGTCCCAAAACACTGTACAATGCGACCCAAGAAATTTCTGAGAATTCCACCGCTTTTCCACTTCTTACACTAAGAATAATGTCTACTCCAGTTCACATGTTGTGTGTTAACTGGAGTGAACATTCTAAAACGTGTAGAGTTTCTTACTGATTGTGCACGGCGATAAGTTTAACAGAGTCACGTATACTTATGTGTACTTTACTCATATATACAATGTTAAGGCTTTATTAATGTTAACGAAGCATTTTTCAATAAATTGTATGTCATAAACATGAGAGTACTTTTAAGTAGCATATCTAGAAGCAAGTAGTTAAGCACAGTTTATGGTATAATTTTAAATACCGTTAATAGAGGACTGCATTGTGTGTGATTGATATTAATAGAATGTTGTATTCCAATTTGGTTTCATAAAGTTTATGAGAAACATGGTAGTTAGAATCCACATTGCCTTTAAGTATACATCACATGTGTTCAATATTCCAGTGTATTAACTAATATTGTCTAATGAAGATTAAAGAGACAATTTCCATGTCATTTCTTTTAAAGTTTATGATCTTCAGAAGATGATTCTCTTTGCTGCGCGATCTAGAGCCTTGAGCTTTGACGAAAAACATTTTATTAATCTATATATTTTCTACTAGCTAACTTATAAGCTTTTTGAAACTATTCATTTAAGAAATAAAGAGGGAGAAAGTAAAGAACTTGATTCTTTTTTTTCATTTTATATATAACGTATCAGGACTTGTTCTGAAGAATACAAAAATATAATTTGTTTAAATTTAAACTATATATATATATATATATATATATATATATATATATCACGTTTACAGGTCTGTAAAATATGGTAAAAAAATTGTTACCATCGTGACATATTAATATTAGCAAATGGTTTAGTAGAAATATTATGTAGTTTTAAATTTCTTGTGACTCAGTTATCTACTAAATCGCCGGGATAAGTAAGTGTACTGAACTCGCCGTGCAAGTTCTAATTGCACTTGAAAAGTTTTCTATTTCGTGCTATATTTGGAATGGTATTATTCATCTAAATTAGGAATGAACCGCGCTGCTTTGGTTACTTCTGATATCTTCAGAATAGGGAATGTATGCTGTGTATTTTATTGTTACCTTTTGAAATTAGTGTCAAGTTAATAGATCTAATGAAATAAACCATCATATACATAGATAATAACAAACGCTCTTAATAGTCTTTAATTAAATTATAATCAAAAATAAAATATTTATGGTGATAGGTAAAATAGTAGTGTGTCTTATCACTATTTATCATTGGCATGTTATAACATTTATATTTAAACTAAAAAAATAAAATACAACCATAATTTAAGAAGGTTGATATTGAACATTTTAAAAATATTAAATAAACCAAACAGATTAAAGTCCAAAAATATTTTATCTTTTGGACTTATTTTATTAAAATGATCTGAGGAAATATGAGTAAAATTAAAAAAAGTGAGAGAAGAAACATAAGTGAAATTTTTCTTGCATTTTTTATAAATCAAAATGCAATGATAATTATAATGACAATGCAAATATCAAATTCATTCATGCTGTTGTTGAAATAAATATGTTTTGTATAAAATTTGAGTTTCATATGAAAAAAAAACAGTATATCGCCTTTTGATAAAAAAGTATACAAGAAATATTTAGAAATTGTAAGTTATTTTGTTCTCGTTTTAATTCTTATAAGAAATAGCTATATTAATTTCTATTGAGGATATTAATCAAGCCTCTGAGGTACAAAATTGCATTTTTATTAAAATCACATTTTCTTTACCAATTTATTTTATTATAGAGGTATACAACTTTGTATTTAAGCGATAAAAAGTAATACATAAACACATAGATGTTTTAAAATTTATGTATCTTTCCCAGTTTAATTACTTTCATATTGAACTGAGTGTCCGATATAAATGATCTTATACCATTTTATATCATTCCTTTATAAAAAAACATGAATAACCATTTAAAAAACGTGATTATCTGTTAAAAGTTAATGTTCATTACACACCTAAAATGCAATTGAAATATTCTCAATTAAACATTTATTTATGTAAAACTAGTGTAATGATGAAAAAAATATATATTGGTAATAGGGCACATAACGAATCCGTATAGTTATCTACGTGATCATTTGAGACGTTGCCGTGATTGAACAGCGTTACGTGCATCATACGAGTACAATGAAGTGGAACAGACCGACCCATTTTTGAAGCACATCGTAACTTCATCGAGCTGTAAAGCGATATGGATAAACATATAACGCCAATATATATGCTAGTACAGTGCTACTCGTAGATTGGTCTTGTAGGCAAACGTGGAGTTAATCGGAAAATTACAGTTTTAGACATCGTCATGCATTGTACAAAAGCGAGTATGATCTTTGTAAAATATATAGTGATAGTTGTAAAATATTTACTTGTTATTAATTGCGTGCTTTAAAGGTAAAGAGGGTATAAAAATAGTCAAAAAGTGCGACTTTCATTATCATATGAATATTGACATTTTATTATAAGAAAATTCTGCAAATAAGATGAACCTGAAGGAAAATGGATGTACATGCTTAGGTCTGCCTTAACACCACATATAGATATTTGTTGTTAAGGCGTCGTGTGTATTTGCAATCTATCTTCGGTAATATTACAACTTTATTTAATTTTTTTAATTTCTAGGTTTTAGGAGGTAATTCCCAAAACTATGAAAGCGATTTAAAAATTATTTTTCTTGTTTTAAAACTAGAGTGCACGCGCGGGCTACACATATAACACAGTGTGTTTCTATACCATTTTATTTTTAATCTGCGTATACCTCAGTGTAGCTTCCTCCTGTAATCCTTGTTCATAAGTGTGGCAACTAAACCAATGGCTTGCCGATTCGCGCGGCCCACGGACATAAGAGTAATAACCTAGAAACGTTGGTGGGACATTATATAACCCGCGCCAGCGTTCCCGGAAGTATTTATTATACAAATTGTATAGTGGATTTCGACAAAATTGTAAGTATTTATTATATAATTTGTATTTTTTATATTCGATATGCAATACATTATGTGTTTTTATTATTATAGAGTACTCTTGTGCATTTTTTACATATATCGTGTCATTTTAGAAAACTATAGCTGATAAAACCAATCGCAAATACAAAGATGGCAGGAGGAAAAGGAAGAAAGAAAGAGTTCAACACGAAATGAGGAGGAGGAAAAGGATATTACAGATCAGGTAGGATCGGGCGACCCATTACATGAATCTGAAAGTGAGCAAGATTGTAAAGATGATCTGGAGCAAATTAACTCTTCTTGGGATGATGATTCGTCTTTATAATTTTTGACTTAATATCGATCTCGTAATGGCACACAGTAAAGGAAACTACCCCCGTCAACTCCCAGAACACGATCGCAAAACATCATGTCTTGCCCGCCGAGTACCGTGGGGCCCGCTAAGGATGCAAAAACTGCTCTTCAGTCTTTCTTTTTTTTTGATGCCAATATTTTCGAAGTGTTGGTTGAATCAACCAAAACTTTTATAGATACTATAAAGTTTAGGTATCAAAGTTTTATTAGGCATTTTGTTAGTTATTGGCACCTGTAGAGCGGGGCGAAGAAATACAAAGGACTTCCGGGATAACGCTAAAGGAAGTGGTGTTGAGAGCCTATACACGACCATGTCCGAGAGTAGGTTTAGATTTCTTTTGCATGCTCTTCGGTTCCATGATAGGCAAGCTAGTGAACAGTCTCACCGACTGGCAGCTATATGTTAGATAGTAACTTTGTTGTTGAATAATAAGAATTAGTACTTACCGAGTGAATATCTTTTCACTGGCGAATAATTAGTACCATTCAAGGGATCCTGTGGATTTTGACAGTATTAGCTAAGTAATCTAGCAAAATTTAGCATAACAAAATTAATGGTTATGGATATCAAATATTCCTATGTCTACAATTTCTAAATTTACACGGGCATGCAAAGAGATGGCCTTTTCAGACCGTCGAAATAAAGTACCAGACACCATAAACCGAGTTCTCATCCGAATGTATGGTTTCGGATGCAATGTGACGGTGGACAATCGGTTCACCAGTATTTCTGTGTGTAAATAAATACTCAGAAAAAACATTACCACTATTGGGACGCTAAAACATAACAAATCAGAAATAGCCCAGCTGTTTAAATCTACACAAAACAGAGAACCAGACGATCCTATTTTCGGATTTCAATCTGACTGCAGGCTTGTGAGATATGTACCAAAACTCAAAAAAATAGTTTTGCTAATATCTACCTTACATAATGACCATAAAATATTTCCGAAAAATGTATCTCAGAAACTCGACAAAGTCACATTTTACAATCAAACAAAACGTGGAGAAGACATTTTCGAAAAAAATATGCCGACAATACAATGTATCATGTAATAGTCGTCGATGGCCCCTTATATTATATTTATAATTTTATAAATATGACTGATGTCAATGGAATAGTAATATACGAATTGAATGATGAAAAAAAATTTGTCCGTCGTCACTACCTACAAGAAGTTGGATTTGAACTTGTACGAACTCACATTGAGCGTCGTATTTTCCAACAAAATATACTGAGAGGCATAAAATTATAGGGAATAATGTTTCTTGGATTATCGGAATTACAGGCGCAGGTGAATATGCCCATTCGAGGATAGGTGTGCATTTGGTAGCAGAGCTCGAGACCGGAGGACGCGCAAACAATGCGGCAAATGCGCCAGGCGCAAATGCGGTGGACATCAAATCCTTGTATGTCCTGATGAAAATTAATAAGGCGTGCACCGCTTTTCAATATATTCCTCTACTTAATTAAGTAAAAAATGTTAAATCTCATTTTGCTAATACGAAATGGTAATTATTACGACTTGATCCCATACCGTAAAAAAACGTAAAATTTTTTGAAACGCTAATATTTCGTTTATAAGTACAAAGGTAAGGGTGGTTTTTCTAACTGTTTATGTTTAACAAATAAAAATATAGCGTATTCTTAAGAATATTCGAGTTTTCTTTAATTTTTTCCTCTTTTTATAGTAATTAACTGAAATCTAAGAGTGATATGTGGGAATTTGTTGATAGCTATAATTTCCCAACATTACATTTTGAAAGAGAAAGATGGGTTGAAATTTAATACCACAACTTCTATGTGAACGAATCCACTGTAAAAAGTCTCTTTGAATAAAAATACTCTTTGTATAGAATACTATATATCAATATATCAATATATATATATATATATATATATATATATATATATATATATATATATATAAATATATATATATATATATATATATATATATATATATATATATATATATGTATATATATATATATATATATTTATATACACATATACACACACAAATACCGAGTGGTTATTTCTATAGCATTCTTAAGAAAATTTCAATTTTCATTATCTTGTTTACTTTTTTTAGGGAATGGAAATTTCTTCAAAAAAAATGTTATTACTATTTATAGAATAGTAACACTTTAGCATTTTAGCCTAATTTGAAATGGGACTTGAAATGTTAAGAATTACTAGGTGTAGCTGGAATATTGGTATTATCAGTCTTTTGACTATTAATGACCTAGCGATATAATCGATTGCGAATAGGCGTTTTCATTATAAATCACTTGAAGTAATTAAAAAAAAACATAAAATATTTTATACTCACGTATCCTTAAAACTTACCATCTGACAAATTCTACATTGAAAAAAAATTTATACGAATTTAGAAAAATGGCGAGGTGATGAATTGTCCTAAATTTAAATTAGTATGTGGATTACTACACTTGCAGGGTAGAATTAATTGCAAGCGTGTCTGAAGCGATTAAATATAAAAAAATTAGTTGAAAAGAGAAGTACTTATACAATATATTTAAAAATGTATTTAAGTAACAGTTAAAAATATATTTCATTATTAAAAGTATTTAAACCGCAACTTCTACTTAAATTTAATAGAAACTAGTTTAAAGTTTTTTGAATAAATAAAACCAGGATTACGGGTGAAATCAGAAGCGATTGATATAAAAAAATATATCTTGAAACAAAGCAAAATTAAATTCGTATAGAAGTATATTACAAAATTCTTATACTATACGAGAAAGAAAATATGATACAATTTATTTTCTTTAAAAAAAAAATAAGGATACTGATTTTTAAAGTTAGTGATTTTTCTATATTAGCCCCCAAGACGGTTCAACTGCATTGTATTTTGGGTCTCCGATTTAAGCTTCTATTAATTTGGCTTATGTGTTTTAAACTTTTAATTTCATTACTTTACGTGACTGATAGATGAATGAAGTAGTTACACTTATAAAGCTTTCATTCTGTGCTTAATAAGTTTATTATATTTGCACTGTTTTCAAAACAATACAGGCTTGATACGAATAGGTCCTGCATTGTTTTCATAGAACTAATAAACAAAATCTATTCACTTTTGGAAAATTCATCAACTCATTTAGTTTCCTAGTTTCGTAATTTCAAGTTTAATAGCGTAACCTGAACTAATTGCGTTGACTCGGCATTTATAAAAAATAAATACCACTGTAGTCTCGTCAACGTCCACGCCGCGTCAAACTCACCACCAGTGCGGTTACACAAATTGGCCAAGTCACGGCGGGCGGTGCCCCAACCAAATATTCATATCGACTATCGATTCGGAGGCATCTGTTGTTTGTGTGACGGCGGCGTAACACGTATAGGTCGTAAATTTTATTGCTTTCAAACTACAAATGAGCGAGAGGGAGTGTGTTTATGGATGAAATGTGTCTGACTTTGGTAAATTTCGAGTTTACCACGGCATGGCGTGAAAACTAATTTGCAACTAGGACACGTAGGTAGATAATATCGTTTCCTACACTCGCGTGTTTGAATGGTTGTGAAAGGGCAGATTAGGATTACATAATGAGAGAAACACTTCTTAGATGAATTATTCGGTCGATAAAGTGTTTCAAAGTTGCGTATGAAATTATGCATATGTAGAAATAGATATTCTGAAGTATTTTTCTTATTCTGAAGTATTACTTTAAACGTTTTCCAGGTCACAGGGATTCCTATGAAATCCTTTAATATATATAGAGTGTATAGAGTAATTTTTAATGTAACTTTGAAGAAAAGAGGAAAATGTTGTCAATGCTAAATTAGTCATAATATTGGTTACATTATGGTTTTTCATAATATCGTCATACTATGTAATAGCGGAGTAGCTAAGTTTGAAATAAAATGCAATTATAGAAATTTTAAGAATTTCTATGCCGTGTATGTGTAATAGTTTATTTTGACGTACAATAAACTTTTTTGAGAGAGACATTATTTGAGATTTGTATGCAAGGAAGAGTAAGGGAAGAGGAGGAGGGAGAAAAAGAGTGAGATAGAGAGTAGGGTGTAGAGAGGGAAATACTGATAAAGGGAGCCAGAAGAAAAGAGAGGTGGGGAGAAGTGGGAGAGGAGTGAGGGATGAAGGTATGGAGAGAAGGAAGGAGGGAGATTAGTAAGCTGGTTAATTTAAGTGACTGTGAATAATCTTAGAACTTGTATCGATTATCAGGTTATCGTTCTATTGATTTAGTATTTATTTTTGAGATTTAAATAAATCATAAGATGGCAAAATTTAAGATTAATTTAATATAATTAAATTTACAATTCGTAATTTGTTCAATTTCCCGTTTTAAATAACAAAACTGTCAAATGAAATCAAGAGAAATCGTAAAAATATTATGCAATCGTTCCTTAAATGCGTAAATAACGTTTAAGTTTTACTTTATAGTTTGAAAGTAATAGAGCTTTTTAAACGGTTTGCCAATTTCTAAATATAAGGAGATTTAATTAACGCTAAACGATTGAAACTTATATAAAAATTTGCTGGTTAATGTTAAGATTTGTGTGTTTTCTGGCGTTTGTCTGTAAACGCACACACACACATCTGTGTGTATATATATATATATATATATATATATATATATAAATACAAACACACACATATATATTTTACGTTTATGCACATGCACAAGCATTTACTAAGCTCAAATCACAGCGAAAGGAAAACGAGTGGTTTACTACGAACCATTAAAAATATATGAAAATTACTCAAATACGCCCAGATCATGTTCCTAACCTTATGTAAAAATAAAAATACGTCAATGTTAAATAAAAGCTGCGCATTTCTAATGACTGGAGGAATCGTAAGCAAATACTTGTTTTCAAATATGACTAAAATAGCCAAATAAAAATTTTACTGAGTTCAACACCGATATATTACATCACCAGTATAAAAAAGTCGTCGTTTTTAATGGGTTTCTACCCATAAACCCAGAAAAAACCCAGAACTTCAAAATTCACCATGGGTGAATTTTGAAGTTCTTGATTGTTTTTCATGTAAATAAACTGGTTAAGGCTAACAGCTACAATTTTTGATTCGACATACTTATTATAAGTGCTCTATGACTCGCGACTTAGCTAAATATTGTTTTTGTAGGAATATTAGATCGTAGCAACCGTGGCTTAAAGACAACGAAGCCTGTGTCTTGCAGTCGCTATCCGTTGATCGATATGTTGTTAATAAAGCTCTAACATTTTTTATTACCATGAATATATATGGGTATTTAAAGTCTCTTAATTAATTTTTAATTAATCTGTGAGAAATTTTTGGTAAATCGATTAAATTTTGTGGTATCAAATTGAGACAAATGAATACATTAGTTCACTGTCGCACTTATGATAGGCGTTGTTTAGCGGATATCTGCAATGAAATTTACCATTCCACATAATTTCTGTAAATCTTTTCTATACTTTGGTAAAAAAAAGAAAGAGTTGAATAAATTTTTCCTAAAATTACCGAATAACAACCAGTGGAATTGTTTCAAAAATATTTAATTTTTTAAATGTTGAATAAATATTGAGTTGGTAGAACTACGTGGATGATGGGGAAATATTACTTGATGAGACATTCAGAAAAATAACTAGTAGAATTCTTGAGATTATCGAGTAGAATTAGTAAAAAACGAAGTGTGGTGGAGGAGTTCCGGTTTACATACCCTCTACCATAGACTACACGGATTATACAGGAAGGGATGATATTACTACAGACAAAATAATATGAATGTTTGGACTTTCATGATAAATGAAAATTTCTATAACAGTTAAGCTTGCACGGTAAGCTCTAATCTAAATTTACATAGATCTGACTTTAATTTTACTTTGATTGGAATTTTAACCTTTATATATTTTAGATGTCACTACACATCTATTAATAGAGTCATATTACATTCATATGCTTTTCCAATTAGAGCAAATTTCAAAGTTGTAAGTTCGTACACACATGATTTATCATGAGATGAGCTACAAAAATATGATATGCTTTAAGAAATGTGTTTCGGAAACCTATCAAGGGCAAGATGTACACACTTGACTCAAACACTGGGAACTTTGTGTCTTCCAATTAGCATTTTGAATTTTCGAGCAGTGTTCGTTTCATTCATTCTACTACTCCATTTCCATTCAAGTGTATATGAAGTGGTAACTCAGAATAAGAAAAATATTTATTTATATATTTGAACTTGTTGCCTGCACAGAAACGTTTAGCACTGTAATTCAATTTATTTTTCATTTGGTTTTTCAATTCCTAGGATTTTTCTAACGATTCCGGCTCACTTTGCAATATGTAAGTACATAACAATGATCTATGAATGCTATAAAGTCCTCAGATCATAAATATCCGAATGAATTAAGTCCAGTACTGTTGTGGTTTTAGAATATTTATATTTACGAAGAAATTGCGTGCATTTCAAATTACGAGTCTGTTATTCTTCTTAGATAATAGGACGCTGCTAGTATTTTCTACAAGTTTGCTTAGATCTTTAATATTTAGATAACCCAGATATCGGTGCTAGAGAAAAATACCTCATTTATCAACATCCGGTATCTACGCTACATTGGTATACGTATTTAGTCTGTAAATGTTGTCGATCAAACCGTAACCAAAACAATGAACATGTGGGTAACAAGTTCATTGTTTCTGTTTGGTATTAAGCAATCTATATTGTTAAACTTTATTTTATGACTATTTTTAAAGACTTGCAGCCAAAAAACAAAGTCTTGTAAACTTTTAGTTTTGACCAAACATGAATTTAATTTTATTCCTGGTCTTTCAATCGTTCAGATTCATCAGCTTGTATAATTGACTTGAGAGTATCATCATTCCAAGCCACTAGTTGTCGACCGAAGTTTTTGATTAAAATTAGTGAATTATTTGAAAATATTTTTACCTTATTTCGTTGTTGGTTATTTCGCAATTTGTATATATACAAATCATATTGTTTTGGCCGTTTCCTTTATTTTTAAATGTTGAACTATTTCGACTTTCGCTCTAGGCCCATAACCTGTTGAATTAATGTTCAGTTAGTGGAATCGCGTAGATAATTGTTGAAATATTCGTTAATAAGGAATCCAGAAAAATATAGTCAGTCAACGAGAACATTAAATAATCGAGAAAGTGCAGTGACGGAGTTATGATTTCTTTACCCTCAATTATAGACAACACGGATTATATAGGAAAGGGCGACACTATTATAGACAAAATATTTTAACAATGGTTTCAATATGAATAGTAAACAAAATATTTCATAAGGATTATGATCATGTAAAACATCAATGAATTTGGAATAATTAACATAAAATATTAAAATTACTTAAGAAAATCAAATAATTTGCAGTTTTCTTGTAAATTCTTTTCTTTTCTTTTATCTGTAGGCAGAAATAATTAAGATTAAAAACGTAATAATTCATTACAATTAGTCACTCATTTTAAAATAATTGGATTAGTAAGTTGGATATACTTATTTCAAAGAAGAAAACTATAAATAAAAATACAAATGCTTTAACTAGAATTCAATCATAACGTATCAAAACAGATATCAGCATAGCAACGACAGCAACACGTCAGTCGTCTTTTGCTGCACACGCGCTGCTTTACTTACTCTTTTGGGGTGAAGCAACCAGCAATTGCAACATCATTTGACGTATTTCCAATGAATGAAATCTTCGACAAATATCTCGAATATTCTCTCTGTTATACCACCAGAGGGTACTTTCTGTTTACATATTATTTTTACATGAACTTTGTACATTTTGGTTCAAAAAAATAGCACTAATATGATTTTAGGAATATTGATTATATAACGTATTTGTTAAGGGCAGCCGAAAAACAAATGTAGCCATCAATAATTATATATATATATATATATATATATATATATATATATATACGGGTAAGATAATATAGAACTTAAAGTTTATTATAGTCAAAAATGACTTTTACGTTTTATATAAAATATGTTTATCTGGTTTTTACTTACCACATTGATCAGCTTGTCTGCAACGATATGTGAAGATTAAAACTTAATAAATAGGAATATGTATAATGATCTAACAGTTGCAAGTGAGTGAGATCTTTTATTTATAACTTTGGATATATTGAATGGATTTATCGAAGCTATTTAAAAAAAAATTCAAATCATAACATTGGAGGAATTAAAATCGTAGCTATATGCTCAGAAAATTGGTATGCCTCAGTAATAAATGTTAGACTTCCTATTATTTACAATTTATATTGGCAATTGATTTATTTGAGAAATATATTAATATAATGTTATTATATTACTTGATAATCTCCTTATTGTAAGGTGTAAATGAATTGGAATGTGTGATAGTTGTAAAGATTAAATTGCCCACCTGAAAATGTCATACAACGAAGCCTAGCTCGTGATAAAGAATTTTAATAAAGTAGAAACAATACTATATCGCGTAGTTCATTTAATTGAAAAGAAAAATTTAATTATAATGGATTTCTGCAAAATTAACGCCAAATATATTCACTATTTATAAACTGTTCAAATTATTTTTTTGCATAGACATACGATTGTCGATATTCATAAAATAAACTACATGACATGAGCTTTCCATAAGCTCGCATCACATACCCATAAGCTGGATTATTCCAGGCGCGATTTCAAGTATTAAATTGAATTCAAAATATATTAAAATGTAATAATACTTATTAGTGTCGCGTTAACATTGCTATTTGTCGTATTCATCTTGTCTTGATCATTTGACCTTAATAATCTCATTAAATATGAGATTTTGTATATTAATATAATTCATTTTAATCCTGGAGTTAATGTCTTTTTAAAGGCCTGAAAGTTTACTAAGATAATCAAAAAATGGTAGTTCACGCTTTCTTTTCCGTTTCAGAAATTCATGCCCAATCCGACAAAAAAAATTGGTCTACTACTACGAACGGACTAGGATAAGTAAAAAGGACGGAACTAGGAACGGACTAGAATAAGTACAAACGGACTAGGATAAGTAAAAAGAATAAATATTTATAAATGTTTAATCTTGGAGTGGAACGATTTCAATATGCATTCCATAACACATGAGAGCAAAGATAACACGAGTAACTACTTACCTAAATAAATGTAACCAGACTCAAGTGGTACATTTATAATTATACGTAGACATATCTCTATCTCTATAAAAATATCTATCGTCTATAAAAAATCATAAAGTCTCATAAATATTAAATCATCCTCATCTACTTATGGTGATCTTAATTATTATACGATATTTCTTCGTTGGAAAATTCAGTCATTAAATGTTAAATAATACTTTGCAAAGACACTGGACGGTACGTCTATCGGTCCGGAAGGAAATTATGAACTGCGCGACGTTGTAAGTGTCGCGGGCAGGGACCGAAAAGTAATGGCCTTGCGTTGTATTTACTACTGTCCTATTTCTTGAGTCGAACCCACTTCCGGTCCTGTTTGAGTTGTGGCTTACTGACCGGATACAGATCTATATACACTTGTATATATTTGTGTAAATTTATTATTTATTCGAATTACAAAGTTTATGCAAAACCTAACGCAAATGACGGAAATAAAGATTTTTTTGTGCTTCTGTAATCATCTAATTTAAAAAAATACTTTATTTTCATGCATGTTTTTGACACAAATTAAAAGTAATCAATGTTATTTGGTCCGATATAAATAGAGCATAATAAATGTGATAATAACTAAAATAAAAACCCAGAAGAAGTCTCAATTTTTTCTACTACTAATTTCCATGTAATTTTAATTTATATGAACCTAATTAGATAGTATATTTGGATGTACTCAATAATCGACTATTACAGGGAATATTAATAAACATCTTCGTTATGAATAACTTTCTTAACATTACGATATATGTTCTCTTATTAAATATATCTTCAGAAACTTTGTAAGTTAACATTTTTTATATTTAAAAAATAAAAGGTTTTTAATTCTAAAAAAAATGTATATCTGTTTTACATGAATAAACTTAATTAATTGTACTCGTTACGTACATTGTTACGTAGTTATATAGACTACGTTATTTCAATAAAATTTTTTACACATGTTTATTTATTTATTAATTTCAATAATACATATTTTAAGATGTGTGTAAAATATTAAATATGTATAATTTTTGACACAGAAGAGGTCAAACTTTAAAATTTGGGTGCCACTCTTATTTTACGAGTCTCATATAAAACAATGATCACGGATAATTTGAAAATAATCGACAATACAAATATTATTAATATTACTTTCAACGGAGTAATAAACAAAGCATATTTTAGATAACTCTTAATATTGTGGCTAAATATGTTATAGACTTATGCAATCATACAATACAATTTGAAAATGTGTATAGCGGTGCGTATTAATTTTGTTTAGCTCCAGCTTTAGTTATGCGTGCATGATGTTTGAGATTTTATTTGTATTGCCTTTTATGTATCGAAAAATATTGCACTTTTAACTTTGGAAATTTTGGGAAAAGTTACCGAATGTCTCAAATGTGCATAACAAATTCTAGAAGAATAATAAAATACAATAATACAAAGAAAAGTCGAATCGTGGGAAACCCAGAAGGTTTGATGAGGTTGATCCGAATCTTTTTGGGAAATTCAAGAAGATCCGGATGTTCAGTGATTTGATTATGAAGGAGTGATTAATATAATTCATATTCGCCATGTGGCAATATTGATTTATTTTATGTCTTCGAGCTAGTGGCCGTCGTCCTGCATATTTTTTTCGTTTTTTTTACTCTTAACGATATATCTGAAATGGCGAAAGTTATGTGTATTTCATATTACACAAATAAAATTATTGAAGAAACATAAATGTTTATTTATTTACAAAGTTCTAATAAAGAAAGTGCTTAGAGATATTTTCGTAATTCGCTATTGATAAACAAAATATTTACGATGTCGGAGTATTCAGTTGTGACATTATCAAAAAGACATGTAGCTCGCCATAATTTAAATATATAAATATAAAAGTATGTGAAAATACTTATAAAAGTCTGTAAACAAAACCAAAAAGGTCGGCAATATTACGGAGAAGGTAAATTTGTCGTGAAAATATTATGAATATATCTAAGCCATTCACAGGGAAAATCAAATCTATTTTCTTTCCTTTTAAATTTGTTGCTAAGTTTCGAAAATCAAATTTACTTATTTAAATCGAATTCTTCTAAACATAATATTTATTCCAATAGATCTAATTTTATCTTTTCTAATTAAGTCTCTTTTTATGAGTGGATTCAAAGATATACATCATGCATTGTTAACCGATGATTACTTTATTGAAATATATACCGCACTATTAAAACTTGTGTATCGTTTTTGCGTTAAATATTTTGAACGTTTATTTATACTTTCTAGGAATTTTAATATAAAAATATTGCAAAAATATATTGAGAAAGATTGCAGAAATCTGACTGTGTTTTTGAGCAAATAGTATAACATATAAATGTACACTTTGAGTCGAAAAACTGTAATCCCAAATTCCTACCATAAAAAGAGCTAAATTCTTCAATTCCCGGAATAAATTTATCTATCGATATATCTTTACCATATATTCGATGTATTTACAGTTTCTTTCCAATATGATGGAAAGTGTTTTTACGCGGTACGTAGTAAATATTTACTGTGACCGTCACAGATTCCGCCAAGCGATTGCGCTACATATATCGAAATAAGCGATAGAGGAATAGTTGCACAAATAAGAAAGGTAAATATCCGCCGGTAAAATGAAACAGATCGAGCTGGCGAATTTACTTAAACTTATTTTGAGCATCTTCTAAATGCGACATCTAGGACTATTCAAATCGTTATTTTGATTTGAACGGTAGATTTCTCTAAGTGTTATTGGTTTATTAAGTGTTATTTCTCTAAGTGTTATTTTTATTAAGTGTTATTTCTCTAAGTGTAATTGGTTAATATCTCCATTATTAATAGCAGGTTCATTTTAAAATTATTACTTCCAATCAAATTTCATATTTTAGTAGTTTAGAAAAAGCATTTCCAGAAGTTAATTATTTTCTTCTTCTTTTTAATAATGAATATGTCTGCAAATAGGGATCGATAACACAATTAAAGATGTACGTTTCTTAACATTAGTCCCCCGTACCTTTTATTTTCAGGTAGTTTTGAAAGAGAATTAAAAAATATATAAAAAATATATAACTAAAATTCTCAAATCAAGCCATTACAAAATTGAACATATTTCTCGTAAATTTTGTAGAAATTATTATAATAACATTTTTCACAACTATATAAAGCTACGTGATGTAGAATTATTACTATTTTATTTAAATTCTTTACCATGACCTAGGTTTCGTCTTTGACAACATATTCACGTGGGCTATTTGTAAAGATAATTGCCCACCTAAAGAAATTATCACACAACCAAACTTAGGTCGTGGTAAATAATTTAAATAAAGTTGAAATAATACTACACCACGTAGTTTAATTTAGATGCGAATAATGATATTACAAAGTTATTACTAGTAAATTGATTTCGGTAAATAAATATGGTGTCCTGTCCGATTTTATGGTTTCGGGTGAGGTGTATCAATTCCTTTCCTATCATGAATTATACAAAAACATATATTTATAAATATGTATTTTATTATAAAAGAAATACGTAACAAATGATTTTTTTGTATTTACGAGGGCGTATAAAGAAAACACAAAACTTTCATACCTTGATTTTGAACGTTGTTGTAATTAAAAAAAAAGTTATTGTAAAGGTGTTATTTAGCCCCATCCTTCTCTTAAATTATGTAAACTTTGAATTCTGATATAAGCTGAAAGTTTATAGTTATAATATACTTTAAAAAATGTATTATATACTTTTGAGATTAGTTCCGGTTCCACCGGCCTTGTTTTGACACATTTTTTGACGGTTATCATCTGTCTTGTGTCCGTTGCTCTCTCAGTACCTTAGCGGCGATAACAAAATACCAACATATTACAAATTTCAAAAGTTCGGGAAGTTGATGATTGTAAAATGGTATACCATATATAACATAATGTTATGCAACAAAAATATTGTTTTTTTTTTGCATTTACAATTATCTAACATCCTTTAGTATATCTGAAGTCCTTTCATTTAGTTAATGAGAGAAATGAGTTTAAAAATACGTTCAAAACAGCACCATTTTTATTATGGTAAGAAGAATTCAAAGTATAGACCTCTTCTTTGCAAAAAAGGGTACTTGCGATTTTTTCAATTAGTTCAGTCAAAAGCGTAAGTAAATTTGATTTTATAACGAAATGTAATGGTTGAAAAACTATATGTGGTTGACTAAGAGTTAAAAACTTTTGGTTGTAAATTAGCCTTTCTTAATTGTTTTTTTTTTAATTTCCAAATTACTACTTTCAACAAAAAAGGATCTTCAATTCTTAATATATTATTTAAAATTTAAGAAACAAAAAGAGAAAATTAGCATCAAATGTAGATTTCTTTTGTCAAAGTAACTACTGAAATTCTTTGTGGCATGTCCTGGATGAGTTTTAATGATTTCTTGGAAAATACGCCCCGTTTTGACCACAATAACTGGTTATAGCTCTCGAAAGTTTTGTGAAGCTGAACGTACAGCTCTAACATACCGTGTTAGGATATTCTGCAGATGCTTAATAGGATTTAGGTTAGGAGTTCGTGCTGGTTAATCTAAACGGCAAATCCTGACCCCAGTTAGATAAGGGTCTGTGTTGCTCCTTCGGTGTGATTGAGTGTTATCGTCCATGAAGACAGCCGCAGTTCTTGTAACGTCTAATTCTGGTTGTACATGAGGAATTAGATTTCTTTTATTTATTGTTGTGCATTCAGAGAGCCATTTTCAATGAACACTAAATACGTATCTTCAGAAATTAGGCCTCTTTAAAACATAACAGAACCTCCACCCTCCGACTTAATTATTATTAAATTTTAATTATAACCAACGGGTAAAGGTAAAAAGTCTATGGGAGTAGCGATGTCTATAACTGGTTGAATGCAAAATGCCTCATACTGCAAAATGACCTATGGTGTTAGTTAATATCATATAAATTTCATATCATCTAATAATTAAGCCGCTGGAAATAAAAAGTAATAAATATAATGAGCTTTTTTGAATATCGTCTAAAAGTGCTCAGGTCTAAGAGCACTTAGCGTTTGACATAGTACAAAAGAGCCGTAGTATTAGTTGCTTAGTAATATCAAAAAAATGCTTTATACGATTTTTTTCGAGCATTAATTAAAATTTTTAATGATAATATTTAAATTCCATTATCTTCGAACGGTATTATCATCCGATTAAAAAGATTTTGAAAAAAAAGGGCAAGTTCATCTTTAAAATTTAGTCAAAATAAATAATGAGCAAAAAGCAGTCAAGTTCTTCTAAAGTTGTGCTAGAGAAGTGTTGATGTTTAGTTAGAACTTTGCATAGAGATCGATTGAATATTATATTTACAGCCATATTGAACTTGACCATGATAAGCCTTTATTTATTTTATTTTATGGCAAAACGGTGGAGATCCCTCTACCGTTTTTTCATAGAATATAAAAAGCGTTTATCTTGAAACACAGATGTTTTTACAAAACATGTACAAAATCGCAGAAACCTACCATGTATATATGAGTTTCTGCAGATGTTTTGTAAAAACATTTTAACACATTTTAACTTGGTTTCTTTCAGTAGTAGTGTAGATGTTTAACATATATTTTATCTTGACTTCTTTCAGTAGTATTCTAGTTAGTTATTAGAGTTATTCCTACATTGGTGTTCTAACATTACATTGTGGCTCTTCTTATCTTCATCCTGGCTTTGAAAAATACACTAGAACTTGTTAAGAAATTATGAAATTAATTCGGGTAAATTGCATTGACGCAATTTAGGAGGTACAGACAACTAGGAAACCCTACTATGTGGGTATTCCGACATGCACTTTACTATATTGACATAAAGTTGTTGCATTTAGTTTTATCAACAAGTTTTATTATTACCTTTTATTCATTTGTTTGCATCTAATTACTTAAAATTTAACTTCTATGAGTGGGCATTCATATTTGATCTAAATTATAACGGTCGCAACTATATAGGCACAGGCTTTATTTCTTATTTGGACTTGTGGTTTTAAGGAATGTTATATATATTTATCATAATATATATTTTTATTTCTTTTATCTTTGATCTTCAAAGGTACCACCATATCAAATAACATTTGCTCTCTTTGAGACATGCTGATGCCTTTGTATATATTATGTGATTTTTATATATTCCGTCTCCGTTTATTAATCTGAAAAATCACCTTAAGCAGATATCGTGTCTGTTGAAATGTTTAACCTTAGCTGCTTATAGCCAATGTTTGCATTATTAAAATCAACTTCTTTTTGTTGTTGTGAAGTTAATGCAGCTTTTCATTATTCTTTTTCTCTTCCTTTACCCTACCTTATGAAATAAACGAAACTACATCTTACGCGACACACCATTAGTGTACTCATTGAAATAGTTTTCCTGTTTTAATTCCTCATCAGTTTTGTTTGGTCTGTTTTCTCTCTCGCAATGTATTCATTTTCTATATTTTTCTTTACCTGAAATTCATAAGTGAATATTTTGTTTTATATAATACAAGTGTACATATAATAAAACATTAAGGGATTGAACTATGTACATGAAACATATTTAATTAAGAGGGATTTACTTAACATATGATACAGACAATGACAATATAAACGAGAAAATCTATTTTTCTAAGTTTTGTCTGTCTGTTTATCTATTAATTTGTTCTTCAATGACGTGAAATCTACAAGACCGATGTTGATAAAATTTGATATGGCAATGGGTTATACCCTCCAGCTTTATGTCTAGATAGAAAGCATCCTATGTCTCAAGAGGTATAGGATGCTTTCCGAAAAAAACCGACATGGTAAATATTGCGAAAATATCTCTGCCAGCACCATATAATAGCGTCTTTGGTAAACTTTATGCTTAGAGATATATTACTATATGCTATCGATTACCGTTTGTAGTAAATTTGTGCTCTTAGTTATGAGAAAAAAAAATGAAAAAAACAAATAACACCAAAACAATTCTTAATAACCTTTCCTATTCAAAATTTAATGAAAGTAAAGATTAATATGAAGATAAATTTTATGCTAAACGTATTAATTTCTATCGTTTCATCATTAAGTGAATCGTTAAGTACTTTTTCTAAAAATGTTTTATTACTATTCTTGCCCTAGATGATAATATATTTATAATAATATATTTGGAATTAACATATTTTTAGAACCCTTGGAACTTCGCCGCAATTATGTCCATTTTTATCTATCGTATACTTACGTGTTTGTAAACAGAAAAAAGCAAGATGATAAAAGAAAAAGGAAATATATCAGTGTAAATCAATGTCATATTTCTTAATCTCTTTACATATTTTCTCTCTGTGCTGTTTAATGCAATGGGAAGTAATTGAAATATATTGTACTTTATTCTGCAGATTGTTTAAAAATAATTATAATATTAAAAAAGACTCGCCTTTAGAAAATTAGCTCGACATATTTTAATGTTTAAAATGACCTTTTCTTCGAATATTTTCCACAAATATTCTTAATTGTTATCGTTTTAAAATTAAAAGCAATTTCAATTAAAATATAAATTAAAAAATTTTAAACAATTACCTTGTAAGTTTTTTTTAAACAAGGAAGAATTGCGTGTGGAATTTATTGTCATCATTTCAAATGAATAGTCTCGTCACCCGGATATGTGTTGCTATGTCACCGTAATGTTTGCAGTAATTTTTTTTAGTTATTGTCATTTTCATTTTCTTTTGATATATCGAGCAATACACTACATTCAAATCAGTTCATAACAATTAATAAACTTTGTATTTTGTGATATGTATAGAATATTTATTAATTTCATAAATGCTAAAATAAGCTTGTTTATTTGTTTCTCTTTTGCGAAAAATAACTTAACAAATCTTTGTAACATATTACACACCTCCTAGCCTATGTTACAGACATCAAAAGTAACGAATCACACCATCACTTTTGTCATTTTGTAAGCTAGCGTTGTAGGTGGTCAAATTTTATATTATTATTATCCATCTAACTATACATATATATATATATCGTCACCCGGATATGTGTTGCTATGTCACCGTAATGTTTGCAGTAATTTTTATTAGTTATTGTCATTTTCATTTTCTTTTGATATATCGAGCAATACACTACATTCAAATCAGTTCATAACAATTAATAAACTTTGTATTTTGTGATATGTATAGAATATTTATTAATTTCATAAATGCTAAAATAAGCTTGTTTATTTGTTTCTCTTTTGCAAAAAAATAACTTAACAAATCTTTGTAACATATTACACACCTCCTAGCCTATGTTACAGACATCAAAAGTAACGAATCACACCATCACTTTTGTTATTTTGCAAGCTAGCGTTGTAGGTGGTCAAATTTTATATTATTATTATCCATCTAACTATACATATATATATAAATATATATATATATATATATATATATATATATATATATATATATATATTTCGTTTCGTTTTCTAACGTCTTTTGTTATATTGTTGACTCACCCTTCAATGTACAAAAATGACTAACTTCTTATAGCGCTAGAGTTTCCACCCAAATTTCATAATATCGTACAGGTATCACATGAAATACTTACAATTTTCCAAAAATAAACGTTTTTTGCAATTCTTTTTAAGCATATTTACATGTAATCAATTACTAAAAACAATACTTTTAAACTTACATTATTGCAGTAAGAAAGCGAGAGAAACATAATTACAATACAGTACGAGACATATGGCACAAAAATATATTTCGTGAATAGATTTTTTATGTATAAATCTCGAAATAAATTTTCATATAACGGTTATCAACCAAAAAGAATAGATAATATACATATTTTGATTACTGTTGATTTCCAATGGTGTTTTGAAAATAATGAACATTTACAAAAATAAAAGTATTTTTTACATTACATTTAAAAAAAAGTAAAAGTGTTTTTTTTCACCCAGTGCTTGATGATTACATTACTTAAATGGACAAATTGAAAATATCGTGAATATTATTAAGGTCGTAAAATAAAATATATCAAAGTGTAAAAATTTGAACAGATTTGATAATATCGAATTAACTTATTGATAGTACTACATTCGCTTATCTCCTAGCATCTTTTTTAGTAACTTATTTAACATTTAATTACGAAACGATACAAAATTTATAGTTGTATGAAGCATAAAAAAATAAATTGAACTAAGCTTCTTTTGTGGGCGACTTTTTCATTTGGAAGACTGACAAAGCGTCAAAACTTGGAAAAATACATAAAACTTATTATTCAATTTTATGTAATTAATAAAGTAAAAAATCATGTAAAAAAGTAACAATAAAGTTTCCATTAAAAAATATCGATTTTCATCACAAAATTTTAGTTATGTATTGTGGAAAATGGATGCCGTTTCTAAACTCCAACCAGAATGAAGTAATGTTGATGATATTATTGCTCCCGCTATTGCATGTTGTTTCGTTTATTTTTAATGTTATTATTCAGGTTTATTTTTCTGGTTATTTATACTATTATCCCCTTTATCTTTGTGTAAATGTTTCAAATAAGGAGTGGTAAGGAGTAGTAAATTTAGAAAAAAATAAGGAGTAGTAAAAAAACAATTAACTAGAGTTTGGTCAAAATTAACTATGGAGACTTATTAAGTATCGATGCCAAGAGGTTATGAGTATTTCTATGGAAATACTCATAACCTCTGGGCATATGACATTTTCGAGCACTGAAAAGGCATTGTCATTTTTAGTGCAAAAGAAGAATATTTGAGTTTACAAACATTTGAAAATTAACATGACAGGTATAATGTAATAAATATCAATGATATTGGCATGGGTGACTTCACAAGAGTTACAATGAGTTTCGCAAGAAGTTCAAAGTATCCTTTTTCGACAATAATTAAAAAAATATTTCGCTATTTTAAAGGGACAATAACTAAGATAATACTGTCAAATAAACATAAAAATAAAATTTTATGTATTTTCCCTAATAATAAGTTTAAACCTTTACCATATACTTTATAATACCGGAACACATGACGCAGCGGAGCGAGCGGTTAGGCTATAAGTCTGTGTTAAAGATAAGACAACAATATTTAATAATAATTGCTATCCTTACAAAACATTTAGTCACAGGTTTTCTTTAACCTTTCCGGAAATTAAAACGAATTCGTAATAAATATTATAACGTTGTTAAATAAATAGATATAAATATTTTAAATTGATTTAAAAAACTGGTGTTTTAATGTTTAATGATTTTTTCGATTTTATTTTGGTAAGGTAAGTAATCTTCCAATCAAAATTAAAACTATAATCAACAGACAATAAAATAAGAATGAAAACATTTACTGGGCATACTGCTTCTTAATTATGAATTTGTAATAGTATATACAACTTTTGTAATCCTTAACCATATCAAATAAACACTTGAGTATCCTCCGTCGATTTTTTTCGACGTTTCGAAATACTAATCAATGCAGTGGTATTTTTGCTTAGCTCAAATCTACCTGACACCCATATGCTTATTGAGAATTTTCTGTACTTGGCTCATATCAATGCCTAAACTGTCTCGAATATGCTGATGGTTACTATCATGTCAGTCTTTATAATAAAACTCATCAAAGTCGATTATAAATTTGTTATTGATTGAGACAACGATGAAAACGTCATCAATGACAAACGAATGAAAAATTTTTCATGTTGAATTCATTGATTGACACAAATAATTTTGAAATTGAGGCAATTGGTACAAACAAACGAAAAATTCGCGCAAACTACCTAAACGATTTAAGTAAGCATTTTATTTTGGCGAAATTTTCATGAATTTTTTATTATGATTTTTACAAACGGCTAATTCTTAGAGTTAATAGGAAGATAAGGTAGTAGTAAAGAACAAATTAAAAACAATATGGAGCCCATCAATTAATTTTTTTAGTTCATTTCCTGAAACATTATTATAAAATATTTTTAATATCAGATAAGTAAGCAATAATTTATCTAAGGTTTTGAAATAATTTAAAGAACAGTAATAAACGGCTGTTTTGTGTTATTCGCGAGCGGGCCTCAGAAAGTATTTATCGTTCACGGGCGTACATACTCGCAGATCCGAGCGAGTCTAATATCCAGCAACGCGAAGACACACTAGGGTGACCATACTGTAAACGCAAAAATTGTAAACATGGTCGTTTTCTCCTAATTTATTAAACATTTCTATAATGTCGGAAAGAGAGTAGTTGAGAATGAGAACCAAAATTTACCCTGTATATATATATATATATATATATATATATATATATGTATATATATATATATATATATATATATATATGTATATATATATATACTATATATATGGTGCATCACTTTTCATTAATGCTATTAAATTTACAATCAACCATTGAGATTTACTCATAACCACCTCCCTTCTTTTTAAGTAAATTGCCACACGACCAAATTGGTCTCAATATATAAACAAAGGACTCGGGTATACCAAACGAGCTCAAATTTGATGGGTTTACTGTTAGTATAGAAAAAAATATATATATACATATATACATACATATATATATATATATATATATATATATATATATATATATATATATATATATATATACCTATATAGAGGCAAACGATGAAGACATTTGTACTTATTATGAAATCGTTCAAAATATGTCAATATGTCAATTTAATGAAGGTTGTACAAATTTTCATGTTCCACTCATTTTTTTTCACTTAGATATATAACTGATATTCTTATCTTTATTAAAGATATAATCCAAGTATTTTCATGAGCTTTTGTAAGCGTTTCTTAAACTTCAGCCGTGCATTTAAAATTATGAAGGGCTTTATTATTTAATTGCACGAGCCTCGATACTGACGATCATCTTTCTATTGCTCGCGAACAGCGAACATATACAGTTAACGAGAATATATTTTCAAATAAGAAAAATCATTGTTATTATTGCCTGAAACAAGAAGTCAACAGTAAAAAATACATAAAATAATTTCTTCAAATTTGATTATAAGATTTGACGAAACTCTTAATAAAAATTATTAATATGTCAATATTTTTTAACCCTTATTGTCTCTTTTTATCTCGTGTTATCTTTTTTTATGTAAATATTTCCTTTTTTATTATCAAATGAGCTAGGTCTATTACACAATGGATTCAATTTCATAATTTAACTCAAATGAAAACATTAATAAAGGGAGATATAAAACCAAAAGGAAATTTTTTCTCAAATATATATAGGTGAACCTTGTTATTTATATAAAATATAACTATATTTTTAAGAATTTACATCATTAAAAATTTCTTTGCAATGTAATATAAAATATTTCTGCGCATCTCACTGTAAATACTGATTGTGGCTGCTGTTGTTCCGTTAGGCAATACCACCAGATATGTGGAATTTCTTTTATACTGACTTAGAGACCAAAGATTAAAAAAAAAGATTAATAACCGGTCATAAAAATAAATGGCGAAATATCATGTTGTTGAATCTATTCTATTTTTTCCGAATAATGGGTTGTATTAAGCACAGATCGACCTACTTTTTAAATAATCGCTTCAGTGTCTAAAGTAATTAACTAAAGTTTTTGACGGTTGTTTTTCTTGATTTTAGAAAAATTTAAGGAATTGATCAATTAAAAAGATTTAATATATTCTCGTTTAATGAAATTTTATATCCTCGAAGCCTATTTCGAATACATATTATATTCGTTTAAAAGACGAAATATATTCTCATTTCTTTAGTTGCTATCTAAACATTTGATTAGAGTAAGCAGTTACATAAAGTCAATGATTGTACAGTTATTGGGAAAGAAATTAAAATAAGTATATTTGGATATAATAGCCAAATAGTTATGATTATAGTCGAAGGAAATCTTTCAATTCTTCCGCTGACCAAAGAGCAGAAATTTCTTTCGATAATTTTCCATAATATATAGGTGAACATTGGGGAAACCGGATGACTGGGAAAAATTTAAAAAAAATGAATTAATGAAATTTATTTCTTAGTTTGTTATTTAATAAAAATATTGATAAGAAAGGGGATCAAAATACCTAACTACAGAAAGTTTTTGGTGTAACAGTTGACAGTGTATGAAGAATTATGGATTGTACTGGGTAATTACGAATGAGCTTCAATAATCACTACAAACATCGTATGTATAGCCGTCAGAAGAATTAACACTTGCTTAATTGTCTCGCGTTTTTTATAGATAACGTGTATTACATAATAGAACGAAAAGGATAATTTATTTTCCTGAATTACTAATTAAGTCAAAAAAAAACAGTTAATAAACCAAGTATAGCATAAGTTTATTTTCCTTACTACTTCTCCATTTGAGTCCAGAATTTCGTGAATTCTACTGAATATTGGATATTCCCATCTTATCTATATTTTTTAAAGACTAAGTTAGACAAAAATTTAATTTCCTTCGAAGTGAATCATTGAAAATTTTATAAAAAATATTCAGATTTTATTAAAATATTTTTAACAACTAATCAGGTCAATGAGGTCATTTTCAGGCTCCTGAGAGATATATTGGAATATTGAATAAAATACAATATTACGCAAATTTACATGTCAGAGAAAATTGAAAATTTTTTTTTGTTACAAGTGATAAAGTAACACAAATGAGATTTTTTCTTTGTTTTATTCATGAATTTGATTCAAAGCTTGTTAGGCACCTTGAATTCATTTCTGTTAAAATATCTATCGGGCTAGATAGAGTTTGTAAAATCGTATGTAGTTTTCTTAATTTTTAAGAAAACTAAATATGATTGCCATTGATTAGCCATTGAGATGTACCCGTCACCACCTCCCTCCTTCATAAGCAAATCCTCCCGGTTACAATATATAAACAATGGATTCGGGTATACCAAACGAACTCAAACTTGATGGGTTTACTGTTAGTCATTGAATATATATATATATATATATATATATATATATATATATATATATATATATATATATATAGCTTATTAACATGTGACAAAAAATACGACGTAAGAATGAGTGGCCACAAAATTTAATTTACACCTTTTAACCGGGAGTATTTGTTGATGGAGGAGGGAGATGGTTAAGGGAGCATCTCAATGGATAATTGTAGACCTGTCGAGTTCGGACTCGTTTAAACTGCTCCAATATCAGTTGATTACGTATTGTAACCATGAGGGTCTTATGATGGAAAACGTGATTTTCAGTTTTATTTAAGCTATAACTGAATTCTTTGCGTTGGTTAACAGAGTATGTATTAAATTCATACGATGTCGAATGACACTGGATATTGAGCTGGGTGGCCCAGAAGATGTTTAATAAACGGTAACTCAATAAAGGTGTAACTTTATTAACACCTTTACAGGAAAATTAATATCATTAAATTCGCTTAGAATTTATGACTTTTATATATGTTTCACAAAATTATTTAAGTGATCATGGTCGAGAGGTGAAAATAGAGACTCATAATGTATAATGTTGTCATGTCCATCTGACCTTATACATCATCGCACTTTCCTTTTAAGACTTATTATTTGAAATCGAACATTAAATGAAACAACACAAAAAATTTAAAAATTATTTGAAATTTATTTTTAGAATCCCTCTTCGTGTATAAATCTTGGGTTAAAAATCTTGGGCTAATTAAGTGGGGAGTCGTCAAAATAATTTTACAATATAATCAAAAATGTCCAGGAAATTTTCCTCTTCTTTAAAGATTCTTGCAGTGTCCCTCCTTAAATTTTCAAATATTAATTTTAAAAAAATTGGAAAAATGGCGGTAAAAACTTAAGTAAGCTCATGGAAAATTATTTTGGTCAACTGGTATTAATACATGAAAGAGATATTGGCAAACAACTTACTGGTCTATAGTGAAAGAAAGATGTTATTGTTTATGAAATAATTTAAAGATGGTTTCGTTTTTATTTTGGAAATACATGTTTTATATGGTTTAAATTTTAAAAGTTACGCAAATTAAAAAAATTTAAAAATAAGTTGGTAAACATTTGGCAAGAATTATGCGATGCAAGATGTTTCCAGTTGGAACTCTTGCAACTATAAGATAGTATATTGTGTCGTTTTGTGATCATGCGTCGTTACCCGATTTCGGTAAGCTAGAACAAATAACCGTTCTCGACTTTTTGAATGTAAGTTTCTCCGTAATTATTTGTATCTTCTGGGGTACATATATACCGTATAATTACATCAGGATGCACGAATTTGTGGATGATAATTCTGATCAATGGGACAAATACAGGAAACTATTTTAAAGCACGACTGTGAAGCAAATAAACGTTCATGATTAGTATTTTATGTTGAACTTCTTTTTCGGGAAGTATATTGATTTTGAACGCCTAGGTCAAACAATTAATTCATAGTAGATCTAATTTTCTAAGTTATTAAAATGAATGAACGAATTCTATATTTTGAACTAATTCTATACAGATACTAAATCGTTAAAATGAATCAATGTTCTTGAATTAAGTTACGTAAGGCTTGATTTAAAATATTATTTTTTTGTTATTGATTTTAAAATAATGAATTTTTGAAAGTATCCCAAAACGTTTACAAAATAGAACAACATAAGCCCATCCTGTAACTTTATTAGAAAAATATTATTGTAAATATTTGTTATGTTAGTTATTACTAAAGAAAGCCATCTCTTTATTAAATATGAAAGGGCTATGGGGATAAAGTTGATTTCTTGATTTTCACAAACATTGGCTATTTGAAAGTGAGAAGGGAAGTCGTATTTTGGTCAATTTTTTCATATAAAAACGTGGCCCTAGTTAAATCCAACATTGTATATTTTTATCAATACTTTTTACAACCTTTTTAATAATGCAATAATTTTTAAATAATGGATATGCTGATATTATAGATTATGGATTAAAATTAGGTTTTCGATATCCGAAATATTGCTTTTATTTGAATAAAAACAAGGTTTCAATATTGACGATAAAAATGTTATTTTAAAAAGTCCTTCCGTAGTTATTTTTTCATCTTATAATAATAAGCGGAAAAGATATCGTCAAAAAGACTAAAACATAGTTTTTTACTACGTTTTTTGTACTTTTAAACCTAAAAAAAACCTAGTTTGTTTTTTTAATTTCCGAAATATGTTTAGAAACATTTTAAAATTAAATTTGCTCTGAGTTTTTATCCATGTAAAATACATAATTTCCCTGCCGACTTTCAATCAGCGGCTGATTTTATTTACTCTCTTATTATATTGGATATTATTTCTTGATTGTTTGGCCTTTAATCAATAAAATTATGTAATTTAATAGAGAAATTACCCTGATAGTTTTTAATAATTAATAAGGAATCTTGAACTAACGATTCAAAAGCTGAGTCTTGAGTTAGTTTCATGGCTTTTCTTCCTACTTCTGTTTTAAATTATGATCGATGTATTATGACACAAACTGTAGAGGTATGGAAGCTCCCACACCTTTATCATTAAACTGTATTCCTTCGAGTTTAGTCTTTTTATTATATAAAGGGGCCACCGTATTTCAGTATGCGACAAGTTTCATATCTGAATTTTGAAGTAATTTTTGTTAGCGTTTGTGTGTTACTATCTATAGAAGAAAGTAAATTGTTTTCAATCAGCTTCATAAATGATATTTCTTTCAAAATTAAATAGAATTAAATACGCTAGAAAGAGAGTTACTCTATGTATATTCTCAATTATCTAGGTAGCCCCCAGGGAATCGAGAGGTTTAATATAAATGACTAATGCACTTTAAACGAATTTTTTATAGTTTGTTAAGATTTTGAAAATTCAAAAATAGTTTGAAAAAATCGACTTATTTTTTTTTTGAAGATATGTTATATGAACACAAAATTATTTTTAAATACATTTGGTATAAATATTTTTGGAATTTTATGTCACGAAACTTGAGGTTTGCGCGAGATCTGCCCTTAAATATTGTCGTCCGAACTCATGAGATATTTTTTTTATTCCTTTTTGGTCTTCAAAACCGCAGCGTAGTCTTCAATGATTGTTTCATAGCATTCAAAAGCTCAACATTATTCTCGCTTTCATTCATTGAGTTATGACCTTTTGTGAGTGCTTGTTTTTTTTTCAATATTAAAAATAATATATCTGATAATAAAAGTTACGCAGGGGTTTAAATAAATAAAGTTAAGTTCTGATGTTCCGCACAATTTATGGAAATTTTATTTTTTTTAATTTTTATTTTGTGCAAAGAAAAGTGCCAACGTATCATTTAGAAATGTCTACTCCTTTAGCAAATGTTCTTTCAATAACTATTATTATTTTTGTTGCGTATAACTGCTTAATTTATAAATATATATAATAAATAATAAAGATTTCTTTTTGTCATTGATGTTAACAACTTTCAAAGTTGCAATTATTTAAAAAAAAATCACTTTTGTGACGAAAATTTAAATGAAAATAAGGGCCAACAACCTAACAAATAAAGCAGTGAAATATGTTACGAAGATCAAGGTGAACTAAGTCACAAATCACTGGCCCCCTCCCGCTTGTTGAGTACTCACATTTGCGAACGAATGGAAATCATACTTACACTAGTTACTTAGTTTATTTATGAAAATGTATAATTTAATAACTCTGAAAAGATAACTTTGAAGACTTTCGTGTTACTTTTCTCAAGTCAGTAACATATAATGATATTTCAATTTGAAAATTTCGGTCCTCATAAGTTACTATCGGCCACATTGAGTCCAACTATACCATATTATCAATAGAAAGTACTCACCTTTACATTACTTTAATAGGAAATAAAATAAATTAAAATAAACCTAGTCTAAGTAAACCTACTCTAAGCTATATGCAATAATTGGGCCCTGCAACCAAAAGAAAATATTGTGCTCCTAAATTTGCACTTATATCATTGTAATAAAATTTATATGATTTAGAAGAAAATAAAATAAATGAAGGGATTAATTTCTAAGAAATTTATTGATTACCATTCAATATAATGTGCAAAATATTAGTTATATCTCTTCAAATACGGAACTCTAAACTTGCGAAAGCGTGAAATATAAAATGTACTTTTTCAAAATCATGAAACAAGAGGATAAGATGTACACGTACACAAAGTTTAATTACAATGGGTTTGCGTTCAGAAAATGGATTAAAGCCACAATTTGTACTCATTATAAATGTGATGAATTTTTAAATTACAAAAGGCTGTGTATTCTCAGCATGCGCAAAAAATAAACAACCTTTTTTCTTCATAATTACTTTAATAAAAGATCAAAAGACAAAGACTAATTTAAAGTAGCTTATTTACGCTTTCTTAGCGAATGTAAAGCCGACAGTTTACCAAAGTGTAAGATACCCTTAGAAATTAGGGCTATTAAATTTAATAATATTTTTAGGGTAATCGTAATTAATCCGTATTACCACAGTTTATCTTTTATATTAGCTGCCATTTGATGAATTGCGCTAAGATTTGGAAAATAAACAACATAATCACTATGTTTAGAAAACGAAAACATTTTGACGTGGCCTTTTTCAAAAGTTTTTCATATTATTAATATCTAAAGAAATAAATAATTTAAAAATTTGTCAGCAATAAACCAACTCTGAAACCTCCGAATAGTGCGTTTTCGATAATATTAATATCTGCTGTGCAAAATTTTACCATTGATGTCTCGGTGATAATTTTAAAGGTTATTTTTTTGCTTTATAAACTTTTAATGATAACAGAGATAAAAAAATGTTTTTGAGCCATTTTTCATACTAGTATTATGGGTCTCAAGAAGAGACTCTGTCATTGAACTCCGGAATCCAACTCCTCATACTAATGCTCTAGGGGTACTGCCTGCCTAATAAACGAAACTTGAAGAAATGCAGTTTTCAAATTAGTATTGTGAGATTCAATCAGAAACCCTGTGACTGAACTCCGGTTTTCAAGTTCCTAATCGTCGTGCTGCAGAGTACAGATTACCTAACTCATAAGATTTGAGATTCTGCTATTTTTAAATTAGTATTATGGATCTTAACGAGAGATGTCACCATTGAGTTACGAGTTTCACTTCATCAGTCTTGATGCTGCAAAGTACTACCTGCTTAAATTATGGGTCTTGACTATCCGCTGTTCTTTAAATTAATTTTATGGATTTCATGCAAATTTTCGGCCCTATAATTTTGGATTCTAACTCCATAGTCCTCATGCTGCCTATCTAAACTATGAAAATTGTGAATTTTTTTATTTTAAAATTAGTTTATAAATTTTAGATCCCAAGTAATGATTCTCGTACCAAATTCCTTGTATTAAATCCTTAGTTCTAATGATGTAGAAAAAGTATCTACCTAGACGGTACGGTTGGCGGATGTGCTATTATTAAATTAGAATATAAGAGCAGACTCTGCCATTGAACTTCGGGTCCCTCCTTTTTAATGTGACATTTCAGTAGCACGGTTTAATTTATGTGTGTTATCTCATATCCCCGGTATAAATAAACCAATTTGTTTGACTTATTCTTTACTTAAATTGCCCCGGTATAGCATCATATTGGAATTCGGCCCTAGCGATGTATACCTTAAAATTCCTAAATTATTAACAGCACAGATGCCTTGATTGATTTTGAAGATATAGGTTTAATTGTGTTGTCGTAATAAAGGCTATTAAATTTTGACACTATTAAAGGTAGCATTAAATCCCACGGAAAATCAAGGCAAAATGATTAAACCGGAAGGTGGTGGCACGTACTCTTTCCTGTCTCAATACGAACAAGAATGTAACAAAAGTGAATAAATGGGTAAATACTCATAAAAACTTTAACATACAAAATCGTGAAGTAATTCTCATATAAAGACACATAGTGATTAAAATATCAGTAAGCGTGTTCCGGTATATAATAGAGCATGAATTGACTAAGTATTAGTTGTCACATATGAAGTATGTACAGATACGTGCGAATATTAAACACTATGTTGAAGTCAAAAGAAGGATTATGATTTATTTTTTCTGTATATCTCTAATTCTCAATGTATATATGAGTGTTTGTATATTTTTATTTATACATGTGTTAATATATTAAAGTTTCTTAAACCTTGGAAACGTCAACGTGTTTCAATATGTAAAATTTCAATGATATTGAATCGATGAGTCTATCCATGAGATATATGAATAACTCGGGAATTCGTAGTTACTAAAATGGAAAATAAAACTTTTTTATGAGAAAATGTAATCGATTTAAAATAACTATAGAACGAATAGCGCAATTTTTCAAATTATAAGTAGAGATTTCTAAAAGAATGACTGGCAAAATATAAAATAGTTAAAATTGTTTGTAAAATAATTTGACACACTATGAATAATAATCAAAAAAGAGGCGAAATGAATCTAAAGAAAATCCGAGTATTTAAATGGAACTTTTGCGGTAAAATATCGTTTTTGAACATAAACCAGTTTGCAAAATATTGCTACTTGTAAAGATTTTTGGAGATGGTGCAAGTGAAATATAGCACTCATTTATGAGTTTCTATGGGTGTGCATGTATGTAAGAGAGGAGAGTGGCGACTACTTGGCACAACAGTAAAAATCTCTATCATATTTTACAAAAAAAAACAATAAAATTTAATTAAGCTCTTAGAGCGTTAAAAAAGTGTAACAGTTTGTTAGGTTGGATGTAGAAAGTAATGTCCGAAACTAGTCACCAGATTTCAAAAATTCTTTCACCAATATATACAATTACAAACCAAAATAGTTTATTTTAAAATGTACTAATAAACCCATATTATTAATCAACTATTACACATTTACAATAAAAAATAAATTAAATTTAATAATATGTTTACTAAAACAATCATGCCTTTTTATATATTTAAAACCTTACAATCAATCTGTAAGTTTTTTTATGATTTATTTAAGATAAATCTTCTTTATGAAATAGCCAAGTCTGTGATTAACTAAGTAAAGGATTTTTATTAAAGTGGTTTGTTCTTAGAAAACACAACATTTAAAAATATTTGTTGTAATAATTCCCCTATCTGATTACATTTAATGCTATTTCAAAATATTCCACCCGACGAATTTTAATATTGTTTTTCTCTTTATTTTTTTGAACATTCTAATTTCACAATGTATTTTATTTTACGTTACCGTTGATAATATTCCTTATTCATATTTAGAAATTAATTTAACTCTAAACATCAGTTTATGCGATGAGGTAAGCAAAAAAACATTTTTAAAATTTTTTAGCAATATTGTGTAAAAAAACATTATTGAAATTACTTTAAATCGTAATGTTTCACTTAAAAACTAAAAGATATGTAAATAAGACTTCAATTTTATTTTAGAAAAATTTAAAAACTTTCTCTCCCGGCCGGCTGCGGCTTCATACGAAGGAAAAACTATTTCCAGTGTTTTACTATATATTTATGTATAAACCAATAAGCGGCATATACTCGTGAAGTATCAAATATACATACAAGACGTGGTAAAAATAAATGGACAGACAACGATTCCTCATTGAAAATTTTACCTCAAAACTACCACTACGAATCCTTAAAGATTTGAAAGTTGCGGGATTAATACGACTACTTTGATATACAAATATCACAGACTTCACAGATACAAATATCATAAAATTACGCGCAAATTATACTGTTAGTTGAAATATAAACAAAAATAAGATATGTTATCCATTACTTTTTAAATAAATTTAGAAATAAAATAAATCGATCAGAAATATATTTTTAATACTACGCAGGAATATTGAACGATAGTCATGATTTACAAAAAATTTTAGAAAAAATTATTAAATGTAAATTATACAAACCCGTACTAGTTGAAAATTGCGACTTTGTACCGAGTATCCTTCACTTGTAATGGGAAAGAATTTTGACCAGTCCCGATTCTTTAATAAAGATGTTACTGGATATCACCTTTATAGGTTCATAAAGGTAGTTTCATAAAGATAATAGTTAAGTAACAATTAGTATCTTCTGCTTCATATGCTTTTTTACTTATTTTTAACCAGTTAAAATGTTTACGGGTATCATAAAAAAGTAAGTTGCCGTCATGTAAAATACCGTTAATTTGTTAAGAGTGTTTGATGTACATATTTCGATAATGTTGCCAGTAATTTTTATGTTACTTATGTATATATTATACTAGGTTTGAATTTCATATGAAGGTTTATATGATTACAGACCAATAATCCGAAAAAATCTGCAACAGTTGTATTCAATACGTTGAAGCTGAATTTGGGATAATTTTTAAAATAATTTCACATGTAATTGAATTAAAATATATTAAAAATAGTAATGAATACATTTAAATCAAAATATTCAGTTTACTCAAACACTTTTTTAAAATTCTATTTTAGCCTTATCAGTTTTCGATTTGAGAAAAGAAAAGAAAAGGTTTGGAATTCATAATACCGGTCGTATATATCAGAAGCTCATTTTAAAAACAATTCAAAATACCAACCCATAAGGTTTCACCGCTTTGGGTAAAACAAACTGAGAAAAAAAAAAAAAATATATATATATATATATATATATATTGGAAAACCGCCGTAAAAGACACTTAAAGTCAAAAGACCCAAGGACATCCTATCAGAAATTTCACCAAACGAAACCCGCGAATAATCATTTTACTTAAGGAAGGGTACTGATCGGATGCAGACAATAGAGCGCATCATCTCCATGAACAATATTTCTTCCTTATGGCCTAATTTATCCTTTCGCCATTTTGCCTTTTACCTTAATAATATGTCCTTCAAGCCTGCTTTTCGCTCTAAGAATAATGCCCATTTTCTCTTTTTTTTGTAGATGATTCCTATAATTCATTTATAATGTTAAATGTATCTGTATTTGATGTTGTAACATATATTTGATTTTACTTCTTCATTTATAACATTTTACCGTTTCTCTTTCAATAGACTGTGACAAAAAAGCACAACATCGCTGAGCACCATATCTATTAGTATGATCTATGTCTTGAATTGTTAAATATGTTTGACGTTAATTTTATAGAAATTCATTATTCACAATTAAATAAAACTATGTGATGTAGTATTATTTCTACTTTCTTTAAGTTCTTTACCACGACCTAGGTTTCGTTGTATTACATCTTCAGGTGGGATATTAGCAAACATTTTGGAAAAAATATATATTAATGTATGATTTACATCTGATAATTTTTTCCAAAAATTTTTGTAAACTAAGGTCGTGGTAAAGAACTTAAAGAAAGTAGAAATAATACCACATCACGTAGTTTCATTTAATTGTGGATGATCTATATCGTTATCTTTTATCGTAAAGATAAAGAGTATATTAACAAATATCATTTTGTCTTTTAATTGAATTATTTCTCTGTTGTCGCTTTCTGATCTTAATAAAACTGTAATTATTACTCGGCTTAATAATTGAGGTACGGATTTTTATCGACTTTAGACCTTAATAGTCTTTATAATATTTTAATATAACAGTCCGCTTTTGTCGTTTTGACTATTAGTCGATAGTTTTAGTGCTCCTTACATTTTTAACATTATTCACTTTTTCGATATTTTCGCTATAAAATATGCACATTGTTACGTTTTATCAACTGGCAAAATAAGTTAATATGATGTCATAATTGTTAGATAGTCAGTATGCTACGACTTAGGAATCTTGGAGTATGTTTGCCTGGGTTGGAAGATTTTTTCTTTAAATGTCGATCTTTATGAATATCTAATTTAAAAATAAAAATTCGTTTTCACTTGCAACATTAAAAATGTAGTTCTTTAAATACCGACACTGTACCAAAATATAGTGCAATGAAAATAGTATGATATTTATATGAAATATAAATTACAATTGCTGATTCACCTCATAAATTTCATATTAGCAAATTCATTCAACAATTTTTAAGGCTAAAAATTCTTCCTTCAATAAACCGCTCTCAAATTTTTAAAACTACAAATACCCCTAATATTGTATCAGGATAAACCTTTCTACATTTATCTACTATTGCTCGCGTTGTCTAAAATTATCTCAAGTTTAAATTGGAAAGATTTGTTATAAACATGTTTTAGAACAATTTCAAAAATGATCGCATGGATTTGTGTAACTTTTTGTAATGCAAATCATTTATTCCAGTAATGTAAGCATAATAAAATATAGGTAAGTAAACTAACACTAAAAAAAATAACTTCCCGCAGTATCCTCTCCTCAAATCCAACTCATCACTTGGACGTTAAATGTGTTGCCGTATTATAGCGGACACCGTGGCATACTCATCCACCGGGGAATAATTTAAAGACATACTCAGACCTAAATAAGGAATTCGAAGGCTTGCGTTAACTAAAAATACTATTTGCAATAATTAGCACAAATTATTTACAAATCGAATTAAAATATCACATTTAAGATAACTGCAAAAGAAAACTGTTATTTAGTTAACTGATCTCTGAAAAAGCTATAATAGGGAAGAAGATAAAGATAATAAATTATTTAGTCCTATTTAGAATTTATACCTCCGTTTAAATGCACCTAGAAATATATTTAAAATACAATGACTCAATACAGTTTAGTTTGTCACGATTTCAACTTGATAAAAGTCTTCGCTATCAGAGTTTCGGGTGCTACAGTATAAATTTAAAAAAATATATAAATCGATTTGAAAAATGATTGACTTGGAAAATAATTTGATTTTCAGTAAAATATCCGTTTTCAATAAATATTTTAAATATTTTCTCTTATACAATGAAACGGGAAGTGTGGTTTTATCATGATATTTAGGCGCGCTGAACAAAAACAAAGCAAATATTGGCCCAAATAAATTCCAAAGAAAAACTACGTTAACTTTGGGAACTTAAAACAATGTTTTTTTCATATCTAGTGAATGGCTTAACGATGATGTTGTTCTATCGATTTTCAATTAAAAAATAATTGGGAGTACAATACATCTGTTAATTTATTTATGATATTGATCAAAACCTGTTTAATTTATTTGCATTAATTTGTTGATTATAATAGCCTAAGATGTTTGGTTATCACTTTTCTTGGGTATATAAAATAATAAAATTGCACTTTCGATTTGACCACAAATGAACGATAAAAAATCATGCGAGAACGAATACAATATCATTTCAAGAAAAAACATTGGTACAAGTTCACATTTTGAAGTAGATGAACTAATTTTTAAATTAAATTATATGGATAGTATTATTCATTTTAGTTATGTGATTATTCATTTTATGATATTACATTATATAAAGTATTATGACATTTTAATTTCATACATTTAAATTTTTCGAAAGTTCTAGCAGTTCCAGAGATAATCCCTAGAACTGTCTTATATAAAGCTCGAAAATAAATGTTGTAATCCAGATTAAGCCGTTTTGTAAATAATACCCCGTATGGTATATAAAATTGAATAAAAATATGTTTGGCTAATTAAAATTTTCATGTAAATAAAAAATATTTTTATGAAAATGTTGGACATTGAAAAGTAGGATATGTCCATTACCTCCATCCCTGTTTCAAGTTTTAATATAAAATGATTACTGAATGAAAATTTATGGGAATTTTAGAAATAGTTATCGTTATAATTGATTCCCCAAATAGCAGGTAAAATGAAAAAGCGCACTTTATTTTTAATTAATTTTTTTTATTTTTTAAATGATGACCATCAAAATATTTGCATATTAGTATGCTTCATTACTATTTCACA
This sequence comes from Druceiella hillmani, assembly GCA_039881145.1. NCBI lineage: Eukaryota > Metazoa > Arthropoda > Insecta > Lepidoptera > Hepialidae > Druceiella > Druceiella hillmani. Next base: position 21,229,648 of record JAYKKI010000014.1, read on the forward strand.
TTTCAAAGCCAAACATTTTTTGAGAATAAAATTGTTGACATGGAAATCACTGTGGTAGATCGCCAGATAGACGGACACCTGATTGATTTCGAAAACGAAGATTATCTGTATCACGCAAGAATTTGTTTAGTTAACAACCGTGAAATGCAAAATTAGGAATTTTTGAATGTGCAATAAATGAAAATAATTTTAATTATTATGGTTTTTTCTAAATTTTTTACACATTTGTCAAACGGATCCACGCTGCTTTATTTTCAATTCATTTTTATGTCTTAATATTCTTGACTAATATTTTTCAGACAATTTAAACAAAAAAAAAACGATGAAAGCCATGACATTCTTCTTCACCCTCCCAACCAAGAGTAAGAAGTAAAAAACTAAATATGTTTGGGGATGTAGTTATGAGAACATAGGAGAAAGAAAAGTGGTCAATTTTGTTCTTATAATGTTTTTATATATTCTTTAAAAATAACTTTTATACAGAGGATAGATAGATTGAGATACATCACGGATAGAGGACCATTTTTGCCACACAGTCTTATATGAAAACCATTTAAAAACAAAATTTAAAATAGTGCAAATTAGATAAATTTAGTAAAAACTTATTTATTTATTCTATTTAAAAGGGAAAAAATAAAAACTAAATTTAAATATGTGAATTTTCTAATATAATTTTACAATTTTATAAAAGCGAAAAAATATATTTTCATACATTACCCAAGAATCAAGCATATAGTAAATAAAATATTGACTAAAACATATATGTATATATAAAACTAATAAGTAATTTTCCTTAAGTATTTACTAATTAAATGCCTTTAATTAAATTATAAGTCTATAGCGAAGAGAAATGATAATCAAGCAAATTTTTATTAAAAAAAAGTGCATTTCCAAATCGACTTAAAGTATCTTAGCTCGTTGCAGACGTGATAAATTTTTAAAAACAAAAAGCGAGCGGACGCCTTGATTGCTATGGAATATTAAATTGCTTTTGTCTCCTTAATTACTTTTCTGAAAGATCAAACGATAAAGACTAATTTAAATTGTCTTGTTTACATTTTCAAAGAAAATTTAACACTCGCATTTTCTTTTATAAAACTACTTACTGGTGCCCGTGAGCTTTGTAGGTTGAGGCATATTTTATTCTCTTTAAATAATAGGAGTTAAAGTTTTTGACAGAATTGAAACTTTCCTAATGAGAAAAAGTACGGTAATTTAGTGAAACGTGCTACTGAACAATTTTCTCCCTTAATGTAAAATGGCCTTTTTTAGTCTTATATCTCAGTTACTTTAACGCAGAGAAGAAAAATATTAATTTGTGAATGTATGTTTAATAGATATATCTCTTTTTTCAATTTCTTATAACTCGTTTAAGCATAAATTTTCAGAATATATTTTCTTATAACCAAAATAAGACTTAGAGAGATCATTGAAGTTAAAGGAAAGTATGTAAAACTACTGAACCGATTTTCATGAAGTTTTGTAGTTTTGTTTATACCTTACGTCTAGGTCAACATTTTTAACAGAAATCAGTAAGAAAATTTTAGTATTGAATGATTAATCAGTATATCGACACTTGAAAAATGAGAACGATCTCTGTTTCTTTTATAAGCAGCCATCATAAATTTTCAGTTTTATAAATATGCAAAATATTTTATAAAAAGGCAGCGTATATTTTGATTCAGAAAAAAAAATAATTTAATAACACCTTTTGGCCTAAATATTAGTAATCACCTCATTGTCACTGTTTATTAAATTTCGGGGTACCTTCCTCGCTGCATCCCTAGGGAAAAAGTCGGAAGATCAGAAAACATGTAATGCAGTGCAACTTTTTCTGCGCGAACGGGGCCAAACTTGCGATTATAAACATTTTATACATATGTACAGTAAAAATATTAGATAACAATGCACTTATTACTGAATAATGAACCAGGTGGCTTCGTATTTTAACGTATATATAGATAGAGTTTTAAGTATTTCTTCATAAGCCACCTTTGTGTCTTTCTTGCAAAATCGATAAAATTACGTTTAGATATTACACATGACAGCGAAAATCCAAATACCAATACCGTTTAAAATTTTAGAGCAAAACCGAAGTAAACAAGGAAAAAACGCCATGATTTAGAGGTTTTTTATCAATGTAATATTTTATAAGTGCTAAATCATCACTCAGTACACTATACGATCTATCGAATATTACATTTTTATTGCATCATTAATTAATTTACGACAACAATGCTTTGAATAAAAATGAACGGTGGCTTTTATTCTGACATAAAGTTTAAATTAGCATGTCAAATATATATAGGCAAATACCAAACACCAAACTTCATTATGAAATATGAAATTCCAATTTAAAATAGTGCTTAGTTGGAAAATATTTTTGCAAAGTTTTTACTACTTCGTTTCAAATAGAGGTTTATGTATTAGTTGAACTAACATACAATTATAATCTCCGTAAAATTGAAACGTTTGAATTTATCGTGTGATTTAAAACTCTATTATATATTTTTTAATTTATTTATGCTATAACTAACTTTGCGTTTTTTTAATATATTTATGCAAGACATATATTGAACACATATTTAAAACTTATTGTTAGTCAAAAAATTGTTGTTCTTTTTGGTATCAATTTTATTAAGGCATTAGGCTAGAAAAAAGATATTTTTGTGCTAAGGTAGAAACCTATTCAATTGTACATTTCAATTAATTACCATTCTTTTTCTCATTACAAAAGTTTCAATTCTTTCAAAAACTAGTACTGAGTAACTATTAGAAGAGGTTTAAAATATACCAGGACCAATATAGTAAAGATTGCAGGAACCAGTAATAAGTTTTATAAAAAGAAATTCCTTGGTTATATTTTGTTAGGAAGTGTAAACAGGACAATTTGAATTAGTGTTTTTCATTTGATCTTTCAGAAAAGTAATTATGAAAATAAAAGCGACTTAATTTCCCATAATAATCGATGTTTCTGCTCGCATTTTGTTTTTGAAAACTTATTACGTCTGCGTAGAGCCAAGACATTTTAGTCGATTTATGAATACAGTCTTATTTTAATAAAACTTAAAGCCTGGTTCTTTTCTCTTTTCGCTTTAGACTTATAATTTAATTAAATGCACTTAATTAGTGACTAGTTGAAAAAGTTAATAGTTACAGATACACATATATGTTTTAGTGTCAATATTTTATTTAACGCTGGCTTGACTTTTGAGTGAAAAATAAATGAAAAATGTACTTTCTTTACATTTTGATTTTATCAATAAAAGAAGAAATTATGTTAAAAAATTCAAATCATTACATTTACTCAGTTTCTTTGCCTTTTTAAAAAAATAAATAAACGACATTTTATCCCTAATTCAACCATATTTTGTTTTTTAAAACATAGAGATCAGCATGTTTTTAAATCAGAGATTGTAGCATAAAATGGTCCACTATGCATAAATTGTCTCTAAATATCTAGTCTGTGCATAAAAGTTAATTTTAAAAATGAATAAAAACTAAGCCATTACATTTTCCACTATAATGTCGTTCAAATTAAAAACTATTTCTTCTTTCTTGTTGCAATAACTTTATCCTCAAACATTTTCAGTTCTTTACTTATTGCTCTTGGTCGAAAAGAAAGAATCTCACAGCTGTCATAATTTTTTATTTAAATTGTTAGCATAATAAAAGCTGAGAATATATAGAGAGAAAAATGCATCGAAAATAAAGTATAGTGGGTTTGCTGAATATGCCCAAAATATTAGTATTGATTGCAAATTACCTTATATTTTTAAAGGAAATTTAAAAAATACACACGGAAACGTAAAAGTGCGCTGAATATTTATAGTTTTTTTCTGTTTGTGGAAACGAAAATGAAAAAAAAATAAAGTTCTTCAATCGACGATATCTCTCCTCAAGTGATGTTCCGTAAAACAATGTCATTCAGTAAGAAAGTTGGATGAATTAAAAGTCCTGCCTGTTGTGGAAAATTAGAACGAGTAGTGATTTTAAAATTAGAACGAGTAGTGATTTAAAAATTAGAACGAGTAGTGATTTTAAAAACATATATGCCACAAATTGAAGGAATTTGCAAAATATGCAGTAATATAAATTCCCTAAAATATATCTAAATGAAAATCGGACAGAGATGGAAAATGGATTTTAATGCGTAGAATTTTTTAACCTCCCCTATTTAATTTTCAAAATATTTTTGTAACAAACTTTATAATATTTGTAAATAAAAGCACAAAACTGAGTTCTTTCCCATGGTGATAATCCATATTGGGGAAAACAGACGTCTTAAATTATTATTCATAAAAATAAGAAAATTACTTGTCACGAGGTTCATGTCTAAAGAGTTTCTGAGATAATAAAATAAAACAGAGGAGCTTTAGATGTGACTTTTCCCGAAAAACGACTTAAAGAACAGCCTGCTATACAGGATTTATTTAGTATTAACTTTTTTCCAGAAAGATAATTTATTTACGTTCGAAAAATCATCCGTTACTCGAAAGCTTTTTTTTTTATTTCTCACACAATAGCCTGTAATTTGTTTTAAGAATTTTTTTATAGGACCAAAACTTTTGCAGCAAAAAACAGTCTTAAATTGATTACAGTTAAAAAAACAAAGATAACATCAACGTTTTTTCAAATATAATTTCTTCTTTTACTGTTGATCGCAATTGATATCAAACTATAATGAAACCAATTGCGCTCATAGCAATCAATGAATTTGTCCTATCAGTATTTCATTTAGGCACCCCGTTTGTTTTTCAGACCTGTAATCAAACATCATTCCATTCGTGCCGTTTTTGTTTTCGATAAATGTTTCTATTTTCTCCAATGTTGGGTGAGTCCAATGTTGAATATTTTGTAATGGATTGTTGGCTTTCAGGTTTTCGAAATTCAAAGTGGTCTTTACGAGGTCAATCACGTGTTCCTCTATTTGTTGGTTTACCAAACAATGCTTAACGATTTTATTCTAAGAAGATATTTGGCGAAAACGTGAAATAGTGATAAGGCATATTAATATGCAAGTATTCCAATAGTTAATGTTAAAATAAAATATGTTTTAAAAATTTTATTTTAGAATTTTTAGTGATTAATATATAAATATTAATCATCACAATTTTTTTCTTTCTTAGAATATTGAATAATTATTAAAAGTCGCGGGTGAAAGCTAGTGTATAGATAATTTCCTCTTTTTCAAAAATTGATTATCAATATCACATAGAAATGAAGCGATAGCAGTAGCCGCCAATAGTAGCGATAGTAGTAGCCGCTATAGCCTAAATTCATTACAAGATTTTGCAAATTAAAATTACCAATTGAGGAGTTCCTTTCACCATATCCGAAACCCAATAACAGATTTTGCAAAGTAATATCTAAAGTAAAAACTAAACAGAAGCATATATATCGAGTCATGATCGATTTACTACCATCCGTTATCGAGTTACATTACTTATCTTCAGAACTCATTATCATATACTGACCTGGTCGATGGTACAGTTATTTTGCAAAGTAAAAACTACCAGTAGTAAATATCTTAAATTACGTTAAGTTACACTCGGTAAAGAATTATGAGTACATAAAAAAAAAATTCCAACAAATTGAGAATCTCCTTCTTTTTTAAAATCAGTTGCAAAATATAAAGTGGGATTTTTTTATTTTACGTATTATATGAGGAATCAGTTATAAGGATACCAAAAATATTAATTAATAATTTGATCTATTGCCAAAAGATATTCAGAAATTTTCATTCGGCAACTATTTGTTTTCAAAATTTTAAATTTGGTGGAGTATCGTAATCTTTACATGAAAATTTTAGAGGAGGCAAATAAACTGCCTGAAAATGTTTTTTTTTCAATCTTATAAACCATTCAGGATATTATTTGGAAAGGCGGCTTATATGGGTTCCAAAATTAATTTAAAAATTTATGTAAGAGAGTTCTAGGTATAATCTTTGGAACTGCTAAAATTGCCAAAAAAATTTTTAACATTTACTTAGGTCAGTGAAATGAAAATATTATAAAATTTGATGTAATATAATTTCATGTAATGTAATATCACATAACTAAATTTAAAAATAATATCCATATATGAAAATATGATTTAGAAATCAGTTCATTTACTTCAAAATATAACTTTTTACCTATATCTTTTTTTCGAAAAAATATTTTATAACTTGTTGCATGATCATGTTTTATCTTTTATTTATGGTCAAATTGAAAATAGAATGTTTAATTTTTTTGAAATATCAGTGCAAAATAATAAGCATAGAATGTAAGCTATTTTAAGTCAGAGAAAATTGGGTAAAATAAACGGTTTATATGTATATATATATATATATATATATATATATATATATAATTAATTAATAAATTTTTTTTTTCTTACACCACTATTTTTATTTTCAAGTATTTGAAAACCGATGGAACAATATGATTTTTAAGTCATTCACTAGATTTAAAAAAGTTGTACTAATAAGTGGTAATTCAAAAATTTGGAAGCGATTTCCTAAAGAAAGAATTGTTTGCCTTGAAAACACTGGGTGAAATTGGTAATATGAAATCATTGAGGTGGATAAGCAGTTGTAATTTATATTTTATATGAACATCAATATACTTCTACTATTCTATGTCAATATTTAATCAATTTCCCTTACTTGTGTTAAAATTGAACAATAATGTTTTATTACGAAAGTCGATATCCATGAAGATCGATATTCGAAAAAGAAATCTTCCCAACCCAAATAAAACATAAATGTGTTATTTCCTAATGTATAGCGAAAGACTGTAAAAGCATTTTTGCACCGTATTAACTCACTTTGCCATTTTATAAAACGTAATAATATGTACATTTCATAGCGATAATTTCGAAAAACTGAATAATGTTAAAAATGTAGGAAGCCTTAAAACTAACAGACGGTTAAATTAAAATGTGATAAAGAACTTTAATGACTGAAATCCACAAAGATTTGTTTGTGAATTATTAAGGCGAATAATAATCGGAGTTTTCTTTAATATCGCCGACAACAGGGAAAAAATGTATTTACTTATTTATCTACTTTATTGTATCCAATTGATATATATATATATATATATATATATATCATATTTATTGCTACGAGAGCATCTTCAGAGGCTGTATGCCTTGTGATCAATCCAATACACCACGGCAACGACAAAATTTAATTTAAAGATCAAAATAAGTTAATAGTAATAATCGAAATAGGATTAAGTGATACAGTGATATAAGGCTTTTCCGGCAAATCCTATTGAAAGAAAAACTGTAAATTATATAGACAGAAAAGTATAATCAAATATCTGTTCCCAACGATACAGATATACCTAACATCATCCATGAATTACGGTTTTCGGGAATTATCTATGAAAAAATGAAAATGGGCACTATTACAGCGAAAAGCAGGCTTGAAGAATACATTATTAAGGTAAAAGGTAAAATGACGAAAGGATCAATTGGGTTATAAGGAAGAAATATTGTTCATGGAGAGGATGCGCTCTATTGTCCACATCCGATCAGCGCCTTTCTTTAAGTAAAATGATTATTCGCGGGTTTTTTTTTGTGAAATTTCTTACTGATAAGATGTGCTTGGAGCTGTCGGTTATACGTGGTTTTTGCAGCTGTTTTACAACATATATTTGATTTTTTCTCAGCATGTTTTACCCTAAGTGGTTGGTATAAAATAATAATAAAAAAAAATAGAAATAAATTTAGGGGTTGGTATTTTAAATGTAATGGTAAAGCATTTTAAAAATAAGCTTCTAATTTATACGACCAATATCATGCATCTCGATTTTTTCCTTTTTACAATTTATACTGTCAGTGTTTAGCTTAAGAGATTACTAGTTACGGGTTACTTTAGCCGGATACTGATATTCGTTAACAAGTTAAACACTATCAGTATCAGGCCAAAGTAAGATTAAAAAAAAAATATTTAGGTAATTTTACCATTTCAAGTTAATTTAGTTAATTTTTTTCAGTATATATTAATATAATCGCATGTTATGCATTATCTTAAATATCGTCCTAAAATCAGCTTCAAGTTATTGCGTACAATTGTTGCAGATTTTGTCGGGTTATTGGTCTGTAAAGAAGTAAACCACTGAATGAAACTCACATCGTATTGTAAAAAATAAAGAGGTAACATGAAAATACCTTAGTGTTACCGATATATATATGTATGTATATATATATATATATATATATATATATATATATATATATATATATATATATATATATATATAGATCAAATACTGTTAATGTACTTACGGTATATTACATAACAACCACTTATAATAGTCTTAAATATGTATAATCATGATAGTCGTAAATATTTTCACATTCATTCAATCCAAGTATAAAAGTGTACGAAAAAGAAGATACAAATTATTAGTAACTTTATGGTCCTATGAATTTATTGTCCACTACAGTGTTTACACTTAAAATTACGATAAATGCGTACTATCGTGGATCACAAAACGAATATGGAGAACCTCTCCATCAAAGTTTCAGGACAAGTCAAAACTCTTTCCCATTGCAACTAAAGTATACTCGGCATACAGTTGCAACTCGCAGTCACTATGGTTTTACATGGCTTACATTTAGCAATTTTTCTTCTTCTTGTAAATATAACTTCTCTTCTATCTTGTAAATATAACTAGTGCTTAATACTTCTGCAGCATAATTTGCCCGTAATTTCAGGTCAAGTTCATTAAAGCGTAATAGTTTTCAATATTCAAATATTAATGAAATCGTTTCGATAACATGACTTTCATATTTTTAGAAATTCATAGTGATAGTTTAAGCTAAATGTTTAATGAGGAGTCGTTATGTCTATCCGTTCATTTTTACCAGACCATGTCTATATATTTACAACTTCACAAGTATATACCGTTTATTGGCATATATATAAATATGTAATAAAATACTAGGAATTGTTTTTCCCTCGCAAGGGGAGGGCGGCGAGGCGCAAAATTTTTGAATGTTTCTGAATTAAAATTGAAGTTTTATTTACATATTTTTTGGTTTTTAAGATTTCCATATAAATGCATGATTATGAAAATGCGTGATTGTTTAAATTATATTTTTAAATGAAATGTAATATTTAGGGCAAATACGAGTTTGGGACAATGACGTTAAAGAACAATTTGGTTTTATTTTTACATTTTAAAATAAAATATTTTTAATATTAGCCAAAGTGCCTCCCTCTCTTATAGGTATTAAGATTATACAATTTTTGGGTATTTTTTAAATATTGTTTCTGGGACAAAAACAAAAAATATTGTCCCCCGTAGAATTAAAACATAGAATTTAAATGGCTGGTTATGTTTAATATAATTCTTACTGCATCTTTTTCGGTGAAAGAGAGGTGTTTGAGAACACGGAAAGATAAAGTTAAGTTATTAAATTTTCCTTAAGAAATGAAGGATTGTAAGAATATGACTCGCAAAATATTAAATAAACAAATATTTTAACAGAAAAACTTGAATAGATTTCAAGAAACTACCAAAGAAGTGCAAAAAGTATGAAATAATGAACATTCGGGTAATTCATTATAACATTTTGCAGCAAAATATTGTATCGTCATCGCAATTTCGCAAAATATAATAGAGATTTTTTCCATCGGTTCCAAGTAGACGCCACTCTCCTGCCTCACTTATATGCATATCCATACAAATACACAAATGAGTGTTACGTTTTCGAGTGTTTTGTTTTCTATTTTTTGTAACTATGAATTCATGTATTATTCAGAATCTCATGAATTGACTATAATGGATTTGATATAAACAACACTGTAAGTATTGAAATGGCCAGAGATGTTTCCGTTTAATGAACCATAATATACTTATACATGCGTAAGTACAAATGTACATAAACGCATATATAAATATATTCAGATGTAAGGATATTTCGCTAAATAAATCATTTGACTTTAACGTAGTCAGTGCTTCCAGTTTATATGTATCTGTACATACTAAATATGTAACCATTAATATCCTAGTTGCTTCATGTTCTGGTATATACCTGAACAGGATGACTAATGTTTTAGTAGATATGACTTTTTGTATAATTGAAGATATTAATATCTAGTCACTTTATCCATTTACTTAAATCTACACCTACTTATTTAAACACTGCTCTATTTGTTGCTTTGTGATTTTGTATGTGGAAATATATGTTTACTCATTTATTCACTTTTGTTATATTCTTGCTCATATTAAAACAAGAAAGAGTTTCCACCAATTTTCGGCTTAATAAACTTTCCATGATTTTTCATAAGACAAATTTATGCCGCTTTTCTAGAGCTAAATTTAGGAGGTTTCATTATTACATTATATTTAAACCTATGTCATCTAAATCGATTAGGGTGTTTGTGCTGTTAATATGTGGGAAATTTTAAAGGGTGTATTTGATTTCCAGGATTAAGATAATAATCAATTATTTATGATACTATACCGGGGTCAGTGCAGTAAAGAATGAATAATTCATTTTAGTTTATTAAGACCGGAGACATGAGATAACATACGAGAAAATGCCTTTGCAACATCACGATTGAACAGTTGGAACCTGGTGGTCAATAGCAGTCTGCGCTTGAGACCTAACATTCTACCAGATTCTGCATAACACTAATTTCAAAAATGCAGCCAATCAATTCTTATGATTCAAGCAGGTACTTGCTCCTACCTTTAAGATTGAGGACTTAAAAATTAAAGTTTCATGACATTTTCCGTTTAACACTCATAATACTAAATTGAGAAACAGATCCTCAAGTTTCCCAGTTTAAGTAGGTTCCTGCAAAATGATTACTAAGAAATTAAGTCCCAGAGTTACCCCGCGGCATGAGGATTAAGAAGTTGGAATTCGGAGTTCAGAAGCAGAATATCTTCTTGAGACACAAAGTACTATTTTAAAAAGAATAACTCCTTATATCTTCCAGTTGAGGAGTTGGAACTCGGAGTTTAGGGGCATAATATATGCTTATGAACCACAATAAAAATTTCTATCAAAAAGAGGCTTCGGCCGAAGTTTCGGTTTCGGCTCTGAATCGGCCGAACATTTCAGCTTGTCCAAAACGTACGATCGTAAAGTTTCAGGTTGCGTTCGTCTGTACAAAAAGGAAGTATTGAAAAGGTGTATTGAATTCTAATATAAAATAAATCAATTTATTAGTGTTTTTTTTTAACTGGCGATAGATGAATTAGATCAAATCATAATTTATATTAATGGCATAAGTTCTTATGTAAATCGCTTTTTTCATTACATGGTATATAAATAAATAAATGTCCTACTTAAATGGAACCTATCAGTTCCATTAAACCGGTAGGCATAGAGATTTAAACAAAATTTAGTGCAAAATAAATACATAGGTTTGGTATAAATATACATAAATTTAAATTGCGATTGTTGTTTATATATAGGTAAATAAAATTACTTACATACATATTTAAAAAATGTGATATAATTAATTTGGATGTATTTGTTTACTGTTGATTTAATTACTAAACTTAGATTATATATGTTTTTATGTAAAAGTATGGTAAAAGGAAAGGAATATTATTTGGCAGTTTTTTAAAAGAATACTAATGATTTATCTAAAGCAATTTGTAAAATTTGAATTAATCACTTTTATTGGAAAGCCATGAACTCAAAAAACAAATATTGTATGGAGTAAAGCGGCATTTAAGTAAATTTCACAATTCAGACAAGTTCTCACATACAAGTTCTGAAGCGACAGTCGGAATGAGACCATATAAAAAAATTAATGAAATATATAAAAACGCACCAAAGTCTCTCTACAGGTACTGAATACTGATCAACCTAAACTTATTCATTTGACCATTCAGAATTTGTCTAAACTTAAATATGCTCAATAGTCAGACGACCATAAAATTAAACCCAGAATGGGCAAAGCGATTGTTGATTTGATTATTGTCGATATGTTGCCTTATTAATTGGCGAGTGGTGATGCTTTCCAACAAATTCATTTTATTGATCCTGATGTTTTTCACGAATATAGATTGAATACTGAAACATTTTTCGAGCAACATTAATGCCGCAAACTTGCGAAAGGTAAAAGTTAAAGACAAAAATTTAGTCGCAAAAAAGTCGTTGAGTGTTAGTGCTGACATATGGACCAACGCAAGCAAAACATGTTCCCTTCTCAGCCTTACAGGTCAGTTCATTTTAGAACATCAATTCTTGAAAATTATGTTGGATACAACTGTTATGGAAAAAGATCATACCAGTCACTACATTGAGCAAAAATTTACAGAAATTAATGAGTGGAACTTAAATGGCAGAATTTTTTTAGTGTTGCGCGATAATGCAGAAAATATGGCTTATGCTATGCGGACATTATGAGTCTATTGGGTTTGTATCGCATACACTGTAATTGGTGATCACGCAATTGTTATTTGCAGATGAAGACCAATGAAATAATAACTTCCAACTTCACTTCCACCACAGTGAGCCAGCAGCAATAAAAATAAAGGAATTCCAAAACGAATACCGGCTACCAGAACATGCTTTAGTCCAAAATATTGATATAAGGTGGAACAGTTTATATATTACGTCCTAGAGGCTTTTAGAGCAAAAAAATGCAAGAAACTTTTACATTGTCCAACATCATGAAATAGATACACTTTGCTCCAACGAATGGGAAATTATGAAAAACCTCACAAAATCCTACAGTATAGAAATTCTTTTATTAAACCAACCTTGATTTGTCATTAAACGATGTTTACATTTCAATAGTTATATCTTTGATATTTTTACTTAATCGGAAAATACAAGTTCGATTGGAAAACCAAGATACGCGAATGAAAATCATGAAAAATTCTTTACATGGAACCTTGAATTAAAAAATGTTTGTCTAAAAAAGAGCATCCGTAAAGAAGTATGCATTAAATTCAAATTGTTTAAATGGATAAAAACAACGCCAGTAACATTCGTTAAAAGAAAATGTAATATATAGAACTACATCACACGTCGAGGCGTTATGACAGCGTTACACTACACACTTATGCTATTAGATTTTATTATCCATTCGGAAAGATACGCCTGCTAAAACTAAATTATTAGTTTTTGTTTTGAGTACAATCAATACGAGTCCATACGACCATCTGTCTGTCTACCAGTTGCATAAACTCAAAACATAGTAATTCTATTTAAGAGGCAACATATAAAAGTACATAGCGCAAACAATGTATGCCTATACGTAGTAATAACCTAAATTAATCCGAACCCACAAATAGTATAACAATTTTTGACACTAATTATTTGTATAGTCATTTATCACGCTAATTACGTTAATTTGTATAGAGATTCTGTGGGTCATTTATATTTGTTCGTTAACTATATGCGCACAGATACCAACTTGGTGCGTCTGGTCGAGCGAAGCTAACGCGACGCGTTCTACCAATGTGATGAAATTAGTCCGCGAGGTGCGTACTGGCTTGTTATTCTTATTGGAATACTCTAGAAATTTTCTATTTTCAAATATAGCTCTCCGAATTTGTGATGCTTTATATAATTATTTAATTAATTTGTATTGAATTAGTTTAGTTCATTACATTAGTTTCCGTTCCATAGTGTGTCACATAATCATATGTATTATTTTAAGTTTGTTTTTATTGTGTAAGTAAATTGGCGGATGTAGCAGCATCAACTGTAGATATAGCATTTTAATAGCTAATGCAAAAATGTTCTAAGAAGGGCAATTTAAGCTCCAGGGAGAAAAACATCTTGATAATTTTATAAGATGTTATAGAAAAGAATATAAACTTAGAAAAAACATTTTTATAAAAGCAGAGGAAACGCATGAAATGACCGGAGTTTTTCTAAGCACACTATTTAGGATAGGTCGAGGATATCAAACAGAGAAATGACTCTACCCGCCTTAGCCTCACATGCCAAGATTAACAAAATTTTCAAATTTGGATGATATAGCTATGATGAACGAATTCTTATAGAAGTGAATAGTGATAAGGCTTCACCTAATTTTAAGAGGAGAAAGCTCCACAATATTTAAAAAGAAGTACAATTCACATACTAGAAACGCAATAGAAAAAGCGCATTAACTAAAAAATGTGAAATAATATTTTGGAAAAATCGGCACGTGAGAACTATGTTGAAAAAAATAGAAAAGAAAAATATATTATTGAAATAAGATTTTGGTCAGTGAAGATCCCACAAGAAGTATTGTACGGCATGAAACTTTCATACAATCATCACGACACGCCTTTATGGAAGGATTATCAACTGGTTTTTTGGCGCCGTCAGCAAAACGAAAACGTTTCATCGTCGCACACATCGGTGAAGAAGAAGGTTTTTTTTAAGATCAAGGGCTCATTATTGAAACGAAGAAAAGTGATGCCGATTATCATGCAGAAATGAATGAACGAGTTTTTGAAGAAACATTTCCTCCACCAAAATCCGTTGTGATGATAAGAAAACCCGTTGTGTTGAATCTCTCAGGAAGACTCGAGCGCATATCGACAACCCCGTGGGAAAAGAAAGAATTACAGAAATGCATGCATGCGCGTGCTTGCATGTGTGTTTATGTGTGTGTGTGTATGTGTGCGTGCGTGCGTGCGCCTGTGCGTATTTTATGTCTTCATGTTTATTCCTACGTGAATGTGTATTTTATTTCTTCATTGCTTTGAAGATACATGTAGGGACTTTGCCATATTACACGAATTAGATTCCAATATTTATTACCCGCCTTTATTACCAGATTATTCACACATGAGTCTTTGATATAAATTTCTCATGGTTAGTTATGAAAGTAGAATATTGCCTTATGTACTTTTGACATAAAATTTTAAATATAATGTTAGCTATAATGCTAACCATTATTAAACAAAACCGATTTATGTTGCTTTATTGCGCATTCCGCGAGAATCGGATTTTTTATCAGCTTCAAATTTTATGGCTCTAAGTAATTATAACCCGGGTAATTTCACAAGAAATCAACGGCAATATTTTTTTTTGAAAAGAAGAAATATTAAAACGGTACCGGTTTTAATTTTTTAGAACATATGTTCCGATTTCAATTTATATTTCCAAAAATTACACTTGTTTCCGTCCAATCGTTTATACATACACATGTATGTACTATGTTCGTTTGAGGATACGCTCATACACAAATCGCAGTTCCCGATCGATTTTGGTTATCTTATTGATTTTCACAGTCAAATGGTTTAATTTTCATAAATAATTTCCTCCAAAAACTTCCTTTTTTCATATTTATTGATTACATTCTATTTCCATTTTTTTGATACTTTTATTTTTAAATATCAAATATTTTAAAAATTAAATTTTTTAACGTGTGTTTAATTTATTTTCGGTTTCACAAAGGATTATTTTCGGTTTTACAAAGGATTATTTTTGCTTATTCTAACGTAACGGGATGTCTATAAGTCCAACTTAATAAAATATATAGTTTTGATTTTATTTACAAAAAAGTACAATTTGTTTTTGAGGTCATCTATGAAAATAATTAACAACAACAACTTTCTTGAAAGCATACTGAAATCAATTGTCCTCGACAGAACTTTTTTCGATTATTCAATTCATTGTCCTGAAATATTAGCGCAAGAGATGAGCCAAAGTAAGACCGAGCGCGATGACATACAATAGCGATGTTACATATTAGAAAGACACAGAACATTAAAAATCGAACCCTTTATGCAACGCTGTCGGTCTTTATTGTCACGTAATGAATTGCATCCTTTGTTTTTTGATGATTCTGAATTTAGTCGTTGCCATCTCGTTGATATATATGTGATTAGAACAATAGTTACTTTTTCTTTTTTTGATTGTGACATTTGTTTAATTGTAATATTTCTGTTTGAAGTTGTCAAAGTAAAGAACTTAAGTTATTTAGTTGATGAAATTTTTTTTAGTTGTTTCCTATTTTTTGACATTTTGTTTAGAAAAAAAATGTACAACTCCGTGAAAATAAAATGAATATTGCGGTTAGTTAAATCGAATCACATTTTTTTAAACCTCAAGGGTAAAACAACCATTACTAAGTACAGAGGCAACCTGGAAATAAATAAATAAAGCTTTTTGATCGACCGCTTATCAGACTTTGATTATTTAATTTTGTTTGCTTCATTGATAAGTAAACTTGGTAAATATCGATATTTCAGTTGCACAATCAAAGTCGCACCACTAACATGACTGTGTATTAAATACGATGTGCTTACCAAATCATTTTTTGCATCGCAATTTATAATTATGCTAACAAATAATGCCAAAAGCACAAATGTAAATGCAAAATTACAAATAAATTTTAAAGAGAGTTTTAAAATGAGGTAACATTATATTTTATTTGAGTAGGCATATCAAAATTTTGAAATTGTTTTTGAGAAATATGTTTATGTGCCTAGATATATTTGTGGCTACTTATAGTTACCATAAAACGAATACAAATCGGTAGAACACAATGTGCATAAACATCTGAAAGTAGAATGCCCTTCTCATTCTGCCAACAAACTTTTGCATTATTCAATTCATTATAGTGCACTTGCTCTCACTTGAAGCATTGCCACAATTTCGCGGAAAAATATTTTCATGCTTTATTTTATTGCACGTTGGGTACCATTGCCAGATGACTGTTGTCTGTACCACCTGAAAAATTAATTTTCGAAATCCATTTTGAATAACAAAATTTCTGCTTTTGAAAAAGACATAACATTTTTAAAAGTTAAAATTTGTTTAGAATCGCAGCATTGTAATTATTATTTGGAAATATATTTATGATACATGTTTTTGAATATTTTATTTCCCTATAACCTTATATTAATTGATAATTTATATTGCTTGAGCTATAATATTTTACAACTTACACTGTAAATATGATAAAATCTAAATGGTTTGATTTTCAATCTCAGTACCATAAATTGTTACTTCCTTACATATAAAGCATAGGTTGAAAATATTATGACTGAATCCATTTCCAAAATATAATACTTTGAAGACTGTTTCCATAATGTTTTGAGAGTTAAATTTTTGGAAATTTAATTCCGAAAACTTCTTGGCGCTGTACTCATACTTAATGGGTTCATTGTGTTTGAAGTTGATATTTTTCTTGGGTTACAAATACGATAATGAAATCATTTAAAGCAGTCTCTTTACATCGTTTTTCCTTTATATATATATAAATATATATATATATATATATATATATATATATATATATATACACACACACACACACACATATATATATATATATATATATATATATATATATATATATATATACACCTATGTGCGCGTGTGTGTTGTGTGTGTTTAAAATAACTTAAATTATTTGCTTAAGTCTTAACGGATGAGGGATTAAATCTAAAAATATAAAGAAAACTTGGTAATTCAGTTTGATTCCAAAATTATGAACAAAATAAATGGTCCATCATAATATTTTATTTTATATACTTAAAACAGGATTTTCATTGAATTGTTGATGTTACCTGATAAAACTTTGATGTAAAGTAAAATATCTTTTATCTCAAGTATATATGGTGTAATATGCATCAACATAGTAAAAGCTTTCTATTTAATTAAAATGGTGACCAAGCAAGATTAGGAAATTTTGACCCGAAAGCTGTCAATGTTTTATAAGCATTGATGGTATTGATTTAGGACATCGAAAAATGAGATCAATTAAAATATTAAGTAGATTTAGTATAATTACGTGGTGTAAGTACCTTCAAGTAACAACGTCGAAATATACTTTTTATGCAGCACTTTCCTTTGTTCCCATAAAAAACTCCAGATAACAATTCCTTTCCTAAACTTTATCACACTTCCGGGTTTGAAAAAAACATCCGTGGCTATTCAAAAATTCAAAAATTTGGTACGTTGCTATTCCAATTTTTGGATTCATTTTTAATTATAACTTTTATCGACGAGTAAATATAAAAATTGGGAGTTTGTGGATAAAACAGTTAGGTATGGTAAAAGATTAATAATTTGTTATTTCATATGTATATTGTTTGACTATAATATTCTATTATTGATAATAATAAAAGATTAAAGTGTCAAATACTAGTTTTTTAATCATAAGTCTATTAACCTCGGGACTGCTCTTATCGTTATATAGAATTGCTTAACGATGTGATGACATCGCTTATTTTAAATGAAGATTTAAAAAAATAAACATCAAAAGCCAATAAATATGCTATTTTCATTTAGGCAAGCTGATGAGGCAATACAAATAATATTTTACGACATATGGTAACCAAAGAAATAGCAAGTTGCTAACTTAGATTGCTGACATTTACTTCCTGGAACATGAAACTGGAAACAGTATCATTCGTTATTTTGTCTCCATCATTAAGAGGCAGTGTTATGTGATTCCATCTTTGGAATTTATTTTATGGGTTCAAACGTTACTTTTTATGATTTTGTTGTTCGGCAGCCAGTAACGAAGCATCAGCGACCCGCGAGCTTTTGCCAGTTTTTACACTGACAATATCATCTCTTGATTTCTATGTCATGTAGTTCAAACTCGCGTTCTGATAAAATGAAATGAAACAATTTTTAAACGTTTTTTTATTTTAGAGGTAAGTTTGGATCAATGTTCTCTTTCCACAACCCCATTTTTCATCTTACGGAGGTCTTATTACAAAATGAAATTTGTTATAAATTCATCAAAGGAATGGTTTTAAACTTTGTATACATACGAATATAAAACTTGTTGATTTAAGTGGAACCTCATGTAATATATGCGTTTTGAAAATTTACACTTTAGAGAAAGGAAAACCATTTAAGATATCACGTTTTTTTCCTTTTTACTTTAAAGTTTAAGTTCATTTTTCAACCTCTCACTTTTATGCGCGAATATGTGTATGTAAATAAGCATTTCTGTATCTATGGAAAATTATATGTTTACGTATATAAGTGCATGTATGTATGGGTAGTATTCATATCTTTAATATATTATTATTTATTTACTAAGAGTATTTACCAATAAATCAGACCCTTCAAGACTTTTCCTGCTACTTTGAATAGAGTCTAGATTATTATGACCGTCATATTTTTATTTTTTTGCAATCCTTCTAATATACTTGAATGCTTTATTAAAATGCTTAGCAACTTATTATACCTTTTATCCCTTACGTGAACAAATAAAAATTAAAACTGTTCTAAATATTTACCGGTGTCATGATATGAACCGGTCTTTTTACTTTGCTCATTATTTTTTAATTATTGTTAAGAAAAAAATAAAAGGTTAAAAAATAATATTGAATACACTTAATGTAGCGCAGAACACGTATATATCTCAGTTGATATCTGTAAAACAAAATGGTCTATAGCTCAGTTAAAATCTGTAAAAGAGGAATGGTCTATGGAAATTGAAAACTAACACGATGTGGGGTTTCTAAAGAAATCTATTATACTTTGCAGACATTTATATGAAAGCTGTAAATATTGCAACATCCAGTTCATTAGCTTTGTTGTTCTTGTATAGTTGCATAAAAAGCGGTTATATAGAAATAATAAGTTTTCGTAAAAACAAATCCCTATTAGTCGAGTGTTTACGTAGGTACCAACATAAGGTATTTCTGAAACATTCTGGCTTTCTTTAGACACATTTGGATTGTGAATAACAAATTTCTACAAAATTAAAGCCAAATTTGAATATATTTGGCGTTAATTTTGTATAAAAATTCATTATTCACAATTAAATGAAACTACGTGATGTAGTATTATTTCTACTTTCTTTAATTTCTTTACCACGAACTAGGTTTCGCTGTATCACAACATCTTCAGGTGGGATATTAGCAAAGATTAACTCTTAGGAACATCCAACAGCATTTCTATGTTTCAAACACAATTGCGAAAGCCGGGTTTGTGCGGGTTTTTCCACTGCTTATGTTAGTGAGTTTATTGCGGTGGCGCGGTATAGGTTTTATTATATTTCCGAGAGTTATACGATATACCAGTATTTTAGTGAGGGTAATAAATTAAATTGTTATTATTATATGAGGTTGTACAATGCAAATGTCCCGGTGTATGTAATAAAATTAAATGGAAGTTTTTATCGGTAATATAGTTATATAAAAGCAAGGGTATCTGAAAGTAAGGACAAGGTAATACCACTAATTCTACATATCTCCGGTTTTATTTATTCATATATTTATTTATTTATTTCTCTTAATTTTTTTATATATACTTATATTTACATGTGTATTTGGGCTGCAACAATTTGACGAGTTCTGTAGTATCAATGTTGTCTAATTTTATTATGTCTAGAAAATATTAAGTATGGGTGATGATATTATATTTAGTTGTTCATTTAATATGTTAACCTTGGTGTCTTTTTTATGTCTGTTTATTTCTAATGTTTCTAGAATATAAAGTTTATTACCTTTTTTGTTTATTTGTAACATATAAGGGGCATTATCAGTATGGGGCTGATGGTTATTTTCAATGAGATGTTTAGTAAAGTGAGATGTGTCTGGTTTATTATTTCGCCAGCTGGCAATGTGTTCTTTATATCTTGTATTAAAATCTCTTCCTGTTTGACCTATGTTTACACTATTACAGTCGTTACATTTAAGTTTATAGACACCACTCTTTTTATGTTTATCTATTTTTTCTTTATTATTAATAAGGGTTTTACCTAAGTTATTTAAAGTACAACAAGCACAAGTTGCATTATTTATATTTTTTGTTATTTGTTAAGAGATTTCCTAATTTGAGGGATACATTACCCATGTATGGGATAGATTTATAGTAAATATTATTATTATTTGGTACGACCGGGTATATTTCTTGTATTAGTATTTTTCTTAATTTATTATGGTACAGTTTTGTGACAATTGATGGGTCATAATTATTATTTACGGCGATTTGTTTTATAGTTTTTATTTCTTTACGTAAATGAGGTTTTTCTAGAGGGATGGTTAAAGCTCTGTGAATCATGGAATGGAAGGCTGCTAACTTATGGGACCAAGGGTGTTGAGATTGACCATTAATTATGGAGTCTGTAAATGTATCTTTTCTAAATATACTAAATTTATGTTTATTATTTTTGCGTTCTATTGTTATATCTAAAAAGTTTAGTTTATTATTGATTTTATTATTATTATTGATTTTATCATGAAAGAAATTTAAATACTTTCCTCCTTTTTGGAACATTCAATAATTTAGATTTCATTAAAGTATGCAATATATGACATCAACGGATCATACCCCACCATTGCCATTGTACTTGGTATGAATCACTTTGTTTACTACGTTTGATGGCCCGGTGCACCCCAGGATCTCTGGTACGATTTACGGCTGTTCGTCGAACGAGGCTGGAGTGACATTTGTAATCACATAGCTAAATGCTACAGACGAGAAATTACATAGTGTGCGGGTTAGACCCGCCTCACGACGTGGCTATTGTGGGCGTTACCTACAATAATAAGGGCATTAAAGCGGTCAACAGTGGACTAAGACAGGCCATTGATGACGTTGTTATTATAAATTGCATTGCTTTTTAAGTTAATTAAACTTGTGAAATATAAACTTTCACTCCTGAAGACAATTATTTAAAAATTGCAAAATTCTGATGCATATTTTGAGGGTGACACTATTTCAAAAAAATTAAAAGGGAATTACTTACCCAAAACGTATATTTCCAATACTTCAAATATTGCTCCTAGATGTAACTTTAAACATGATACTACAATTTGACCGCAATCATTTTCTTTAAGCATCCATGTTTAAAAATAAGGAAAAAGGTAAAACATTAAAACGCAGATCCAAATCTTTGGCGGCTCAGCGGAGTGAGCAAGGACGCGTTACGGAACTCATGTGTCAAATGAAAAGATGACACGTGACAAAGGTTGACATAACTCGACATAATTTCTCAAAGGGTTACTTCGGCATAAATTACTGGCTCTCGGAAGCGTGCGCTGATGTGGAGTAATAAAAACGGTTTGTCCTTATTTTTGAAAGATTTTATCGTGCGTACAATTGAAGTGCACCATTTAAGTGTGGAGATATATTGGATTTGTTTGGGTTTAATTTATTTACGTTGGGACTGAGTGCGGCGGGTAGGTGGTTTATTGAATAAACTGTCAAAGAAAAAGTTTTTGCTTAAAGAAATGTAAGGTTCTACATCTCGATTTGGACCCAAGACAAGCTTATATTACTAACATAATTTTTATAATAAATTTTATTATCAGAAAGTTTGTTTCAGAAATGAGAAGTTTTGTTTCACTTTTGTTATGCACTACGCTAAATTTGAAATTACACTGGAAGTAGTCAAATTGTAACTTATGAAGTACAAGTTATTTTTCACGAAACATTTTGGTATTTCACAGATAAATAATAATATTTTAGCGATGATTTTATCTCATAGCTGTTGATATTAAATTTTAGAAGAAGCTATGTTTTAACATTCGAAATACTTCATCCATCAACTTACATTTCAAATACGATTTGTGCCCGGACACGGCTGGACCACTAACAAAACTTCTATATACTTCAGTGGGTATGGATGCGCTGAAGGTATTTAATTAGCTAAAGATAGGTTTCTGTATCAAAATTAATAAGTCTTCCTATATTTTTTTCAAATAAATCAATTAAGTATTTGTTGCTTTTTTTGTTACTTTAGTACATTGTTTTTAATTATTACTCAGTACTTACGCAATCATTATGAGTCGTAAATTCTGTACTTAAACCAGACTGGAGATTTTCTATTACCTATAGCAGCAAATAAATAAATTAACTAAGATCTAATTTCAGAATTTATTGTAAATTTTAACACGTTACTTATTTGAAATAAAAATTAATTTTTTTCCATCTTGAAGAACGACGTCATTATATTAACATAACTACGTTGTTATGCAAATTATCGACGTTATTATATTTACAGGAATAGATAAAATATATTATCAGATAAAAATTATTTACAAATATATTTCATTAATGGCCAGTTTCTGAATATTTTTTGCGGAATAGATGCATATTGCATAACTTTTTACTTTAAATTATTCATAGGAAATAGTTGTGAGATAAATATTTATTCTATACAAGGTATTCAGAAATTTATATAAAAACATTGAATAGTAGAAATATTATCCAAAAGGGTGATGAATGCAAATCTGAATTTTTCGGTTGTATTACGAAACCTATGTTAAAGTAATTTTCCCATTTTGTTTCATAATTCAAGTAATTGTTCTTGATTTTAATTTCATGAGATATAAGTTCATATTTAGCGTAGCAGTACATACAAAAAGTTTCAATGAATGCTTCACATCTTAATGTAAAACTCAATGGCATTACAACATACTTATTAGAGTGGACACTTTTTGTTATTGATCTTAAAGTTTTTACACAACTTGAAAATAATTTATTTTAAGAAATGAATTTAATTAGAAGTTTATAGTATGATAAAACTCTGTCATTTATTATATATGTCAACACTTTCTTGTTTCCTACTCTTTTCTGCGAAAAATGTTGAATGTACAATTTAGTGCCAATAGGTTGAGCAAGTTACTAAAAAAATAACACAAGTGTATTTTTAGAGATAAGACAAATATACAAAAATATTTAATGAAAAAATAAAACAGCTAAATGGAGGTGGTGCAATGCCTCCAATGCCAGATTAAGCAAATTAAGTCCGCGGATAATTATGGTTCTCAAGAGAATATTAGAACGTTTGGTTAATTTAAAACAGTGGCTTTTTTCTTATTGATCTATATCACTAAAGTGGCAATGTAATTTTAACATAAATAAATGCAGAGTTTGGTGCAGTTCTTCATTGACTAACCTGCGATACACGGTTACTCACAAACAGGCAAGCAAATCTAGTCTAATGACAGTATCTTTTAACGTTAGTTATTCAAATACCTGTAACAAACTTGAAAAACGCCTTCGACATGGGATCGTATTTAAGCGCGACCGAAGAATTCGGCCCTAGAAATAAGAACCTCGTTACAATGTAAGACTAAATCAAAATAGTCCATAGGGACGATATACATAAGTTGGTAATCAATTTACCGTATATTTAGTACGATGTTGAATATTAAAAAAACCGTGCAGAAATGTTCAAGCAAGGAGAGGAAAAACAAGCCTGTAAACCGAGAATTAAGCTATTTCTGGTATTTTAATTAAATTTGCAATTCTTGTGCCCCAATTCTTTTTTATATTATCTTCAAATGTTAAGTAATATTTTTAAATTTCAATGCATCATTGCATTTCCCAATTCGTAAATGCTCATTTTTTCCTTTATATTAAAATCAGTATTTTTTGAAGTTTAATTTTTATTTTTTATCGTTGATTGCAATTTAATCCTAATTTATTTTTGCACATTTCAAAATGCCTCAACTCTTTTTTTATCATGAATATAACTTTAGTTGTTTATGAAGTGACTTAGAATTTTTGGACGTAAATATTTATCTTTACACTATTAGTTTAGAATTCCAATTTAGATATAAAACAATGTTATTTAATTGAAGCTAGTCAACTACATACTTGTCAAGTGGCCTTTAATATCATCCATTTATGAGGCAGACACATTTAAATAAAATGTGAAGAATTTCGATTTAAAATTGATATCGATTTATATTAATTTAGCGTTACCGCAAGTGTTAAGCGTCCTACAGTATACGTGCCATTCATATCATTCCATATGACATCATCAAGTGATATACGACTCGAAGCACTGAGCACTTCATTCGACATTGAATTGTGAGCAATAGGAGTGTAACTTTGCAAAAAAATCGACTTTTCTTACTTTTTTTTAAAACTGAGTTTGGGTTTATGATAACAAAATGAAAAATATTTTACTATTAAAAATAAATTATTTCTCCGTAAGAAGGATGCAAACAGACAAGTATTATAGACTATTTTCGCCTAATATTTTCAAAGGGGATTGAAAAAATACTTTGTATAAATAATAACTAATAATAAAATATTAATGTAAAAAAAGTTAAGTTGCGAAAAAAATGATTTCAGTGACGTCACAAATAAATGTAAAATATAATCCATAATATAACTAATCTTATGTGGATAAGTGAACTTCATATAAAATTGTTTACAATATTTATGAATGTAATGGAATATTTCAATCCAATTTTTATTCATTTACAGACGTCCGAATTATTTTAAATTTTGCACATGTATGAGAAACCGATAAAAAAACAATAATTTAAAAAAATATAAAATTATAGAGAGAAAAAGAAAACTTAAAAACCTTTCTTTTAATCTTAAAAAAAATATTAAATGTGAATATTTTGTCTTAAGACTAAATAAATTAAGTACCGTTTAAAAATTTAAAAAAAGACGCTTTCATAACAATATGAACTAAAAGGTAAAAAATAATCTTTAAATATAAAGATTTCGTTTGAGAGCGGAAGGACATCTCTGATGACAAAACTATTGTATTTAATTAAAAAAATAGTGGGATGCTTGATATCATTGTAAAGATAAATTTATCGGGTACATCCTTTCGCTCGTAACCAAAATTTGTATTTTTACAGATAATTTTTAGTTATTAGTTCTATTGACACACAGCCAAATTTTTAAAATATAATTTTAATCAATATGCACATGAAAGAAATAACTATTTTTTAATGATAAAATAATATTTTTTGGTTTGTTGTTTCCTTTATTATTTATACCTTAATTAGTTTTAAAAATAAATTAAGGAAATTTACATTTCTTTTATTGGATTATGATTGATTGACAGGTTTTTTCTTTCTACAAGTAATTATTTAAGAGGAATATTTCGCCATTAAATTTTCGCATCAAATTCTAAAATTGTTATAAATTATAATACACTCTTCATACATTGCTCTCACCAAACACGTTATATTAATACCTTTGTTATTATCACCTTAATTCTAGGGGTTTTTGATGATAATATTTCTATTTTCTATAAAAAATTTTAAAAACACTTAAATTAATTTTGACCTAAAATAGTTGGTTGCTGTATTGAGATTAGACCATAATTATAAGTTGTTTATTCTTAAAAGTCTTAATATCACCACTTTCAGTTTAAACCCGAAGATTTTCTAACTTCAGGATATGGCGGGTAAAAAATTTACTCCTTCATTGATTTCTTAATTCTATCAATTACGAATCACTGTAAGTACAGTAGTTACTTATTATACGAAATATTTAAATAAAATACAGAAATAAAATCCATGAATAAGTTATATAATGTTGTGTTGGCTTAAGCTATATAATATAAATGAAATTAAATAGGTTATGATACATCTAATACAAAGTGTGAAAAAAACAGCGGAAGTACCGAAAAACCATTAAAAGGCAAAAATATATAACACTAATACAGCATAAAAGATAACAATATTACAGCACAAAATATCAAGAAAAGGTAAGTATGAACTATTTTTGGAGATTTTATATAAGGTGTCAGAAACTCAAATTAAACAAAAATTTTCCACGATTGTATTTGTAGATTGGTTTTTATCGTTTTATTATAATTCTAATGTTGTTTCAAGGATGAAAGCTAGATAACATGTAACTTTAGAAATACATATTTACGTATCGTGTAAAGAGATACGAACAAGGATATTAATTAACCTTTTACATTGTGCATTAGTGTTTCTTTTATAAGCTTTTGCAGCAAATTTGTCCTTCCATCTTCACACCCATAATACCCATTGATATTATTATAATTGTATATCAAATTATTTACGTGCGAGTCAAGCTTGTTTTGTACTATGGTTGAATGAAAAGTATTAATTTAATGGGTAGCTTTTATAAATTAGAGTAACTGATCAGTCTGTAACCGTTTGACCATTTAATTTATTCTGTAATATTTTCATCGAAGACTCTCTGATGATACGCGTAATAGTTTTCAAATATAAATTTGGCGGGTAAGAGAATTAGATAAACATGTGATTGTGTTAAGTATTTCAATAAGTTTGTTAACAAATGGAAGCGTGGGTTCACCATTTAATCTCTTTCACAACTTGCTCGTTGTAAACTTCCGTCAAAGCAAATATTCTCTAAACCGGACCACGAAAGCTCAGCTTATAACAGAGCCTCGAGCCCTCCCTAAGAATATTTGTTGCCGCGTGATTAATGATGCGCGCGTATGGAGGGAAGGTGCGATGACGGGTAACTTCGAGCTCATGGAATGTTTGATATCGGGTAAGAAGGAGGCATTCAAATAGTTATTATCTCACGGGCCGTGCGCCGTGGCGTGTACTGCGATCTGCATTGTGCGAATATATTGCGAGGCAGGTGAGAAGAGGACCGATGCTATGAAAGGTTGTGTTTCTATGTGAATTGTGTAGATTTAGAAATTAATATTGCAGCGATTTGTGAATGAGACAAAAATAGCCTAAAAGCCACTAATGGCGACGGCGAACTGGTTTTTATTTGATTATAAAATAATTGATAATAATTTGGAACCAAATAATAAAGGAGTCCACTTACAAATGTTGATCAAGAATATCTAAAATTTGAATTTTCAAATATTCTAAAATATTAATCGTTTAAATAATATTGTTTACAGAATGAAATAAAGACAATACAATGGAATAAATTTTGAGACACGAAATTGTATCTTAATAAAAAGTTATGAGAGAGGTTTTAGAAACTTTATAGTGATCAGCTGTTTGAACGTTGATGACTTATAAAATTTTGTATATTAAATTAAAGCAGTGAGGGATGTTATATATATATATATATATTTACATATGTATATATATATATATATTTATATATATATATATATTTTTAGGTTCTAAAATTATAATTTTTGTTCCATTTTTTCTCTTCAGAATTTTCGTAATATTTGAGCTTATTGTAATTATGGGCATCGCAATATTTTAAATTATTTTCTAATATTTTTCACGGCCTGTGTTTAATTAAATCTAATGCCAGTTTTTACTATTCGATATTATTTAATTTAGGAATATTTTGTGATTGTTATAAATAATTTTAGTAAATCTTTGATTAAATATATATATGATAACATGACGTTACATTTGAACTTTAATGCAATTCCAGAATTATATTGAAACCGATATATCAGGCATTGAAATAGCGTATGTTTATTCGCTTAAATAAATGATGGAAGAGTAGAAATATCACTAGATATACCAAGTCGCATTTATATAAAACCTCTTTAGATTTCATACTCTTTGACATTTTCATACAAATTTCTACATTGACGAAGATTATGGTAAAAGAAAAGATTTGCATGAAATGTCACGTTAGAGAAAGTTGCTCAATATCTCATGCACCAAACACAGAACGAACGTCTCGATTCTGAGGGTGTAAACAAGGTGCCTACCTTGTTTACACCCTTACTACTTTCTGTCTTCCGAAAGTTCTTGAATCCTTTGTTCATATTATGTAAAAATCTACTAACCGCATTTAGAAGCTCATTGTCACAAATAACATTGCAGAACGGCGACCTCAGACACGGAACCGCAGACGTTGGACGGACTAGAGTTGGACGGACTTTGAGGAACCCTTGGTATTGCTACTCGTAAATGATGTCCTATACAGAGCCGAGAATAGAAAGTTACGGTAGAATTTTATGAGAGAACAAGTATTGCCAAAAAAAGCCATGATTTCTGAGAATAAGGGACACAGTAAAAAAAGACAATAAGTGAAATTTATTGTGTTGAGTTTGATCATGATTGTTCAGTGAAAGTATGAAAACTAATTAGTCCTCAAAATGAAAGGCATGTAGCGGCCTTGACGTTGAGAGGACGTAGAGCAATTAAATTTTTATTTTATCCAATATTGAATTTAAAAAAATTAAAACCAAAATAGGATTTTTAATTTGAATAGTTTTTCTGTCTTTAGAAGTATAGAAATGTTTATTCCTTTACGCTGTTAAAATTTCTTTAGTTTTTCAGATTCTAATATACAGCACTGGTTTCTTTGTCTAATGTACTTATATTTATTAAACAAATTCTATTTACACGTTTTTTTATTATATCTTTTAAGACCTTTTTTTATAGATTATTAAAAATTTGCACTAATCATTCAAATATTCCTCTAATAAATAATATAAGATACATTACCGTAAAATCAATGCGTGCGATCTAATTGCAGGGAAAACAATGATCGTGCGACTGAATACGCAGTACAAATTATATTAGCAAACATCATGCAAACCAATGTCACTGGATGTTACGCAAGCACTAACAGTTTTCTTAGTTGGACCCTCTATTGTAGCGCAATGTTTCATTACTTAGAGTATTGGAGTAGCTGTGAATTGAAAAATTGTTTTATTAAAAAAGAAATAAATAATTACTAGTTTTAAATGCTAATGCTATATTATAATTTTACTTTAAATTTATTTATGCCTGTACGTAACGTTACAGATGGAACGACAGCCAGTTGATAACGGAGGTTAATTAGGGGATTATAACCAACATTAATATGTATTTTTCGTAATTTTGAAACCAAATGATATTTCTGGGGTCTATAAGCAGCTCTAACCTAAATAAAGCTATTAATTTAATAGATATTTTGTTTCTTATTTTTGTAAAATAATTTTAAACGATGAAAAAGGTTTTGAACTTTCCTGGCCAAATCTAATCAAATTAAATATTATTATACTATGTCTTTAGAATTTGCTCTCAATACGTATTCAAAATATAAAGTAACAATTTCTAACCTTAATAAATATTTTTCTACTTTTCTGATTTGGAAATTATGACTTTGTAAATAAGATAATATAAATGAGGGATTCTGTAGGAGTTCCCTCATGATTTTTCTCTAATTTGGTATAAGAAAATAATGTAAATTAAAATAGGTGACCATTTGACATTTGCGGTAGATCTATCGGATATAAATACATGTACACATAATCTGTCTACTTACGGCAGAAGATGTTTGAAATTTTAAAATTTTTGGCATAAATTTAACGCTGTTTACCACGTGGGTCTTTATATTATATCCTCCTAAATAGTACTCTGGATGTTATTCTCGTTGCCCTATACAAATTTTAAAAAGTTTTCTGCAAAATTTCATGTCAGCTCTTTTTCAATTCGTATATTATTCAGACTGCTTCATTATCACAAGTTAATAATTAACACGTATTATTATTGACGAATTACACCGTATCCTATTTAAGACACTGTGTAGTTATTATCAATTTACATTTTTATAAAAAACATTCAAAACAAAATTTTGCCCAACAAACCCTTAAAGTACAATTATAATCATTAGGGGAATTTGACAAATATTTCACATATTATCATTTTTAATAAAAAATATCTACGTTATTCTGATTAAACGTCATCTGATATAAAATATTATTTTCATTTCATGCATACAAACCGAATAATAAAGAAAAATTGTGATTATTATCTGTAAGATTTTCAGGTACAAATTTATTATGAAAAGTAGAATAAT
The DNA here is from genome assembly GCA_039881145.1 of Druceiella hillmani. Classification (NCBI taxonomy): domain Eukaryota; kingdom Metazoa; phylum Arthropoda; class Insecta; order Lepidoptera; family Hepialidae; genus Druceiella; species Druceiella hillmani. Next base: position 21,260,020 of record JAYKKI010000014.1, read on the forward strand.
CATTTATATAGACCACAACAATATTTTTTATTTCAGTCGACTTCATTTATAAAAATTTTACTCCTTTTGAAATTGTATACAAAACGCAAACAACAAAACTATAAAACTAATAAAGGTTCCCCATCAAGATGTACCTATCTCTATCTGTCAATGGTGATCGTCTCTATCTATGAATGGTAATTAAATATGAAACACAAGCAAAAACACAGAATAGGAGGGTTGAAGCTTAATGAGTTGTAAATCGTCTATCTGATTGTGACTAATAACTATCAAACAGAGTAGCAAATCATATATATGAAAACTATATAATATATTGATTTGAGTCTGTATATACAGGAAAATTATGAGTGCCTGTTTTAAAGTTCGAGATATTAGATGCTCAAAAATAGTAGATGTCTCGTTGCCATACATATTTTGTTAGCATATCTGGCAACCAATCTCGTAAAGTTAGAATTACAAACTGCTGCGGTATGAAAGAGACTGCAGTCCCGAGATGATATAAAGTTTCCTATTTATCGTACCAAGTTGAACATATATTGTTCAACTTTTGATACTACTAGGTATTGTAGGTTTAATCCTGCCTAGGAATAACATAATATGGATATTAACCAAGAACTTAAGCATGTGTAATTATGGTTTCCATATACTTCAGCTTACTATACACGTGGGATTATTTAAGTTTATATAAAGTACAATTTTTACAATTTCTTACCGCATTGTAGTTAACAAATAAAGTTTAAATAGATAAAATTAGAAAAAATATTATGTAATGTGTAATCATAATATGGATATAATAAACTTATTGAACAAATCGTTTGAAACTAAATTTTATATTTTAAAAGTTAATGTACTTTTCTTGGCATTCCAGTATAACGTACTTGGTGATGATGGTAATTAGAAGTATATTTCTGGTCTTAATTGGTAGTATATTTCTGCACATAACTTCTTATGCGGCTCCTAATATTCTAGATGCTATATATCTTCACATATATACCTGTATAACTACTATATCATTTTTTTATTACATGCTAATGCTTTCATAAATTTATTTATCCCTGTACTTACAAAATAATACTTAGTTGTTATCTTCTTCCATAAGTTAATTTAAACAAAACGAGTTCAAACTCAATTAGTTTATATCGTCTATGAAAAGTGCCTGTCGCCACCGCCATACACCATTATTGTATTTATTTTGTTAAAGGACCTTTAGTTGAGTAAACATTTGAGTGACTTTATCATTAGATTATCTTTATACCTACATCAACCAAGCGCATTAATATAATTAATGCCAGAGGTATGAATTCACATGCATAAAAGTCCATTTTGTTACATAAAACTGAAGACTGAAAACTGAAAATCCGGAGCTCAATGGAAGAGTTTCCACTTAAGACATAACACACTTATTTAAAACAGCTGGTACACAAGTGTCACGATTCAATAGAGCAATAATTGTTGTATATGTAAAAAATCATAATCCACAATATTATAAAGATTCAATTTTAATCCAAGTTCCATCTTTCAAATTTTATTCCAAGTTCTACGTCAAGTATACGCGATTCTTTCGTTAGACTTTTATTTCCTTAGATATTTCCATACATTCTTTTTTTCGTATGAAAACAATTAACATACATCTTTTTTAATGTCCTGAAAAAACCTCCAAAAATTTTTACTTTAAAATAGGTTTTCGAAAAGTTGCAGAAAAATGCGGTAATTTTTTTGACTTACCGTCACGAATACGTAATCAATAGCTAAAATGTTTTTTACTACTTTTGGTCCTTTCCTTTAAATCTAACATAATTTTCATTCCAATTGTACCCATCCAACCAATCTAGGAAAAGCGCGAAGCATGCTGCTGGCACCGCTCTATTAAGGCATGCAAGAGGTTACCACTGACGTGGGTACAATCCTGCGAGCAGGTATAATTTGCGGATGTGCCAGATGTTATTAGGATTAAAATTAATTTTATCATGATTGAAAACTTTAATTCCTACGTTCAGTAAAAAGACGAAAGTCTTGAATTTGTATCCAGTAGGCGTATATCAAAATAAGGGAAGAAAGGTGTTATAAGGCAAATTATAGTGAATAAACAAGAATCATATCATAGTCCGTAAGTATGTTTGGCATACTAAATATACATATATACTCTTACGTATAGACTCTTCGTGTGCTTTCAAAAGCTTGGTAAAATTTTATGGTGTCCGATTATTTTTCTTGTTTCATAGTCCTGTGCAGCATAAATACAACAATATATTTCCGAATTAGAAAAACTTTAGTCTCATGAAAGAGAGTAATTTAAGGTTGAACCTATTATCAATAAAATTTGAGATAAAACATAAAACTTTGGCAAATTGATTGCGCTTTTTGGTTTATTACAGAGATTATACCTATGGCCTTGGGTTAAAATTGTAAAAAAGCATTTAAAAGGTACCAACAAAAAACATAATTTTTCCGTGTTCTTGGACATTACTAGTTATTTCGTAACCAAAATATTGGTGAAGCTATTAAGGTACAGCGTTAAATTTTGGTTATAAAATTGCTTTGTCGAAATACTCTACCTTATTCGGTTATTTTTCGAGTTTTATTGACATAAATATAAGTTTAATATTAAAAAGCAACCTTAATTTAAAAAAAAATCAACACGACTAAAATATCACTTGTCGATTAAAATGTCACTGCGGGAACAGCTATGGGTGAAAAGACGCATAATTTTAAATGTTTCTTTCTGGCTTGTATGTTGCAAAGTTCGATGTGACAGATGTTTTATATTGTAGATTATTCATTAGACCACTTCTTGAATTAATATTTTCATCATCATAATACTGTTATTAAGTATAGCCATAATAACACTATATTGCGAAATACCTATTTTCGAGTAACAGCGTTATTGGGGTTTTTACAATTGCATAAAATTATATACTCGTCGTTTATCTGCCTTATTATAGTTTATATTACAATCTGCTTTGTGAATGTAATTTTAATCTTTTTTCACGCTATGCAAGAAATACTTTCGTTCTTTCTTTCTTTGTAACAAGAACTTTTTTTTGCAGGAACTATTTTGTAAAAATGTTCGCTGGTTATTAAATAATTCTGCCCTTTCTTGCCTTGTGGAAAACAAGGCGTTATTTATTTCGTTTATCGTAGTATACCAAATAATTAGCTTGGGTGATATTAAACTTATATTCACATCACTTATTCTTATATTATACATAAGTTCGTTTTGATAATTATCATAAAGTACTATTTTGAATTTATTTGCTTTCGTAGGCACTTTTTCAAATATATTCGAAAAATTAATAAACAGAGAGATTCTATGATGTATTCGTACTTTGTATATTTTTAGATTTTTGGATCGTTAAATCATTCCAGTGTTACATACTGCCTTACTCAGGAACTTTCTCATTCATTGATCATTCATTTCGATACCATGTAATGTTACTTATATATGAAGGAAATTGAATACTTGGCAAAATGTTGCAACTAAAATAAATAAGAAGTAAAACTGAATTTCTCAAGCACCTTATCGGATGGTGATATTTTTCACCCACTAAGATGTTAAATAATTTTGTAAACTGTTTCCGGTGTACACTGCATGCGACACGAACACAGACATTCATCTCACTAAACGTTCCTCTGCAGAGCCGTAACAATTTTTCAAACATGACTTACGGATACTGTGTTCGCCTGCATGTTGACTATTTATATTTCCCGACCCCACCGGTGCGAGGACCTATCGTAATATATAATACTCCACGGACTATATAAAGCGTATTGGATGTAGTTTTTAAACATTTTAATTTTCTAAACATCGCAGAAAGAAATGCTACCGTGCAAAGCGAATTGGAAAATGATGCGGACGTTACAGTAAATGAAGTTATTGGGATGATCCATATACAGTTATAATACGTAAGAAATTTTTTTGAAGGTTTTTATCGGATTGGTTTACCAGTAAATTTTTGAAACTTCCAATTTTATTTAATTTAGTTTTCAGCCTACGCTGTATAAAAACTGACATTAGTAATTGAATTAAAATAATTATTTACAGAAACAAGGAGGAAGGCTAGTGCTGAAGGAGGATAGAATCTATTGAAATAGATCGGTTATTCCAAAAAGAAAAAAAGAAAAACAAAAAAGAAAAAGGAAAAAGACTTTACGTCTATTAAAAAATTGACCACAATTTTCAAAATCAAATTATAATAAAGGATTTCTAGATATATCTTTAATATGGACTACCACTTAGTGATTGACTTACATAGCTATCTTACTACCTGTTTTATATTAGTTAATGTTTTTAATTTTACGTAACAATATCAGTCGTGAATGGATTAATTATTTTATTGGAAATTATTATTATGTAATGTATTTATAACAAAGTTAACATTATTTTTATTTTGAAAATACTGCTACTGTCATAGATTTAGAAAGAGTGTCAAGTCGACACCTCCCACTACTCTCAAATATGTGAACATCCACACACACACACACATATATTAATATACGAGTCATTTGGAACTCGTACATTTCATTTGGAACTGTCTACAAAAATACATATAGCATTTTATTAAAATACTTATAATATTTGAAATTGATATATGCCCTAAAATGATATTTTACCGCTAAAATTCTAACCGAATACTAATAACTTTAATGTTTTATACTATTCAGTGTATATAAATTTTTTTTATGTTTAGTGATTAATTGAAGTTCCTTAAATGTTTTTGCGAAAAAGTTTATTTTATCCATATTTAGTGTCTATGATATTCCATATTAGCTAGAATATCATAAACTTGATCCATTGATTGGATGAATTCAGTATCATTTTCGTTTATTGAAATTAGAACAAAATTTTGTAGTGTTTAATAAACTCAAATGTAATCTACCTACATACATACGAACATATAAGTCACATTTCCTCTTTTTGCATCACCAAAGTCAATGCTTTTAGCTTTTTATATAATTTTACATAATATATATAAGCTTACTAATTTTGTAATAACTTCACACATTTGTACATTTCTGTACATACTTATTCAACTGAATCCTTATATTGCAATTATTATACGTCTTTCTACGTCTCTTTCTATACTTATTTACCTACCAACAAACACCTTAGTTATTTCATGCATTCGTGTGTGCTTGTACATATATGGTTGCGCTATGACAAGTGAAACTAGTCGCTCGAAGCTCGTTGAGTGAAAAATTTTTGTCGCCACATCCCGGCTCCATCATTAAACCCTGATTTTCAGATTTCCGATTTGTTTGGGCTTTAGCCGTGAAAAAACTTTATTCAATTTATTATTAAATTATTAGAAGATCTATCTGGGTCATGGTACCTGTACAGTTCATGCCTGTGCTGAAGAATTCTACGGCTTTTATTCAATTTCCATATTTTTTTTTTTTATTTATTAAAAATTCATGTGGGTCACAATGTGACACTTATGAAGGTCAGTTTACATTTACATTTAATGCCTGGTTCACAACACAACAGGTAGAATTGTGAGAAAAAGAGCCAGGCAAGAAAACTCACGCCACTCTTTTCCAATCGCCAAATTACAATGTGAGGGTTTAGAAATTAGACAAAGTAAGGAGCTGCAACTAATACACCGAGCATCAAAATGGTAATAACCTATGAAGAAACTACTATGGTATGATGTATTGGTAGGATCTACCAACAAAAGGAAAAGGCAGAAAATGATCACTTTGTGGTCTATATACAAATGTAAATTTTGAAAATACATTAGTTGTAGATTGTAGACCTAAACAAATATGCAAAAAACACACGAATATGTCAACCTGCCACCAGTGATCACGAATTACTTCTTGTACAACAATTAAATAACAATTAAGGAAAACAATAATGACAAGCTCAGTGAAGTAACGGTAGCGAGTATTTTATTGAATAATTGAACCCCGAGACCTGCGAATGAGTTGTGTACTTTGTGTAGGCGGTGGTGTGTAGCTACTAATTTGTGCTTATTTCTTGTGTTTATTGAGTGCACATCGCTATTCTTATGATGAAGATGTAGATTTTGTTTAACAAACAAAACATTAGCATATATGTATTGCGATGCCACTGTTAAAATATTTATTTCCTTAAATAGTTCTCTAAGAGAAACCCGTGTGCCTAACTTGTAAATAGCACGTACTGCGCGCTTTTGGATCACAAAAATAGTTTGAATGTCAGCAGCGTTACACCATAATAGAACTCCTATCATTATACTATGAAAGTAACTAAAGTAGACTTATCTGGCAGTGTCTACATCCGTAAGCTGTCTGACTTTATATATTGCGTAAGCTGCAGAGCTGAGATTTCCTGCTAGAGATGATATTTGGACGCCCCATTGCAACCTGCTATCCAAAGTTATTCCCAAAAATACACTTGACTCTATAAAATTAACGGTTTCATTATTAACCATTAGATTTGTACTCAAACTTCTAACATTTAGTTTTTTTTTAATTTAGAAGTAAGTTATTAGTTGAAAACAAATTTAACACCTTCGCGAGAGAGGCATTTACTTCGTTAAAGTTTATTATTTTACGTTCCACTTTAAACATTAGTGACGTGTCGTCGGCAAATAGCACAATATCGCAAAAATTCCGTACATAGAATGGTAAATCGTTAATATAGATCAAGAAAAGAAAGGGACCGAGAATAGATCCCTGTGGCACTCTCATGGAGACGGATGACCCGGAAGACCTAACACCATTTATATAAACGTATTGTACTCTATTACTAAGGTAGGAGGTGACCAAATCAAGTGCTGTACTTCTGATTCCATAGTGGCTAAGTTTCCGCAAAAGTGTATTGTGTTGAACGCAATCGAAAGCTTTTGAAAGATCTCAGAATACACCAATGGCATCTTGTGATTTTTCCCAGGCACTATAGATATGTTTTAAAAGAGTAACATCTGCATCTATGGTGGAGCGACCTCTAGTGAAACCAAATTGTTCACTATGTAGAAGCTTATTTAAACAAAAATGTGATTCTAATTGTTGTAACATTATTTTTTCAAAAAATTTGCTTATCGCTGGTAATATAGAGATATGTCTATAGTTACCGGGATCACTTTTTGTTCCAGATTTATAAAACTTTATAACCTTACTATATTTCATTAACTCTGGAAATACACCTTTATCAATACTATTATTAAATGTTACAGCCAAATGTGGTGCTATATCAGTAATAATGTTTTCCAATAATTTAACAGATATACCTCAAAAATCTGCTGTTTTTTTGGAATTTAGCGACTTGTAACATTTCATAATGTCACTGGGGCTTATATATTCAAAGTTAAATAAAACTCCACACGCCTTCACATTACTTCTAATTAACGATTTTGCTTTGACCGGGCAAGAATCTAAGGAACTTGTTGTATTTGCGGGTATGTTAACAAAAAAGTTATTAAAGGTTTGGGCCACATCCAAATTGCTTATATGAATTTTACCGTTTGAATTTAATTCGAAATCATGATCTTGTTGTTTAGTGCGCCCACTTTCATCACTGATCATATTTCATGTGGCTTTAATTTTATTATCGGACCCCTTTATCTTACGACTTAAATATAGGGACTTAGCAGAATTACAAGCTTTTTTAAACGTTTTTGGATAATTTCGAACGTATAAAATAAACGAATGATCAAAATTGTATTGCTTCATACCATACAATTCATACAACTTAGCTCTACTTTTGTAGATTCCGGTTGTTGCCCAATCACAAAACCGAACCTTTGTATTCTTAGAGAAGGTTTTACTTTTGAATATGTTATTATATTCGGAATTGATGATACCAGATACAGATTTATATAGATTGTCCGGATCATCCTGGTTTAAGTCTATATTTGATACTCTTGTAGAAACATTATCCTTAAATTGTTTAAAACGAGCAACGGTCACCGGCCTACAGGTTATTCTATTTATTTTCTCCGAGGACCCTATTGGAAATACGGCTTTCTTCCCACAATGGTCGGATGTTAACTCACTCAAAATCGACTTACTTAGAGGTATACAATTACTAAATATATTATCTATGCATTTAGCAGAATGCGAGGTGATTCGGGTCGGTTCTTCAAATAAATATTGTAAGTTAAAAGACTTAAACAAACTAGTAAATCTAAGACAAGTTGGTGACATAATAATATATAACCAATATTTATAGTACTATGCTAAGGCCATTCAAATATAAAAATAATAATAACACAAATTTGTTGATTGATGCCAGAGATATAAAATAATTAACACAAAACAAGTCGTACTGTTGCAGCATCAGGCTGAAGAATTTAAATTCAGAATTCAATAATATAACCTCTGCTTAAGACATATATTAATTTGAAAACAGTAGAGTCCCAATTTAAGTAGGCAGTATATCTGTAATATCAGGACTGAAGAGTTACAACCCGAAGCTAAATATAAGAGTTACTGCTTGAAAACCATAATACCAACTTATAGATTTTCAAGCATCACAATTTAAGAAGGCAGTACCCCTAGAGTATCAAGTTTTATGGAACTCTACTGAGAGAATACTCTTCCAATGTGAGAAGAATAATCCAAATTAGTTTGACCTGTATCAACCAAATTGAGTCACGGTACCTGTGCTGTTCATTATTAAGGAATTCGATGTTATACCTTCAATCACCATGCTCAAATTCTCGCCAAATTTTCATAGGCTACACTGTGAGTGTACCAATCCAAATGAAAAGTAAGCATTCAAATTTGTTAAGAAATGCCGGAAATATTTACAGAAAAAAAATTTACAGTCCAATTGAAAATCTCCTTTTTGGAAATGGGTTGCAACTGCATACATTGTTCATGGATAATTGTTTTATTTAAAGTATCCAAAAAAAAATTTAGAGTCCAATTGAAAACTTCCTTTTTGAAAATGGGTTACAACTGCATACAGTGTTCATGGATAATTGTTTTAAGTATGAATTCTATTAGTCTTTTTATAGATATTTACAGTATCTGCTACAAATCCTATTGAACTCTTATTTTCTTACATAATTACAGTAACATAAGTAATACAAATTGTATAAATTTAGATTCGAATTTAGTTGAAAATAAAACTGAAATTTTAAGGGAAATCATTGTCGTTGGTTTGCAGCCCAAATTAGACGTTATTGTTTTAAAGTTTTATTTTTACACTTTACAAATGTAAGAGACCGGGTCTCGGAACAGCCCCCGAGATCCGGCGCAACGTGCAGACAAAAAGATGTATGAGATAAGACTGCCGGCCAATAAAGCGACGCCCGGTAGTTTTCTCGCTAGCTATTTATTTTTCAAAAGATAATATGAACTACCACCACGTACTAATACGACAGTAGGCAATGACCGGAAGGTATTGTGAAAGTACCGGTAACTGTATGTAGCTAAAGATAAGTGAACTTAGCGGCCAGCTTGACAGTATTGCTCGAATGTGACAAGAGCTAACTAGTAGCTAGCTTGTTTCAAGTGTTTGTTTTATAAACAAAATTGCAGAATAACTAGTTCTATCTATTAATTCGTTGCTGAGATTTTCTTTTCTTGCAAAAGGACTAGTGCAATAAAGTACCTTTCTTGGGGATTTAGAGATTACTACTGACTACTCCCATCGTCGTGCAAAGAACTAAATATTTATAATTTATATTAGTAATTTTAATTTATATTTGAAATAATATTTATACATTAAAGAACTTTATATTACAACTTTTTTTTCTATATGAGGCCTGCATTTTGTGTACGTTAATCCATTATATTTAAAATTCTTATGTGGTTATGTTTTTGGTGTTACGTCTAAAGGAAACTTATGGTGTTGTTATTTTAGTAGATATTATCTAGGAAAGAAATTTAAAATAATTATTTTCATGTTTAAATTGTTTGTGAAAAATATATGAGGTTAAAAGTAATTTTTTCAGAGCCAAAAATTAGCTGAAATCCCAAAACATCAATTAATTCTAAAATAAATTAATTTACTTTTAAATTTAAATTTAAGCAAAAAAGAAGTCAAATTTAGTTTGCAAAGATCTGAATAATTCGTTATTCAGATCTTTGCCGAATAAATTTGACTTCCTTTTTGCTTAAATTATTAGTTATAATTTCGTATGATTTCTTTAAAGTGGATACTCTTGAAACATAGTTCATAGCACAATTTAAGCCATGGTGAAAAGGATTAAAACAATTATGAGAACACATTTTAAAAATTTATCTCTTGAGAAACGATATAAGATTATTTACTAGACATGGACGAAAAAGTTTTTCTAGATGTTTTAAATAAAATTGATTTTGTTTCATGAAAAAATTAACAAGCGTAACACATATAGTTATGTGTTTCGCTTCATTCAGGTATTTGAATCCAGAGCTACTCATTGAAGTAGAGAAACCGAACTTGTACGATATCAAGGTGAAAATGTTAATTATAATTAGTTATGCAATTGTATGACCAATTATGTGAATAATACGATGTACTAAGACGGGAGAAATATAGTTACTAGGTCTATTTTTGTTATGTAAAAAATGTGGTTATATAGCTAATATTTTTAATACAGTCAAAAAATATTTAGGATATTGCCTTCAAAATATGTATTTTTCAAGGGGTAAATTTACTCAATCCTGTCTTTAGTGATATAAGGTAGTCGTATTTTTGAAAACCAAGTTTCATTTTATACCACTAACAAAATTAATTAAAAAATAAATACATGTTTTTAATTAAAATAAACGTAGATGTAATGAAATAATCAAAATGCAGTGAAATAATGTCTACATTTATTCATAGTGAAAGTTTTTCAGTTAACGTAATTGACTATTTGATGCAATTTACAAAAAGTTGAAAGAGTAGAGAATATCCTTAAATTAATTAATATTATGTTGAGTCGAGTTTATTCACAGTGATATTTAAGTTAAATATGCAGGGTTTTAGCTTCAGCTCCTTTTAAATTAGATCATTTAAAGTTTTGGATAATAAAAACATATGTAGAACGCATAGCGAATTAATTATTAGAGCTGCTATGTTGCAAAATGTTGAAAATTTGTCTATTTCTAATTAACGCGTAATATTATATTTCGATTACTAGAAATACTTAACTTACTAGGATGGAAAATTTATTAGAACAAAAATAGCCTTAAGACGTAAACAATATCGCTTATTACTTTTGACAATGGAGGTTTTTGGTAATTTAAGATCATAGCCTCCAAATAAAAGGCCAAATTCTTTTAAAAATACGAATTTTTTAATCTGGATGATAATTTGAAAACTATTATAAACATAAAACCTAAGTACATATATTTATATCAAGATGAGTAAATTTATCTTAAATTTTACGCAAAGCTCAATAATACCATTGTGAAAATTAGTGTCGAAAAGGACACAGAAATTTGCTGAAAAGCACAAAAAGAACTGTTATATGACATGAAGAGTTACCGACGAAAATAAAAATTGGGAAAAGTTAAGGAAAAGTTCGTAATATTCCACGTAGCAGAATTGTCGTATAGCCAGCCTGTTTCCCGAAAAAATATTTTTGACGTATTACTGTTATGGCAAGAATACATCATCCACCATATAATTCCGAAGTCGTAATTTTTTTATTTTATGTACTGTAAAAATAAAGTTTGAGGTATGTCTTTTTAAGCGCAGGTAAGATTGGAGTTGCTTTTCAGCATAGTTTGAATGAAGAATCTAAAGAAAAATGAATTAAATAATAATACTAAAATACGCAATTACAAACGGTACCGATGCAATACCGATGCCTGGTTAATTTTGCAAAACTTTAACCAAGTACAGTGTTAATCTGGTATTAAAAAATAAACCTACACTAATTTGACAAATATGAAAATTAGGAATGAATGCATGTCAACCCAGTAAAATAAAAAAATGGCATGAAAATAAAAATGCATATAGTCAGTAATTGACATAAGAATCAAGAAATATTGGACCAAAATTTGTTAAAACAAATGGAGTGGAAAAAATTATGTAAGAGGTAGCCCTATATATTAATAATATTTTCATTTAAATGCAAACTCTTTTCAATATATAAAATAAATTACAAAAATTATTACACCTACTTTAAAATTACGAGAAACTCTAAATTTAACTGAACATTTTATTTGCATCGATTAGTCTTACTTGTTCGAAAATAGTTTATTCAATGTTCAATCTCAACTATTTGTATGAGATTCCCAATAACACTTATGTTAAAATTAAATTTACGAAAAGTTTTACTAATAATGAATATGCGTAAATTTTAGCAGATTATTTCCTAATTAATTTACAGTCTTTGCTAATCATATGAATGCTCGTATCTGACACGTAATATATAGAAAATTACACACAGTCTTGAAAATGGCAATTTGACGATGTAACGTTTACATATAATGTTTCACAATAAAATGCTTTATTATTTATTGTTAGAGATGGCAATTTTGATTTGATAAGCTGTTCACCAAAATGTCAAAGAGAATCTGCAACTTTAATATAAAACCACTTCAGTGCACTTTTTTAACTATGGCTCAATTAATAAAATTACATAAAAATGTCATGAGCACACAAACAAAAAATACAAGTACAGGTTTATAGTGTAATTTTGTTCTTAAATATTGATTAAGATGAGATCTGACAATAAAAACAAAAATAAATTGAAATAAAATACACTGTTATTCTAATAATAAAGAAGTGCTGATAATTTGAAAACAAAAAAATTATCCACATCTTCAGTGTAAGAAAAGGCGGTATAGTTTTATGCAACGTTTCTTTTACTCAAAGGATTCCGCCATCGATAAAAAATCGGTAGAAATGGTAAAAATATTTGCTCCCATAAAACATTGCTTCCAAGAACTAAAATGTGCTGAATCATAACTACACCAAAATATGGTGATGTTACCTATTGAAAATATATTTTCGCAAAAATTATAATATAAAAGATGTTACCTATTGAAAAGATATTTTCGCCATATTGCTATTCAAAGAATGCAAAAAATAATTTAAAAAAGACCTAACACCTTCTCGCGATGTGGGAGAAATGCTGTATAAAAGTGACTTGTTGAAAATCAAGGATATGTGTCAGCGCCAGATAATTATAGAAATAATTAATCCAGAGCCCGTAAATAAAACAAATTGAAATGCATCAATAAACTACTGGCAAGCATTCCCATACAAACTAATAACTTATCTTATCTGACTCTTATCTTCTTACCAAGAAATGCTAAGAAGATAAGAGTCAGATAAGATAAGTTATTAGTTTGTATGGGAACCCTTGCTGAATTCTTACCAAGAAATGAATTCCTCCTAGAGGAACTGACTATTTCATCGGTTGAAAGGAATTACTTCGAAGAAGTTTTGTAAGAGGATAATGACTAAACTGTCTGGTTATATATGAAGGTTTTTAAATTATCCTCATGAGAATTGTGTGAACTGGAGGTTTTTAAGTCAGTGGTTTTTTTTTATTTTATGAAAAATGGCAAAAATTAATATATTTTATTCATAAACCATACTCGAAAAAAAACCAGTTGTTTTTAGGTATTAAGTTAATTTATATCCCAACATTCCTATGTCAAGATAACATTTTACGTATATAGCTTCTTGAACTTATATAAACGTTTGTGTCATCCATGTAATAGGTAACGATAAAAATAGCTTAATTAATGATCTCCATAACGAATCCGTGTCGTTTCTGCATGAGCGCTTGTAACGTTGCATCGTATACGTGAAGTGGAATGACCGTTCCCATTAACTTAAAGCACATCACTATTTTACCTGGCAGTAAAGCGATGTGGAAAAACATGTTACGTGAATATAGTTGAAGCGGAAGTGTTAAATTGTTCATGTAGGTAAATGTTTAAGTCAACAAATGAATTGTTTATATCGTCGTATTTGTAAATTATTTATTTGTTATTTTAATCATGTATATAATAAGTAGAAAATGTAAAAAGATCGCCCAAAAATTCGACTTCCATTATTATAAGTGAATTGACGTTTTACTGTATTGAGAAAATATATGTATATATGTGTATATATATATATATATATATATATATATATATATATATATACATACATACATATATATATATATATATATATATATATATATATATACATATATATTTAAATAGCAATTATCAAATAACATATCTATTAGTCATACAGGCAATACTTTGTATACTAAGTGATACATTTGTGGAACCATGTGAAAATATTTAATGTTTTCGAAAATATTAATATTTTATCAAAATATTTCATCTACAACATGTAATCTGGAAGGGTTCAAAATGCGCGCTGACACTGTTAAGAGCCACCGCGCTTATGCGGTTGAGTGTTTATTATTATATATCGTCATAATTTATAAAAAATGAGTTGAAAAATAAACATACAAACAAATTAACTGCTGTATAAGATGCACTAAATACACAAATATTAACAGAGATAAATGTTATATGCTCATATTAATACTCAGATAAAAACAAGAACAAATTGTGCTGCTATTTGTATTTAACACTGATGAACTATTATGTTTGCAAATACTTCATCGATTTAGTGTCATTGCTGGTTGCTGGTATGTATACACTTTGCTGTACGTAGAGCTATCTAAGCAGAATGTAACCGTCGGTGATTATTAAAATCACTTTCGGGCATTTTAACATAAAAACATTTACGAATATATAGAAATACACAAACAAACACACCAATATAGGAGATACAAGTATTAAACTCAAAATAAAACATCTTTTAAAAAAAGGACATGTAAAAACGAAGTACTAAAAATAATTAACGCAAAATTTATATCTACTTATTCGCTATAAATAACTAAGTTACTTATTTTTATTTTACTTTTTAGGTACTTATTTTGAGTTCCTACCTTCATTCTTTTCGCTTCTAGTCGGCTTTTAAAAAAGAGACAAGAGTAGTAACCCCCAGTCGTCAGCTGCCAGCTATTGAGGAGTTTCGTTTTCTAAATCCGAAGTTCAATATAAGATTTTGCAAAGTAACAATTACCAATTGAGGAGTTAATTTCTCCGTGTCGGAAATCCAATATCACATTTTGCAAACCCGTAACTAAAGTAACAACTAATCAGTAGCAAATATACCGAATCACGATTTATTCACTACTGTCCGTTAAGGAGTTGCATTATCCATTTTCAGAACTCATCATCAGACGTTGACCTGGTTGATAGTGTAGTTATTTTGTATTATAAAAACAACCAACGGTAATTATTTTAAATTACGTTAGATTTTCTACTATTCTATAACTAGTTCCATTGTTCATCTCTAGAACGCATCGTCAGACTGTGACATGGTCGATAGTGTAGTTACATTGCAAAGTACTAACAATCGGTAGCAGATTATTAAAATACGTTTAGTTTCCTACCATCCGTTAAGGAGTTTCATTGCTCATCTTTAGAACTCACCATCAAACCCTGAGCTGTAAGACGTTGTGGTTATTTTGCAAAGTAACAATTACTAGGAGTGCCATTGTCCATATCCAAAATTTATCATCAAACCCTAACCTGATAAGTGGTCTAGTTACTTTGTATAATATCAACTAATGGTAGCAAAAACTTTGAATAATAATTGATTTACGGCCATTCGTTAAAGAGTTCCATCGTTCATTTCTACACTTTGTCAACATATCATCATCATAATTATATGCAACCGCCTCTACCTAAGAGGACCCTCTTACAAATAAAAGATCATCGAAATCAGTTTGCACAGCAAAGACTTATTGCTGAACATACATAAAAAAATATTTCGACGAACTGATAACCTCCACCTTTTTTAAGTAGGTTAATAAAATAAATTATTTTTACAATAATAAATGTCACGTAAGCCATTTAAACAAGAAAGTAAACGTATATAATCGCACCTTGATGGCTTAAAAGAAACTACGGTTCCTAAATAATTTCGTAATTCAACGATTATATTATCAAAAGCGCGCCTCCAACACTTGATACTATAACGCCCGCCACGCGATTTAGCACTAATATTGATATTGAAAATAGATTATGAAATTTTTAATGTCTTTCTTGGTGTTTCTAAATTATTTTACCTAATTTATTCCATATATAAGTAAATACGAAGCACATTTGAATAAAAAAGACCAATTTTTTTTCTTTGAAGTTACAATTTTGACCGCAATTGTTTCAGAAACGGTTTCTAATTTTCCTTAAGTGCCTTTTGTGAAATGAAAAAATGTACTGAAATGTGAAATTGAATGGAGTTACATATTTTGCTTTTCGGAAAATTGAAAGATTGGAACCTGTTATATGGTCACTCACGTATTTACCTGCTAGTTTGTCTGCCACAGTTGATTTTCTCAGACTATCCAAGGAAGAAACTGGAAATTTGGCCTATTAATGTATTTTATAAACCTGTATATATTTTTTTAAATTTTATGACCACTTCAATGGACTTATTGTGATAAAGGAAATTCGAAGTAATTGAATTATAATAAATTTTTGAATTATAAATGTGTATTTTAAAAATAAGTTTCGTCGTAATTTATTCCATAAAACTCTTGTCGCAAGACGTGAACGAAAATATTTTGAAAGTTACTTCGCTCTTTAAAAAATAATTATACTATTCTTTTTTTTGTGAATTCGTATTTTTTTTATTTCTCTACACAACGATTGTTCAACTGAATGGGTTTTTGGGTCTCTAATAAAAGATTCAGATGATTTGATATATATGTTCCAAAGTTATTTCAATTAGTGCACGTAACTGATATATGAATGAAGTATCCATTGTTTTAAATATAACGTTTTATGTTGCATTCAAGAGTTAGCTACAAAGATAGGTTAAAAAAGAACAAACGTTAAAAAAATATGTTTGGTTAAAAGTTTAATATCTATTTCAGATTGATGATTTTTCTAGAAAATTCATCAATTTAATTAAGGCTTAAGCTTCATAGCTAAATAATTTCACTTTTCTTAGTCATATATGACCTAATATACGTCGTAATATGATACCTCATTTAAAAAAAATAAATACCACATTGGTCTCGTTACCGTCTACGTCGCGTCAAAACTCGCCTCCAGTGCGGCTACATAAATTGCTCGAGTCACGGCGGGCAGCGCCATAACCAAATATTCATATAGACTATTGATTCGGAAGTATCTATTGTATCTGAAACCGCTCCAAAACCCGTATCGCCCGCAAATTTTATTGCTCTCACACTACAAATGAGCGGGGAGTGTGTTTATGGATATAACGTAACTGACTTAGGTAAATTTCATATTTACCTCAGAATGATGTAAAAACTAGGTCGTAATTAGTATGCGTTGTTATGTACCGTCGTTTTAAATACGTACGTATGTATTTGAATGATAGAAAAGTCAGATTATATATATATAGACTCATGAAAATATATACATATACTTTCATAATTTTATGAGTGTATATTCCAAAACTTATAAAATTACAATGTAAATCCATTTCGCCATTATGATATATTTTTAAAATTAGGAAGCAATAACAATTTAATTTTTTTTTTCGTTACTATCAGACAATAACACCAATAAGTGCTTTTAATAGATTTATTAGTGAAATTATTGCGAAACTAGTTCAGGGTTTCTAAACAATTCCTATCTTACTACACAGAGTTTGAAAAATCTCTCTATTACATGAAGTATTCTTTCTCTTAGAATTATAGGACAATCATTTTGTGTACTTTAATTTGTGTATTGAATGCTCCTCCAGTATGACTTCTTTTAAACCTCATCAAAAATTTCTATACAATACCAATATTTCTCCATATTTTCACGTCAGCCGAACCAAAGTTATACATAAAATTTTGGTTTAAATTCAATTTTATTCATAATTTTTAATTAATTAAGTGATTTATGTTGGAATGTCCATTCCAATATCAGTCATTTAATTATTAAAAAATTATGAATAAAGATATATTAAGATTAATTTTTTAGGGGAATTTCGTTTTACTGCTTGCTTCGTTCGTATCATTACGTGCATTTAATGAATATTCGGATATCGTAAATTATGGATATTGGAGTATTAAATGGTTTTAACTCAATTAAATTTGGAAAAAAAAATTGCAATTATATAATGTAGTGATGACAAGAAACTGAGACTTATCCTTTGATTAATTATCTAGTCGATGAACGGGTATCCATCCATGGCGAGTGAATCTAAGATTAAATTTTCAATCAATGAGCTAGTCTTGTTGCTTCTTTTCGATTTTACTACGAAAGTAAAAATTAGGCTCTTCACATTATTCTACATATTATGTATTAAAATCGTATGAATTCGTAGCAGTGTCTCAATAAAAGCGTAGCTTGATTAGATCTTAATACAAAATAAATAATATTAATATTCATATAACATTATCTAAGTTTCCGTAGTCGAATGGGAAAAACCGAATCATTGTGATTTCGTCCTGTCTGATTGTTGGTTTCTATGTCACAGCATCATTGTTTTTTCAGTTTAACACTGATTGTGTGGAATTTTAAAGAAAGATCTCGTAGAATTACATAAAAATATGGGAACAAGGAAAAAAACAATTTTATTTTACTTTTTGATGTATATATATATATATATATATATATATATATATATATACATATACATATATACATATATGTACATATACATATATATATATGTATATATATATATATATATATATATATATATATATATATTAATATCAAATTTGGGGATGAACACCTTTTTTATTTTTTTATTACTTCCCAATATTTATTTTTAAAGCAATAGAGATCAGTTCGTTTTTAAATAGTCTACCCATAAAGTAACTCTAAATATTGATTCTATGTATTAAAGTTAATTTTAAAGAAGATTTTAAAAAAATAATGAGAACAAAGTCAATCCATTCTCCGCTATAATATTGTTCTAATTAACGACGAAGTTTTTTTATAAATAAATCCCCAAACATTTTCATTTCTTTACTTCTTTCTCTCGGTAAAAGAGGAATAGTCTCACTGCTGTCATCACTCTTTATTTAATTTGTCAGCATAAGAGTCAAGAGTATTTAGAAATACAAATGCATTGGAAATAAGGCAGAGTGGATCTGTTTGTTGAATGTGTGTGGAATATTAGTGATGAGTAGGTGTTGATTGCGAATTATCGTGTATTTTAAAGGAAACACAAAAAATAGATATAGAAACATAAAGGTACTTAAAAGATCCTATGATTTTTCTGGTTGTTGAAAACAAAATTGCTGAAAATTGGAACAGGTGGTGAAAAAATTACAGCAAAGTAGTAAAAATGACAACAGGTAGTGAAAATAAATATGACACAAATTGAGCGGAACTGCAAAATAGGCATTATTTGAAATTCCATAGAAAATATCAAAATTAAAATCAGAGAGAGAGTGACCAACAATTTTAAAGCATAGCATTTTTATAAGGCGATAAATATTTTTTAATATCTCTTATTCAATTTTAAAAAATTGTTACAGCAAACTTTACAATATTTATAAATAAAAGCCAAAAATCAAGTTTTCCATGATGATAGTCCATGTTGGGAAAAAAAGGAATCTTAAATTTTGGTTTCCGAAAAAAAACAACATTACTAATTTAGCTTTCACAGCGTTCGTTCCTATATTATTTCTGAGATGATACAACAGTACAACAGAGAAAGAGATCTTTAGAGATAACGTCTATCGGAAAATGATTTAAAAAAAAAACGAGTGTGCTTTAGACCACACGACTGAAGTAAAACTTCCAATTCACAAAATATGAACTTTAAAATGAATTAACAATTTAATTTACTTTAAACGTGGAATATTTAATGTATTGAACAAAATAATAATTTATAACATTGTTCAAGAATGAAATGAAATTACAAAATAATACAAAAAATCGCATAACGCTAGCAAACTCGCATATATTACATTTCATGCACTGACTATGAGAGGAAGAGGCAAAGAAAATGTGTACGCGCACTGCTCTCTCTTGCTTCTACAGTGTGATACAGATAATAGACTTGCACTGTGTCTTAGATATACGAAACATAACTGGCTATGAGAGAAAGAGAGAAAGAAAATGTGTGCTCACACCTTTTTCTCTTATCCCTACAGTAATATACGAAACGTAACTTTCTCTCTTTCTGTCTTCTCTATATAAGAATACCTCCCTCTCAACTTCCGTTCGCCTCGCCCGATCACACTTTTCGTAACGCTCTCATCACGCATTCAACAGCCTACTCCCCAAGTCAAGCGTCCGTAAAGAAGTTTAACTTCAGAAACGGTCTACTATAAAGTTATTCACACGACCGTCGGTAATTTTTTTATAAGATAAAACGTAGGAAGTAAATTAAACTTTTTGAAATTTATTACAGTGCGAAAAAACACTTCTTTTTTTATATATAATTTGTTGTTTTACTTTTGATCCTAAATGATACACAAATGCGGAATCAAACCAATTTCTGCTCTCATAGCCATTCAGTTCATTTCCTGGGAGGAAATGCATAAGGCCCAAAAAATTATGAATTTACTTTATCAATATTTCATTTGGGCAACCAGTTTATTTTTCAAACTTGTAAACTTCCCCTCCCCCTCAATCATACCGTTTTTGTTTTCAATGAGTGTTTGTATTTTCTCCAATGTCGGGTGTAATTCCATTGGACATTTTGTAATAGGATATAGAAAATACATCGCTAATTATGTATAATCATGATTGGCGTTATTTAGTGAAGGATTTTTACTTAAAACCTATCCGATATTCCATAGTACAAATTATTTTTAACGAGTCGTTTGAAATTTTACAAAATTGATGTAGAACTTCGTGGTTTAAAAAATTTCTCATACTGACATTCTGCTTGGTAAATTGTTTTGTGTGAACCAAGAGCTTAGCTTGTAAAGTGTGCTTACCAATTAGCATAACATTTAGACAAAACTGAAATGATAATTTTTTTCTAGACAGAGAAACTGAATAAACGTAATTATGTGATTTATTAGCAACCTACCCGACGTTCCATATTCAAAATGATTGTTTACGTAAAAATATGACGTTGAACTTCGGGGTTTCAAAAATCCCTCATATTGAAGTTTAGTTTATCGACTTATGTTGAGTGAACAAGAGTTTCGCTTGCAATGATTGCTTACCACTAAGTTCAAAATTTAGATGGAACGACGACAATTAAAATTATTTTCTCTTGATACACATTAAACATTTTAAAATGTATACTTCACGTTTGTTAGCTAAGCAAATTCTAGCGTGTTACGATCAGTTTTCGTTTAAAAAAAAGACAAAATATTTAATGTCTTTAAATTGTTTTTTTAGATATTGGTCTTCTGTGTAAGTTCACGTGAACTTATTTGCTGGCTTTCAGGTTTTAGGAATTCAAAGTGATATTTACGAGATTAATAATGTGTCAAATTATCTGTTGGTCTACGGATAATTACTAAACGATTTTATTCTTAGAAAATATTTGGGTTGAAATATGAAATAGTGGCAAGATGGTATTAAACGAGTTTTTCTCTAGTTATTGAAAAAAAATAAAGTAGTATTATTTTCAATTTAGCGTATTTTGGGTAATTAGTTTTAAGGATACCGAAACAATTCATGTATAATTCAATCTATTGTTAAAAATATTCATAAGTTTTCATTCGGTAACCATTTGTCGTTAAAACTTTAAATTTGGTGCAGTAGTAAAACATATATTATTTGTAACAACAGAAAATATTTACATGGAACTTTCAGAAAAGGCAAATAAACTATGAGAAAGTGTTTTTATTAAATCTCACGGACCATGCAGGTTATTATTTGGAAAGGCGGCTCATATGGATTTCAAAATATATTTCAGAATGTTATATTAGGCAGTGCTAAGAAATATCTCTGGAATTGCTAAAATTGCCCAAAATATTATTGATATTTATTTAGGTGGATGATATTCAAATGTTATAATATTTTATATAATATGATTTCACGCAATGTAACGAAATAAATAAAATTAACAATAATATCCATATATTAAAATATAATTTAAAAATTATTTAATCTACTTGATTTAAAAAATACCAGGAAAAATGAAAAAGCATAAATTTTAGGCTATTTGAAATAAAAGCAATTAAATAAATGAAATAGCTTCTGATCAATATCATAAATATATCTGCAGGCATATTTTAGTCACGATTATTTTTTTTTAATTAATTGAAAACCTATGGAACAATATCACTATTAAGTCATTCACTACATAGGAAAAGAAATTGTTCTTGAGTTCCCAAATTTGAAGCAGTTTTCTTCAGGAATAAATTTGCGCCAACATTTACTCGGTTTTCGTTAAGGGCGCATAAATGTTATGATAAAACCAAACATGCCGTCTTTATTCTATAAGAAAGGAAATTTAAAATATTTACTAAAAATGGACTTGCTCAATGTAAAACTATTATCCTGATCAAATCATTTTCCCCATCGATTAAATTTTACTTTTCATTTTTATTGCAGCACCCGAAATTATATCAGCAAAAGACCATTTATCAAGATAAAGCGGTGACTTAAAATAAACTGTATTAAGTTGTTATATTATGAAGATTTTATTTTCTAGATACAGGAGTATTTAAAAAAGCCTGTATTATAAATGACACTAAATATTTTATTATTTTTATCTTCTTCTGTGTTATTGCTTATTTAGAGTTTACTTAACTAAAAAGTGGTCTTTTTCAGCTACATTACATTTTATTTTTATTTCGATTTGTAAATAATTTTCGCTAATAATTATTAATAGCATATATAGCATTTTTAGTTAACGCAAGCCTTCAAATTCCTCAAGTAGACCTTAATACGTCTTTGCTTGGTCTGACCCTGGCCGGTCGTAAAATGTCTCGAGGCGTTCTTTAAATTTTTAATATCCGAGAATTATCTCCCGGTGGAAGAGAGTATGCATCAAAAGCTGTGCGCTGGTGTCCTGGTTCCCGCTATAATTTTGTAACAAATTTAACGTCCAAATGACAAGCCGGCTTTGAAGAGTGGGTATTTTGGAAGTAATTTTTTTCAGCATATCCATCTTACAGTTTTCTTATATTATTAAAATAAAATTTTCACACATAAGTTATTATTTAGGACAATATTACGAAATGTGATTATGATAAATCCTTTATATTTAAAATTGAAATAAGGTTAAATGATACTAGTAATAATTTATTCAGATTTCAGAAATGTGAGAATAGATAGACAGAAAAGTTTGTTCTGATGCCCGTATGACTACGGGAATTTGTTATTTTTAAAATTTATAAGCTGTTTCTTAAACAAAGAATATTTCGCCTTTAAAACTCTAATTTTGCTATAATTTCTGAGGTGGAAAATATATGGATAGGTTTTTCAAATGGATTTAAAAATAAGCTTACAATTTGTACGATCGGTATCATGCATTTCAATCTTTTTCTTTTTCTTGACTTGAAGACTGGTAAAGCTGCAGCAAGGTGAAAAAAAATGTGCCTCTGCTGTTTGGTAATTGAACATTTTGCGTTGATTGCATTCACAATTTTTTTTATATTTCTTAGTACCATCTTGTAGACGCTAGTCTCCTGTTACATATATGCATACCTGCACAAACACACAGATGAATGCCATATTTCTCTTGCAACATCTTTAAAAATCTCTGGGAGTAGCAGTATTTTGCAAATTTGTTTATGTGCAAAAACGGTGTTGTACCGCAAACTTCCATTTAATTACTTGTATTTTCATTATTTTACTCTTCTTTCTGCTTCTTTTTCCGTATTTATTTAAAGTCGATTAAATTTTTTCCAAGAAATTTTCTTGGTTTTAGTTTTACCGAACAATATTTTTAGAATTATTCATTTCTAAATGGAGAAAATAAGCTAATTATTTGATGGTTATTTGAAATCAATGCAACTTTTATTCTATTTTTTACTAAGAAGTTTTATTTTTTATTTTTAATAATTATGAATTTTGGTGTTACTCTGTTATCTCATAGATATACTTTTATGGATTCAATATCAACGCAATTTTACATATTGAAATGGCAGCAAGTGTTTCTAATGTTTATTGAAATTTACGTATATATAATTATAAATATATATATATATATATATATATATATATATATATATATATATATATATCTGAATATGCCTACTTTTGTCTTAGTTGCTGTATATCTTTGTGTACACTTATATATACAAATATCTAGGTTGCCGTATGATTTTGTGTGTGGAAGTATATATTTAATCATTTATTGATTTTTGTTATGGTCTTACTCATATTAATATAAGAAAGAGTTACTACCATCACCTTCTTTTCAGTAATTTTACCCTGGTTTTCCATAGGATAAATTTATTTCACCCTTGCGATAAACAAAATTGAAGAGGTTTTATTATTATTTTATCAATAATTTCTATCCTATAAATGGATTTGCCTTTAATAATTAAGGAATTTTAAGGTGCATGTTTTATTTTCAGGGTGAAATTCAAAGTAATTATTTATGATAATATACCGGGGACATTTAAGAAAAGAATAAATTATTGAAATTGGTTTATTAATACCAGAGTAATCATGTAGCATCAATATTATCAGAAGCTGAAACCAGGCATTCGATGACAGAATTTCCACTTGGGACCCACAACGCTAACTAAAAGCAGCAGCTCCTCAAGTATCATGGTTCAAGCAGACTGTATCCCTCTAGCATTACAACTAAGGAATTGGAACGCGAACCTCAATAACGTAGTCTCTGCTTGAGCCTCAAATTATTATTTAAAAAAAAAACAGATACTTAACTCACATGACACAGATAGCCTGTGCTCCTATGATTTCCAGCATTAGGATTGAGGAATCGAAACTCAAAAAATCAGAGCATTTCAGCTGGAGACCCACAATATTAATTTCTGTATATAAATTCACATCTTTAAGTCTTACGATTTAAGCCGGCAATTTACCTCCAGCATCAAGATTTATAGTTCAAGA
The DNA here is from genome assembly GCA_039881145.1 of Druceiella hillmani. Classification (NCBI taxonomy): domain Eukaryota; kingdom Metazoa; phylum Arthropoda; class Insecta; order Lepidoptera; family Hepialidae; genus Druceiella; species Druceiella hillmani. Next base: position 21,284,872 of record JAYKKI010000014.1, read on the forward strand.
GTTAAAATTATCATATTATTGTTTTATTATTGGGATATGGATGCACGTATTGAGGTGGGTAAAGTTTTACAAAAATCTCTTAATTTGAAATGTGTAGATGAAAAATTTACTACAAAATTTTAATAAACAATAATTTCATAATTGTACCTTGATGTCGAAAAAGAGGCAATTTATACCACTCTTAATCGTGTATACTAGAATATCGTTAGATCTATATCCCCTAACATTAATCCCAATATCTATACTGTTTAGCGTTGAGAAATTTTATGCGATATCTTGAATTTCCATTATCATTTTCCAATAAGTTTTTCATGAAATCATGCCGGGAGTATCTTTCAAATGAAAAATAATCATCCAAATTATCCATCCAAACGAATACCGAAAATATGAAGTGACGTGTAAAATAAATAGAGTCGAGTTGAGAGCCTTTTCGTTCTTTAAACTCCCTTTAAAATGCATTAATCCATAAGTGCATTTAAAAATATATCGATTCCTTCTCGTATATCGAGTAAAGCATCACTAACATAACGAGATAACTGTTCACCTAAAGCCTTCCGAATATAAAATTATTCAATTTATTACTTAAAGAAGTTTTCAGTTCAAAATTGTTGCTTAGAAATTTATTATACGAAGGCGGCGTGGATCGCCACTTAAAGCTTGTTGGTGTATCGCATTTTTGCTTCAGCGAGTTAGACTCCAAATTTCCATCTTGAATTTTAAGCAATTATAAAAATAAGTTAAGCAAGAGTAGAATCCGAACCACGAGGGCCGCTTATACCTTTAGGCAATTACAAACATTTAAGGGTACACATTATTTTTTTTAAACTATTTAAAATAAAAATGTTTCACCTCAATTTTTCACGTTTGTGTTTGCTGCATATTACAATATTTATACGATTTATGATAATCGTTATTTTTTTCGTACAACTTTTGCGTAGGCTTATAAACATCCTAAATTTTAATAATTTTTGTTTGATAATTTTGAAATCCAGGGATGGTACGTACGTTACCATATTTTTCAAAACATAACTGAATATATATTATCTAAAATTATAAAAAAAATATTTGTAAAGCCCTTATTATTAATCCTTTTAAAAGATAGTTTACTCTATAAAAAAATCGAGGTTTTAAAATTTCCAAACGAATATATCTGTGTATTACTTATTGAGGTATACGAGAGTGTGATATGTTTGATTGTCAAATTTAAAGTATCTATATCAAACGGTTTCTGAGACAAACGTCTGTGACACACAGACATAAAGATGTGTCAGACATCTTATGAGGCACTCCTTTTGAGATTGGAATCCCTAAAAATCTTCATATATTATGAATGTACAATTTTTATTCTATTGCATTATAAATATTTTACATCAATAATCTGAAAATAATTTTATGACGGTATTTAGGCGATTGGGTTTATTTAAAGTTCTTCACAAATTTAGGTTTGTTTAAGGACATTGATATCTAATTTCCTTGTATTTCTTCTTTGTTTTATGATTTTGAAAGGCGTAAATAGTATATTTATATGGTGAAAAACATTTATTTGAATATGTGCCTTTAGTAAATGTCTACGGTGTGCTCATAGAGCGTATTCTGCTGGTACTTAATAGGTTCATTAACAAATATTTTCAAAAATTGCAAGTCGATAGAAACCAATGAATTGAGTAACAATAAATATAAAATTACTTGACATTTATACACAGAAAAATTATGTTCATTAATGTAATAGGTTCATATTTTTCTTCATCAATGTGATAGGTTCATATTTTTCATCCAGGTATTTTTTTGTTTAAAGATAATAACGTTACATAAGAATGTTAGATGACAATACCGAAATTTGATATTTTTAAGTACTGTAAGCATTCTAATTTATCTAATTATTTTCACCTTTTTTACGTCATTGCAAAGTTCAGTCACAAAAATTTATATTTAGTCTTTTTGATATTTCGAACAAAACAAAATATGATAACGAGTGTTCATTAGAATAATTATCCTCAAACAGGAAACATCATGTATTGTCATATTTCTCACCGTCTGATTTATGTCTCATTTTTCACCTGTTGATATAAAATTTAGTGTCCGCATATAAATTATTGACTCAAAATGAAATAAAAAGTAAAAAAAAAATATTTTTTTATAATTTCTTCTAGTTACCAAGTAAAGTGTCATTTGTTTCAAAAAGCAGTTACATTTTTTTAGAAATAATCAGTTTTGACATGTACCTCAGTTTCAAGATAGTTTCTTTCAAAATTATCATTAAAGTGCCTTCTGCATAACTTATGAAATATTATTTCAAAAAGGTCTCATAAGATGCTGAGATATAGCTCTTAATAATTGCTTTTTGATTATAATTGTAGTGATCACACTTACATTAATTTTTCCGGATTTTTTTTTAAAAAATCGTTTCTTACAATGACAAAATTGTATCAAGATTAAGAGTTATCATTATTTTTAGGGCACGATTTCCAAACTTAATGTTTTTATAAGATGTAATAAAGTTCTACATATTATCAAAACTTTATCTAGAACCATAGAAATACACTGTTGATCGTTTCATTTAATTAACTTCTAGATCTGCCTGTTTGAAAGTTAAGCTTTGGCTTCAGTTTTTTTTTTATACTTACTTTTCACTAGTACAGTCAATTATTTATAACTGCTTGGAATTATACATTAACCATCCGAAAAAAAACAGTGACAAAAAAATATATTCACTAATAATTGTACAAAATATATGCAGTAATAATTGATTTAAAATTAAGGAAAGAAATAAGTAATCCTACGTCTCATTTTATTTGAAATAATATAAATTACTTAGAAATTCGATAATAGATATTAATATTATTGTTGCTTATTAGATAACGTTCCTTATCTCGTACTATTTTTGCAATGATTTTGGAAACATAAGTCGAGTTGCCATAAAAACCTATAAATTTGTAGCAGATAATTATTGGGTTCGCATTTAATTTTTCTAATATACAATTTAACAGTTTTCTTTCAGATGGTCTCTTATAACTTAATTTTTTAACAAAAAATTATTGTTAAGTAATACGTATATATCAATAACAAGATTTTAAAATTTTATTCACCCTTAATATTGGATTATTATTAATTAGGGATTTAGAAAGAGAGCATCTAATAAAAATGCATTATTGGATTTAAGTAACAAACGATTTACTTAAGGGTAAAGTACTAAACAAAAATATGATTTTTACAAGAGTTTACCTTTTTTTATGTTAGGGAGGAAAACACTTATCCAAAAATGGTGAGAGACAACTTTTTTAATTATATAACCATATATTTGTCCAATTCATCTGTTTCGTCTTTCATTCTTACTATCGTAAGTTATTTACTGTTCTAGTATATACAAAGTTGTTATGGTTTTGTCTTCCGTTATTAGAATTATTTCGAGCTTCTAACTTGGATTGGTGTAATAGAAGTAACAACGTATTCTTAATTGTTGCCAAGAAAGTTGTCAACGTATTCCTAATTATTCCCATGCGATAGATACCATAATTCGGAATACCGGAATTGGGCTTTCAGATTCATTCCGTAGCTCTATATATTGTCGACGGATAGGAATAAATACTGACTACAATTGAATATAACCAACATTAAGTATATGTAAAACTTGAAGAAATACTGGCATACCACACATTAGGTTGTCCATCACATATTACGAAGGAAAGATATGTATCTATGTCCATATTCAATATATGCAGAATTTAGTGTCACAAAATTTTACAAACAGTGTTCATTTCTGTCGGGAGGTATTAAGGAGTGATGTAAAATATCCGAATTTTTTTGCTAAATTAATATGTGTGTGGAAAACGTAACTAATATGCTTTGGTATATGTAACATACGTGATGGATATTATTAGTGTATTGTAAACCTCCAAGGTAGACAAGAATCTAGTTTTAAATATCAATGAAAATATGGAGTGAAATTTGGAACAGACAATATATATTATATATATTTATATATATATATATATATATATATATATATATATATATATATATATATATATATATATATATAAACTTGGAATTAAATAATAGGGGTTTTCGTAAAAACCAGTCCTGTTAGTGAACTATCTACGTATATTTACGAAATATTCCAGGTTTTTATGCCAAAAGGGATCAAATGTTATTATACTATGTTAGATTGATAGACAAGGAGGCAGAGAAAACATAGACCAAATCGAGTGGGCGAATAAATAACGAGATATCTTCATAAATGAGTTTAATTACGCTCTACGTTTTTAAAACTGTCAATATTTTAGATTTAATTAAAATATATTATTTTATGCAATCAACGCAATAAACCACGTCATCGCCTTTGGGTTTGCTGTATACTCTTTTCACGTAAATTGTTACTTAGAGCCCTGAATCAATGATAATCAGAGGGTTCATTGTTCGGTGAATATGGTGGATGAGTGAGTAGAACCAAGCCGAGTTCCTCTAATTTATCACGAGTAACGTTTTGCAACATGTGGTCCAGCATTATCATGTCGAAAATAAACTCGTTCTTGTCGAATACTCAATTTGTTAGCTAATCGGTCCTATTATGTACAGTAAATATCTGCATTAATTGTAGATACCTCTAGAAGCAACAATGCTCTTGACATTCCACCAGCAGCTATGCGTCACCATTTTCTCACTTATTTCAGGTTTGGATATTGAAACTCCTGCTTCTCCGATACCCAGCCATTGACGTTTTTGTGTATATTTAAAATATGTAACCAACTTCTTATCGCCAGTTACTAACTGATTCAGCCAATCGAAGTTACGTTTCAATGTCAATAACTCTTAACAAGTATCAACTCTGCACTAAAGCTGACATGATGATAACTCGTGGAGTATCCACACACCGTATTTTGAAAGTTTTCCCGATTCGTTCAAATGTGTTTCTATGGTGTCATGATTGCAGTGTAGTTCATCTGCCAATTGACGAGGCTTACTCCCTTTGATGACGTGACATATCCAGAGATCTTTCGTACGATTCTCTGCCGATCGTTGAACGAGGCTGTAGTAATGTTAACAGTCACGTAGCTAAATGACTCACACGAGAAATTAAAGAGTGCGATCACTAACCCACCTCCCAGGGTGGCGAGCATGGGCATTACCTGCAATGATAGGTGTGGCAGTGGTGGACGGAGGCAGGCTATTTTTGATGATGTTATTACAAATTATATTACTTGTTAAGTAAATTAATTTTGTTTTCTCATCTTGAGCCATAACTTTGTTATATTAAACTACTTGTTGGTTGGCAGAAATAGATCAAATTTATTGTCAGGTCAAAAGTTACATTTAATGTATTTTCATAAATAATTTTAAAATAATTAAGTATATTTTATAATAACATTCAAGCATGTTATCGATCGAATATTATAAATATTATCCAAAAAGATAATATATTTAAGTCCCTGACGTCCTAATGTTTGAATAAATTTTGTTGAAACCATTCAGAGACCAATTGACCAGTTGAATTCAGAGACCTTTGTTAAAATATGAGCAAATTCTTTTTAAAGTTTTATTCCATATTTCAAGCAATTGTTGTTCACGTTCATTTTCTGAGTTATTAATTCATATTTAGCGTATTAGTACATGAAAATCTTTAATGTATTATTCGTCTCCTAATATAAAATTCGACGGTATTTAAAATATTTATTATTTACTTATTATTAATGCCAATAAACGAATTTAATGAGAGGTTGTATGATAGAGTATGACAAAACTATGGTATTTAATATATATATATCTAAATTGATACTTGTTTCTTAATTTTCTCAGCTAAAATTATTTCATCGTACAATTTAGGGCCAATAGTTTAAGGAAATTAATAAAAACCATAACATATATATTTAGAGACACGACCAATATACAAAACAACAAATACAAAAATACACAAAGAGAACTAAACCAAGATGGTTTCAATGTTTCCAATGCCAGTTTAAGCAAAACAACACCACGCAAATTAAGCAATATAAAGTTTTAAATAAATTTAACTTATAAGTTTTAAATCCCTAGGTATATTTCCTAGATTTTCTTCAACACAGGATATGTGGTCAAATATTTATTTGAAGTGAATTGAAAAGTTAGCTAATTATTTGCAAAACAAAGTGATTTTTTACTAGTAGAATTTTTATATGGAAATACAAAGTTATTGGTTGCTATTGTTTTACAAAGTAATTACTTCCATCTTAACTTTAAACAAACATGTCGCTTCCGAACTTCTGATAACCTTTCACCGCACCGGGCGGTCGTATTTACATACCACTGTGAACTTTACTTGCTACATACCAATACACGTCTGCACCCTTCTCGCTTTTGAAGGAAGCCGTTGACCACAAACCAGGAGTGTAAATAGAACCTTGTCCACCGGACCAGACGGCGGGGAGCTGGCAATACATGACTACTCGCAAATCAGCAAGTCTAATAATAGTGTATTTTAGCAATTTTTATACAAATACCAGTATTAAATTGAGGTAACAATTCATAATAAACAAATCACTATAAAATATTTAATCTACTGAAACTCTTAGTGTTGATAACCAATACGTAATTAGGTTCACTGCGTTACACATAAAATATTAAAAATTAAAGCGGGTTTTCTGACTGCATTACTCATTATAGAACGTAAAATTTTGACAAATAATCCAAAAATCAATGAAATTTTTAGAAAAATCCTACATGACATTATACCATGTTAATTATGTACACGACATGATAATGATGGTCTCACCAGAAAGCTATTGAACAAATGGCAATGACATCATATAAAATAAAAAATCTTACATTTATTTATAAATATTATCGAAATATCTTTTTTACGTGAGATGAGAGGCAGTACAAACGACTAAGCAAGAAAACGGCAAATCTTTTTCTTGAAATGTTGTACCAACTCTAGAAAAAAGCCGGCAACACATGATGGGATCTAAGGGCGAACGAAGAATTTGGCCCCAGAAAGAAGAACCTCGTAAAATAGTAAATATGAACGATAAACATTATTTCTAATCAATTTACCGTGTATTTAAGTATGATGTTGAAAATTACAAAACGATGCAGAAATTTTCAATTTAGTAGAGGAGAAATAAACATGTAAACCTGCAATTAAGCTATTTAGGACACTTAAATTAATATTCAATTCGTTTGCCCTCGTTATTTTTTCTATACTATTTACAAATGTAAAGGAAAATAAATATTTAAATTTTAATGCATATTGCATTTTTCCACCCGCAAATGGTTATTTTTCCCTTTATATATTACTGATAGTGTATTTATGTTTTAATTTATTACTTTTTACGGCTCATTGGAGTTTAATTATAATTTAATTTTATACATATAAATGCCCCATTTCTCCTTCTTTGTGGTGATATGGCACCTTAGTTACATGTAAAGTAACTTTTTGAAGTTTTGTAATTAAATTTTTATCTTAACACTATTACTTCTGAATGCAAATTGGACATAAAACAATATTATTTAGTTGAAGCTAGTCAACTATGCGCATTTACTTATCGAGTGTCTTTAAGTGGCCTTAAATATCATCGGTTTAGGAAACAGACAGATTTAAATAAAATGTAAAAAGTGTTAAACATAAATTTACCGTGTTCTCAACATATATTATAATTCAGTGTTACCGCAAGGGTTAAGCTCCCTGCAATGCACGGATATCGAGTGCCACACTACATCGTCAAGCGACATGCCACTCGAAGCATCGAGAACTTTATTTGACATTGAAAAGTGAGCAAAATGAGTATAAATTTGCCAGAAATCGATTTTTATATGTGTTGTCTTTACTTTTCTTTTACATTGAGTTAATATTCACAATAAAGAAACCTCCAAACGTAATTAAGTTTGAGAATCATTTAATTTTCAATAACCTAAGAAAAAAATGAATGCAGTGAATACACTTTAAATAAATTAATGGATTGTAACCAGCAATAATATGTCCTAATATTTTTAAATTTTGGAACAAAATAATGTTTCCGGAGTCTATATGCAGCTTCGATCAAAATAAAGCCATAGAACTTCATAGATTAATGGTCCTTATTTTTGAAAATAATTTATTTTAAACGGTAAAAAGGTTTTGAATCTTTCCGCCAAATCTATATAAAATAAATATTATTATTCCATGTCTTTGGAATTTTTTCTCAATTTGTATTCAAATTATAAGGTAACAATTTTTAACTTTAATAAATATTTTCTAATATTCTGATTTGTAAATTATGACTTTGTAGATCGACTCTGTAAAACTTCCATTATAATTTTTTTCTGATTTTGCACAAGAAAATAGTGTCCATTAAAATGGGTGGTCATTAGATAATTTTCGTAAATCTATCGGATGCAAATAAATCTGTCGGATATAAATAATAAATATGGTTATTTACGGCAGATGGTACTTGAAATTTTAAAATTTTCAGCATAAATTTAATGCTATTTGTCCCATGGGTCTTCATATTATTTCCTCCCAAATAGTACTCTAGATATTATTCTCTCTGCTCTATATATATTTTAAAAAGTTTTCTGCAAAATTTCGTGTTAATTCGACAGATATATCACACAATTTTATTTTTACTTATCGTTTTTGATTAAAATATCTACGTTATTCTGATTAAAGTCATCTGATGTAAAATGTGATTTTCTTTTCATAGATATAACCGAATATTTAAAGAAATTTTTATCAACTACCTATAAGAATTTCAGCCACTATTTTGTTATAAAAAGTAGAATAATCATTTATCTAGGACTGTAATAGTATTTTTTATTACTAAATATTTTTTTTATAAAAAATATGCTCCTTTTGAAGTTTTACGCAGAGCGAAAATATCAAAATTATATGTTGGAATAGAGGTTTAAAAGCAATTTTCATATTAATCATGTATAAATATTATGACCCCGTCACGATATACATTAATAAAATATAAAATACTTTATTAATGCTTAATATTTTGTTAATCCTCCATCAGATTATAACTAATAACTATCAAACAGAGTTGCGAATCATGTATAGGCAAACTATATAATTATATTGATTTAAGTCATAGATACAGGAAATTATGAGTGTCTGTTTTAAAGTTTGAGATATTAGACGCCCCAAACAGTAGACGTCTCGCACCATACATATTTTGTTAGTATATGTGGCAGCTATACACATTGACCAATCTCGTAAAGTTGGAATTACCAACTGCTGCGGTATAAAACAGACTTTGTAGTCCCGAAATGATAAAAGTTTCTTATTTATCTGTCAAGTTGAACACACACTTGTGATATGACTAGATATTGTAAGTTTAATTCTGCTAAAGATAATATAACATGGAATTAACCAAGAACTTATGCATGTGTAATTATGGTTTCCATATACTTCAGTTTTATACACACTTGGGATTATTTAGTCATTCATAAAGTAGAATTTTCACAATTTCTTATTACAATGTGGTTAACAAATAAAGTTTAAATAGATAATTTCAGATAACTTGTAATATAATATGTAATCATAATATGGGTTTAATAAAAAACTTATTGAAAAAATCGTTTAAAACTAAATTTTACAGGTTAGTGCACTTTTTTGGCTTGTGGCTTTGGCTTGACTTCTTATGTGACTCCTAATATTCTAGTTCCTATATATCTTTGCATATATATATATATATATATATATATATATATATATATATATGTATATAACTACTAACCTACGTGTTAATGTATATTTAATAATTTAATAAACTTATATGTACAAATACTTACTTATTTACTCACAAAATAATACTTAATTATCATTTTCTTGAATAAGTTAACTCAAGTGAAACGAGTTCAAACTGAATTAGTTTACATCGTCTATGAAAAGTTTCTGACTCTACTGCCAGACTCTGATAAGATTAAAAATTTGAAAATAAATTATAATGAGATCATCATTAGACCTACATCTTGTAGGTTTAATGATGATCTCTGTCTTTTTCAATGTTGAGGAATTCTGTGATGAACTTTCTATTTCCAAGGTCAAATTTCAACCAATTTTTTTATGATGTTATACTGCGCCTATTCAAATAAAAAACACAAAAACGCCAAAGTCCATTGCACTATATCAGACTAAGGAATTATAATTTGGAGCTCAATGAAAGAGTTTCTACTTAGGATACAAAACACTAAGTTAAAAACAGCTGGTACACAAGTGTCACGATTTAAGAAGGCAGTATAATCGCAAGATATGGACTGAGGAGTCAGAACCTGGAATTTAAGGACAAAATGTGTGCTTCGGACACATAATACTAATTCAAAAAAGCTTGTCCTCAAGTTTGACTCTTAAAACTGAAAGTTTTCTTTCAGGTCAATACTCAGTGTTTGGAACTCGGAATTTAGTGGTAAACATATTTCTTGATACTCAACGTACTAATTTTAGAACTGTAGACCCTCCTTCTTTCAATTTAGAGAGGCAATACCCCACAAGCACCAAAACTAAGTATTGCAATCTAGAATTCAATATTACAGTTTCTTCTTGGAACTCATAATACTAATAAAAAAATTCTGATATTTAAGTCTCACAATTTTAAGCAGGAAGTAACTCAATAGATTGAGGAGTTCAATTTTCAGCCAAAGTTTAGTCGCTTGAGATCCAAAATACTAATTTCAAAACAGATCCTTAAGGCTCATAGTGTAGGCAGAAAGTTCAAGATCGGGATTAATGACTTGGAACCGGGATTAAATAGAGAAAGTCATCGACAGAATAGTCCGTTAAAAAATGGTATCTTAAATATTTTCAAAAATAAAAATATGAAATATAATAATTGCGATGAAATTTGTATTGAATTAATATTAATTTACTCATATTCAGAATAACTAAGAAAATAAATTAAGGGAATTTTTTCCTGCAGAATAGATTATCTTTTTCAGAGTTTAATAACAATTTTAGTTGAAACCTTGTGCATATTACACTGCTATCGCCATTATTTCTTTCAATATTTAGTTTCTCAACTAAAAAAAATAACACATGCTAAGATTCAGGAGAATTCATGGATCCCCAATATTACTATTTAAATAGGTAGTACCCCTGCAGATTCAAAGATCCTCAAGTATCACTATTTAAGTAGGCAGTACAGAGTAAAATATTGTACGTTTTGGCTTCCTTAAATTTACATATCACTCTATTTCAATAATACAATCATATCATATGTTGTTTTCATAAAAATGAAAAATGGTATTTTTAACATAAAAAGTTTTTTTTAATCTTCCAGTTAGACTTTCACGAAAACGAGTATCTTAAAAGAAATAAACGCCGCTATTGAAGCTATATATATGAGAATTCGACCAGCCAATGTTAAATAAACTTTTTTAATTTTCCATTTTGAATTTATTACATAGTGTCTTATAGTTTAATTTATTTCATAAGTTTATTCTTTACATTATGTTTAGGATATTAACAAAACAACCTTTGGCCTAAAATTTGATGTAATTATTCCAATATAACGAAAGAACAAGACTTCTAGGAAACAACAGTTAAATTAGCATATTCGGTTTGCTTAACTTATGGAGCTTTTTAAGGTTGTGTACATTGCTTTGCGTCGTAGACTAATTATGAAATTTTGTCCATATTCTTGTTCATGGAACTAAAATTTAATTTGATTTTATTGTTGCAATGTTATTTTATTGATAATTTACTTATTTTTATGGCATCTGTTGGTGGTATTAACAAATTTTGACGTTTGCATTCTCTGCTTTTTATTTACCAGTAAAATTTTGAACATAAACTCTATACCAGTGTCGTGATTGATAACTAAAAATACTGCACTAACTAGTAAATTCATATAATGATTCCTCTACACATATATCGGTGATAGATGAGAGATCTGTGGTAACTATATTTTATCACACCGTAGATCAATAATTGTATTATATGTAAAAAAGTCAAAATGCATAATATATTAAAGGCTCAGTTTTCTTCTAAATTTTATTCCATGTTCTACGTTAAGTATACATGTTGCTTTCTTTAGATTATTTCTTTATTTATTTCCATACATTTATTTCTTGGAACCTATGTTCAATAAAAATTGAGATAAAACATAAAACTTGTTTGATTTGAACCTTATTGGTTTAGTAGAGAGATTATACCTATGGTCTTTGGTTTACATTTTCAGGAAAAGGCATTTAAAAGGTACCGACAAAAAACATAATTTTTTCCGTATTCTTGGATATCACTGATTATTTCTCAGTCAAAACATTGTTGAAACTATAAACGTGTAATGTTAAATTTTCGTTATAAGGTTACTTTGTTGAAATACTGTTCGCTTTATTTGGTTACTGCTCTAGTTTTATTGACTTAAATTTAAGTTTAATATTCAAAACCAACCTTCATTTTAAAAAAACCAGTACGATTAAAAAATTACTTTACAGGAGCAGCTATGTGTGTAAAAGATGACGATTTTTAATATTTCTTTAATTTTGTTTGCGAAATACATATTTTCGTTATTGACAGTTTTTAAAATTGCATAAAATTTTATACTCGTCGTTAATCTGCCTTATATATCTGTTCATATTTTAATCTGATTTGGCGAATGTGTGGCAATAATATTATTTGTAATATATTCCAAATTTGTTTTAAAGTTTTTTCAAGTTATGCCAAGAATACTTCCTTCTTTTTTTCTTAACAAAATGAACTCATTACGTACAGGTTAAGAACTTTCGCCAGTTATTATTTAATTCTCCCTTTTCTTGCCTTATTTTTATAAATGCTTTATTTATATCGTTTACCATAGTTTTTCAAATAATTAGCATGAATGATATTAAGCTTACCCATATTACCATAACTTGTTTTTATATCATACATAAGTTCGGTTTGATTATTTTTACCGAATACTATTTTGCATTTATATGTTTTCGTAGGCACTTCTCCAAGTATATTCGAAAAATTAATAACCACGGAGATTCTATGATGTATGCGTACTTTTTAAATTTTTTGGTCTTTAATTTATTCCAAAGTTACTTCCTCTCTTATTTATGAACTTTCTCATTCACTGATCATTTCAATACCATTTAAATTACATATATGACGGAAATTGAATACTTGGCCAAATGTTGCAACTAAAATTTACCCTTAAACAATAAGTAGAAATGAATTTCTTAAGATAATTTTGTAAACTGTTTCCGGTGTACACTGCACGCGACACGAACACAGACATTCATCTCACTAAACGTTCCTCTGCAGAGCCGTAACAATTTTTCAAACATGACTTACGGATACTGTGTTCGCCTGCATGTTGACTATTTATATTTCCCGACCCGACCGGTGCGAGGACGTATCGTAATATACCACGGACTAAATAAAGCGTATTGGATGTAGTTTTTAAACATTTTAATTTTCTATACATCGCAGAAAGTAATGTTACCGTGCAGCGTGAATTGGAAAATGATGCGGACGTTACAGTCGATGAAGTTAATGTGAATGATACATATACAATTTCAGTATGTAAGAATTTTTCTTAAGATTTTTTTATCGAATTTACCTACCAGTAAATTTTTGAGTCTTCTAACTTTATTTAATTTGGTATGTTGTGAAAAACTGACATTAGCAATTGAATTAAAAAAAAAATTACAGAAACAATATTTGCCCACTTTATAAATTCAAGCATAGATGATAAAATTTGTTGAGTTCTTTAATTGGTATTTATTAATTTTTCTTTACTTGCATACATCGTCTACACTATTATTAAATTACAATTATTTGTATAAATAAGTTATTCTTACAATAGGCTTGATATAAATTGATTTCATTTTATAAAGTTATTAGGTAGTGCAATCATAGGTAGCAATAATAGAATTATAAATCATGTAATCATCGGTGTTAGTATTAGGACATTTGCACTTGTTCGTATTTTATGTGGGTGCTGCTGCATGGGCATGCTGCGTTTGCCGGGAATTAAGCATATTTGATGTGGATATGAAATAATTATATGTTGCGAAACAAGCCCTAAGGTGTACATATAATCAATTCTCTTAAAATATCTTTTCCACAAAAATGAGTGTTACATCCATAATTAAACGTCAAGTTCTAATTATATTTATTTTAATCTATGCGGAGTGAGGATAAAATCTATTGAAATAAGTTGGTTATTCTAAATAGAAAAATTAATTTCTTCATTAACAATTCATCATGTAATCTTTACATATATTAGAAAAAAAAGGCTTTGCTTCTATCAAAAAAATCGGCCACGCTTTTTAAAACTAACTTATAACAAAGATGTTTACGTAAATAATATAACAAAAAGTTACCGTATACTGTTTTTTTAAAACACGTTTTTGAAGGGTTCATTATTTTATTATGAAATTTTGATTTCTTCATATCTTAAGAAAGTAATAATACTGTAATCAAGTAACGAAGGGTACCTTAAAATAAACACATTGCCAACAATGATTTATATTCACCCTGCGGGACCAGAAGTGGTGGACGAATCGGTATTTCGTATGGAGTCAATATTTTATTACGTTTTTCATCATAACCTTTCAAAAGTCATGCAGAATATTTATTTAAATAGTTCAAGGTGAGATAGATCAGAAATACTAAATATTCGTAATAGAATAAGTAAAACAGATAGCTGATTATGTCTGGATTGGATGAACAAACAATTTATATTTAATTCGAACAAAAGAGAACGCATTTAAATTCTAATTAATTTTGAAATATTCACAACTTGCTAAGTTAAATTTAAATGGTTTAACAGTTCAATTCGATTCTAGGTGGTACAGCAGAAAGACGCTCGCACAAAAGGAAGTCATTGGATATGAAGATCAAGTTCGTTGGAATAGGAAGGCGTATAAAGTATTCTTTTTTAATCAACAAAATATAAGAGTCGTAATATTTAAACAAGCCAATTCTATGTTTTAATAATATTACAAATTTTTTTACTTTTTGATACTCAAATTTTATTTAACTAAAATTATATTTTACCAGTAAAATTCTAATTGAACACTAATAATTTCATTGTTTTATACTGTTCAGTGTATTATAATTTTTTTTAAGTTCAGTTATTAATTGAAGTTCCTTCAATTTTCGTGCCAAAAAGTTTATTTTTTAAACCCAAATATAATATATCCACACACATACATACGTACATATAAGTCACATTTCCTCTTTTTGAATCACTAAAGTCAATGCTTCTAGCTTTTTATATAATTTTAAATAATATGTATCAGCCTACTAATTTTCTAGTAACTTCACATATTTGTACATTTCTGGACATACTTATTCAGCTAAATTCAATCGTTATAAATGCAATCGTTTTACGTCTTTCTATGTCCCTATGTATACTTATTTACCTACCAACTAAAACCTTAGTTATTTCATGCCTTTGTGTGTAATTGTACGTATATAATATAGCTAACACTTTATTTCGATAGTTTTTTGCCTGCGATATGACAAGTGAAACAAGTCTCTCAAAGCTCGATGAGTGAAAAATTTATATCACCACATCCCGACCCATCATTACACCCTGAATTTCTTAATGGGCAGAATTATTTCATCTTTAACCGTGTCAAAATTTTAAGCAATTTATTATTAAATTATGATAAGACCTATCTGAATCACGGTACTTGTACAGTTCACGCCTGTGCTGAAGAATTTTCTGGTTTTTATTCAATTTCCACAGACAAATTCTAATCAATTTTTATGGTACTCTGCTAGGGCTGTTCAAATAACAAAGTAATAATTTCACAAATTTGATGATTAATGCCAGAGATATAAAATAATTAACACAAAACAGGTCGTACTGTTGCAGCATCAGGCTGAAGAATTTAAATTCGGAATTCAATTATATAACCTCTGTTTAAGAAATAATACATTAATTTGAAAACAGTAGAGTCCCAGGTTTCATAATTTAAGTAGGCAGTATCTCTGTAAAATCAAGATTGAAGAGTTGCAGCCTGGTGTTAAATATAGGAGTGAGTGCTGGAAATCCATAATACCAGCTTAAAAACCGATTTTCAAGTCTGATAATTTATGAAAGTGTACACCTAGAGCGTGAAGTTTTATGGAACTGTACTGAGAGAATACCCTTCCTAATATTAGAAGAATCATTCAAGTTGGTTTGACCCGTATTAAACAAATTGGGTCACGGTACCTGTTCTGTACATTATTAAGGAATCGGATGGTATATCTTCAAATATTACGCTCAGATTCTAGCTAAATTTTAGAGGCTACCATGTAAGCATACCAATTCAAATAATAGAAATAAGCATTCAAATTTGTTAGGAAATGCCGGAGATATTATGTAACATATCCAAAGAAATATAAAGTCGAATTGATAAGCTCCTTTTTTGAAATAGTTTACAATTACATACTATTAGGCAAAAACTTTTAGGATTTTTATAGCTAGTTTTTGCATCTGCTACAAATGATAGTGAACGCTTTATTTTCTTACATGACTACATTTATATAAATAATACAAATATATATATAAGTTTTGGATTCATATATCAATAAAATTAAACCAAAATTTCAAAAGAAATTATTATCGTTGATTTGACCCTGCTGTATTATAGTTTTATTTTTACTCTTTGCCAATATAAGAGAATGAGTCTCAACGTCGACCCCGAGACCCGGCACAACGTGCAGACAAAAAGATGTATGAGATAAAACTGCCGGCCAATAAAGCGACGCCCGGTAGTTTGCTCGCCAGCTACTCATTTTTCAAAACATAATATGTACTACCGGTAACTAAAAGCTACAACCGGTAATACGACTAGGCAATAACCGAAAGGTATAGTGAAACTAGCAACGACTACGTAGCTAAAGAAAAGTGGGGTTGGCAGCCTCGCAAGTTTTTCCCGAATGTGATAAGAACTAGCCAGTAGCTGGGTTACTTCAAGTGTTCCCTTTTGTAAACAAGATTGCAGAATAACTAGCTCTATGTGTTAATTTTTTGCTGGGATTTTGTTTTTTGCAAAAGGACTGGTGCAATAAAGTGCACTTTTTTCGGGATTTGGGAATTAGTTAGAAACGAGGTATCTTTTGTATTTACATTACTCCTATCGTCGTGCAAAGAATTAAATATTTATAATTTACATTAGTAATTTTAATTTATATTTGAAATATTATTCTTACATGAAAGTACTCTATATTACTTCTTTTTTTCCATATATGGCGTGTAATTTGTATACGTTCATCCATTATATTTAAAATTCTTATATGGTCATGTTTTTGATGTTACGTTTAAAGAAAACTTATTATAGTATGTATTATATTTTTGAATTTTTATATTTTTAATAGATATTATCTAAGTGAGAAATTTAGGTAATTATTTTCATGCTTAAAAGGTTTATGTAAATTAATGTTTAAATTAATTTTTTCACAGCCAAAAATTAGCTGAAATATGTAAACATCTACGAAATCTAAAAGAAATGGAATTATTTATCAATTTAATTTTAAGAAATAATCAACTCATGTCGTATTTGTCCGCAAATATCTGGATAATTGTTTGCATAAATTCGTTAAAGTGGATATCCACGAAGCATAGGTAATAACATAATTTTATATATGGTTAAAAGGATTGAAAAAATTATGAAAACCTAATTTTAAAAACATATCTCTTGATACTGTATAAGGTTATTTACTATTCATAGATGAAAAAGTTTTCCTAGGTCATTTAAATAAAATTAATGCAAAAATTAACAAGCGAAATACAATTATTCGAATCCAAAGCTACTGACTGAGGTAGAGTCACCGAACTTTTTGTGCGATATGTAGATCAAGGTGAAAATATTAATTATAATTAGTTATGCAATTGTATGGCCAACCATATGAATAATAAAATGTGTTATGAAGTGGAAAATATAGTTTCTACATACATTTTTGTTATAATTGTGAAATTGTGGTTGTAATAAAATATAAAGCTAATATTTTTAATACTGTCGAAAAAATATTATGTGATATGGCCGTCAAAATACATATTTTTCAAGGATTATATTTACTCAGTCTCGTCTTTAGTGAGATAAGGCATTCATATCTTCGAAAATCAAGTTCAATTTCATATTACTAACAAAATTAATTAAAAATTAAAAATAAATACATGTTTCGAATTAAAATAGAAGTGGATGTAGTTAAATAATCAAAATGCAATGAAATAATGATTACATTTATTCTTAGTGAAAGTTTTCACTTAACATATTTGACTATCTGGCGTAACTTGTAAAAAGTTATAAGAAGAGTAGAAAATATCCTTAAATTTATTAATATTATGTTGAAATCAAGTTTATTCACATTGACATATTGAACTAAATATGGAAGCTTCTAGCTTCCGTTCTTTTGAAATAATATCATTTAAAAGTTAGCACAGAAAAAAATATGTAAAACGCATAGCGAATTAATTATTAGAGCTTCTAGTTTGTGGACTATTGGAAATTTACAATTTTCTAATTAACACGTAATATTATATTTCGATTCCTAGAAATAATTACTTTAGAATGATGCCTAAGTTATTAGAAAAACTATAAGCTTTAAGACATTCACAATATCGTTTATTATTTCAACAATCGATTTTTTTGGTGTTTTGAAACCATAGCCTCCAAATTTAAGGTAAAATCCTTTTAAAAGTACGAATATTTCAATATGGGTGGTTATTTTAAAATTATTATAAATATAAAACCTAAATGCACATCTTTGTGTCGGGATGAGTAAATGTGCCTTAAATTTTACGCTTTTCTTATTTTTAAAAATATAACTGCTATGTGACATAAAAAGTTACCGACAAAATTAAAAATAGGATACAGTATATGAAAAACAGTCCACATCTTATAGCCAGACTGTTTCGTTAAAAATATATTTTTGACATACTATTCTTATGTAATGAATACGTCATGCATCATATTATTCTAAGGTCGTAACTTTTTTAATTTTATTTACTCCAAGAATTGAGCTCGAGCTATGTCTTTCTGAGCGCATATAAAGTTAAAACTGCTTTTCAGCAAATAAACTTGGAAAGAAAAATTGATTAAATAATAATACTAACTCTTACAATTACAAACCATATCCGTGCAATACGGACTATTTGAAAAAAACAATGGATTAATTTTAAAATGCCTCGTTTATTTTGCAAAATCTTAACCAAGTACAGTGTTGATCTGGTGTTAGAAAATAAACCCATACTAATTTGTCAAATACGAAAATCGTGAGTGAATGAATTTGAACAAAGTAAAATAAAAAATGGTATGAAAAGTGAAATGGGTAAAGACAATAATTAGCACAAGAATCAAAAATTATCGGAACAAAATTTGTTAGAACAAATGTAATGGGAAACATTATTTAAGGGGTCAAAAATAATCTACAACTATGATATAAAAGCATTTTGGAGTACTTTTTTAACTATGGTTCAATTAGAAAAATTACATAAAAATGTTATGAGCACACAAACAAAAATATTAGTGCAGGTTTATCATACAATATTGTTCTAAAATATTTATTAAGAACAAGTCTGACAACGAAGACAAAAGTAAACTGAAATAAAAATACACTGTTTTTCTTATAATAAAAAAGTGATAATTGGAAAAAAATTATTATGCATATGATGTGCATAATTATTTTTTTTTAGAGTAACTAAGAGTAATTTTCAAAGTAACAGAAGGAAGTATAGTCTTATGCGAGGTTTCTTTTATTCTGAGGATATCATCATCGATGAAAAAGTTGGTAAACATCGTAAAAAAATTTGCTTCCAAAAAACATCTCTTTCAAAAATTAAAATATGCTGAATCATACTACACTGCTAATAAATATGTTGATGTTTCTACTGAAAAGTCATTTTTGCCTTAATTTTTAATACCTTTTCTACATCGAGTTTGGAACAACAAAGCTGACACAGAGGGAATAAAGTGTTAAATAGAATGTTGTTTTCAAAATTCTATTGCTGGAAAATCAATGTCTTTAAATTTTCAAACATGCGATGAACTCAAAATAATACCTTTTGATTATTAAAAACATTTTTCAGGTCAAATGTAAAATTTACACTTTTATAATTTGATTATAATGGGGAACTCTTCTACATTATGTTTGCATGGAGAATGAATTGTTTATATACTAAGAGAGCTTTACACCGCTTTTTCAAAAAAATTGTCGTTCGCGGTATACTTTCATGAAATAAGGAATATCTTAAGGGAAATACACTTTCTACGGGAATTTGTACACCACTGCTCTATTCATTACTGGATTGAAGCCTTAAAAATATTAAGTTCACCATAAGCTAGTTACTGGTATTCAAAGAATGCAAAGAATTATTTGAAAAAGCCTTAACACCTTCTCATGATGTGGGAGAAATACTATGTAAAACTAACGTGTATAAAATCAAGAATATGTGTCAACGCTAGAAAATATGGAAATGATTATTCGAGAGCTATTACCCTGTATTTTGCCCGTAAATGAAATAAATTAATAGGCAGCAATAAACTACTGGGAAGCATTCCCGTACAAACTAATGTCTTATCTACTCTTATCTGACTCTTACTTTTTTTTTCACTGGTTGAAGGGAATTACTTCGAAGAAGCTTTGAAAGATGATACTGACTGAACTATCTAATTAAGTGTGAAGGTTTTAAAATATTTTTCATTTAAATTGTGTGAACTGGGGCTTTTTGAGTTAGTGATTTTTTATTTCACGTGAATAGTTATTAAAAAATTAGGAACGAAAAAGCGTTTGAGCTTTAATAGAAAATGGCAAAAATTTACCTATTTTATTTATTTATTAAACATACTCGGTGAAAAAACCAACAAAATCATATTGGAATAAAATTTGTGTAGTTTTTAAGCATTAAGTTAATTTGTATCTTAACATTCCCACATCAAGATAGAATTCTACGTATATGATATCTTTAACTTACATAAACATTTGTAGTAATAAAAAATTTATAACAATCTAGACTGAATTATAAAATAAATAATATTGATATATAAGGGTCTCGAATAATAAAAACATCAGATTATAAAAATCAATAATTCAATCAGAATTAATGATAAAAAGCCCGAGTAAAAGAGGAAATAACAATAAATACGAAAACAACAAAAATTAAATAAACCAAGATTGCAAGATTTGATTTGTGAATATAAGAAAACTTTGATAATTCCATATAAATTTAAAAAAATTATTTCAAACGGTATCAGAGGACTAATAGCTTTATAGTATTCATATTATTGACTGTTTGTATTGGAATAACGAAGTAGTGAATATGTTCAGAAAATGGAACATTCTGTCGTGATCATCAAAAACCAGCGTGTAGTGGTGAGCGAGCACCGGTATTAGTATGAGCGGCAGTTGCGCCGAGTTCCGAATATAATGATACGGTATTCGAATGATTACAAAAAAATTACAATAGTCTTATCTAGTGTTTTTTCGCACCCTTTTAATCGTATCAGAATATGTAACATACATTTCAGACTACAAGAGCATACTTAGGTTGAGAAACCACAGAGTTGTGTAGAGGGTTCGATACATCGCATTTGCTTCAAGGGTAAGGTAGTTCTTAAGACAAAGCCCCAGCAAATCAGAAACCCGAGAAACAGTCTGCTTTACGTGAGTATTAAAATGTAAGTTACGACAATACATCACACCAAGATTGATGAAAATTTATTTACACTTACCGTGATTTAATTGTACCCTATATAGTTTGCAATTGACATCTAGCTTATTAGGTTCTTTTTACAATCTGCAAGCAAAAACAGTAGTCTTTTTTTTTCTCTCCAAAATATAAGACTACTGTTTTTGCAGATGTGCACAAACAGTAGAGTCTCTTATTCGGAGAAATTTTTGAGGCGGTCAGCGTATAACAGGACCTTGATGTGTTTGAAGCTACTACTGGGGACATGAATGTATACAATATTCTAATTTTTAAATTTTATAATTAAAATGATCTTGCCGTACAGATAAGTTTTTATCATCTATTAGAATTAAATACAATAATATGTGTCGATTCAAATGTGATATGCATCAAGCTTGATATTCTACGTTATTAAGTAAATATTAAAAAAGAAAAGAAAAAAGAAATGTATGTATATATATATATATATATATATATATATATATATATATATATATATATATGCATGTGTGTGTGTGTGTATATATAAACAGGGTGTAACAAATATACCTATTATTCATACTGGCAATACTTTGTATGAACTGAATGTATCATAAGTGGAATATTTGTGAAACCATATGAAAATTTTAATATTTTTGAAAATATCAATATTTAACCAAAATGTGTCATCTACAATATGCAATCTGAAAGGGTTCAAAATGCGAGCCGCCAATGTTAGGCCCCACCGCGCTTAGGCACTTGAACGTTTATTATTATATACCTTCATAATTTATAAATAATTAATTGAGAAATAAACATACAAACAAATTAACTGTTATAAAGAATGCAATGAATAGACAAATTGTAGAAATAAATGTTAGACGCTTATATCAGCACTCAAGATAAAAACAAGAACAAATATTTTGTGTCGCTATTCGCTTTTATCACTGATGTAAGTACTTCAGCGATATAATGTAGATGCTGGTTGCTCGTATGTACATACTCTGATGTACGTAGAGCTGTCTAAGCAGAACGTAACCGTCAGTGGATTATTTGGTATGCACCATGCTGTGGCCTGCTAAGTCTCCAGATGTAACGAAAATCGACTTTTCTCTGTGGAGCTATGTAAATATTTTCTAAACTGAATGTGAGAATAAAGATGAAATATTTAATGGGTTAGAATATTCAGATTATCCATATCCCTGTATCATATATAAGTATCCAACGTTATTAAAATTACTTACAGGCAATTTAAAAAAAAAAAATCTAAAAATATGAACAAATACACACAAACAGAAAAAGAAAACCAACATAGGAGTATTAAACTCAAAATAAAACACTTTTTAAAAAACCGACTCGAAAAAAGATCGTACAAAAAAGTTATTAAATAATTAATTCAAAATTGGTATCTACTTATTCGCTACAAATAACTAAGTTACTAATTTTTGAAGTCGGTGCAGCACTTTCGGTCAACTTAAACAAATTAATAATTTAATTCAACTTATAATGTTGATTTGTAATTTTAAATTCTAATGGACTCATAATAAGAATTAGATTCCATAAAGGGCGAATTTATAATATAACATTTTAGATTTGTTTAAGTTGATGGGTGGTACTGGCACCAACGTCAACAATAAGTAACTTATTTATTGCAAATAAGTCTCTTTTTTTGAAGTCGGCTTTTAAAATGAAACAAGGGTATTAACTGCCAGTCGTCAGCTTTTAGCCATTGAAAACATCCGTTCTCTAAATCCGAAGTCCAATATAAGACTTTGCAAAATAACAACTACCAATTGTGGAGTTCTGTTCTCCATATCGGAAATTCAATATCAGATTTTGCTAAGCAGTAACTAAAGAAACAACGATCAATAGCAGCTATATTGATTCACATTTAATTTACTACCATCCGTTATGGAGTTCCATTGTTCATCCCCAGAATTCGTCTTCAAACCCTGACCTGGTCGACGGTGTAGTTATTTGCAAAGTAACTACTAGTAGCAAAAATCTTTAGTCACAGTTAATTTCCGTTAATGAATGCCATTGTCCATCTACAAAATTTATCATCAGATCCTAACCTGGTAAGTGGTTACTTTGTAAAATAATAACTACTCGTAGGAGTTCCACCGATCATTTCTAGACTTCGTCATCACATCATCATCATAATATATAGGATCACCTCTACCTAATAGTACCCTCTTGAAGATAAAAAAAAGATCTTTGAAATCAATTCACACAGTAAATACTTATCGCTGAACATACATAAAATTTTCCGACCAATTGAGAACGTTCTCCTTATTTTGAAGTCGGTTAATAAAATAAATGATTTTTACTATAATATATGTGGCGTAAGCCATGTAAAAACAAAAAAAACGTATATATTAGCACTTCGGCTACTTACAACAAACTATGGCTCCTAAATAATTTCGTAATTTAACGGTAATAACGTGTTATTATATTTATTGTTTTTCTGGGTGTGTCTAAAATATGGAACCAAGTTTATTCAATATATAGGTGTATACGAAGCACGTTTGAGGAAAAAAGACCAATTTTGTTCCGTTGAAGTTTAAATTTTGAAAGCAAATGTTTCAGAAACGGTTCATAATTTTCCTTAGGTGCCTTTTCTAAAATGAAAAGATGCATTGAAATGTAAAATGGAATGGACTCACATTTTTTAGTTTTCGGCGTTCCGTACCTCAAAAAGGAAAAAGTGGAAATAATTATATGATTACCCGCGCGTTTACCTGCCAATTTGTCTGCCACAGTTGATTATCACACAGACTATCCAAAGAATAAAGAGGAAACTTGGCGTATTAATATATGTTATAAACCTACATATATTTTTTCAAATTTCATAATCATTTCAATGGACTTGTTGTGACAAAGGAAATTTTTATGTTTAATTTTAGGTTGCATATTTAAAAATATATTCTCAAAAATAAATGAAAATATAGTATTTTCCTTCTTTTTTTGATACTGCTGAATCAAACATCATGGAAAACACAGGTTTGGTAAAATCTAATGAGAAGACTACAGGTCAATTACAATATATTACGGGATATTTTTTAGATTTCACCATATTTTTAGACCCGTTAAAGACATAACAGCCGATATATTTATATGAAATAAAAATACAATGTGCCGTCTATACTTACAATTATCTAAATTTTGTACGTAATTGTCGTATTGCGAGTTCTACTCATATTTGATAAATATTAACTGACAAAAAATATAATTTATTCATGTCACTTTAGTATTTTAAGATTATTTAAAATGGGTCGAGAAATATTAGGAAGTATTAAATGTTAGTTAGTCTGCCGGTATCATCAGTTTTACACAAGCTTAAATAGATTAAATTATTGTGGTTTAATTTACTTAAATTGTTGTAATCGCTAACTCGTAAAGTGGATAACCTCAATAACTTAGTTCTAATAATACAAGGGAATAAAAAAATAATCAAATATTTTTGCCCTTATCTCATTAAAAATGTATCTCCTGAATTAATCTAGTTGGAAAAAAATGGAGACAAATTTCAAAATGTTGAATTACATGAGAATTATATTAGCAAGTACTTGGCTTTGCATACTGCAGACAATGATGCAAATATTCAGTAATTGGTAGTATTTATATTGACTGCAATAGAGCTTTCTAAGAGTATAGTCAGCTTATTTAGAGGTGAGATAAAAAATTAAAAATGAAAAAAAAAAATTCACGTGTATATAATTATTTTTATTACATGTTTAATACGTACATATGTATACATTTAGATATTTAGTATTAAATATACATTTCGATATTAAATACCTTAACATCATTTGCACTTACGTTTAATAAAATTACTAAATAATTAAAATTAGACATTTTTTCCGATTTTCGACCGAGTAAACCTATGATGGCAGTGGAAACTCGAAGTAATTGAATTAAATTATAATTTTTGAGCTAAAGATGTGCATTGTACAGCACATCTTTAGCTCAAAAATTATAATTTAATTCAATTACTTCGAGTTTCCACATTATAAAAGTTGATTTGCTCTTTAAACAATAACTATATTATTCTTTTTCTGCAAATTCATCATTTTTTTTTCACGACCCAAAGATTCATCAGCCGAATTGTCTTGAATTGAACTGAATTGAATTGAAAATCTTATGGAAGATTCAGTTAACTTGATACGTATATTCCAAAGTTAATTTAATTAGTGTACGTGTCTGATACATAAATGAAGTATCTATCGTTATAAATATTACTTTTTCTGTTGCATTCAAGAACTAGCAACAAAGATACGTTAAAAATTAACAAATATTAAAATAAATATGTTTGGATTAGTATAAATACGTTTTGTAATAAATACGTTTAATTCCTATTTCAAATAGATGATTAACACAATAATTAGAACAAAAAATAAAGTTTTATGTGATATCATAGTTAGACAGTTTTTAAGCAAATACAAGACTAAAGCCAGCTTAATTTCATTATGTAGTTCTGAAAGTTGCTTGCTAGAAAACGCTTTCAACTATTTGAGTAAACTTTTATGTTTTTCTGGAAAATTCATAAATTCAATTAAGGCTTTACCTTCAAAGCTACATAATTTTACGTTTTTAGACTGATATGATTACGTGATTACGTTGATATCGTATTTTAAAAAAATAAATCTTACCTACAGCCCGCGCCGCGTCAAAGCTCTCCTCCAGTGCGGCTACAT
Source organism: Druceiella hillmani (assembly GCA_039881145.1). NCBI lineage: Eukaryota > Metazoa > Arthropoda > Insecta > Lepidoptera > Hepialidae > Druceiella > Druceiella hillmani. The sequence goes on from JAYKKI010000014.1 coordinate 21,311,111, forward strand.
AAATTTCCAAAGTTTCTGCGGGCGGCACCCAAACCAAATATTCATATAGACTATCGATTCAGGGGTATCTGTTGTATGTGCGACCGCTCCGCAACACGTATCGCCCGTAAATTTTATTGCTCTCAAACTACAAATGAGCGGGCGAGGGTGTGTTTATGGATGTAATGTATCTGACTTAGGTAAATTTTCTATTTACCACAGAATTATGGAAAAACTAGGTCGTAATTAGACTACGTAGTTAGATAACGTCATTTTAAATACGTACGTATTTGAATGATAGAAAGGTCAGATTGAAATTATCTAATGGGAATAACATATCTGGACGAATTGCTGGTTGGTAATGTGTTTGAAAGTTACGTATCAAATAACGTCTATATGGAAATCGATATTCTCAAATACCTACCCCTTTAAGCTATATCTTAGGTCTAAACATATTTAATGGAAACAAAAGAATATAATTATAAGTGAATATATAACAACTTTTAGAATAAATTTTAAAAAAAGTATAAATTGTAAATTGGTAAATTTTTGATATTTCGTAGGAAATCGTATATTTATTAGATTTCAGAATTCTGTTACATTGCGATATGATGTAAAAGAAAGCTAGCCAACTAATAAATACAATAAGTATGCAGAGATTTCAAGAATTGTTTAACCATATATATGTTTCAATTATTTCTAGTTAAGAGTGTAATTTTAACATAAAATAGGTTAATCGTCAGTTAACGTTTGACCTAGCGTATATTATTGAAGTAACGACGTAAGAAAAATAAAGTCATTGAATTGTTAAATACATGGTAATATTACGGAGATTCCGTATATAAAATCTAATTTTAGTAAAGATGGTTATTTTAACTTTAGTCTACTAATCGCAAAATTACTTTTGAACATTAAATAACCATTAGTTTGTTATAACGTTTGTTGTGAGATTTCATTAAATCATTAGTTGGTTAAATTAAAATTTAATTAAATGTAATTCGGACTTTGCTTTATAATTTATTCATTTTATTAATTTAAATGGTAAAAATGTAAAAGGTAAAAAGAAAATTTATGGAATATTTGAAGTATATAACCTCATATACACACACATATATACATATATATATATATATATATATACATATATGTATATACATATATATATAAACATATATATATATATATATGTATATATATATATATATATATATATATATATATACATATATATATATATATACATATATATATATAAATAAATATATATGTCGTCGCGTAAAAAAATTTCTCAAAAATTACGTCTTCTCTCCCATAATGCTATAACAATCAGTTAAAAAATTAAACCAATTTCAAAAGTGACATATCAGCAATGTGCCATCGATATGAAATACTTGTTATATTGGTGTTTCCTGCCTTAATGGTAATACTTCCTGTTTGGGTGTTTAAATTCTTACTTATATTCTTAATGTAAATTAATTTTGACGATGTCGAAACATTTCACGACCAAGTTTAGAATTTTAATTTGATGTCATTCCAATTTATTATAGCTTTTATTCGCGAGTTCGCCCAGTAATATTCTTGCGAAAATATTAGATAGTTCGAAGTAGCAAAAGTAATTTAAGATGCACAGAATGAATAAATGGGGTAACAGAAAGGGGCCTGTTTCTTGTAATAGGCAGAAATAGATTTATATGTCACCATTCATGCTCTTCCATTCTTTTTCTCTTTCAGAAAAAAAATTTAAAAAAAGGAGGTCGGTTCGAGAGTTAGAGTGAGACGAACAAATCCAGAAATTGACTGTTTCACTTACGATATTAAAATAGTCATAATATAGTGGACATTTCAAATTAAATTTTTAAATGGATGGTCAAGATCGCACATGGCATATGAATTGCGTTCATCATGGCTCATCATGGCTCGTGACATCCTACTAAATGTAGAAGAGAGAAACTGATAAGAAGAGAGAAATTACTAATACGACCACTTTATAGATAAAGATAGGCATCGATACCCAAGGACCTCATTGATATGCAAGAACCTCAAGGCAACATACGCAAGGTCCACATCAATAGCTGGTCATGCGCGTGCAACTTGTGTGCCCTTTTTTAAGTGTAACATGTGTGATTACTTACTACGGCCATTCCAAAGTTTAATTTTTCATATCAAGTGGTCTGCAAAACTACCGATATACTGCGAACGAAGTGAATGCGTAAGCGTTAAATTTTAGGATACTAAAAAATATTAAAGGGATGCTAAGCAACTCTGATCATGTAAAATGTCAATGAATATGGAATAATTAATCCTAAAATGTAACAATTACAAAAAAGGTATAGACGTGTAGAAGAATAAATAAGCATTGCTTAATTGGGTAAATGGTATTTGGAATTATGTATATTAATATTATTCCGTTACCATTTATTCTTAATTATCGATATTATCGATTCACATTCAATAACATCGATGAATTCTCAATTATCCATCATATTTTTATATACGCTGTTACACGTTAAAGTTACAGCAGGCAATATATTTACAAGAAATAAAAGTAGTATGTGCCCTATAAGCTTACAATTATCTAAATTTGTATATATTGAGAGTTCTACTCATATTCAATAAATATTATCCGCTAAAATATGATTTATTCGTGTCACTTTTTTATTTTACGATTATGTAAAAAGGGACAAGAAATGTTAGAAAGTATTGAGTGTTAGTTATTCTACCGGTACCACCAGTTTTATATAAGCTTAAATAGGTTAAATTATTGTGGTTTCATTTACTTAAGTTGTTGTAATCGCTAACTCGTAAAATGGATACCCTCAATACTATAGTTCTAATAATATAACGGATTAAAAAATAATCAGATATTTTTGCCCATAACTAGCATTAAAAATTTATCTCCTGAAATATTTTGTGTTGAATAACAAATTGAAACAAATTTCAAACATTGCTGAGATGATGAATTGCAAGAATTATATTAGCAAGTGGTTGGCTTTGCATACTGCAGACAATGAGGCAAATAATCAGTAATTGATAGTATTTATATTGACTGCAATAGAGTTTTCTGAGAGTATAGTCACCTTATTTAAATGTGAGAGAAAAAATAAAACATTGAAAAAGAAAGTTACGTATATATAATTATTATTTATATATTTATTACATACATTTGTAAACATTAATTATTAAGGATTTAATATACATTTAAATAATAAATACTTTACATAATTTCTACTTAAGTTTAATAAAATTACTAAATATTTCAAATTATAATTTTTTTAGGATTTTGGACCGGGTAAACCTATGATGGCAATGGAAATTCGAAGTAATTGATTTAAAATTAATTTTTGAACTAAAGATGTGTATTGTAAAAACATAAAAAGTAGTTTCGTCTTATTTTATTCCGTAAAACTCTTGCCGCAAGACGTGAACGAAAGCATTTTAAAAGTTTATTCGCTCTTTAAACAATAATAATATTATACTTTTTTTGTGTATTCATCCTTTTTTATATCACGACACAAAGATTGTTCAACTGAATTGCTTTTTGTGTCTCTTATGGAAAATTCAGTAACTTGATATATGTGTTCCCAAGTTAATTTAATTAGTGTATGGGACTGATGTATGAATGAAGTATCTATTGTTATAAACATTACGTTTTATGTTGCTTTCAAGAATTAGCTAGAAAGATAATTTGAAAATTAATAAATGTTAAAATCAATATGTTTGGTTTAGTATAAATACGTTTTGTAATAAATACGTTTAATTTCTATTTCAAATAGATGATTAACACAATAATTACAACACAAAATAAAGTTTTATGTGGTATAATAGTTAAACAGTTTTTAAGCAAATACAAAATTAAAGCCAGCTTAATTTCATTATACAGTTCTGGAAGTTGCATAGTTCTGAAAAAAATACATGACTCGTGAACGCTTTCAACTATTTGAGTAAACCTTTATATTTTTCTGGAAAATTCATAAATTCAATTAAGGCTTAAGCTTCATAGCTACATAATTTCACGTTTTTAGACTGTTATGAACTAATTACGTTGATATCGTATTTAAAAAAAATAAATCTCACCTTGGTCTCGTTACCGCCTGCGCCACGTCAAAGCTCGCCTCCAGTGCGGCTACATAAATTTCCCGAGTTACTGCGAGCGGTGCCCCAACGAAATATTCATATCGACTATTGATTCGGAGGTATCTGTTCTATGTGCGACCGCTCCGCAACACGTATCGCTCATAAATTTTATTGCTCTTAAACTCAAATGAGCAGGCGGGAGTGTGTTTATGGATGTAATGATCTGAATCTGACTTAGGTAAATTTCATATTTACTACAGAATGATGAAAAAACTAGGTAGTCATTAAGATACGTAGTTAGATAAAGTAGTTTTATATACGTACGTACGTATTTGAATGATATAAAGGTCAGATTAGAATTATCTAATGGGTCTAATATATCTGGACGAATTGCTGGTTGGTAATGTGTTTTTGAAAGTTACGTATCAAATGCCGTCTATGTGGAAATCGATATTCTCAAGTACCTATTTAAGCTATACCGTTTAAGCTATATCTTAGTTCTAAACATATTTAATGGAAACAAAAGAATATAATTATAAGTGAATATTTAACAACTTTTAGAATAGTTTTTGAAAAAAGGATAAATTATAAATCGGTAAATTATTAATATATCGTAGGAAGTCGTAATATTTATTAGATTTCGGCATCCTGTTACATCGCGATATGATGTTTAAGAAAGCTAGTTAACTAGCAGAGATTTCGAGAATTGTTTAAGCGTATATATGTTTCAATTATTCCTAGTAAATTGGGTAAATTTTAAAATAAAATGAGACTGCTTCATTTACTTTTAATCGTCAGTTAACGTTTGATCTAGCATATATTATTAAGGTAACGATGTCAGAAAAATAGTCACTGAATTGTTAAATATGTGATAAAATTATCGAGATTCCTTATATCAATGTTAATTTTGGTAAAGATGGTGGTTTAACTTTAGACTTTTATACTAATCACAAAATTACTTCTGAACATTAAATATTTATTAATTTGTTATAACGTTTGTTGTTTGATTTCATTAAATCATTAGTTAGTTAAACTAAAATATAATTCAAATTGTAATTATTCGCATTTTACTTTGTATTTTTTTCATTTTACTAATTTAAATCGTCAAAAAGTGGAAGGTACAAAGAAAATTCATGGAATATTTTAAGTAAATACGCTCATATGTATATGTATATATATATATAATATATATATATATATATATATATATATATATATGTCTTCGCGCAAAAAAAAATCTCAAATATATCTTGACACTTCGACTATTATGATTGTTTCGAATATTATTATAAAGTAAAAATTATGTCAAAATTAATAACTTTACTGGCTGAAGTATAAGGGATAGTAAGCAAATATTTTGCAAGGGAAATTCAATATTTTTCTCTGGCATAATACTATAGCCGTCAGTTAACAAATTAAACTAATTTCAAAAGTTACATATCAGCAATGTGCCATCGATACGAAATACTTTTTATATGGGTGTTTCCTCCCTTAATGGAAATGCTTCATGCTGAATGATTAAATTCTTACTTATACTTTTAATGTAAATAAATTCACCAGTGTAAAACAACTTCACAACAAGGTTAGAATTTTAATTTGGTATAATTCGATTTTATTATAGCTTTGATTTGCGGGTTCGCTCATTAATATTCTTCTGCACATATTAGGCCGTAGCGTTAGGAGTAGCAAAAGCAATTTGAAGATGAACAGAATGAAAAAAATGGCATAAAAGAAAGGGGTCTGTCTCTAGTAATAGGCAGAAGTAGATTTATATATCACCGTTCATGCTCTTCCATTCTTTACTTGAAATAAAATCTCTTTCAGAAAAAAAATTTACGGAGGTCGGTACGAGAGTTAGCGTAAAACAAACAAATCCAGAAACTGACTGTTTCGTTTATGATATTAAAATATTCATAATATATTGGAAATTTGTAATGAAATTCTTAAATTTATGGTCAAGACCGCACATGGCATATGAATTGTGTTCTTATTTTCATAATGTCGTTAAACCCTTCATTGCCCTTGGCGTCTAAGTGTAGAAGAGAGAAACTGATAAAAAGAGAGAATTGGCTAATACTACCACTTTATAGATCAAGACAGGGATCTAAGCATACGCAAGGTCCACATCAATAGCTTGTCATACGCGTGCGACTTGTTTGCCGTTTTTTAAATGTAACGTATGTGATTACTTACTATGACCATACTAAATTTTAATATTTCATATCAAGTGGTCTGCAAAATGACCGACGGCCAATGAGATGAATGCGTAAGCGTTAAATTTTAGGATACTAAAAATATTAAAAGAATGCTAAGCAACTCTGATCATGTAAAACGTCAATGAATATGGAATAATTAATCCTAAAGCCTAAAAATTACAAAAAAGATATATACATGTAGAAGAACAAATTAGCATTGCTTTATTGGGAAAATGGTATTTGGAATTGTGCATATTAATTTTATACCATCACTATTTATTCTCAATTATCTATATTATCGATTTATATTCAATATCATCGATCAATTCTCAATTATCCACCATATTTTTACATATGCACCATATTTTTATACACCTTAAAGATATAGCAGGCAATATATTTAAAAGAAATAAAAATACAATGTGCCCTATATACTTACAATTATCTAAATTAGTACGTAAGTGTCGTATTGCGAGTTCTACTCACATTCAATAAATATTATTCGCTAAAAATATAATTTATTCATGTCACTTTTTTATTTTACGATTATTTAAAAAGAGACGAGAAATGTTAGGAAGTATCTTAATACTTTCTTTATATATACATATATATATATATATATATATATATATATATATATATATATATATGTATATATATATATATGTGTGTGTATATATTTTGAAAAGTTGATATAAATATATAGCTTTATAAAATGTGTTAACATGGTAAATTCGAAGTTCCTGCGTCGTATATTTCTGAGAAAATCGATTGTAAAACAGGAAAATTTAAATACATTGCCTTCTGTATCTTTCGCAGATACAAAAATATGGGGAAAGTTATAAAAATGATGACATCTAGGATCATCGTTACAGTTTTCCTGCAACCTTTGCGTGTTTTGTGTGTGTTGTGTATGTTTTCATAACTTTTGGTATAATCGTTTCAGAAATAAGGGTGAACAACCATATTTTTTACATATTTTTCAGTTTATATCTGAAGATATAATAAATGAAACTATGAGGAAAATATTTTATAAATCTTTATGAGTAGATCATTTACCTCTTGCTTTTTTTAGAATTTTAAAAATTCAGGTACTTTAAAAGTATAGGTATTTACGAGTATCGATTTCTGTGTAGACATCATTTGATACTTTCAAACAAATTATCAACTAGTAATTCGTCTAGGATGGTTACAACTAGTAGATAATTCTAATCTGCCTTTCCATTCACATTTGTAAATAGGTGTATAAAACGAGGTTATCTAACTACGTGCCCTAATTACGATCTAGTTTTCATGTCATTGTGTGGTAAATACGAAATTTACCTAAGTCAGATACATTACATCCATAAACACGCTCCCGCCCACTCATTTGTAGTTTGAGAGCAATACAATTTAAGAGCGATACGTGTTGCGGAACGGTCGCACATACAACAGATGCCTCCGAATCGATAGTCGATATAAATATTCGGTTGGGGCGCCGCCCACCGTGATTTGGTCAATTTATGTAGCCGCACTGGAGACGAGTTTCGACACGGCGCGGACAAATTTTCACGAAAAATATAAAGGTTTACTTCGGTTGTGGAGAGTGTTTATAAGTCATGTATTTTTCAAGACTATACAACTTGTAGAACTGTGTAATGAAATTAAGCTGACCTTAGTCTTGTATTTGGTTAAAAACTATCAGATAAAACTTTATTTTTTGTTTTATCTATTGTGTTAATTATCTACGTGCAATAGAATTTGAACGTTTGAACGAATATATTTACTTTAAAATTTGTTTATTTTTAATGTATCCTTGTAGATAACTCTTGAATGCAACACGAAACGTAATATTTTTAACAATGGATACTTAATTCATCCATAAGTCACGTACACTAATGAAATTACTTTAGAACATATCTAATTAACAAGAAAACAATTCAGTTGAACAGTGTTTGGGTCGTGAAATAAAAAAATTGCGAATTCATAAAAAAAAAGAATAACATATAATTTTTTAAAAAGAGAATCAACTTATAAAATATTTTCGTTCACGTCTGCGGCAAGAGTTTTGGGGAATAAATTAAAACAGAACTAATTTTTATATTATTAAAATACACAAATTTGTTCAAAAATAAATTTATTTCAAATACTTCGAATTTCCAGCCATCATATGTTTATTCGTTCCAAAATCCTAATTAATAAAATATTATTTTAATTAAGTAATTTTATTAAACTTTAATATCTAAATATATACTAAATCTTTCTAAAATAATTATATAACAAGAATAATTACATAAACGTAATTTCCTTTTTTTTAATTTTTAATTTTTCCTCTCACCTTTAAATAAGATGATTATACTCTTCGAAAACTCTATTGCAGTCATTATAAATACTATCAATTACTGATTATTTGCACCAGCGTCTACATATATAAAGACAAGCACTTATAAAATAATTTTATTAAAAAAATTATTATATTAACCTTATTTCCTTTTTTAAAATATTTTATTTAATGTTTCATTTATTATATCTTCAGATATAAACTGCAAAATATGTAAAAAATATGGTTGTTCACCCTTATTTCGGAAACGATTATACCAAAAGTTATGAAAACATACACAACACACACAAAACACGCAAAGGTTGCAGGAAAACTGTAACGATGATCTTAGATGTCATCATTTTTATAACTTTCCCCATATTTTTGTATCTGCGAAAGATACAGAAGGCAATGTATTTAAATTTTCCTGTTTTAAAATCGATTTTCTCAAAAATATACGACGCAGGAACTTCTAATTTACCATGTTAACACATTTTATAAAGCTATATATTTATATCAACTTTTCAAAATATATACACACACATATATATATATATATATATATATATATATATTTATATATAAAAATTAAAGAGGAGGTATATAAAGCTTTAAAAGAAATGTTTTTTCCCATTTTTTATACCACATGGAATATAATTTGGTAAGGCTTGTTATGAGAAATTCAAAAATATCCTTTAAAACAATTTTAAATAGCTTATTTATAAATAGACGTTTTAAAAATGGGAATGTAATAGTTAACGTCGTAGTTCCGCAACTATTGAGCCAAAATTTATAAACTATTGAGAAAAGAGGGTTGGCAAAATCTGATCAGAAGATTAAATAAAAATTATTGCAATTATTCCAGATTTTATAATTTTTGAAAATTTATATATATTATTTTTTGCAATATTTTTCTTATAAGTACTGAACTGTGAGCGAAAACCTCACAGTCCTGATTCTACTTGTAGTTGACAGGTTTTATTCGTACTGTTATCGAAGTATAAATATTAAATATTTTAGATCATGTGCAACAATATTTTCAAACAGTTTATTTATTCCACTCTCAATTTACATTTAATATACTTCTAGATTAACTAGATAAACAGTTATTTGCAAGTCTATCTGGTAGTAAATCGAAACTACAGCCACTGGTCTTAAGGAATAACTTCTAGCTCCTGAGAAATTTAAGACCATTTAATAAAACGGAATAATATTAAAAAAAGTCACAGACAAACTATTTAAACAGAAATCAGCATAACAACGCGTCAGCGGCCTTCCGATGCACTTGCGCTGTTTTACATGTTCAACGAGTAACTTGGGAATATTCGACTTAGTTTTTAAGGAATGGAACTGTCGACAAATATATCTACCACCCCGTACCGTACATATATCATCACCTAATTTGATAAACAGAAGCACCCGTACGATTCACATAATTTATAAATATAATATATATGCAGGTTACAGAAATAAATCCGCCACCCGCTCTTTTTTCCGTGGGTGGCGCACTTATTTCTACCACACACACACACACACACACACTCACACACACACATCCTCCTATACCATACGTTGTTTCTCAACCACACACCAAAAACCAATCAACAAAATTCAATAGTTTAGTCACAGGAATAGTTGTAAATGGTTTGTAATTTCAAATACGCCGCGTTGCTTTGCTACCGGTGCCGAAAAACGACCACTGCGTACCGTTGCCGTTTTGCTAAGGTCAGTAAAGTAAACATTTATGTACGGTAAAATGCTATTTAATTATCTGCACATTTGAAACTCTATAACTCACGAAGAATTTATATATATATATATATATATATATATATATATATATATATATATATATATATACACATATATATATTGTAAGTAAAATAAAAATAAATTATTTCAAAATTATATCCCCTTTATTGCTTAATGTAAAATAGCGAACTAATGATTATCGGTTTTTAAGTTTGGACGCTAATCACTTTTATTATTGTTAATCTTTTTAGGTTAACCTTAACCTGTTTTTTCAATTTCTCAATTCATTCGAGGTATGTTTTATATAATGTTCTGCATGTTGACGTGTCTGGGTTTGATGATATTAAAATTTGTTGATTTTTGACTTTTTGCGTATTTCATTTTCATTTCAATCAGAAAAAGTTCATATCATTCTTGAGTTAAATTTTTTCCTGAAATAGAAAATTAAACCTGAACCATAATTAGAATAAAATTACAAAACAATATCTTTTTCAATATTTAAAAAGTGATAAGCTTCGAATCTATATTTTTGATAAAAGTATATAACAGTTATATCATATCGTTAACTTTATATAAAATTAAACTCTCTTTTGAAACCACTGCTTATATTCCTACGACACGTAAACATTATATTAATTAAATAAATTGCGTACATGTAAACATTACAGGAAGGTGAATATTGAGGAAAAACATGGAAAAGAAACAGGATAAGTGAAGAAACAATATAATTGGGATAATTATTATTTTCCTTGTATACTTTGTTAGCATTTTTTATGAACCATCTTGATGAACTTAATATACATGAACATAACATAAAAGCGATATTTATAACTTGTAATAATGTATTTAGGAATAAATTGATGGAATGTTTTTAGTCATCCAAAGAGAAAATATAGTTTCTAGAGAAAGAAACGCAAGAAAATATAGTTTATACTGGTGCCTTATCTATATAACAAGTGTCATTTATCAACTTTATATCACCAACGTTGATTATATAAAGAATCCGTTAGGCGCAGCCAAAATATCAATGTAGTTGTTTAAACTATTTTCTATATATATGGGGAAACTTGAATATTAAGGAAAAAATCAAAATATAACACATATATAAATTTAGATTATAACATCATTGCACATAAACTTGTTTTTAATATTCATAACTTATCCGCGTCACTATCACACTTGATTTTCCTTAATTATATATGTCTATAGTTATTTTGTAGGCGGCCATTAGTATTATGTTATTGACGTATCCTAAGTTGTTGCTTTCAGCAGAGCGACGGCCTTACAATCGATATATATATATATATATATATATATATATATATATATATATATATATATATATATAAGCATATTTAAAAGTGTTAATCTCCAATACTCAGCAACGTTAATATATCAGTGCGAATATATTGTCCCATCCACGACTGGTTATCTATTCACAGGAAATAATCGGATGTCAAAAGTTAACAAAGCAAAGTTCTAGACCAATCTTTGTATTTGTGTGGAGATATGATGTTTGTGTCTTTATAGAAAATTTTCAATTCCCAAAAATATTATACAAAGCGATGGGTGAGGTAGAATTCGTTGAAGTGACATTAGGTAATAAGCATCTTTAGTATGATAATATATATTCTTTAGTTAAAAAACAAAACTTAAAAATAATCTATGCAAAAAAATTACCAATATTGGGCTTTAAAAATAAAATAATAAAATGTAATTTTTATGATTGTAAGTAAAATGTAAGTTGGTGTAAATTAAAATACACGTATAAACGCAAACAAATTATGAACTGGGTGTCTTTGAAATAAGCATTTTATATATTCATATTGGTTTGGATATGTAAATGCTTATAGCTCTGCGTAAAATAAGTCGTAAGAGTTAAACTTTAATAAATAAGCTCGATTATTATATGATTAAGATTTTTAGTATGAAACTGATTATAAAATGGATTTTATTTTATTAGTACTTATTACTACCGCATCCATATTGGTATCCATTGCATTTGCATCTTCTGAATAGAAGCACAACTTTTTAACTATTTCACTATATGTTTCCATCGTGGAGCTTAATTGTTTATTAACGGTAGAAAATTTGCAAACATAGTCAAATAAGAATTAGTTCAGAATTCCTTCTCTGCTTCAAAGAGTAACAATAAATAAGACAAAATATTTTCTAAGATAGGAAAATTAAATTGAAGATAAAAATAATTGAGGGTGCTGGTAAGAAAAAATGATAAATTTTAAAACATCGAAATGGCATAATTTTAATCAGCAATCTATAAAATTAAATATAAAAATAATTGATGGTGCTGGAGCACTATTAAGTACTTATACTAATAAATATATATTGATAACTAGACTCCATTGTTACATAGTACCCAAACGGATTAAATATACATTTATAAATCTACAGCGATACATTTATAATACGTACAAATATAGTAAAACCACACAAATATTAAATATCCTCACCCACTTATAGCGATCTTAACTATTAAGCGATATTCCTTAGTTAGCAAATGTTAAAATATACGTTTGCGAAGACGCTGGACGGAGCATCTAACGGCCCGGGAAGCGATTACGAGCAGTGCGATGTTGTAAGTGTCGTGGGCAGGGACCGAGAAGTTATGACCCTGCCTTGTACTTACCACTGGCCTACTTCTTGAGTTGGGCCTACTTCCGGTTCTATTTGAGTTGTGGCTTGCTGATCGCGTTTATAAGTGTATATGCATATATCTATTTGAATTAATATAATATTGTTTTCAATTGTAAAGTGTACATTAAATTTAATATAAAATGCATTAATAATGTATTTATTTGTAAAACGTTGATCATACAAATTTGTACAATTGAATATTAACCAAATCATATTTTTACGAAATAAGCATATATATATATATATATATATATATATATATATATATATATATATATAAATTGCTTTCTTAATTCAACTACATCATATTCAAATAATTTGTATTTTGCAATGTATTTTCTAATACTGTTTTAAAACTATTATTTTATGACACGTATTCCCCTAAGAATCTGATCATTAGACCATTAATGATTGATCAGAATATTATTTATAACGTATATTGACCCAATTTGCTTGATTTGAACGAAAGAATTCTTATAGCTCGTAATCCCAAACAATTTGTTAAATACCTAAAAGTATATTGTTCGTAAAATTAATTCTCACAAATACAACGATGAGACATATTTGTGAATAAAAGGGGGCAAACCGACAAAAGATTATGCACCTCTTTATAAGGTGCAATTAAACAATTGAAACTGTACTGTATAGCACGGTTCACCTGTTAGCGCTTCATCTATATCTAGATTATAACTTGGAGTATAAATAAATATCAAACGTGACTTAAATTCGTTTAAATAATTTAATAACGAATCGGTGTCAATTTAAGCCGCCAGCAGTATTTCGATTTAGTAATAACAAGATTTAAAGATCCTGTCCATAAGTTATGACATATGTTATATATTCAATTTTGTTATCGATTAATGCAATCATATTGAAAAATTTAACCACAAAGATATGTAAGTCGTTTCTTTTAATTAAATATAGTCCTAGCTTTTGTGTTCCTAGTTTTATATTTTTAAAATTAATTGTCATAAAATTTTATGAATGAAAACTTATTTTGGTATTACATTTCAGATCGTTACTTTTAAATCATCTTAGGTATTACATTTCAGATTGTCACTTTTAAATCATCGAAGTTAAGGGGCATTTCGGCCTTGTGTTTGCTGGGAAGAACTTTTATACCCATGTAACATTACAGTAGTCCATGGTTAATGCTACACAAAATTTATTTTATTATATTATTGAATAACAGTTTTATTCGCGTTAATTCATATGCAGAATAATTTTAATTTTTTTAAAATTTTTATCTATAATAATTGGTACTTTTATGCAAAAAGATTCTTAGGTACGTTTAGATTTATTGCTATAAATTCGATTTGTCCTTTTGTGAGATTTGCATTTAACGAGATGCTTCTGTATTGGAATGAATAGGCTCCCAAGGAATAAGTTCGCTGTACAATATGGTCGGTCGTATTTTTCGAGGGAATTACATTGTGTCACAGTGTAGTTCCTGTGACTACTTTTCGTCTCCTTCATCATATCCTATATACCTTCTAGAACCAAATAATCATCAAAATTAATCAACCAGCCCAAATCCAGTAGGTGCTTTGAAATTAACTATACCTTTGTTCCTAGCTAACAACATTAGCAGCCTAAATACTCCACACACACATACATACACACGGATGTGCATGTGTGTATATATATATATATGTACATACATGCATATATATATATATATATATATATATATATATATATATTTATTTTTTTAAACACTAATACCAATTTAAACAAATTTAGCTTCTATGTTGGTTTTGATGATTTACCTGTTAACAAAAGTATGTATAGGTTACTGAATTTACGATTTTTGAGTTTAAGTATCCCGAAAACTACTAAAATGCCTATAATTTGGCGTTACATTATCAGACGGATAATGTTTTTCTAGAAATAAAGCAGCCAGCTTTTCTTGAGTAATGAGTGTATCAAAACAGCTGCGAAGCGCTTTGGGTGAAGGATACAATATGCGGTAGTGCGACTCATTAGACCTTTCTAGTAGTTTTGTGGATGATATTAATTCACTATGGGTATTTTATTCAAGTCTTATATTTTTTTCTGTATTAACTAAAATTACATTTTTGTGTTTTGTGACTATATACCAGTAATACAAAATAGTTTGAATGTGAGTTGATTCTCCAGGTAAAATTGATATAAACAGATATTTAATAACAATATAATAAAACAATCACTTAAAATTAATACTAAACTTATTTTTGGTATTCCGATATGCACTTGGCCAATTTCTATTGTGATAAAATTATTGCATTTATTTTCATTAACGAGTTTCATATCATTCACTTTTATTACAGGTTGGTATTTAAATCAATAAAATTGTATTCAGCTTATTAAATGCGGCCGTCAGGGTTACAACGATATAAATACATGTTTTATTTGATATCGGAATTCATTTTAAAAACTGTGATGTATACATATTTATAATATTATGTTTACATCAATATTCAGAAATGTTGTATCTTGAGATCACAAATATTATAATTCAATGTTCTATCTTCATTTTTTTATTTTAAGGCTATTAATATTAATTCGAAATTATTTTTGTGCAAAACTTTTGATCCTGGCTGTGGGTTGTATGCAAAAAAGCTACTTCTTGTCCTTATTTTCAGTCAGAATATTAATTTCTGACATTTTCTTCTTTTATTGCGTACGATATTAAATTATGAAATAAATTAATTCCCGAACTCCAGCCCGCACTGCCAGAATATTATTGAAAGGCCGTGTTTGAAAGTTTTTCGTCCTTTACTTTCCCGTCAGTTTTCTTTAATTTTTTTTCTCTCCTATTCATTTTTTTTCTTCTTTCTACTCCATTTAAAAGTTACAAATTAGGATTTTCCATATCGTCTTTATAAACGATAAATTAAACTTGGGGCATTTTGCACGATTGGAAACATTTGGTTATGCGAAAATACGTGCGCTTAGTAAATTATCGTTACAAAAAATATTAAGTGGAAAAAAAGAACGTAAAAATAAATTTTATATGCTCTATACTAAGTTATTATATTTTGTCAAGGAAAATTACCATTTCGTACCTGCTGCAAAAGTCTAACGTTTTTATTGGCGCTCAAGGCTTTTAAGTGGAAGCTTCTTAATAAAATTAATGATAGAATTTCACGAGGTTAAATCTGAATTTGCAGAAACTGAAGTTAAGTTTAATTGCATTCGTTTGTAAATTATTTTATTGATATCTTCCTAATGCTACATATATATATATATATATATATATATATATATATATATATATATATACACATACAACGATGATTATATATTATGAAATATTTACCTCATATCATCAGAATGAAGATTTAAGTCTGATAGCTTGGAATACAAACTTAACACTTGAAAACTGAAAAGGAGTTTTCTTAAATTTTCCCACACAATCACAAATAATAATTTTATGATATTAGGTTTCATTACAATTGACTACCACTGTGTACAATTTGAAATAACACTTGTGCTAGTAACGTTGCACAAGTTACGAAAGCTGTCAATGAACGAATAAACTTGTGCAATTCACATGCAAGTGATTGGGTATAAGCTAAAACGTTTTGCGATCATTTATAAAAAAATTCAGACAGATTTTCCACAGTCTTTACAAGCAAATCTCAACGATTTTCAAGTTTCATGCATTATTTATTGGCGTTTTGAAAATTTAAATTTGCGTCAGGGGAGAAATTAGATGGTGTTAATGAGGTTTTTCCTTTATCTTTGCCTGTAGGAAAACAAAACAGGAAACATGAAAAGTGTTGCAATAGTTTTGTAAGTTATATTCCGATATTCCTAAGTTGTTATTTGAAAAAAATATTTCAAAAAAATCAGTTCGGAGAGTTTGGTAGTAAAACAGAATACTTGAATAAAAAAAAATCAATATCGATTTTTCAGAAATGGAAATTAAACATTTTTAACATCAATATTTTTTATTTTTAATTTTTTTTATTGGTTTAATCTAATACGAAATTCAACAGAGTGAATGAGAGACATTTAGATATTTGTGGTATTGTGGTGATAGCAAAATGGGGGATTCATAAAAGTTTATATCAAGGGCAGTTAAAACCTATCATTCTTTCTTACCCCAGCGACATTCAAATAAACCCGATCCATCCGATTCGAGATATTTTTTCAACCCCTCTAATTTAATGGTAGAAGCATTAAATACCATTTAAAAAAAAATTAAAATACGTTTTTTTCTATCAGACTATTTGTCTTCCATAATATTTAAACTGACAATTGAATATTATGGAAGACAAATATTCTGAAAATAACTTGAAAGCATGAAATTTTTTCATTGTTTCAAAAATTAGAATGCATGAGTGGATATTTTTGACATTTAATTATATGCTTAGACGTCTTCTTATAATATTTTTGTAAACATTTTTTTAATAAAACCTTATAACACTATTTATGAAAAATTGTTATAATTTTAACAAATCGTAAACAAATTTTTCACCTTAATTCTATACATAGGTATATATTTCGAATCTGCAACTGGCTAGTATTGAGTTCTGGCGGCGGTTTCCATATAGAAGTGTTTAATATCATCTCCACAGACTCTAACATCCGTGAGTTTTACTTATCGCATACCCAGAAAAATAGAGAGAATATTTTACTTACCACATACCCATAAAAACTAAGATAACTGCCAAATGGAAATATTAATAAACTTTATCCAAAAATTTATTAGTACTAAAAAGCTTGGCTGTTCTTTATGCTTTATCCTAAACATATCTACAAAACGTTGAAATATAGCACTAATACCTCATCGATATGTAATATTGAAGATAACGAAAATACAAAACGGGCGATTTTTATGGTTTTTTCCTGTTTTAAAAATATTCGCTCTCTGGGAGCCCGAATAGCAAGTAAAATTTTTCTGGTAGCAATGACTCCTAAATTTTATTTGGTTTATATTTTCAAGAGTGTATATCTCCAGTGTTTTTAAATTTTATTTGAAATACAAACGTGGTAAGAAATTTATTTTTTTGTACACTTTTGTTAAATATATTAATTTTTGTACGTGGATTTTAGTAGTCTGTTTTATTTCTTCTTTTTAATACTATTCTCTTATCCTAATTTGTTTATAATTAAGCACATGAACAAATGCTCCATTTTTTGCTTTCCACTCTGTTTTAATTTTTGTATCAATTTGCAACTCTCTAAATTTATGTATTTCAGTTAAGATGAAAATATAATAACATGGTATAAGCACGTTACAGGAACATCTCAACGGCTATCAAAACATTCAAAGAGTTTCCCCTCATTTGGCACATCTCGATATGTTCCTTGGTCATTGGTATTGAACCTGGGAGAATTTTATGATGGAGGAGGAAGATGATCATGTATTGTTTTTCCTATTAGAAATTTCTATGATCATTACATATGAGTTCGGTTCATTTTAGAAACATGTTGTAATTAAAAGCATCTCCTGCTGGATGATAAATGCGATCATGGAAATTTCTCAATGGTTAATAGTTAACCCATTAGGTTTGAGCTCATTTGATATGTCTGAATGAATCGTTTGTTCACATGTTGTAACCGAGGAGATCAATGGCTAACAAAAACAGAAACATACCGAGTTTTGATTCGTTTGACTGGCCTCAATTAGATGTGTTTATATATTATAACCAGAAGAGTATAATAAATTTAAAGTGTTACTTTCGTTTTTTTTTTAAGTATAATTTATTTCTTTGCGTTATCATACAGATTATATATTAAAATCATATGAATTCGTAGCGATATCTCAATAAATCGTAGCTCCATCACGTCTTGATAAAAAATAATATTATTACGTAAGTTTAGGATCAGTGATTCTGTAATATTTTTCACATAACAGTATCGAAGTTTCTATAGTCGAATGGGGAAAACCGAACATTTATAATTACGTCCTGTCTACCTGTTGGTCTTAATGTCACAGTATCATTGTTCTTTCAGTTTAACACCAATTTCGTGAAATTTTAAAGAAAGACGTCCTTAAGTTACGTGAAAATGTGGGAAAAAAGAAAAAACATAATTATTTAAAGTTTCTTTTTATGTACATATGTCAAACTGGGGATGAACAACTTTTTTCTTGTGAATCTAACTGAGTAGAGAACCATTAAAAGAATGTTTAAAATTATGATCTAAGTACATTTAATATTTTGGCCGAGCACATATACAAAGTATAATCAGTTAACGGGACAATAATTTTATTACAGTCGTCTGCTTTGTGACAATGAAAATTCTATTTAAAAAACGGTAAAAAGTTGTTTATTTTCTGTTAAAAATTTTGTAGTTACCAAATTAAATAAGCAATAAAAATTAAAATACCTCGTTTAAAATTATACATTTATGAAGGTAATACTAAGATATTGTGTTTTTCTTCCAAAATGTTAATTTCTGACCTTGATTAAGTCGTCGTTTTTTTTTCTACATCTGCTTCTATTGACTGTTTCAATACTGTACGAAAATGTAGTATCTTATCATAATGAAATATAGTCCACTCTCGTTATTCGCGCATTTAGTTTTTGGTATTCGTTGTTAAAATTTTTGAGACTAACTCTACGTATTCACGGACAAAATTTTGATATTTGCGGTGTATAAAAATATATTAGTTGTTGACTTACTTTTGAGGAAAAAGCTGGCAGCACCTTGTAGCATTTGTGGGGGTGTTGCAGTGCGACAAATGGACTAAAAAAGGGGTTACTCTTCCAGTATCACTCAATATTACGCGATTTTGTAATTTAATTTATATCAAGTCAAGTAATATGTATAAATATTTTAATCAAAAATAAAATGTCAAAAATAATTGTCAGAAATAAGATGCTCTCTAAAGTTAAGCGCATCTACAGTTGTATAATCGTCCCCTAGCACCATATAATAAGGCGTTTTGTAATATTTGAAACACAGAAATTGTGAGTAGTTCTATCTCTGCTCAAAAATAAAGAGCTTCGGAACGTCTGAAGTATCTAAAATTGTAAGAAGTTCCGCAACATAACAAAAATAAAAAATTAGTAACACCTAAAACATAAAAAAATTAAAAAAAAACTCCGCCATGCTTTAAAAATAAGAAATGTTTTAAGATTTGAAATATCTAAAATTGTGAGATATTGAATCACTATCCAAACTACAGAAGTTTTGTTATATTTTGGATATTTAAAATTGTAAAAAGCTTAATTTCCTCAAAGAAAATCAACCATCAAAAAGAAACTCAACCATCGCTCAAATGTAATGAGTTGTGCAACGTTTAAAATATCGGAAATTGTAAAAAGCTACGCCACTGCTTAAAAATAAGAAGTTTTGTGATCTGTAAAACATCCAAAATTGAAAGAAGCTCTGCAACCGATTAAAACGAGGAATTTTGTAAAGTCTGAAACATTCGAATTTGCAAGAAGCTGGACCTTGGCTCCAAAATGATATCCATTTCTTACAATTTTAGCTGTTTCAGATATTACAGTTATATCTGAAACAGCTAAAATTGTAAGAAATCAAATCATCCGCAAAGAGGATCACCGTTGTTGTGTGTTGGATTGATTACATTGGATACGGCCTTTCAGGGCGCGACGTACCGCGGCGGCCAGGGTTTGATTCCAGGCCGTTTGACGAACGGGGCTGGAATAGTATTCTGGTTGGCTGTAAGAATATACTCTCGAAGTAATAGGTCCGCCATATGTATCAATTTTGAACCTTAAAGTACATAAAAAATAAATAAAAATAATAATTTGATAATGGTTTTAAATAGCGAAATTGTAAGAAGCTGTGCTCACCATTCAACCATGAGGAATTTTGTAACGTCTGAAACACATAAGATTGGATGAAGCTGAACCTCCATGTAAACATAATAAGTTTTATGATATTTAAAAGGTTTAAAATTTAAAGTAAGCTCCACCACTTTTAAAAAATAAAGAATTTAGTATTATCTTAAACTTATCAAATTGGAAGATCCCCCGAATGTTGGAAATAAAGTGTACCATTACCTGTATCAGTTTGTAATAAGTGTCCTCATTTTGTACAATATAGTGTAGTAGAGGATAACTGATATTTTTTTCTTGAAACCCACTAATTGTACTTCAGTATTCTGATCAATTAAAACGAGGACCTACTGTTAGAAGCTTTTGTTCAAGGATTAATTTTATTCGAAACCTGAGTCAAATGCGCTTCTTCTTCGGCGCATCTAAGAACCGTTTACTCCCATTCGTATATCCCCATACGTCCCATTCACATCGTATTCATAGCTAATATAAAAGATTTACCTCGTCTTGCCCTTGTAAATTTTTTCCACCCTCTTCCTTTCATCTCAAATATTAAAGCACTATAAATTGCTTTATTGAATTTTTTTTAGTTCCATGCCGTTTCATTTATACATAAAAGAAATGAACTTTCATTGTAATTTCCCACGCGCATATAGAAATTTTTATAGGCGAAGCACCCATCCTAGAAAGCAGTCTAATATAAAATACTCGTACTTACTTTAGGTGACACTAATCATAAATAAGGTAAAGTGCTTTCAGTGGGCATGATGCCGTCTATCTGGGTCGATTCCCTTGGTGATAATGATCTACTTATTCGCTGAGTAACCTAGTAGTTTGTATTAAAGTCCCAGTCGATATGTGGATACTTGTATTGATATATTATTATTGAAGACGTATCGCCATAATTGTTTTCCTTCTTCGTTGATATTACATACGTACATACATATATGCATACATATATATATATATATATATATATATATACATATATATATATATATATATATATATATATATATATATATATATATGTATATATATATATGTATACATATAAATCATATCAGGTGCCTAAGTGTACATATTAGATCTATTAGACCATCTTCTGGTAGAAACGAAATTACAACTCAGCAGCTATGATCTGTAAAAAGTCCGAAATACTTTTCTTCAGCGTGAGTCTATACTTTATAAGTTGATCTTTATGAAATAACTGCTAATTAATAGAAAGTATTCGCTCATTTGAGTAAAGCAGAAATAATTTAAATTTGTTTTTTAACATCTCTCAGATGTAATTATACTGAGTTTTGAATCTCAAAAAGAAAACCGAAACCTTCATAAAATCACATTCGTCCGTCTGTCAGTCTGACACAGTAATTTTTCTCCGAAACGGTTTGACGGAGAAATTGGAAATTTGGCACAGTAACGAGGCGCAATAACTCGTAGATGAAATATCTAGATAGAAAATTATAGAAAACATAAAGTTTCCGACTTTCTTTAAGTATATTTATAGTATAGAACATCAATTTGAAGAGGGTTTTTAAGAAATGCAAAACTATTCGTTTTAGAATTTCATATAGATTAAATTCACATAGAAATTCACATAAGTTCAAAGATATTGCTAAATATATTCAAAATATTTCTTCACAAACCCTTTCATTTAAAATATAACGTACTGATAAGAAGCATTAACCCTAATATACTTAAAAGTCAATATTTGAAAATATTCGAATAACAATTTTGGAAGAGGCAAATAAAGTAAGTTTTTTTTTAATTCAGTGTACGATACACTACAATCAAATGGAGCTACGTGATGTATTATTATTACTACTTCCTTTAAGTTCTTTACCACGACCTAGGTTTCGTTGTATTAAAACATCTTCAGGTGGTCTATTATCAAAGACAGAGAATCGTCATCATCATCATATATATTAATACGCTAAGGTTAAGATGTTACTCTCCCTTTTTATAAACCTCACAACTAATCCACATAAATTAAATATCATCATATCATTTTATAGATAATTGCTTGCTCTACCGGCATCCACAACTAAAAAAATTATTATTGCTATTGTTTTTGCAAATTAATTAATTATTAAAATTATATACACAAAACAGCAATGCTGCCATCTAACGGCTCAACGTCAATATGATTGACGGTCGGTAAAATTTTGTTTAATTTCAAATCAACTCATGTAAAATAAAATGGCGCTTTAGCTCAATGCTTTTGATACTTGCGCCTCTATATGTCAATTTTAGTAAAATATTTGTTTGATCTGTCATCTGAGCTTCATAATGGAATAAATAATGCGAAGAATTCGCACGAGTCACGCTAGTCTTTATTAATAGCCCATCTGAAGATGTTGTAATACAACGAAACGTAGGTCGTGGTATAGAACTTAAAGAAAGTAGAAATAATACTACATCATGTAGTTTCATTTAATTGTGAATAATGAATTTCTACAAAATTAACGCCAAATATATTCAATATTAGTCTATCGTGTTAAAATAATTTGAAGGTGTATGTCATAAGGTTTTCGAGAATATAATTTTTAAATCTTTAGGAAAGATAGTTCTAAAGATATTGTAAAAAATTCCCACCACCCTTGGTATTGCATGTTTGCACGTACACATGGCGTAATCGCACAGAGCACATGTGTTCGTGTACGCATACAGATAATTCATGTATCACGTATATATATATATATATATATATATATATATATATATATATATATATATATATATATATATATATATATATATATATAAATTCAATATTCGTATTTGTTGCAGTTAGATGTTATTGTAAACTTAGCGCGTGAGAATTGACTTGTAAAATCTAGTGACATAAGTGTCTCGAGTGTGGTTAGAAGAAAGTATTACGTATTAAAGTTGACATGTAATACTAGGGTTAAATTCGCAGTAATATTAGACTTCCACGACGGGAGTTCTATGCACGTCTGGGTTCTTTGAGCAACGGGACTTAATTTATGTAAAAAAAAACTAATAACTGAAAAGCGAAAGTTGTCGAAAAGAATGAGTGTAAAATTATGGATGGCTTGAAGATGGGCAATGGGGTTACAAAGAAATTCGCCGGTTTGTTTTTATTAAAAATTCTTTTCAAGAAATTAATTATGTAATGGAAATAGTCTGAAAAATGGGCGCATATAAAAAAACCAAAGGGAATTTCTATGAAAAGTATTGAAGAATAAAAAAAAATTATAATGTGCATTCCACACTTCAAATGGCAAAACGAAATCTTTAATTATTGTTTCCTTTTTGTTTTATTGAGTGTAACTAGAATCATTAGAAAATATAGAATCAGTTCCACTTGCAGCAACAACGATCCTATTTTGCGTAATAATTACTATTGTATAATTTCTATAGCTCTATTGTTAAATCTCTCACTTTCCTTCAATTATTATACAGTAATAGTATATCATTTAACTAGTTACGGTTATTTATTTATATATTGGGATTATTAGTTGTATACGTCTCATTCCTAAACAATATTTCAAAAACGTCTAATTTTTTAATTATTTAAAGTATTTATAAATGAAACGACAGTTCTAAGAAATTAACTTGCATGATAATATTCGCTGATAATCTGATAATATCGCTGTGAAAAGTTAAAAAAATATCCGATAAATGGCATTAGGTCTACTCACATAATTACTAATGTCATGATATTAATTTTCAAAAGCTGTTTCAGTTTAGAAAAGAAACCGGATATAATGGCAAACTATTACGCATTTGAATATACCTTAGCCAAAACAATAAAAAAGAAATCGGGGGACAGAATTATACATGAAGCTATCTAGGCGAATGCGTTAGCGACTATTGTGAAAATAGAGAAAAGAATGTAATTGTGTGAGTATTTTGAATGTGCCAATAACAAATAACTAACTGAAAGTAATCAATTACAGTAAATTAAAAAAAAATGTTTGAGATTAAAAAAAGGTAACTATAGGTAACCATAATGCAAGAAGTGACAGTCCATAATGTTGTAATTTGTCATAATTTCTATAGAAAATAGCACAGCACAGTCATGAAGGACAATTAATAACAATTAAGACATTTGTGTAATAAAGTTTTTTGTGGTATTAAGATAGTAGGGTAGGGCGGGAAAAGAGTAAAGCAATATGAATCTGAGGTAAAAATAATAAGTAAGAAATTAAGTAAAAAAATCAAGCTACTCACAAGATTGGCTGGAATTTGGTTCAGAAATGGGGAGAGATTATTGAAGTTATTACATAAAAAAGGAATAAAAGATATGCATTCGGCAAGTCGCAAATTTTTACTAATGCTATTTCTGACCGGTATTTGAACACAGTGTCTTAACTTAAACTTATGGCCAATTTAGTTTACCGAAGGACTCTACGTATAAGAATTGCAGTTAATGAAAAATTGTATTAGATCAGTTGTAAGTATTTTTGATAAAAGTTTTTGACTACCAATAATAAAGCCTTATATGACGTGGTTTGATTGGATCAATTATAAAACCCTACTTAGTGGACTATTGACTGAATAGATTTTACTCTGCTTTAAAAAAATAAATGAAAGAATTGATTAAATTGTGATTGGGATGAAAGTATATGTGTGATTAAGATGTAAGAAATTAGAGTGCGTGGAAAATTGCTTCAACCCGGGATAAATGAAAGTGGAAAAAATTAAGGACGGAAGAGCACATAATATTATATGACATAATATTCTAGTTAGAAAACTATTCTAATTTAGATACATTTTGGAAACTCTGGTTACCACGATGATAGATACTGAACTAATTAACGCATTTTGTGTAACAGACTTATCGTTTGACACGGATAAATTTAACCTTCAAAATTAATTTTAATAGTGGCACTAAAACTGTTTAATAAATTGATGGCTAATTTTTTAAGATAGGAAAAAAGATTTTGTAAGATAAAAAAATAAAAAAATTAATATATGATAAAAAAATGATAAATTTTTTTTTAAGACAGGAAAGATTAGACACCAAAAATGTTAATTAATATTAGTTGCTTGAAAGAACAATTTTTTGAAGTGGTTTTTTTTTCGCTTTTCATCATATTAAAGTCTTCGATATTAATATAAACTTTTCTCTGCGAAAAGTTGATTGTAATTTACGAACTGTAGCAACAATACAGCAGTAGTCATAATTAAAATAAGAAATAAAGGAAATAACATTTTTATGATTTTTTCGTAATTGGTTGAAAATTCCTTTTTACCATGTCATATAGCATAATATTTTATAGTTATATGCTTAGAATGTTCAAGAAATTTGTAAAGTAATACGTTCTGAAGAAATTAGTGAATATACCTAATCTATATATTATGGAAATGCTGCCAGAACTAATATCTTTGAAAAACAATGCTACAATGAACTTGAACATCTTTTATATTAACATCGCGACTTTATCAAACAAATAAAAATAGGACAACCCTCAGAGAGAAAAAAAGTCGTGAAATGCCTGTAGAGTTAAATATTTCTCGTTCTAATCTAAGTTTGTTCTAAGATTCTTTGTCGAATACTTTTAAAAAGTATTAAAGTTAGCCTTGGTTAGATTATTTTTTTGATAGTGCGAGGTTTGTAAAGTGAAAAAAACCCAGTTATTTTGTTATGATGAGCAAAGATATTTATACTCACAGTTATTAGCTCAAATTTGAAGTTAGAATATAAAATACTTTAAAACGAAAAAAAAAATTAATTAATATTTGTTACTTCCTTCATAGAAAATATATGTCGTTCATATAACATTTCCACATTTCATAACATTGATAAAAAAATCCTCAATCAGTAACTTCAAATTCATTCCTATCCAAGCACCTCCAAACATCATCATTTCTTATATCATCAAAGAAGTCTTACTCCTCGAATGTTTTGTGCTGTAAAAAATTTAAGTTTATCAGGCTGAAAACTAGTTTACGAATGTTGATTAAATTTGCCGATCACGTAAACTAGTTTTCAGCCTGATAAACTTATCTGATTATTTAAAGGCAACATACAAAACGACTAAGACTACTCCCATAAATCACTCAGTCCATTTAGAATAAGGAAGAGACGGAGGGGATATAGAGGTCGTGATAATCCTTCTTTATGCTACGTTGGTGGTCCATGTCTAAGCTACCTAGAATTATATTGCTCAGATTAAAAAAATAATACCGTTAGGTGTGTAATTATGTACTACTAATCTACTGGAATATTCTACTGCCTTATATTTTTCATTCGTTTATTATTTACCTCCAATAAAATAAAGCCTTCCGACAGACATTTTTTGCAGCGGAAATAGATGAGTAATTATATTAATAATAACTTACAATAATCGAATGTCACTAACAATAGTAGAATAATTTTGAGAAGTACAGATAAAAGATACAAAAAAAAGAGAAGTAGAAGTAGGTTTTCAAAATTTCATTAAAAAGAAATATTATGATGTAATTTGCGGAGTTTCCTCTGATTATTTCGATTGTATCGTTAATTAGGGAATTTTTATGAACATCTGGTTCTTTATATTTAACAAGTATCGACAGTGAAAAACAATTTGAAACTTTATAAAATTATGGTAGAATTAATATTGGTTTACCACGTGAGGTTTACTAATTTTTTTTAAACAATTCTTTGTGAGCGAAGTCAATGATCGATAGAAATGACACGAGTAAATCAAAACCTAACGAGATAGTTATAATATGTAAGATGAGGGAAGCGATAAACTTAGAAAACGTCAGATTTATCCGTATAGTCTTGGTATCTTTCGTCTTTCCAAAAGGTAAAATTAAACTAATAATAAATTTGCGCACTATACATCATCGTTGTGACTTGGTGTTTGCGCGACTCTTCTTCTGTCATACCTCGTCATTTGGCTTCGTTCAGCATATATATTGTTAAGCGTTGCCAAGTCAAAAGAGATAAATATGGACTTATTAAAAAATTTAATATTTTTAATGTATTTTGATGTCTTTTACACTTATTTGTCGATGCTAACATAGAGGTTTGACAAGTGATTTGTGTATATTTCGTTATATGAGGTTTTAAGAGGTTCAAAACCTTAACGAAGTTTATAAAAGTATTTTTGATTTGAGTTTAAAAAAAAACGAAAGAACGTATATAAGCTATGAAGATTCTTCAAGCAGACTAAACAATTATTTTGAGCTAATGTAGGAAGTAATATAGTAGATATACACAAAAAAAATAAGAAAAATACCACCTTAGTTACAAGCATTACCTACAGAATGTTTAATCAAATTAATTCCGTTTAATATGAAAGATAGAAATTTAATCAAGTAATCAGTAAACCTTTACCAATTTCTTATGAATGTTTACTATATATGGCTACATTCTCGTACATCAGTAACATATGCTCTCCCCAAAAGGACCTTAAATGGTAGAATATTGATAGAGATTGCAGTGGCGATTATATAACAAACTGCTGGAAACGGTGTTAAAAAATGCTGTTAAAAAAAACATGCTTCATGTTTTTTTTAACAGCGTTTTCCTTACAGTAACCACCAACCGTTTTTTCTCGCGCTAAGTGATGATCTAGTTAAGATTATAATCTCAAGTCATGCTGACAATAAAAATAGCTAAATTATGTCCCGATTCATTTGTTTGGTTGAAGTAATTTGAGATACGGTTTTTCGTAAGGCTATGGTCATTTTCGGCTTAAAATAGTCTTTCACTAATAATGGTTTTGATTGATAAATAAAATCGATATATCTTACTAAAAACGTGAAAAAATTACTATTCTTAATTTTTTTTAAAATATGTGTACAGATATCTAAAATTAAGTTTACTCTACATTCCCATCTGCGTAAAATATATGATTTCCACGTGGAATTACAATCAGTGGTTGAGGCCATCACATTTAGGTATGAAATGTTGCCATTCATTAAAAAGTACTGACTCTATCTATATCTTTGTGTTTAGATATCTAAATAACTGGTAGATTATACTTTATGTAAATTTTATGACCTCGTTGATTTCAGACTTACAAACCGATAGTGGTTTTTAGATCGCATTAAGTATTTGATCCCAATAAGGACGTTAAGTCATTTTATTTATTTTAAAGCCAGGCATAGAGAGTCTTACGATACAAAATTGCAGGTAGGTATTTTCTTCTAAAACAAATCAGTTTCATCCAAATACAAATTTATTTCGGTTAAAAGTCCCCACTTTCCATAATTTATTTTATTAATGCCGGAAAAACTCCCAGGTGCCACATAATCAAAACTAGCAATATCTTTTTGCACTCAAATGTTATCCAGTAAATATCTGGGCTGGCAGAAATAATTGTTGTCTGGTCATTGCTACTTTCTATAGGATTGTTTTGTAGAATATTGATAATACTTTGAAAATGAAAAAATTACCTTTATTATCACCATTCTTTCAAAAATAATATAGAGATATCTTCCTTTAGTAATCGTCATTGCTACTTTCATTACGATTGTTTTGCCGTGTATAATTATGACCGTCTTCTTTTGAATGTTAGTGAGATTAGAAGGAACTCTTACTGTTTCTGTTGAGAATCCAATTGTGTGAAAGTTTTTCCATCTCAGAAATTAGGGAGTTTTTTTAGGTATGAGAAACGTTATGTTATATAATAGGTATTTAAATTTTATACCTACAGTTGTATGCGATGAATCAAGTTAACTTTTAATTAATAATGTGGATAAACCACGATTTTTAAGTTTTAAAATCTTAGATTTAACCTACATTGTTACTGTTTTCCTACTTTTTTCAACTCTTAACTAGTTATTTTAGGTGGCGTAATAGTAATTCAATTTAAATAATTTATAATTTTATACAAATAACATAAAAAATAGTAACGCTCAAAGAAATAAAGGAAAATATAACACTTTTTTTCATTCATTGTAGACTGTAGGAATATGGCGCGCGCGCCATTTACACAAAGGATCTCCTGTACGTCAAGACTCAATACCCAAATAAAAGGAGTTATTAATGCCCGAACCTGATACGATTACAGGGTGACGTAAATCGAAACAATTGCCGCTATTTCAAAGAGCTGTGTCAAAATATTGTTTGACGTAACTCGAAACGACTTGAGTTGAAACAATGTAACATTAGGACTCCTGTACATATTAACATTTATCTATATTTATAATTTATAGCGTATAACTTTTTATGATTTTTTGTGAAATTCATGTCTAACTTCATAGTTAATGCCCTTTTCATACATTATTACAAAAGTATATTTAAAATTAATATAGACAAATTAATTGTTAATAATAAATGCCCAAACTTTTCCAAAGTGTAATTCCTATAATTCCAACGGCGTAGACAAGAGGATAAATAATATTTAAAGTCGATGCTAGATATAATACCACATGGATTAAAGTGTACTGAACTCTACCAAGGGTCGTGCGATGTTAATCAAAAATAATGAATAGTGTAAAACTCCAAAAATTCAAGATTAAGATTATTACCCTTCAATTTTAGGTTCAAAATTTCAGTAATGAATCAATGTTCTTGGATTTGATTATAAATTTGAATTTATTTATTTTTATGTAATGAATTTTAAAAACATCGAAAAAAAATTTGCCAAGTAGAATAACATAAGTAAATTCATTAATCTTCTTTTTTTATACAACGAAATAGAATGGTGATAATATAGGTAATTTCTTAATTTTCAAAAGAAATTATAACTGCCAATCTCTCGATCGGCAAATATTAGTGAGTGAAATATAAAATATCAACACTTGGTTAATCTTTTCATATAAAATTTAACATACGTCTAATAATCACATTTTCAAGTACTTTTAATATTACTAAGAAATCAAAATAAAAAAAAAATATGCAATCCAAAAAAATTGAGCAGATACATATTAGATTAAAAATTCAAATAAATTTGTAACCTCCCAAAAACATATTTCCTGTGTTTAAAAACAAAGAGTTATTTTCAGCCCTTTTGGCTGAAAATAATAATGCTGTTATTTCAAAGTAAGGCTATGGTAATTTTCAGCTTAACTGATAATAGTCTTACTATAAACGTAAAAATAATTACTATTCTAAAAATTTTAGAAATATATGTAGAAATATATAAAATTAAGTTTACGTTTCCGTCTGCGTAAAATACATAACTTTCAAGTGGAATTGCAATCAGTGGCCGAGTACTTTGAACATTAATTATATTGTTTGTTGATTGTTTGGATTTATTAATTACTAACAATTCTGCAATTTCATAAAGAAATTACCCTGAAAGTATTTAGTAATTAATGAGTAATTTTAAACCAACAACTTGGACTATGAATGTTTGTAAATCATTTCATAGCTTTTCTTAATTGGATTAATTTCATAGCTTTTCTTCATACCTCTGCTTTCAATTCTAATAGATGTACATAAACTGTAGAACTACAGATGATGTAACACCTTTATGATCAAACTGTATTCTTTCGGCTTTAGTCTCATCATCATATCAAGACTCCAAATTATTTCAGAATGCGGCAAGGTTTAAGGGTTATTTCTGGCTTTATTACCATTGTAAGCCTATGAAATATATAAAAGATTTAATAATATTTGATAATATTCAGCTTTAAAATTATAACCGCGATATCGAACGTAAAATTTTTGCTCCACCAAAATTGGCGTTACTAAAAATGCCTTAGAAGGAAGGTTCATACTCGATTTTATTTTTAAAATTTCTTAAAGATTTAATGTTTTTTTGAAATATTACTTCTTCAAATATTAACAAAGTCAACAATTGAAAAATAACTTTAAAATTTTCACGTGCTCTTAACATTATTATTATATTATATTTATTTACCAAATCTTAACACAATTCGTAAAACGGTAGCGAATCTTGAAGGTTCACTGTGCAAGTATGAATTAGTTAAAGTTATAATTTTGATGGAATTCAAAAAATATGATCAAATTAAATAGCCTTAATTATCAAGAATACCTTATACTTTCGTAAACTGGATTTTACGTCTCTTAAAAGGGTAAATAAACTACTAAAAATTAGTTAATGCATGTTTTTGATTTTTTAGAAATGTAATTAAAGAGACAAAGGCTGTTTATTTTTGCGCAATACTTAACGCGCACGTGCATTTAAAACAAATTAATACATCTGTATTTTATCGATTTTTTAATTCAAAGGCCTATATTAATAAAGTTTTGCTTGCTTATAATTTGTTTTTTTTCGTTTCATTGTTAAAATTACGTTATGTAAGTAAGTTTATTTAAGTTAATTAAATTTTCACATTAACATACTATAAAGGCCAGTAGTTTTTATTGAGACGGTCGCATAGTTGGATCTAATGTGGCTGATAGCAAATTATGAATACCGAAATTTGCAAAGTGAAATATAATGAGATGTAAAGTAGAAAAAAATTTTTAAAGTTTTCATTTGAGAGGCTTGATAATAATCTTGACAATAATTAAGACCTAAGTTTCGATTTAGTTCATTTACAAATAAGTGTGAATACTCATCAGACGACGAGCGAGAGTGGGCAGTGATTTGTGACTTCATTTACCTCGACCGATTCAATTCATTTCTTATCTTCACTGCTTGGTGCATTACGTTGTTGGTTCATATTTTGATTTTATTGTTCGTCAGAAAGGATTGATAAGAATTTATATTGTCACTGTTGCAATTTCAATTTCACCGAAATTATTTTGCGTTTTATTACTAAACTGCATAAAAAAATATAAAATTTTCTATATGCGTGATTAAAAAATTATGAAGCATATATATAGACTGCAGATAATTTGAAGACTTATTTTCTCAATTTCTATGTGACCGCTTACATATGTTATTATCGAAGAAACATCTTGAAAATAAGAAGTCGTATAAAATGCAACTAGCGAAAAAATACCTTGGAAATAATAATTATATGAAAATTTTATTAGCAAAGAATTATTTTACCAAAGAGGGGATGGGAAAAAGCTAGAAAAGAAATGTCATCGAAAAAGAAATGTCACAATCTCACAAAACATGCACCACAAAAATATTTAAGTAGCGAAGAAACACTTTGCGAGGAGGAGAACTTATAAATATTTTACTATCATAGAAATATCACGGGGAGAAGAAACCATATTAAAAATATTGGTAGCGTAGAAATTTGTCGCGAAGGAGAACTCTTATAAAAAGTTTAGTAGGGAAGAAATTTTTTGCAAAGGAGAGACCATAAAAAGATGTTACTAGCGAATGAATATTTTTGCGAAGAAGAGGCCATAAGTAAATGTCCCTAACGAAGAAGTATCTGACGATGAAGAAGCTATGTAAAAACACGGATTTCTGATTCTGTTAAAAAAATCCTTTGAACGATATTCCGCTAGATGCGGTTGTGATAAAACAAAATTGTCATCCTTATGTTCGATGTATGGAAATATACTGGTGGACAAACGTACACGATTTTATGAGAGTACTTCCTTTGTCATTCCGCCGCAGAAACGAAAAAATACAATGATTGTTGCAATATAAGCGTTACTTTATACGGATACTATACATACTTACATATATATATACACACACACACACACATATATGTATATATATATATATATAAATATATATATGTATATATATATATATATATATATATATATATATATATATACATATGTTCTATGCATATTTCCAACAGGCGACTCGTACAAGCAGAGAATGGGAGTGTATTATATATCTACGCATATTTGCTCCCAGAAGAATATGGGTTATTGGTTTAATTCCAATTCAATATAGTTCCTATATTACATTGAAACAGCTTATATATATTACATTAAACAGCGTATATGCGAATGGAAATGATCAACAAATAAAGGCTATTTGACATAATCCTCTTCATTAAAGACTTCATTTTATTTACTTCCTTGCTTCTGTTTAAGCTTCACTGTTGAAATTCGACCTAAACAAATATTTGTTTCTACAAATTCAAGTCGGGTAGTAAATTATGCAGCATTTGATAATTTACACAAGTATATGCACAGATAATATTCCATTCAAAGTAAATATTTACATGTGTAAATATGTAAAAAAATATTAAAACAAACATGGACAGATAAACACAAGGCGGACAAATTTTTTTTCTGGAGACTCGGGGGGGGGGGGGGGTGGTTGCCACAACCAAGTTGACAACGAGTATCCTCATAAGTTCTTTAATATTAATTGTAAACAAAAACCTTTTTTATTATTTACCTGCATTTTAAATCCAAAATTAACATACATCATATGAATGTTTTCTTTTATGTTTCCTCCTGAATACATTCATCCAAACGCCCAAACGTTTATCGATAATGCAATGTCTTGATGAATATGCATTAATGCCAATCCATTTAATTGATCTTCTGTCATCCTGCTGCGAAGATATGTTCTGAGTCGTCGTAAAATGGAGAAAGATCGCTCCAAAATACTAATTGTTACGGGAAACGCACAAAACAATTGGCATCGAATTCTTATATTTGGCAGCGCCATTGCGATTTTCTATCTTCGTCACTAAATTTAAAAAAAAATAACTTTTGTTACTGTCAGATTCTCTGCAGCTGATTTCTGAAAAATCTGGAGGGCATTTCGTTCAATAAATAACCCAGAAAAGAAATGTACACCGACAGTCGGTTATACACTTCAGCAAAGACTGTGGGTGAATATTGCATCTGTATGAATGAGGGTTGGTTACTCTGTAGGCCGTGATTTCTGTTCCAATTCATTTGACTGGTCTTCAACTTTATCAAAAAGCTTTTCAAACATATCCATTTAAGTATCACGTTGCTTTTGGATGTTGGCTGTAGTCGTACCAACTAGCTTCATAACCGAAATCACATCAACTTCTATGCCTTGTAATAACTGAGATAAAAAGGAGAGTGATTCCTAAAATATCAGCCAGGATGATCAAGCTTAAAAGGAATTTCGACGAGGTTATAGCTTGTAGCAGTGAAAATACATTTGTAGCACGTTTCTCCACTTTATCGGCTATTTCCTGCAAAATTACAGAAAGACATGACAAAAAGTTCAAAACATTTTTGATCTGTTTCATGTCTTTCTACTCATCTCGCCTCACATATTTTGTATAGAGTGTTTTGTTTTTCCTTTAGCTCGCATTTTTTCTTGGAGGACATGAACTCACGGAAAAAGGTACCAACGGATAAGATAACCTCCACGGCATTTCTCGTGCTAGGCACGATGCAAGCTGTACTGATGGTTCAGTTGAGTCAGTGACTTGCACAATGTGTATAAAAAGCTAACGTCTGAATATTAGATACATACGCCTGAACTCCTTTTATTTTATCACATATTGACTCATCCATCATATGCTTGACCTCGGCATTGCGTAATGTCTAATTTCAAGCTTTCTAACACCTACAAAATAAGATGAGAAATATTTGCTCAGTAAGGCGCATAACTTCAATAAACGTAACAAAGTCTTCTTGTATTTTATTCGTATCAACATGGAAATAAAGAATGCAAATTGATAGATGCTCACTGATAGAAACATCTGTGGTCTCACCTTCTATAACAGTAAAATATTTGGTTTTCTTAAATTTGTTTGTAATTAACTCCCCGCAGCACTCGATCTAATAATTTTTTTATTGACTTGGTAATGTAAGATACACTTTTAGCACAATCTCTAACGTGATCACGCAGTTTCTCGCCCCCTGCGTCGATTCGGAATTTGAATAAAATTCTAAAATTACCTTCTCTGAGAGAACTTTTCAACTCTAAATCACCGTTATTCCTGTGTCCACGTAACGGTAGACTTTGGATTCTACATAATATAAGTGTTTTTATAACGGGCACAAATTTTTTACGATTCTCCTCAATTTTTTCTTTCCTGGGATCTCATGGGAACTAAAATATCCATTTACTTTCCCTCCATCTTTATCAAACAATTTTCAAATGCTGCCACATTAGCTCGGTAATATTTCGTGTTTTAGTGGTGTGTAATTATTTCAATATCTTTTCTAAATGTTTTTAGCTTCTTTCTAAGCTTCTACCACCAACTTTCCCAGCTTTACATCGTTTGTGCTCGCTTAATGTCATCCAAAAATAATATACACGTTAGACGTTCTGCCACCAGAAACTTGTTTTATGATAGTCATTTATGTACCTTTAAC
This sequence comes from Druceiella hillmani, assembly GCA_039881145.1. Taxonomy (NCBI): domain Eukaryota; kingdom Metazoa; phylum Arthropoda; class Insecta; order Lepidoptera; family Hepialidae; genus Druceiella; species Druceiella hillmani. The sequence goes on from JAYKKI010000014.1 coordinate 21,346,868, forward strand.
CAGTTTATTTTAAACAAGCTGTTTTTTTTCCTTTCCAGTGGAAATTTAAAGTCTGTTGTAGGTTGCCAAACATTTTTGAACCACTGGTACTTTTCTGTATCCGTAAGAATACCTGTAACATCGTCCTGGCTGTTAGTGTGCTGTAAATATAAAAAAAAACAGTTACGGTTAACACAAATACATACAAATAGAGATTATATATTTATAAATTATATATAAGCTGGATAAAAATTATAATGTTGCCACCGTAAAATTTATTTTGCTCTTTAATAACACAATTTTTTCCAAATTAAATCGAATTATATAATTAACTTTGAAATTTTTTAGGCAGTATAAATTTTTATTAGCAAAATTTTTTAGTCTAATATAATAATTGAATTGAGAAATTAAATATATCAAACGGAAATTTCTATTTTTTTACAAATATTTCTTTATTTATATTGAGTTAAAAATTATTTATATTAACAGTGCGTATGCCAAATTTTCCTTGCATAAAAATAAAAAATTTGCATTATTTAAAATATAAAAAATTCACTATATTAAATAATCCACAATAATATTACGTAATCTTTCCCTTATGATGCTATATCACTTGCAACAGAAATGAATATTTTTTTTAAAGAATATTTAATAACGTTCTCATCATTTAACATAAAATACATTTGAATGTGCATACTGTAATTACTGAATAATGCACCGAAAGTGAAAAATTCCATAGAATTATGCAGTAGATTATATAATTCAAAAGCAGATTAGGCAGGTATGTCAAAGAACGACACGATATGAGTTAATTCGTATTAACAACGGTCGAAAAAGCCCGAAGACGCCCCACAAATACGTCATCTCTGTTGAGCGCATGCATCTAACTCTCAAACTTATCGCCATTAAAGTGGGTGGTGGGCAGTAGGATAAAATTTATTTTCTACAATACTATTCTTTAAAATCCGGTTGAAAATGTTTATATTTAAATATAAGCAGAATTTTTATCGTGAATTTTTATCGCGATGTATTGTAAATTTTACTGTGGTCAACGTCAAATTTTCCCTTTTTATCCAATAAAAATGTTTATGCAAGCTGTTGACACCACATTTTAACAGAAAGCATGGTCATTTTTATGTTTTTTGTTGTATAGAGTAGAAAGATAAAGTAAACAAATGAATTGTAATTCCGGAATAAGGATATTGAAATCAGATTAAAATTTGTCTCTGAATGCCGGCCTAAATGTTTAATAAATTCGGAGTGGGTGATCGACCTACATCACGTTCCTGGAAAAAAAAACTAGCGAAACTGATGAAGTTGCCGTCAGCAAGGATGGACGTGCAGACACATCATCAACATCAGTGGACCGTCCAGGTCTCAAGGGTGGAAGAGTTCCATTCTCGACATCTCCACATCCTTATTTTTCGTTTTTTTGTAAAAAATCGCACTTATGCTCTTCTGTCTTTTCCTATCCTTATTATTTATTATAAGTCACTTCACTAAAACGATTATTGTGATGATAAAATAGGTAAATTGAATACTGTTTAATCAAACTAATAATAATATGCGCGTAGGCGAAATTCTGTCGTCGTCGAGCGAGTACAATAATTAAATTTTCATCATCTAGCTAATACACGCGCCCAGCCCCGCAGCGCTCCTGTCGTAAACAGCTGAAGTAAATTGTAGAAAAAAAAATCGTACCAATCGCCGATCAGAAGCGTGCTACTCAAAATTGTAGACTACGTACGTAATAGCTATGGGTACCAGTACCGGTATTATTTATTCTATACAAAAAATTTAAAGTGGAATTACGTCGGCTGTGAATATGAGCCCAAATTATATATATATATATATATATATATATATATATATATATATATATATATATATATATATATGTATATATGTATATATATATATATATATATATATATATATATATATATTTATATATGAATGGCATCCAAAATCTTGCGATCTCTCACGAAGTATGTTTCATGATGATCTACTTGTATATTTCATTTTCTGTATATGCACTTACTGTTTGTCCTTATAGCGTGTATGGCTAAATCACATCAATAGGTTGGTGTTTAAAGTTTTAAATGAAATCTCAAAAAATCTGGATAGCCTTATGTTCTTCATCTGAACATACATCCATATTGTAGAAATGCAGTAGTGATTTTTATGCACCTTTAGCTGCTAACAAATAAATGTAAAAGATCTTCAACACTTACCTTTCTGTTTTTCTTTTAACAATATTGTACTTATTATAGAAAGTGACAAAAAATTATAATAGAAGCAATGTTTTATCAAAAACCACTTTTTATTTATCGTTTCATACTTTCTTATTTAATTTAATAATCATATACAAATACTACATATAAAAAAATAAAGTTGTGGTACTCTAGATATATTATAATTGGTGGAAAACCTATTTTTAAACCAGAGTGTAATGGATTGTTAATGTCATTTGTTCATATCTGATTTTTATTGTTTTATATCTTGGTAGAATCTATTTTCTTGTGATCGCTAAGTGTCAACGATTTCAAAATACGCTATATTTTTGGTGACATTTTTGAAGAAGCTTTTATACTGGTTTCTTAGTTTTATCTATTTTGTAGCGTAAAAATCTTTTAATAAAAAAACAACTTAAATATACTTGAGTTCTTTCAGTTCCATTTTGTTTCTCCAAAATATCGACATGACGTGATATTGGTATTCACTACATTTACTGTGCAAATGTCTTTATTATCTTGCGTGATATTGGTATTCACTACATTTACTGTGCAAATGAGTTTTTTATCATCATTTCAACATATTCTGGATTTGCAACCGTAGTATTTAGTGATTGTTATTAATAACTGAGTTTATTTCTTAGTTGCGATCTAATAGTTCATTCAATTGCAGTAAAATGTTGAATATTTTTTAATTCTTTTTTATTTATCCCTACATAATTATTGCAGGATAATTTGACTGTACCAAAAATGAGCACTCCCTAAGATATATTGATACAAAAGTTGAGCCCAGCTGCGGTCGAAGGCTATTCGCAACTTACGAAAAGCAATAACCAACTATATTCAGAGAAGAGCGCAAGTGTGTAAGGTGAAATATGGTGGGTATTGCTCGATCGAGCAAAGTAATACGAAAGTCTTCAAAGTTCTGTTGTGAGTATAATTAAATTACAAAATTTTGTAAATAAATTAAAAGACCGGCGAGAAGTTAGGACGACGTAAGAGTTGTCTCCTGCCGCAAACTGTAAATATTCGAGGGCGGATGAGTGACCAGTGATTTGTGAATTCATTCCCCCACCCCATCCGAATCCATTTCTCCCTTTCGTTTTATGAGTTATTATAAAGTCGACTCATGTTTCCATTTTACTATAGGTCAGGAAGGTGACTTATTTTTGGTATTATGTCGTAGCGTATCTGCAAATAATATCAGAATGAGACTTTGTAACTAACTGGATTAAGTAAAATACGCTTTTTTTATTATTTTGTAAAATGTTTTGATTTTATAACAGTTATTAAAACGCGTGAAGCGAGTCTTACAATGTCCTAAAATTTTAACTTTTTGTGATACATTTAAAAAAGAAACTAAGGAATGTGTGCGTTTGCAACTCCATATAGTCATAAAAGACAGTATCTAGATATATCAGTAATTACCGTTTTTGCTTTTTTAAATTTTTTTACGTATTTATATAATGTCGTCTCGACTTCTCAGTTACGAATGAATAATGTAGCATGTACTGGATGCCATAGATATCGAGAAATTCTTCTTGAAAGATTTGTAATCGACAATTGCATACAAATGCTTTTAAGAACGTTTGAATTGAATATTTTAATACATACAAATATTGATTTCAATTAGGAAATTATTGTCGACATTTTTCATTTTTGATATTCAAAATAATTTTTAGTAACTTTATACATAAGTAACCTACAATTTGATAATGAATATTTATAGAAATATTCAAACAAATACTTTATAATATTAGGAATATTATGAAATAAAAGTCAATATATATTTGTAAATAATTACGTTTTTTAATTGAAATTTATGAACAGAAAACTAGGCAAAAAAATTATAACCTACTAAAAAGGAGAAAATATAATGAAAGAAAAAATAATTTTTTTTTCTGTAATGCATTTTCCTTTTTTTTTCAGTAACAATCGTAATTCGGTCCGGAATTTTCAAATCCCATATTTTATTATTTACGAATAATTTGGTTTATTGACTTACGAATAGGATAACATTTTTTTTAAGGAAACAACATTTTGCGAATTCACAAAAACTCAGATTTTTACTAGTTTATTATAATTTTTTCGTGCTTTCTTCATAAGAATGTTAACACTTAGACATTTTATTTCGATCACGGTTTTTGCGAAGATATGTTAAAAGATGTCGATATCTTGACTCTCGTGTACTTCTTTAGAAGTTGCGAGATGCTAATATTACATTGCTTACATTACGAGTTGGTAACATAACGGATATCCGTATTATTAGTATGTAATAATGCAGTTATATAATAATTTTGTCAGGGTCTTCCTCTATACCTTAGTACCTTTTGTTCACATCCTTGTAGTTTTTACAACTTTAAAATGACAATTAAATGAAACTACCTGATGTAGTATTATTTCTAATTTATTAAAATTCTTTATTCTTTAAATACAACGATACCTAGGTCATCACCAAGGATTTATTGTATTAAAACATCTTCAGGTGGGCAATAAGTAAAGATCCTTATTGCCCATTTGAAGATGTAATATAACGAATCCTAGGTCGTGGTGAATAATTTTAATAACCATGTTTTATCTAATCAAGTGAAAAAAAAGGATATTCGGGCGGTGACACAGATAAAGAGACGTGGCGAACCTGATGGTTCCTAACTGAGGCTAGGTACAATAATGAATAAGTGTCTTCATATTGTGTTTGGCATAAAATAACAAAATATGCTAACTAATAAAATTGCATCATTATAAACATTTTGTGATTTAATTTCGTAGTGACGTAAAACATAAAATAAATTATGTACATTGACTTGCTTACGATATGTAAAAATATCAATTTCCGGTACTCATTTTTCCAGTTAGTTGTTCTCTGTTTATATGTCAATTAATTTTATATTCATTATAAGTAAAAGCATTGGTTTCCATCGACTTAACAGTTTCAAAACTATATCTTAATAATAAAGCATGTTGCTTTAACGTTAAGATATAATATGTTTAATTAATTGTTGTATTCCATGGGCGTTGTGGGTATAATTAAAGGTTTAGATATTTAAATGATATCAATGTTATTTTTCAAGGTGTACTACCATCTATTCATATCAAGGCCACAAGAAATATAAGATCACAAGATAATAGTAAACTACTTAAACAAAACCTTAATGCCCAAACATAGTTATCATATTTTTTTCAAATCTTTATTATATTTTATTTTAAATACTTATTTAAAATAAAATACAGTAAAAATTGTTCATTCGTGACATCTAATTATTTTTAGAGCTCCGTACCTAAAAACAAAAACCCTTATAAGATCCCTGACGCGTGATACATGACTGTATGTCTGTCATGGCCGATTTTCTCAGAAACCGCTTTATATAAGTATTTGAAATTTAGGGTAGTACTAAACATATTATTTACAAACAACTCGATTGTTTTATGGAGTCGTAAAAAAATTACTTGTAGTCGGTAATGTTATAATTTTCTTACATCTTACATTGTGTACATCCTACTTGGAAATTCCCTACATCCTATAGGATGTAGGGAATTCATAACGATTATCGTAGAGCCTATAATTGTTTTAATGTGCACATGGTGCATATTAAAACCGACGAAAGATGCAGAATGCAATATATTTAAATTGTAAAAAAGTTACATTTGTAACCCGCATAACAAAAATACTATTTATCCTGAAATGTTTATAAGCACCTAAATATATACAGATCCCTCGTAGTACAAACTTTACTTGAGCTTCACATGTTTTTATTGTTCATCAACTTACCCTAAGTAAGCTAGATTTTACCATCGCCTATCAAATCCTGTTAAAAAGATCTTTCTGTTAAATAAAGGGCATTTCAAACCCATAAAAACATTAATATAGCTCATGACATCCGAAATATTAACATGGGATCAACCTCGCCAAAGCAAAAATGCCAATGACCAAAGCAAAACCTAAAACTTTTGGTAGAATGCGACGCCGTTTAACTTTATTTAGTAAATTTTCGAAGGTACACCGTCCAGCTTGAAATTAGTTTAAGTAAAAAATTATAAACTTTTATATTCGGAAAGCTTTAGTAGAAGTATTGTCTCGCTGTGTTAGCAATGCGTTACTCTACACACGAGCCGAACTAAATATACAGTTAGCTGTAGAGGTGTATTAAGGTGATTTTCATTTTATAATTCACAATGCATATTTTTACACTTTTTTGTACGTAAAGAAAAATTTAGTAATTTTACTTAAACTAATTGTTCTTAGTTTTTGGCGTGTAATTCTAAGCACCTTTATTATTTTGAACAAGGTATAAAAAATAATTATAATAAAAAAGACTAAAAATTTAAACGATGGGGAGAAATCTGGTTTAATGCTACCATAGAACAAATTACTGCAAAAATTGGAATGATATCTCGTCTCCTAATAAATAACGAGAGGGCGGAGGGAAAGGCGATTAAGTTAAAAATAATATAATTTTGTTTTAAAATATTAAAATAAAACCATTTTTTAAACATTCCATTAAAACTACTACTAGGTATTTACATTAAAAATTACATTTACTGGATCTTTGTAAAAGTAATATTTATTAAAAAATACTGAAATTAAAATATATTTTATAATAATGACGATCTAATGACATTTGATGTTATTTTTAGCTATTTCAGTATATTCTTTCACACAAACTTTTAACTTTCTTCCTTTCTGTCAGATCATTTTAATTCAACAATATATTTTACTTAAAATTATCTCTGCTAATGTTCTCTATTAGACATTAGAAATTAATTTAACTCAAAATATAGTTCATAGTATAAATATTAGTTAGAAATAAATATATTTAAAATTGTGCTAGAAAATAATTGCAACAAAGTAAACAAACATATAAAAAATGAGATAGTTTAACTGTGGTAACCATTTGGATAGATATATATTAACTAAAAGGTATGAGTAGAAAAATCAAGCAGAAAAGAATGTATAAAAATAAAACTTTTAATCAGACTGAGGAATGCATAAATGGCGAACAGCAGAAAAATAGAAGCCAAGAATATTTTTTTGGTTTCATTATAATTTTAAATTGAGAACACGTAATTTTAATTATTCAAAATTTCATTAAGTAGTTAACAGAGGAAATAATTTGTAATGATAGAAACAAAAGGAAGAGAACCAGATATTATACACATTTACGAGTATTATTCCGTAACACTACATTCATTACTGGAATACTGCAATTATTTTATCTGCTTTCTAATTTTTGTTTTTCAAGTAACGCGTAATATTTAAAAATTTTATGTGAATTAAAAAAAGAAATATTTATTTTCAATTGCCCACTAATATAATTCACTGGACACGTGCGATAGAAATGCGAATAAAATAAGTTTGCGTAGTTTTTTACATCTCCCGAAATCATCGGCACAAATTATCCGAAATAATTTTAATTGAATGAACTAATCAAATCGAGGGGGGAAGAGAGATATTTTTTTGTTCGGATTTTTCAAATATATGGTCGACTAATTAGAGGATCATACATTAATATACATTACTTTGATTACTTGGTTTGAAATTTCGGAATTATAAGTTAAATGTCAATTTTGTTTTACAAGAATTAATTTCCAGTATTTTACTATACATTTATTGATACGGCAATATACAAAACACACTTCCGAACTTTGAACACAAATATATGTATATATATATATATATATATAATATATATATATATATATATATATATATATATATATATATATATATATAATATGGTAAGACATTGATGATGACGTTTACCCAACATCACGACTATTTGTTTAAAATTTCACCTCAAAATTGTCTTAGTGATAGTCTAAAAGCATAAAGTTTCTGTGAATAACGGGATTACGTCAATGTTTAGGTGTTATAAATTTCTATATTTTAAAACATGGAACCTAAAATTAGTAACAAATTCTTCTGTGATTTGGAATATAAAGGAAAATATTTTGTTCTGTTTGTTTAGTTTTAAATCGATTTCAAAACTAATAGTTACGGGTGTACGACGATACAAAGCTATCGTACAAAAAATAAGTGTACAAAAACTATTGAATGGAAATCCTTCCAATCCATTGTAGCTGCGCGGTGTACTAATATCCTTCAGTTGCAATGGTAAAGAAGTTTAAACCCGTCTCGATTCTATGACTAAGTGGTTCGCCATGATAATTTTGCGGATTATTAGGACTGTAGTGGATTACACTTTCACATTGCAATAAAAATAGTAACAATTAGTATCTTCCATTTTCTACCATTTTTTCCTTGGTTTTGACCATTTTGAAAATATTTACAGTCATCACATGAAAGTAAATTTTGAATAAATAAAACACCGTAAGTTCGTTAGTGGGGTACACCGTAGTTCGCAATATTGTTCTTATTTCCTTATTTATTACACTATGTGCAAGTTTAGTTTATGGGAATGTCTATTTGAAGACAAATAATACAACAACATTTGCAACATCGGTACACCATATATTGAAACTGAAATTAGAATATTTGAAATATTAAAAGAATTGTTTAATGCAGTCATTCTGAAATGTCCGAATTACACAAAGTAAAGAGCCAATCTTATTTAACCTTACTTAAGCTTTATCAACTTTCAGTCTAAGAAAAGAAGATTAGTAAAACGCCTTATAATAGTAGAAAAATTTTAAACTTATTTCCAAAACAATACATAACAGAAACCTATAAGATTTTACCATTTACGGTATAAAAATCTTAGATAAAATCAGTTACGTATTGGAAGACAACCGTGTAGAGCATATAGAAACAACTGCGCCAAGCGTGGCCTAGTCGTGTCAGTAAAAAAAAATTACCAAAACAATCCGCGAATAATCATTTTACATAAGGCAAGGCGCGGATAGGATACGGACAATAGAGTCCGTCATCTCGATAAACCATATTTCTTCCTTATGACCTAATTTACCCTCCGCCATTTCGCCTTTTACCTTAATAATATGTTCTTCAATCCTACTTCTCGCTCTAATAGAAGTAACTTCTTTCCCTTTTTTATAAATGACTTCCGAAAACAATAGTCCCTTTGTATTTAAGGTTATTCCATGAATTTCATTTAATTTAATCTTTTTTCTACAACTATTTACTCTTTCTTTTTGAATAGATAGTAATGGAAAAGCTACACATCGTTTAATAGTGATATATCTCATTTTGATTATTAATTAAATTATTTAAATAATATCTATTCTTTGTATAAAAAAACTTAAATAATTACTTACCTTGATAATTCTGGATCAGATATTAATCCAATTTAATCATTAAGGGTTTATCAAAGTTTAAAATAATAGTCTGTTTTTTTTTGGTCTGACTGTTAGTTGACAGTTGTTAGATTTATAATATTTGCTTCCCCTTTTTTAACAATATTATCTTTTTCTAGGTTATCACCATTAAATGTGCACTTTATTACGTTTTATAAAGAGGCAAAATATGTTAATACAATGCCAAAATGCAAGCATATCCAGTTTTTCACTACGTATCAAGAGACTATAGATACACATATTTATCCATGCTGAGAATTTTATTTAAGGGAATTTTATTCTCTTTTTGTATATTTAATTGATAATAAGAAAATAATTTTCCGTTGTAACATTTATGACAAATGTTAGTTCCACTTAAGTAGTGACAACAAAATTATAGTATAGTAAAGAATATTTTCATTACTATACTATTTTCATTATTGACATTTAAAATATAAATACCAACTAATTATTCGCTTCAGAAACTTTATGTTAGCAATTACTTTCAGGCGATTTTGCATCCTTTCTTAAGGAAATCGCTCCTAAGCCTAAACAATTACGAATAGTCGAGGAAACGTATCAGAAAAAACTTTCTACATATCTATATTTACATTAATCTTAATGTTTACATTATCATTATATTGTATAATATTTTTAATTACCGCAATTATAAAATCTAGGATGTATGTAAATCTTATAGTAAAATTAATTATATATTCATGTTGTATACATAAAATAAAATTACATATTTTGTTTATACAAGCAAGACAATAAAAAAAATGATCACATCTTAAATGTCCTTTGTTTAACTTTACGTTAATGTCACTTGCACGTTAAGTTTTTTAGGGAATTATAGCAGGCATCGTGGTTCAAGCATACAGCTTGTGTTTCATTTTCTCCATCATCGGGGAACAATTCTCGGAGATTAATCGTTAGTAACCAGAGTCGGGTGGGTAATCATCTTCTTTGGAACGCAGTTATTACAAGAAAACTCCGAGATATTTTACGATCGACCAGGGTTAGACGCAGCAAAACGTATCCAGGCCTACTTGAACAGTTCGAAAGTTTGCATTAACTAAAAATATTGCTTATATTATTTATAGTAATTATCGAGAATTAGCTACAAATCAAAATTCCACATTGCACATAATTTAACTAGCGTTTAATGTAACTTAAATAGAAGACTCTACTATTTAGCTAACTAACTTTTAGACCAGTAATGATAAATGAAGAAGATAAAAATAATACGTTATTTAGTTCGATTTAGAATTATGACCTCTCTTTAAGTACCTCTGCATAACAACAAATAGAATATTCATAGGTTCCACTGAAAATATGGATGACGGACAGCGGATGAAAAACTGCAAATTTAGTTTCACAACTTCATATTATTATATACGGTTAAATCATCGTTTTAACTTCATAAACGGTCCTTCGCTAGTAGAGTTCCGGGTGGTACAGTAAAAATGAAAACAAAAACTAAACGCGATTGGAAAAATAATTTGATATTATCGCAATTTTTTTATTAAATATTTTAAATTTCCTGTCTTATAAATGAAGACGGAAATTTCAAATAAGTTGAAAAAAAATCTTTACTACAATATGCATTTTACGAGATTTATTAGCAAATTTTTTGTTTATTATAATTATTCATGATTTGAAATAAGTTAAAAATATTTGTACATAATTTTTCACTTTTAAAAAACATTAAAGACGCAATTTTTTCTTTGACTACATATACGCAATCAGAAATAATCATACAACAAATGCCATTTTGAAAGAAAAATTATTTGACGGCATAAAATCAGTTTTTAAAGTAGTCGAATTGTTTCCTATATATATATATATGTATATATATACACATATATATATATATATATATGTATATATATACACATATATATATATATATATATATATATATATATATATATATATATATATATATATATATATATATATATATATATATATATATATATATATATATATATATATATGTATATATATGTATATATATATATATATATATACATATAATTATTAAAATAAATTATATGTTACTCTATTACATGTTTTACTATAAAAAAAGTTATTATATACAGAATTTCAGCCACTTAAATAAATATTCTGTGTGTGTGTGTCTGTGGATATTATTAGCAATAACTCTGAAACTGTCTTACACAAAATTTTAAAATAAAGGTCTCATTACATACAAAGCCTCAATACGTTAGAGCGTAGCATGTTAGCGTCGCGCTATGGCGCAGTTGGTACTATGCAAAAATAGGACTATTTTCTTGGCTGAAAATATAATTTTTTTTCCTTTTTTCATAATGTGGCAAAGAATTTTCGACTCGGCTAATTAGGAACGACTTAAATTTTAACGTCGTGAAAATTATTATACAGTTAAAAGCGAAACGACTCATTCTGGAGTAATTTTATTATTTCTGAGAATAAACAATTTTTGTTACTATTTTATTAACCCAACATGAAACATCATCAGGTACATCTCAATTTTGAAATACCAAAAATATAATCAAGGTTTTTTCATGAATAATTTATGCTTGAATATAAATTTTATTATGTTGAAAATATTTATTGTATGAAAAAAATGCTCTGCATGAAAATCTATTGTCACTCTTTGTGCGTTATTTTCATTTTGATTTTTTTTTAAATTTCAGTTTCTACCTATTTTTTGTTTGTTCGATTTATGTTATTTTCGTTTTAGAACTCACTATCTGTTGAAATTCTTAAGAATAAAAATACTTTCAATACATCCTACTTACACCTACTGAGCGATGTCACTGATTTTACTGAATATTCTTTTAGGGAAGATGGTGTCAGTCGAAGAACTTTTACATTTGTTCATTTTACTCTTTCGCGAATATAAAAATCGTAAATGCATCTACCTACCTTCGCAATTATCAATTAAAAAATTTTAATATATTCCAAAAAGTATTTAAAAAATCGCCATTAAGACATTATCAAACAAATCACGGCACGAACTCATTAAAAACAATATGATCACTGACACACGTTGACTTATTTTCAATGCCTTTCTTCTTGTAAGCATGCTTGGCTTTTATTTTATTATCATGATGATTTTAACAAAAGAAGAATGTAGCAAAGAGATTCTCTCTCCTCAAGCCATGGTAAGAAGTTTAGTACACAAATGTTTCGTGGGGAAAGATTTTGCGAAAAGAAGGAGAAAAGGGTAATTAACTTATTAGATATTATCGCCGAGAATACAGTAACATTATTTCTATGATATTTTTAAAATTATCCTTTAAAACAAACCTATGTACAGCAAACAGGTAATTACCTATCCATTATGGGTAGAGAACTGTTTTATGCTACATATCTTTTATATAAATAGGTTCTGATATGCGTGATTATTTTTTCAACTAAGTTGAGTGGAAAAAATAATTCACGCTCTGCGCGGTAGTTAAATCTAATCAAAAATACTTCGTTATTTATTTAAAAAGACAAAAATACGGGGTAAACGTAATAACGAAAAATTTTTTCCATTATTTTCAACAGGAGGAACAGAAAAAGTAAACCAACTGTATTTTTCATGCAAATTTCACTCAAAAACCAAGCTTATGCTAAATAACATATTGGCAATAAAATGTATGCATGTATTTAAAGCTAATAAGGAATTTTCTTTAAGTGCTCGCTAATTAAATACCTTTTATTAATTCATATATCTATAGTGAAAAGAAAAAATCAGCCTGTAAATTATTATTTAAATTAAAATGCATTTAATAACGGACTTAAAATATATTGGCTCTTTGCAGACGTGATAAAATTTTAAAAAGAAGAGAAGAGCGAACTCGGCGTTTATTATGGGTTTTTAAGTCGCTTTTGTCTGCTTAATTACTTTTTTAAAAGATTAAATGATAAAAGCTAATTATATAATATAATTAATTATATAAAAATAAATTGGCTTTTTTACACTTTCTAAGAAATAATAACACTCGCACTTTCCTTTTTAAAATTGTTACTGGTGCTTACGAGATTTGTAAAGTTAATCCAGGAAATTTTATATTTTTCAAATATTAGCAGATTAAATTTTTGGGATAATTAAGACTTTTATAACGACTAAACAAAACAGTGTTCTTATGAAACGTGCTAGTAAACCAATTTATATCTTAGTACAAAATAACTTTTTCCCTAGTCTAATTCCTTATGGATTAGTTATATGTTACATGAAAAAGAAAAACAATAATTTTTCAATGTATGATGATTTCATACATATGATATGTATGAAACTATATAGTTTACCAAAATTTTTTGCAGGTCTAAGCTTAATTTCATAAATGACATGTTAAATTCAAAAATATTATTTTTATGAAGGTTGTAATTTAATTTTGGAATCAGTTTTGTCACCATTTCCCCATATACAATGGGGATACATTTAGTGCGACTAATCCGACCGACTAATCTATAATCTATATTATTTTTAAAAGTTATTAACAAAACTTGACATAAACGCACTCGCCGAGTCTTTTTTCAGCAATAGAGTAGATTCTGCAAATACTTGAGCCTCTAAAAACTTATTTCTTAATCCCGGAGAATATTGTATCCAGAATGTGGGGACAATTTTTCGAAATGACCTTAGTGAAGTTTATTTCAGAGTTGTTCATATTTTCATGATGATTTATCAAAATCACATCAAGGAACACAAAGAAATTTATATTTTGATGAAAATTGTTTTGAAATAATGCACAGCGTCAACCCAAGGATTAAGTAAGAATTTTCCTATTGAAAGTGGCATCAATTTTGTGCAAATTTGTAGATAACAATGAATACTCTAACCAAGTGACAGCTTTCTAAGAAAACATTAAAAATATGTACATTATTGCTGTAAACTATTTACAACCTTGGATTGAAAACTTGTATAAAGACATTAAATATTTTATATTGCAGGAAAAAACAGTATTCAAATTGATGATAGCAAATGTTTTAACCAATTGCAATATTTAAAAAAGTTTCTGGTCAGGAACATGAAGATATTGATTTCAAGAAGCTGCTACATCATAAAAAATTAGTGACCTATTTTAGGACACAAAGTAACTAAAATTATTTTTCAGAGTTCCTTACACTTTGTCAGTATTATTTTGCCATTTTGGGTAACAATGTAAATGTCAAAAGAGTATTTTCCTTGATTGGACAATGGTCTAAGGACAGAAACATACTAAATATGGACATTATTTCAAAAATGCTATTCGTAGTATTTAATCTATGATATTTTACGTACAAGAATTTCTATAACAACATTTTGACGGAGACGGAGGTTTTGAAGAGGGTTTCTCAGATGGAAAATATTGATTATTTATGTTACAAAAATTCATAATTATTTATAATTCGTACTAGTTGTTTTGGTTTCCATAATTTTTTTCTGTTAATTAAAAGAAGTTAAATTACGTTAAATATATAATGACCGATTCATTCAGAAGAAGAAATTAACAGACATTACATTTTTTAATTAGGAGAACTATTTTGATTACCTAATAGATGAAGTTAAGTATTATAGTGATAAATTGTTGGTTATAGAAGGTTAAATCTTTTAGAGTAATAATTATTGAGTAAAGCAAAGTGATTTTTACTACTAATCAGTTTCCATAACTCAATGATTAGATTTATTATAATGATTGTTTCTAAAGAGGACGCATTATTATAAATGGAAAAATAGGGATTTTATTAAGAATTGAGGCATAAAATCCTTAGTTCTTATGGTGTCCAAACTTCACGAGAAATCTACCGGCGCTGACCCAAAAATCAAAAATATCAATGGTAAAATATTATTTCAGGAATAGTAATTATATAATTTGATTCTGTTTGTTTGTATGTAACGGAAAAAAGTGTTCCTTATTTCTACAAATTTGATCAAGTTTTTATTATTAATTTGAACGTCTAGCCTCATTTTCTTTCACATATTTATCATATAGTCAGTAGTCAATTAAGGAAATGCTTTCTTATAAATATAATATTCTGTATATTATATATACAAGAAAGCATTTCCTTCCGTTGTATTTAATTTAAATAATTTAAACTGCAACATCAATGCTAGGCAAAACATTGACTTTGTAGTTTTTCACTCAGTGATAAGCAAATATGGTAAATTTCAAAAAAAGGCTAGCATTGTTCTAAAATGAAGAATACCACGATAATTTTTAATTTTTTTCAAATTTAAATTTATTTGTCTAATTAAACCTAAAAATTTTGAACAAGTCTATAACTTTTGCACGTTATATTTTGTTTTTTTTTAAATTTTGCACGTTATAACTATTGCACCTTAAGTTGAAGCATAGTTTTTCTCAAACACGACATAAAAGCAAAAAATTTTAAATATATTAAATTTCATTTTAAAATGCGTATTGAATGATATCCAATTTGAATTACACCTATTGATGCTGTTTTTCTGCTACTACTTAACATATGATACATTAGAAATTATTTAAAAATTTGGCTGTGTTAATTGAGATATCTATGTAAAGAATACATTTGTAAAATTGTATTTAAAGTTGTAAAAACTACAAGAGTGTGATTAAAAGATATGAAGACATAGAGGATGACTTTGACAAAATTATGACATAAGTGCATTATTATGTACTAATTATACGGATATTAATTTGATATCCTCGTTCGTTAGCAACTCAAAATGTGAGTAATATAATATTGGCTACCGGCAATTTCTAAAGAAGTTAATAGGGGTCAAGAGATCGACATACTTTAACATATTTTCGGGAAAAACGTGACCGAATAAATTATCTGACTTTTAACACTCGTGTAAATAAAATCCAAAAAAAATTATGATAAACCAGTCAAAATGTGACTCTGTGGGAATTTGGAAAATGTAAGTCAATAAGCCAAGTTATTCGTAAATAATTAAATGTAGGACTTGGAATTTTGAACCCGATTATGAATATTATTGAGGAACGGATAATGCATTACAGAAAAAACTTTTATTTATCCTTACATAATACTTTCTCATATTTAGAAGGTAATATGTTAAGTATGATTTTGTTATCGCCTAATATTGCGTAAACAAAATGAAATTAAAACACATGATCATATGCAAATATTTACTAACTTTTTATTTCATAATATTCCTGATATTATAGAGTTCATAATAATATGACGAAAAATGGTCATTTTTACTACCTATTACGATAGTTCGTAGCTGGTAATTGAACAGTATCAATATTGTCACAGACATAACAATTGCGATTTAAATCATGTGTGATTGTCGCATTTTTTGATCTATTACAATGAAACGTTTTCGAACCTAAATTTTCTAACCCCCAAAACCTCCAAATTTTGTCACTCTTTATTTCAAAGCGAATTTGTTTAATCACTCGTGCAGTGGTTATTATGTCCATGGTTAGGACAATTATAACGTAGATATTTTTTATGAAATCCATTTCTGATGGCAATAATGCCGAAATACAAGTAATGTATTCTATATTCGACCTGCTCAGCATGTTCTCAAAATTTCAACATAAATAATTTTTGACGAACATTACTTATAATCAGGTTCTAACCTTAGTTACTTATTTTAGGTAAAAATTAATTTTCAGCGTTTTTCAAAGTTATAATGAACATGTAAATAATATATTATCAAATCATTAGAGTTTAAAATAATATTAGACCCTATATTTATAACGTTAATACTATCAAGTCATTAGTAAAACAAACATACACACACTTTTATATTTACAACATAAGTTACAATTTTAATAATATATTTGTTCAACATCAATAACCAGCTTAAATAGATATTTATTCAAAATATTTATGTCAAAGGTATATTGTGGAAATTGCCTATAATTACTGAGGTATGGTGTGAAATAATGTGATATTAAAAGCGAATAAGTTGAAAGATTGAAAAAATATAGTATCTTCGCTCTTTTGAGGTTAAAAAAAATTTTGTCGAACTTTGTCCTAAAGTTTACCTTGTAATAAAATAATAAACTCTAAAATATTTTTTATAAAATTAGGAAGAATTTTTTGAGATACAGCCTGTCCCCCTAGTTAAAAATAGCTTATAGATCCTACAATAAACTTTCAATTTAAATATTTCAGTTGTCTTTAATTCTAAAGCTATACCTTTTACTATACTTAATAATTAACATTCTTCATTCAGAAAAAAAATTATAAAGTTAAAAGCCAAATTTAGCATACATTATGAGAAGTATTTAAAATACAAAATTTGTACTTCCATTTTGAAAAAATAGACTGATGAAGAGACATGCTACACATACGAGTACCTTGAAGTAATACTAGGTCATATTAAAACTGAGACATAACGCTTCCATGTAAAAATATGAATTCATAACTCATGAAACTCTAATGAATCAAAACCACTTAAACTTAAAAACAAATTGAAGGAGTCAGTGAAGTCACTCCTCCATTTTTCACATAGTTTAACATAAGTCTCGTAACGTAGTTTACAAATTGCTGAACTAACGTCACCGACCACGACAAGGAAATTATCTTCAATTCTTATTTCAAACTGTTACACTTTGCCAGGTCGTCTGCACAGAATGATAAGGTTCAGTAAATTTTATATGTTTATTTTATTCTCTTATATGAAACAAAACGTTAGTTCAATTCCCGTTTGGGCCGACTTACGCACACAACCCTGTTTACTTGAACCCTACACCTTGTTACTACAGCCCGCTACTACTCACCAGCCGAGCGACAAAAATATAAATATTTTTCTTAACTTCGGAATTGTTTTATTTATCACAATTAAATAAACTCTATATATTCTATAATTTACTAATTATAGCTTATGTAAAATTTAGGGCAATAATTTTGAAGTTAAATCCATTCGTTGCGAAAGAAAGATAATTTTTTTCTAATATTTATACCATTTAATAAAGGAAAATGCAAATGTGAAAAGTATTAGTCTAAAAATATAAAAACCAAAGGCAATTATCTGTTACTTATCTGTGCTTATTAACGCAATTAAAATGAATTAAATTACTAAAATAGATATAATTACATAATTTTTGCTACTAATCAAAGTAATACTACTTTGAATAGCAGCCAGCAGGATTATTTTTTCTTCATCTCCACGCGAAACTCCAGTCTCGATCATGTACATAAAATAGCTATGCGCCATCATTATTTAAGTATACTTATAATAATCGAATATCACGTACTTAAATAAATACGTTCGGTGTACTAAATTAATACCTTAACTAAAATGTAAAGAACACTTGCCATCTATCCAGTTGTGCTCGGACAACAATCATATTATTATTATTTAAATTGACAAGCATTTGAATGTTAAAACCTAGCTTGTTCTAAAATTTTGCGTTAACTGCTATGAATAAATTGTAGTAACAAATATTATAAGATGCCCAGGTAAATCTGAAATATTTCATTTCAAATAATGCAAATACCTAGTAACTGAAAAATATGCTGCTTCTAGCACAATTTAAAATTTAGCATAACATATGGTAAAATATAATATTACCAGTGGATATCTTACCCCATTCAGCCCTTATCATCCCAATAATTAAATTTCGACTAACATATTATTGCTTCGGATAAGAAAAGTTATTAGAAAAATATACTCGAGGCGAAGAAGTTTGTGTTTCTTTAAGCAAAAACAACTACATTGTCTATTTAAACAATAGAGTTCCTCCTGGCCACACTTACTCTAACATAAACAAATAAAAACAAAACAAATTCAATCTTTCTCCAACTTATCCCAAGAGATTTTATATCGGAAAAGTAGCGCATTTCCGTTGTGCATACATGAGGGCGGCCCGTTTTTATTTCTCTACGTAAACGCGCGTTCCTGCGTGCCCGTAATTTATGCTGAAATAATCCGTTGAGAAATTATGTCGAGTTTTGACAACCTTTGTCATGTGTCACCTTTCACTTGACACATGAGTTCCGTAACGCACTCGTACGCATTCGACCGCCAAAGATTTTTATCTACGCTTTAATTTTTTACCTTTCCTCATAATTTTAAATGCAAATGTTTAGAAAAAAGTAAGCAGAAAATTAAAAATGTTGCTGTCGAACAGTTGTCTCACGTTTGAGATTACGATGTTTTGAAGCAATACTTGGACGTGTTAAGGCTTTGGATAAGCAATTAAAAAGTATGTATTTGTAAATTTGAATGAAAATAATGTAATTTCAGATATAATTGTCTTCAGGAAAAAAAAAATATTTAACAAACTTTATACACTTAATAAGCAATATGATTTGTAATAATATAATCACCAACATCCTATCTCAATCCATGCTTATAATTTGATGTAATGCCCACAATCACTATGCTGAGAGACGAATCAACGATCACATCAGTGTGTAAAACTGATGCTACTGATATCGGGCATTAAGCTAGATCGCTGGTCTTGGGCATTAAGCTACATGAATAGCCTCGTTCAGAGGGAAGCATGTTTTTATGAATATTTTCTTTACCTATCTGTTTATCTATCTATCAAAATGTTCTAACATTACGGCAAAGAATGCTACTTTATAGAAAAGAAAGCATTAAAGTATTATAAATATGGTATATTGTTACCCATGTATTGAGTTCACTAATGGGGACTTGTTTCTAGGATAACCCACATTAGTCACTTTTAAATTTTTCGTGTATATTTTATTTTTTTACAAGTTTGTTCTTTTCTCTTTTCTATATATTAATCTTATGCGAATTTTTATAAAATAATTGTCAATCAACCCGGTACCGTAACAGTTACTGTTTTCATAGCGAGGTTCCAAAAATTGAATAGACTCTACATTAAGTGCATTGAATGTAATTTTTGGAGCATTATATCTTTTTGACCACATTAAAGATTGTATGCTAAGTAAGAGGACAAACATACATCATGGTAATCGCATTCCTTCAAAATAGTTTTCATTGTTATTTGTTAACATTATAGTATATATAACATAATAAACTATAAAGCAATTTGATTGGCGAATATGTATATGCATTACACATAACTTATGTAAAATTGCTATCTAGCAATTCAAAAAAGGCAGAGAATAATATTGAAAAATATTGTTTATTGGTAAGTATTTTAATTATATATGAAAAATATATATAACACATTTATACAACCCATACATATACACACTTACATACATCGAAACATTTAAATGCACAGATAGAGAAATATTGATTTCAGCACACAAATTTCCATATAAAAATAGAGTTGAAAAAAGAGAAGCAAACTGCAAAGTAATTAAAAACGGAAAATCTAATTTATTTCTTAGTGTTGCTTTTCTAGTAATACACATTTTTAAATCGAATACATCCATATTCATCCATCCATCGAACACATTATTTGAAGAGTTGTCATATACAATTAAATCGATATGTTTTATATTTCCATAATTATTCAAACTTTTGTTTAAGGAATTTAATTGAAAAATAACACTTCCGTAACATGAAAAATGCAGTCGTCTTGAGGGGAGACTGAAACAATCAGACTTCTAAAACTAAAAAACATATAAAAGTATATCCATTCCAATTTATGTGGATGCCAACTTGAACTTCATGGAACAGTATATCAAGAGATTGTCATTGTGTAAACTGGGCTGCGCTCGCGGACTTCTCTGGCTCCGCTGCATACCGCCGAGCAACAAAATAAGAAAATGGAATATTTGAACAGAGAAAAGCGCAAATACGCCAGCCATATTGCCAC
The DNA here is from genome assembly GCA_039881145.1 of Druceiella hillmani. Classification (NCBI taxonomy): domain Eukaryota; kingdom Metazoa; phylum Arthropoda; class Insecta; order Lepidoptera; family Hepialidae; genus Druceiella; species Druceiella hillmani. The sequence goes on from JAYKKI010000014.1 coordinate 21,368,010, forward strand.
TTTATGATGCCCACAGTGTTTCGGTAACGAGATAAGGAAAGTTGAAATAATTGATTTTAGTATTTTTGTGATTTCCAGTTCCTTCATCCACGAAAAAAAATTCAACAAGCAGTTCTAAGACACGGAGCCGACTTTATTCCATTTGGAACTCAAAGTACCAAAAATTAATGACTCACTTTAACATTAATTACAATACAACGTATAAGAATTAACATAATGAAAATAATAGTTGTTCCATGGGAATATACTGTTGAAACACATGTAACAGATGGTTTTGAAGGCATCAGTAATACACATAAATACATAAATTCACATAAATAGATAAATTTTTAAAAAATGTCACTTCTAATCTATAGATATAAATAATAAAACTATCAAAAAAGCAATCTCACTAAAGTGACTGTTCAACCTATGGCAGGACAGATATCCTAATTAACTAAAATAATTAATTATTTAATTGCGGGTGAACCGATTTTATACTTATTGATTTTTTAAATATTTCCTCTTCATAATTGCTTTATTACTCAAATTTATACTTTTAACTTCTTAATATAAAATAATTAAGTATAGACTTGAAGCCATGTGATATATGCATTATTTAAATTACAAATCACCGTTCGATCCTCGAAATGTATTTCGTTTTATATTCAAATTAAATATTAATTCCACTAACATAATAATACACATATTTTATATTCCAAATTTTATATATTTTATATATAATAAAATAATTTTATTATTTCGTAGTAATTGTGGTAGATCCACAAGTGTGGAAGCTAAAATAGTAGAAATGTTCACCAACAAATGGCAAATACCGACCATTAAAATTAAAATGATCGATATATTTACCTATTTTCTAAATATGGTCGTAATTACTTTATCGGTAGCATAATTACTCAAAAGTTAGAAAGCTAAAGATGCAAACAACAGACTTTTTGCTATAAAACTAAAAAAGCCCCGTTATAAAAAACATGGTACTCGTCGACATACTTTATGATAAGATAATTTTGGAAATCTTATCTTCATTTTGAGCATATTTAATATATTTTAACCACATTGATTCCAGAATCAGCATCACACTTATTGTACCTGTGTTTATATCGGTAACTTAAAAACTATCTTATCTCAACAAAAAACTGTCACATGCCACTGATAAGGATAACATTATAGAAATTTCATTTCGAAATAATATTCCACTGGAATGGATTTTCATTGACACAATACTATTGTTATACTATTATTATATTAGGACTTGTGTAGTTTAATAAAGCTAATATTGATTTTCCAAAATAATACATAATTAATAAAGCATTATTTTGAGTACATTTAGCATGACGCGATAAATATCAATGTTTCCAATTCCGGTACATTAAATTCACATCTAGATTTAATGTTCATCTAATGTAGTGAATATTGTTAACTAAATGTGGTAAGTATAAAACATTTCTTTTAATTGGATTGTTTACATATTAATAACTTTCATACCTGCAAAATGTTTGACTGAAACATTTTATGTTTTGCATTTCAAATGCTTAAAAAGATAGATGGTGATTCTCTATAGAGATGTCCTTTGTTGTATTCGTATATACATGGAAGTTCTTAAGTCATTATTTAGTTTTTTTTCTAAAACATTGCATAAAATAAAAATTCCCAAACATAAAAAGAATATTTACTTATGTTATTATTTATTCAATTTAGCAGTACGTTGTCTATACTCTTTATTAATATGAGCATATTTACTGCAATCGACGCGGCTTTACTATCTACGCAAACTTTATCTGTAAATCGCTTCATTTTAATGCCTTTCTTATTAGCGTACTATACCACAGACCCAGAAATTTAATCTTAGTTTTAGTAGTGTGCACTGTTATAAATACTTAAAACATTGTAAAACTATTATTATTCGACTGACGTAAATGTCATATGAGAAATACTTAAGTGTTTTTAAGTAGCCTTCTAACATAGAAATGTGTATAATCATGTAAAAAAACATTAACAGACTATTTTAGTACGGAAATAACGTATCATTTCTAAGTTACAAGGGACATTATATCGACAGCATTAATATTAAAAACCATTTTAATATTTATTGTTTAAAATGTCCTGCTTGAATTTGAAACCATTGATATTGTTGCAGGGTTAATTAATTATATTTCATGATTAGACCTGTAACTGGATTAATAAACTCATATTAAAAAAGATCTTAATTTTAACATTTCATCTTTAATTAATATCATTTATAGACGATCATAATGCAATGTACATCTAAAAATTTAACAAATTCTTACTTACTCGCTACTTGTTTATATATATATATATATATATATATATGTATATATATAAATATAAATATATATATATATATATATTTATATATATTTATGTATATATATATATATATATATATATATATACATATGTATATATATATATATATATATATATATATATATACATATGACACCGGTTGTTAAACTGATGATTTCACATAAATGTATAGTTATGTTTGGACCCCAAAATTTTAATAAAATTTATTATTTTAAAACGGTTGCTCTTTTTTTCAAATCAAAACTACTGCATGCCAAAAATGAAAAGATTGAGTAAAGGGTTAATTGAAAATATTATCAACTCTGAATAAAGTGGCATTGTTTAATACGCAGCGCCCTTTTTAAGTTCATGTATTCAAGCGAGGTCCTATCATAATGAAGGCTAAAAAAACAACCTGATACTTTATTTTTCTAACTCTCGTAAACCAACCTAATATTTGACATATCTCGTTTTTCAATGACCCACATAGTATTACTATTAAATTATGGAAAATATTCACGCTTTTTTTAAGTTAAAATTTTGTAACATGGCTGTGCAGTTTTTATTCTAAGTATAAACTGTTCACCACTATACATATATATATATATATATATATATATATATATATATATATATATATATATATATATATATATATATATATATATATATATATATATTTAACATGATATTAGTAATTGTTCAAGTAAAACATACATTTATTTTACATAAAACCTATATCTCCATACATAATAATTTGGATAAAAGTCCTGCCTTCAGGATACGAAAGAAAAGTTTTATAAAGTCAAATTTATTTTTATAAGTATAGATATAACCGAATCACAAAGTTGGCTTCAGGTTTTAAGATTTATTGCCTAGTGCTTTAGAGTTTTAAGTAGTTAATAAAATTTCCCTCAACTTTATGTATATATATATATATATATATATATACATATATATATACATATATTTAAAAGCAAGATAAAATAAACAAATAATTCATATTTATTTTATTTTATTGATTAATTAGTTGTTAAGTAAAGTAAAATGCACTGAGATGGTCAACGAACCGTGTTTTCGTAATTCAATTTATAAAAATTTAATTGAAAGAAATCATAATACGTTCAACATATGCTCTCTATTACACATAATAATATTTCTCGGTATTGAAAATGGAAATGAAAGCATTAATTTTCTGCCATTTTGATGGAATTATATCGCAGAATATAATAGTTTAATTAATAGAATTAATAATTAATAGAATTGTATACCGGAACTTATAAAAATTCTTCATTTGTAATTTATAATATGCTAATACATATATTATAAATATATTTCTATATATTTATTGTCCTGATTTTTTGCAGTTCTAACCAAATTTCAAGTTTTGAAATTATGTATCTCTTTTGCGTTTGAAGGTAGAAATATTTTGTCGGTGTAAAATTTTTCACTGTGGGAATTAACATTACAGAAGAAACAAATGGTATTCGTTTCCCAAAAGTGCCAACACACTAGAATAGAGCATTAAAAACACTTTCTCCCGCAAAATTATGGCAGTATATAGCAGTGCCAACACGAGATGAGAGCACGGTACTATATCAGTTGAATAATGGAAACGACTGTTGCATAGGGAGGGGAGGTTCTCTCTCAAGATATTTACGCACATTGTACTCCACCGATTTATTTCCACTGTAAGAAAATTATTAAACTGTTAGCCGCAAGAAATAAAACCACGCAAATATATTTCTCTAAAATAATATTACAATGAAATTTCCAATGTGGGTACTTAATTAAAAGGTTAGTTCGCTTTTTCGTATAGTGTTGTTGATTTGTTATAAGCTAAATAATAATAAACGTATCCAAAAAATTCAGACATTCATCGCGACATATTTGTAATATCTTAAAAGATATATTATAATAGCTTGTAAGTGACAAATAAATATGATAGATAACAATTTATGAAATTAATTTATCTGTAATTGAAACCTGAACTTTTTATACTAGCACAATAGACCACTTTAGTCTAAAAAAAGTATTAAGTGAAAAATATTATTGCACCCTATTATTTTGCAGATTTTACGTTGAATAATATAAAGTGAATTTAGTGTTAAAGTGTTCTTTAAATTTTAATATACGAAATTATAATTTCTGTGTTGGTTTGTGAAAATAAATGCAAAAAGCAAGGTAAAAATTCTAGCATTTAGATTTGAATTTGCATTTATCTGGATTATTTAGTACGTGTAAAACACATACGTGTTTTGTACGTGTGTTATAATCGCGAAGAGAAAAGTAACTATTGTACTAAACACATATAATAAGTATTTTAATATAGTAAGTATTTTAATATATGGATTTTAATATAATGTAATATATAACGTAATATATATTATGTAATATATATTAATAAGTATTTCAATATAGTAGGTATTTTAATATATGGATTTTAATATAATATGTAATATATATATTATGTAATATATAATGTAAAATTAAAAAAAACGGAAGTTTCAAATAGTCGCCGAACATGAAAAAAGTATGTTTCGTAGAACGCACGCTTGCACGCACTCATGCACGGACGCACGCACGCGCACCCACGCAGGGGCGCTTGAAACACGATAGTTTTGAATTTTGATATGAGAATGGTCTAAATCCATTTTCAACTATCCACAGGCCGTTAACAGCAATCCAACTTGCTGCTTCTTATACACCATTGCAAATAAGAAGGTCAAAATAAGTATATTAACTGAAGTCAAAACCATTAGAAAGCTCAATTCTAAATCACTTTAGCATTTTTCCTTGGTAAGGAGCTCACTCACCTTGTTTTAAAATATTATATGACAGATAATATCGTATGAGTATTGACTAAGTCCCTCTACTATTTTATACAAAAACTTTCCTTCATGGAAAGTATGGATAATCTGACTCACAGTGATTACACGGGCATTTCCATTTCCCGCAGTCACACAAGGAAATGTTAATCGGATAAGGGAATATTTTATTTATGGGTAGAAATATGGATTGGTTTACCTACGCCTAATATTATATCCAACGTTTATTCTTTATTAGGAAAATTTAATATTTGTTAACATTTAGAGGAAAGAAAATTCTTGGTGGTAAATGCTTCAGTCGAAATCTGTATTCAGTACTTTCGTAATATGATAACTTTATATTCATGACATAGAAGTAATATTCTGCATATTTAGGCATCAGTGGTCAAACTACCAATTATTGATTGAGGATTTCCTAAGCAATAATATAAAGTAATAGAGGGTTATGCATGTGAAGAATTTATGAGTTATTAATTATTTTCAAGACATAATACTTTTTTAAATTTTGGCTCAGGGTAATTGACTCCGTGTCGATATCAAACCACGAATAGCTGTAGAATTTATCAATATGGCATAATATTAATAACAGAGTTTATTAATGTGACTATAAAATTAACACCGGTTTTGCATAAAAAACTACGAAAATATTTTGAAATTTTAATCCTTTCTTTTTGAATCCATAATAATGAAAAACTATAAGTAACTAAATTATCTTAGAAAGTTCTGTGGTTACATGCACTGAAAAAACATTTTAAAAACAATTCTGCATGGGAATATTTTGGAAATTTACATTTTTTGCACCGTCATAAAAATATTTAAAAAAATGATTATCATTCTTTTTTATGTTTGCCCCTTTGCGGTAAATGCTGTGAAATAAAAGAAAATTACATTTTATATTACAGAAATAAAATGATGAACTAATAATTATCTACTTAAATTTAAACATTTTTTGAAGTCTACTAGTTTTTGTGTACAAAAAATATTGAAAAATAGCAGGTTATAAAAATAAACCTACTCGATGGGCCGGCTATATGAATGAAAATGGAATAATAGCAATAATAACTAACAAAAATTTGAATTATAAACAGAGGAATTGTAACAATAAAGAAAAGTTAGTTTTAAATTTTAGCTTCTTTATATCAATCAATGAGAGAAACACTTACCTAGAATAAACCAAGAAACGCAAAAAAGCAGCACCATTTAAATACAGAAATATCAGAACAGTCAAATATTAGCTTGGTTTAGTAGAGTTAGAAAAACTGTCGTGTTGTTTGTTTTTTTTTTTGCTATTACGTTAGGATGTCGCTTGAACACATGAACTCGAAAAGGGCGCTGCGTATTTACTTTTTTAAACTATGCTCACTTTTATTCTGAGCTAATAATATACTTAAGAAACACTTCACTCATTATTGGAAAGGAGTACATATAACTTTACCACACTTTTGGGTATGAAAAAAAATACCGGCTTTAAAATAACAAATTATATATAAATTTTGTAGTTCAAAAATAACAATAGATTTGTATAAAATGATGCATTTAAAAATCGGCGATTTATATATAAACAAATAGAGAGTAAGGATTTATTAAATTATTACCAGTTTTATTCAAGTTTATCGCATATTAATCCTACATATTAGTAAACGATGGAAGTGTTAAAATTTAGTTATTGTTGAAAATAAGTTTATTAATATAGGGACAGGTCTAATCAAGAAATAGAGTTAATTAACAATGCAACTATATCAATGGTTACAAATTAAAACAGGACGTTTTATGACATGTATGCTGACAATTTAGGCAACGATTATTTTTATTATGTTAATACTATACGGTGTATTGGAATTAATCTTATAGTGAGTCGCTATTCTTTTTAGTACTTTGAGTTTCAAATGAAATAAAGTTGGTTTTGTATCTTAGGGCTGCTTGTTGAGGTTTTCTTTGGGGATGATGAAGCTGGAAACTGTAAAAATAGTAATAATTAATTACTTCAACTTCCCCGCACTCATGACCGAACCACTGTGGGAATCATAAAGTGGCAATATGGCTGGCGCATTTGCACTTTTGTCGGTTCAAATATTCCTTTTTCTTATTTTGTTGCTCTGCGGCACACAGCCGGAGCGAGTGCAATTCGCGAGCGCAGCCCAGTTTACACAAAGGCAATCTCTTGACATAGTGTTTCATGTAGTTCAAGCTGGCATCCAGATAAAATGGAATGAATCGATTTTTAAATGTTTTTCAGTTTTAGAAGTCCATTTGTTTCAGTTTCCTTTTTCGACAACTGCATTTTTCATCTCACACAGGTGTCATTGTTAAATTAAATTTTCTTTAAATTTTTAAACTATGCTTCGAAAAATGATGGACACATAAAACTTATCAATTTAATTAGATATAACCAGTGTTTAAATAATGTATATTTAAATTGTAATTGTGTATTACTAGGAAAGCAAAGCAAAGAAATAAATTACGGTTTTCGGTTTCCCTTACTTTGTAATTTGCTACCTTCTTTTTCTTCTCTCACTTTTATGGGGGAATATAAGCATTTCTATTTCTTTGCATATTTAACCGTTGATGTATGTTTGTATTTGTTTTTAATGATTTACTTAGAGTACTTACCAATAAACCATGTTTTTCAAAATTATTCTTTGCTTTTCTTGAATTGTTAGAAAATTTTATTAAGTAATATGCAATGCATGTACATATTTGCCAAACATATTGCTTTATAGTTTTCTATGTTATATATTTTATAAATTGAATAAATAAAAATGAAAACTCTTTTAAAAATATGCCATTAACACGATGTATATTTGTTCTCTTTCTTAGAACATAATCTATATTATAGTGGAAAAGATATAACGCTTCAAAAAATTACATCAATTTCATTTAATGTGGCGCAGACCACCACAGATCATTTGGATCGTTTATAAAAGGGATACGGTTTAGGGAAAATTAAAATGCCCGCGAAGATGGTGTTTTCATGAAAGTCTATTCAATTTTTTAACCGCGCTATGAAAACAATAACTATTAAAATATCGGAATGATTAAAGCTTTTTTTATTAAAAGTTGTATGAAAGATTAGGCACAGATCATTAATATGGGAAAGAAAATAAAAGAAACAAGAACAAACTCATGAATAAATAGGATATATAGGAAAACTTGAAAAATTAATAATGCGGTTTATTCTAAAGACAAGACCTCATTAGTGGACTCTCTACGTAGGTAAAAATATTCCATATTTATGAAACATTCCTCTTTTCTTTGCTATATAGTACGAAATATTAATACATTTTGATAGATTGATAAATATATAGGTAGGGAAAACATTTATAAAAACAAGTGGATGAATAAATAAAGAGACCTTTTTATGCAAGTATTTAAAAACGACGTTCATTTTTAAAAGAAAAAAACATTTTGGATTTCATTTGAAACGGGATTTTTGAATGGATTTGGAACGTAAGCCACTACGTTGTCGTCAAAGTGTTTAGCGATGATCACAAGATTTACGTACGGCCTTTGACGGCGCAGCGCACCGCGTGATACTCGGGTTAATTTCCCAGTTTCTCTCCGAACGGGGCTATTCATGTAGCTCAATACCAGTAACCTAGCTTAATATCCAAGACCAGTAGCACCACTTTCATAAGAAACTATGCACTGTTATCGTAAATTTGTCTCTCAGCATGGCGATTGTGGGCATTATATCAAATAATAAGCAAGCTAAACAGGTAAGAAATGGATTGATGCTGGCTGTCGATGATGATGTATGAATGTGATTTATAATAAATCACATTGCTTATTAAGTAAATAAAGTTTCTTAAATGTGTATTTTTTATTCCTTAAGGCAGTTAACCTTAATATATCATTATTTTCATTCAACTTTTCAAAGAAATACTTTTATAATTGTTTATTCAAAACCTTAATACGTGCAAGTATTGCTCCGATACGTCGAAATACCAAACATGAGACTACAGTTCACCAGCAACATTTTTAATTTTCCGCTTGCTTTCTCCCTAAGCATTTACATTAAAATTGCGAGAAAAGGTAAAAAATTGAAGCGTAGATAAAAATCTTTGGCGGCCGAGTGCGTACGAGCGCGTAACGGATCTCATGTGTCAAGTGAAAAGGTGACACGTGACAAAGGTTGTCATAACTCGACATAATTTCTCAAAGGATTATTTCAGCATATATTACTGGCACTCGGGAGCATGCGCTTACAGAGTAATAAAACGGTCCGTCCTCATTCTCAAAAGTTTTTAATCGTATGCACAACGGAAATGCGCCACTTTTTCGGTAATAAAATCTGTGGGTATAAGTGGGGAGACAGATTGAATTCGTTTCGTTTTTATTTCTTTATGTTCGACTAGGTGCGACCAGTAGGAGTTTTATTGAATAAATGCTCAATGTAGTCGTTTTTGCTTAAAGAAATATAAAGTTTTTCGCCTCGAGTATATTAATAAAATAATTAACATTTCTCTCCTTATCTGATACAATCATATTTAAGTCGAAATTTGATTAATCGGATGATAATTGCCGAATGGGGGCAAGATATCCACTGATAATATTATACTTTAACCATATGCTATGTCAAATTCTAAATTGTGTTGGATGTAGCTAATTTGTCAGTTGCTAGGTATACGTGATTTTTTAGTGAAATATTTCAGTTTTCCATAGATATCTAATAAAATTTGTTATGACAATTTTTTCATAGCAGTTAATGCAAAATTTTAGAAGAAGCTAGGTTTCAACATTCAAATGCTTTGTAAATTTAAACAATAATAATATGATTGGTGTCCGAGAAAGGATAGCAGACAAGAGTTCTTTACATTTAAGGTAGCGTGTCAATTTAGTGCACCAAACGTATTTTAATTGACTAAAAGTGATTTCTAATATTAATATTAATATTTGTCCAAATTTTCTACCCAATCATATTTAAATCAATGAAATTTGATTATTATGAGTATACTTAAATAATGATGGCGCATAGCTATTTCATGTACATGATCAAGACTAGCAAATGGAGAAAAAATAATCCTGCTGGCTGCTATTTAAAATAGTACTACTTTGATTCGTCTGTCTTATATAAGAAAACAAAATGGTGAAGTGTCTTATATAAGACAACAAAAAAGACACATAAAAATACTGCACATCGTAATTCCATGCAGACGATGTTGCAAATGAAAATTGAATGTAATTACTTAGTCTTACGCAAACCGTTAGTCTAGTAGTTTGTAAACGTTAGTCTAGTAATTTGTAAATTACATTAGAGTTGATAAAGTAACTTGCGATGATTGAAAATGTACAATATTATACACATAAATATATACATACACACACACACATACGCACACACGCACACACACACCACACACACACACACATATATATGTAGATTTTACAAAATAGACACCGGTCTTGGGTATTGTCAAACCATTGGTTAAGGTCTTAGACTACATAATGACATAAAGATACTTTATGTAAAAGTTATAGTTAGATAACATTCAACAGATAACTAATAAATAAATACTTTTAGTTCTCATGCTAGCATTGTTTGAAAGAACATATTAGTTTTTATTATATAAGCTGGTTTGTACTGTAATAAAATACTTTAGAAAATCGATAATTTTAAAGATGGAATAAAATTATCAAAAACATTATTTAAATTTCCCATTTTTTAAATTTAGATCAAACTGTTCATCGCAAATTATTTTGATAAATAATGACATAAATTTATGACTGAAAGTAACTAAAAGTGTTTAGACAAAATACTCAGGTATGTTATAGTCATAGCAAGAGATATCTCACGCAGCAGAGTTATACAAACGTATCTCCCACTATGGTTACTTTTGAGTGCTTTTTTCGGTTAAGTGTTACAAGATTTATGGTAAAATTTGGGAAAAATGGAGAGGTGACGTCACTGGCTCCTCCAGTTCTTTTTGGTTTATGTAGTTGTGATTCATTAGTTTCATGAGTTATGAGTTCATATTTTTATATGGAAGCGTCACGTTTACGCTTTAAAATATTGCCTCTTAATACTTGAAGATACGTAAAAAACGATTTGGGAATTATTACACTACTCGTATATTTGATATATTTCTTCATCACTTTTTTTCTCAAAATGGGAATATAAATTTTTAGTCGAAATATTTCTAATACTGGTAACATTTTAACTTAACTTTTAAATTATTTTTTATTAATAACGTGTTTTAATTAATAAGTATAGTAAAAGTTACAGCTTTTAAGATTGAAGTAACTTAAATATTTTTATCGAAAGTATTATTAATTTATATGTTGCATGATTTTTAACTTATTTTTCACCACATCGACGAGATAAATCTCAAATAATTTTTCATAATTTGGTATAAAAATGTTGAGAAGTAACAAGGTAAACTTTAGAATAGGCTTCGGCTAAATTTTTTTTAACCTCAAAAGATCGAAGTAAACACTATTTTTTGGTCTTTCGACATATGCCTTTTGAATACCATATTATTTCACGTAATACCTCAATAATTATTAACTATCCCCATAATATTCTTTTTTTAGACATAAATATTTTGAATAAAATTTCTGCATATACTGGTTATTGATGCTTTATATAGCCTGAAGTATTTTTGTAATATTCATTGTTGGCGCCTTCATAGCTTCTAGAAATTTTAATTATACGTTACAATATCATTGTATTGTTTGTGTTTTAAATAATTTTTTCCTTTTTGTAAGATTTTATAAAACTAAATATTGCAGATTCGCTACCAGAAGAGTAACTCTTAACATATCAGCAAATCTAGTATCACCGTATTACATTAAGTTATCTAAAGTGGATATGTAATTAGAATTAGGAAGCATTCTGTTCGAGTTTGAAAACTTATAACAATTGTGGTCATACGAGATTAATGGTAATGGAATCAGGAATGTGATTCAAGAATATTAGGGTTTTGAGTTGGTAAAGTCTTACGAATGTTGCGCGACGTAGTAAATGTAAAAAGTAACTATCTTTTAGCGATAAAAAAGTATTTGGTCTGTTATTTTCTGTATTACTTATATATAATTTTTTTTTTTAAATATCTGACATAAATTGACACTTATTTTACTGAATGGAAACATTGAGTTTTACTTTCCACCATTATTTACTTGAAAGGAATATACCTTTTTCACAAATTTTCGTAAGAAATTAAAAAAGTTATTACTTATCGTATAAGTCTTATTGTACCTGTTTGATGTTAAAAAATTGACAGTGTTGTCAGGTATTATACGAGTATACCCTCAACGTACATAAAATTTAACCCTCATTAATATTAAAATATCACTTAATATTAAAAATATTAAAGTGTGTTTGTTTGATTTTCCTTCATATTGTAAAACACTGTACATTGTCGATGGACAGTTAAAAACATAAGCTATATTACAACCCGGGATCTTTTTAAATAATTATTAAAATTGTAACTTACAACCAAAATATTAAAGTGGTGGTATGTTTTTTGTACTAAAGATTTTATACTAATAAATTTATTAATATTTCCAACTTAACTCCAGAGGTTTTATGCGGTTTTATCTGATTGAAAGACGCGGAAGACTAACTTTTACCTAAAATAAGTAACGGTAGGACTAAGGTTAGAATCTAATCTAATCAGTGTTGTAATTTTTAAAAGTACTGTGCAGATAGGATACAGAATACCTTACTGTTATTAGAGATTATTGCCATCAAAAATGGATTTCATTAAAAAAAAATATATGGCCTAATGTTGCCATTCATTTTATACGATAGACTAGTGATTTCCTTAAAATATAAAATAAGTGGATTTACCTCTTTTATTTGCATTGCAAGGAAAAACCTTAAATATCATATACTTATATATAGCTAACTATAACTAAGGTACTTACTTACCAGGCTTAGCAAATATAAAAAAGAGTATCACCTGTAAAATTAGTTTAAGTATTCTCATATAGTATTCGCTGTACCAAGTTTGATGCAGTTTGATATGTAATTTGGAATCTGAAATCACGTAATCCAATATGCGTATAATGGATTGCACGAACGGATTTAGATTAAATTTGGAATAAAACCTATTGATGGCTCAAGGACGCGGTTTACGACACGGTTTTAAATGTTTTTTAAAACAAAATAATTACAATGACTTAAAAGCTAGATCGTCATTAAAAAGCAACTTAATTCTCAATTAAGTGAGGGAATTTGTTTCATAATTAACGAATAAATTTTAATCTGTTAATACCTTTATATTTACATATCAACAACTGTAGTATTACCATAATATATCGGACTTTAATTCATCCAATTGAATCACACGTCATACTTTAATTTTCAAAGCACTAGTTATTAACGTAGCTCATTTTATGTAGACGAAAACCGGGACAAATTTATAGTAAACGCTAAAATAATAGCATTTTACTTACAAATAAAAACAACGACGAAGATATTAAGAATCTTACTGACTCATGCTAATTTTGTAGATAAATTTCATCACTTTCAGATGACAAGTGTAATAATATGTAAAAAACTGAATAATAAAAACTAAGTTCCATTTCAAGTACCTTCATAAGAGTGTTTAGCTGTAATTAAATATTGAGAAAAAAAGTAATGGTTTGTTATCACCAGCTAATGTTTTCATCTGCAGTATATTATATTACTCCATGGTAAACCAATAATTTAATCTTGGCAAAAATTTTTGAATTATGAAAAGTTTATTGGACTAGGGATTTCTCGTAATTTACCTTGTATATACCATATTTAAATTATCCAAAAGCTTTTTTTTTCGATGAAATCACAGCAATTCATTGCTGGTTAAATATACATAACTTAAAGGAAACTAACTGATTTGTGGCGCATCTTATACGGTGGAAATATAAGTGGAATTTGCGAAAATTACTAAGATTGAAGAAGTTGAGAAAATAGTACCAAAGATTATAAGATAGTATACCTTTAAAGAAAATTTAATTTAATTTAAAGGATGTTATATTAGAACTTAAGGGAAATAAAAAAAATTTTCATGATCGCCTTTGTAGATGATATGAGGTTTTAGCATAATTATAGTGTCTGTGTGCCGCTTTAGCGATAACAAGTGGATAACTTATAAATTTCTCAATTGTTGCTTGTTTAATAATAGCCGAAGGGATATGTGTAATGATGACAATTAACCTACTCTATTGGTATCTGGTGTATATTTAATAAGCCTTTACAGAAAATTTACACATCCCAGCAATATGTTCGATGTATATTATTAAAAATGCGTTCCAAATTTTTGACACGTAAATCCAAAGAGATTTTGTACAGCGATTAAAAAACTCGTGGTAAGAAAAGCATTTATGGAATAGCATATAACAAGATAAGTACTTATTCTCTAACAGTTTCATCGAAAACTCTTCAATGGTGGGCTTACCAACTTTCAAATGTGACTTTAAATACTGAGACTATCCGACAAACATTTGATTGTATTAAAAACTTTAATCAGTTTATTATTAAATTCGTGCATGGAGGCATGGGTGCGTTATTCGCTATTCAATATTTTTTTCGTTGCAAACTTGCGCTAAAGCGAAATTCCCCAAACTAGGCCATGAACGCTGGGTTTACAACTGAGCCCCGAACTCTCTCTGAGAGTATTTGTTGCCGCGTGATTAATGATATGTGTGTATAGAGCAATGGAGCGATGACGCGAAACTTCGAGCTTATGGAATGTTTGATATCGGGTAAAGTGGAAGTATTCAAATAGTTATTATCTGATAGTCCACGTAGGTGCGCCGTTGCATATAATACAATCAACATTGTGCGGATATTGGAGGGAGGTGAGAAGATGACAGGCGCCGACGATTGACATCTGATTATGATGGAAGTTTGTGTGGCAATATGAATTAATTGCGTTGGGTTGGAAATTAGGATTTGCAAATGGAATAAAAAATAGCTTCAATGCCAAGCAAATAGCCATGGTAAATTGGTATTTATTTGGTAGCCTAAATATTTGAAAACATCTTAAAACCAAATAAAAAAGGAGTTCAGCTACAAAATAACGATGTACAAGGATTTTTGTTGTTAATATTGTCATATATTCTATTCTCTTCTGTTGAGTTTATTGTTTAAATAAGAAATGGTTAATAGTTCTATTAGCCATTGATAAACGCTATTAAGTTTATGACACGAATTTCTAACTTACCACAGATTTGTTACTGCGGTCTGAGAATCCTGTCCAATTAAAATCGATATTTTGTGAGTTGATAACGTATAAAAGTAGATTATAATAAAATTGGGCGGTGAGGTCCTTCAAGTAATATTTTGTTCGTAAATTTATTTTTCATATTACCATATTTACACTTTTTTCTTTTCTTTAGAATTTGGACAGAAGATGAAATTTCTATAATTTTCCAGTGTCGTAGTTATCATAAATTGCTTTTTACTATTTTTCTATATATGTTTATTTATGTTACTTTATGTATAATTTTTTTTGTTATTGCCGGCAATTTTTGTTCATTTGTATTTAAATATGAATATTAGTTTTTCATTCAATTTCCAAATTATATTGATACTGATGTATTGGGCGTTTGATCAAAATTTGTTTGACTTGGGGTGTAATATTTTAAAATATTTATTG
Source organism: Druceiella hillmani (assembly GCA_039881145.1). Lineage (NCBI taxonomy): Eukaryota > Metazoa > Arthropoda > Insecta > Lepidoptera > Hepialidae > Druceiella > Druceiella hillmani. The sequence goes on from JAYKKI010000014.1 coordinate 21,383,728, forward strand.
TACATAATATAAATTCATATTCTGTGGGCGAAACATCTAGTATTACAAAAATGAGCAGTAATGAATTTAACCTCTCGAGCTATCCTGTTACATGTGTCACGGCTACTGCTCGTCGCGACTCAAACGTAGTGAGTTTAATATGAAATGAACCAATATATATCGACATAAAAAAAAAGAATATAATAACGAATCGAATCAGGATATAGTTTTCGACAACGTATAATAATTCTGCAGCTATGATTTTTTGAAAATTGTGTGTTTGGGTTCGTTATGGAAATTTTATGACCGTGATTTTTTATCATTTGATCCGTAGTTGTTAGCGTTGTAATATCTATTTTGTATTTATTGGTATATTTTTTAATAAACATTATTTTCGTCAAAAACAGAAAAATATAAATTTGGAGCGTTTCTTTTATATTTGTATTTTTGAATTGTGCTTAATATATTACTAACTTTTATTATGAAAATTAAAAAAGTTATTTATCATTTGAGGAAGTGTCATCTTTATTTTTTATATTCATTGGGCATTTGAAAATTTTGCTGTCATATCCAAAGAAATTTTATCCGTTATATACTTGTTATTTTGTTTCTTTTTCTATGCTTACATGAATACTATAGACCAATGCTCTCAAATTCAATAAAGAAAACATTGAAGAGTCTTTCAATATTTTTTAAGATGTTTATTATAAAGGTCTGATCTGAGAAATTGGAATTCACGCCCTCTACAAGACTAGAAATGGAAAAAAAATTATTTCTATGTACTCTAGAATCTCTAACAAAGGTGAGACGAAGAACATAAAGGGCGAAATCAAATAGGTATGTTTCTGCAAGAATCCTTTTTTCTACAAAAAAATTCACGTATTAGTTTAAAAATATATATCTTTTATAACAAACTAAATTAAATATACGTCACACATATTTTGAGGTTGTTTTAATCAATACCGAATTTTTAAAAAAATAAAAATTAAGTTTAGAAACAAACTCCGAATATAAAAACTATTTCTCCCTTGTTAGAAATCTGAATATATAAAGGGTTAAAATTTATATAGTCCTCGCGAATATAATGTATTGTACTTTTTTCCTCTTTTTTCATTTTCTAACGGCAATATATTTGTCCTTTTAAACAATACTTATACTTTTTACAATTTCTTTTAAGACTTTTATTTCCAACCATTAATATCTTTACTAATGAGTTAATTTATTATTACTTTAAACATTCCTGCAATTAATAATATTCTGGTAATAAGGTAAGAATATTTAAAAGCATAAAATAAATGCTTACAATAAATCTGCAAGGAAAACAATAGGCGCGTCATGTGCGACCAAACACGGAGTACTAATTATGTGAGTGTGAGATAGTACAATTTTTAGCATCACGCAGCTATGTGTTGTGCGATGTTATACAAACATCAACAGTTTTCTTAGTTGAGTTCTATCTACTGTAGAGTCTTTTCGGATTACTTGATATATTGGAATGACAGTGTGTCGGAAAAATTATTTTGTGTTGTATAAATTAAATATTAAGTGTACTCTTATTTTAAATAATGAGGTAATTCATTCCTTTTAAATTCATTTATGTATATATTAGTATAGTAAAGTAATAAAAATGATAACACTAATAAGGCCATAATGAGAATAAATTAAGAAATTTTGACAAAAAGTAGTATCAAATTTTCCCTTAAATTAAAAAAAAAATAAGTAACTTTTCTACTAATACAATGATTGTCTCCGAATTCCAAAAGTAGAATTATTCGCAATTAAAAATAATAAGAAATGACAATACATCACGTAATTTCATTGAATTGTGCATCTCATCATTTAATTGTGCATCTTAGCATCTTATCATTTTCGATTTTTTGATTCGTTATTTTTAGAGACACGTTTTTTTACATATTTTTTTAATATTTCTAAGTTCTTCAGAATCACCTATTTGAAAATTGCTTTGATTATTAATTTTTGGAAATTTTCCAAAAAAATTCCAAAGTAAAACAAATGACGAATTGTTATTTCTTGTATGTCTTACGAATATAAATGATGCTGATGATATTGAAGTAGTACAATTTTTAGCATCATTTTTCTGCCATTCACTCCATTGATCTTCATGCTATGACTTAATTATTACAATATTTAATATATGCATAGTTTCAAAATTTTTCTGCAAAACTTCTTCTCAGCCTTTTCCATTTCCTTTATAATTACAAAATACTTTATTATCATAAGTCAATAATTAATGATTATTATTATTTATTGACGCTTTTTAAATGGGAATTGTTTATTGAATTTTTTGGTACTCGGTAATAAAATTTTAAGAAAACGTGAAATATAAAATTTTGAACAAGAAATTCTACCTAAACAATTTGAGCACTAGAGAAATCAACAAAAAATAAATCTATTATTCCTTTTTATATAAGAAGATCCCACTTGAATTTTATGTGGACCACAGACATCAAAAGTGTATTAATTACTAACGATTTGAGAGTTATTCTCTTATAAAAATTAATATTTTTGTCCCTTATTTTGTCCCTATATCTCTTATAAAAATAATAAAATATAAAATACAAAAGAAGAGAGAACCAAAAGGTTGAATTTTAATTAATTTTATACCGTTTATTAAATTAGAACCAAAAACTGCCAGACATATGTAGTCGCGAAACATCCATCTGCAAATTATATAACCTATTGATTTGTTCCTTTACATACAGCAACTGTATGAGTGTCTGTATTAAAGTTTAAGAAAATTGGTGCCCTATAACATTTTATGTCTCATTACAAAACATATTTGGTAGTATACTTTACAACTATGTACATTGTCCAATCTCGTAAACTTCCAATCATTAACTGCTGTAGTATATAAGAAACTTTACAGTCCCGAGATGATATGAAGTTTTGTATTTATGATGCCATTTTGAACAATAAACTTGTGCTACAACTATATGTTGTAATTCCACTAAATTTAATCTACTCTAAGAATAAATTAAGGTGCTTACAAACTATGGATAAAGGCCTGCTTAAATATAGCTTCTGTATACTTGGGTTTTAATTCAACGCAGGGTTATAAAATAAGGTTTGTGAAATTTCCTGCCGCAGGGTGGCTAACAAAGAAGTGCGAAAAAGAAAAAGACGTGAGGTGTTATGGGACACCCGACATAAATAAAGCTTTTTACCCATGGCATATAAAAGTTAATATTTAACTATCCGTTAATATAGTCGAAATTAAGTTAGTCTTAGATATTGAAACCACTGTCATAATCGACACACTTAACTCATCTCTGATAACTGCCACTTTCCTTTCTAAATGGAAAAAAGCATATATAATACCCTTACTAAAAATATTATCGTCCATAAATCCTAAAGACTTTCAACCCATTTCTATACTACCACTTCCATTGAAAGTCTTTGAGCGCGTATTCAATGTCCAACTTGTTCGATTTCTTAATGTTTGCAAACATCTAAATCCATTTTAATCTGGTTTCAAAACTGGCCATATTTCTCAAAAGCGTTAGGAAAATTACAGATGATATACGTTTAGCCATGAATAAGACTCAACTCACAATACTTGTACCTCTTGACTATTTGATATTTTGTTAACTTGTCTGAAAATCTTGAATATATATCAGTACACATTAGAATGATGTAGCTCATATCGATATGGGCATCGGCAATCCGTGAATTCTTCTTCTTCCACATCACGAAACGCTTATATTTAATCAGTGTGGTTTACTGAAAGAGATTTCTTATGTAGCAATAAGTCCGCCAAATGCAAGTGTTATATGTACGTTAAAATATGAATAAATGAAGAAAAATAAATTAATATTATAATGTGTTTTCGATAAAATAATATATAATTGATATTTTTACAAATAATTTTCAAATAATCCCTTACAAAATAAAAAACACCTATAAAAAACCAATTCCTAAATATATTAAGTACACCAAATTCAATCTAAAGCAAACTCAATACAAAAAAAAACAAACTGAACAAAATCATACACGATCCAACACAATCCAAAGCAAATCTAACCCAACCCAAGACACCCCAACCTAACTTACTTTAAACCCAACCCGACTGAACTTCATCCACCACAATCTAACCTAACCTAAGAAAAGCTCAATCCAACCCAACAGGTCAAATGTGGAGTGTCAAATGTGAGATGTGAAAAGAAATTAATGTTTGTTGAAAATATTTATTTTAGTTTTCATAAAAATTACGAGAGTGTCGTATTTTCATCTAGCGAAAAAAGGTAGAGGTCTAAATGATAGTGGCTGAGCACAAACGATATCGGAATCTGCGAGTATGTATGTCAGCATGTACGTATGTATGTTCATTTTTCCTGTGCTGTCAAGGCCTTGCAAAAAATTAAGCGGTGGTTCGGATGCCCTTCGATTTTTCAGAGCCTCCTTTAATTTTATTGACAATTGTGGCGAAAAAGAATGTTTAGGTATGACGAACTTTATGTTGTAAAATTCGCACAAGGTCAGTCTCCATTGCTATTCAGATTGTACTGCTCATCGGCCGTGCAAAATGATACAGGCGTAAACTTGGCGATATGCTTCAAAATTGGGAATAATGATTTGGAATTTAAATACAAATCCAGTAGGCTATACAAAGTTTATCAATACTCTCTTATACCTTTCACTTTATTCTGACGCGTAATATAATTATTTTTGTTTTAAATAACAATAATATATTGGTGATTATACCACTAACATTCGAAATCAAACAATAGATTATTGCAATTAAATTGGGATTCCTTATCTCCGTAGTTTCAATCGTCATGACTGTCTATTTCTTTAACTGATATACTTTTTTTCTGCCTAACATATTGCTATTTTCCAATTTGGAAAATGTGTATATTGATCGTTGCAGAAAGTAATTATTTAGAAACAATTCCACGAAGATAAATATGTGATTTTATGTCTTTGTTCAGTATTTTATCAAAAACAAGTGAAATTAAAAAAGAAGTCTCGTTTTACAACATTTGAAAACATTATTTGATAATACTTCGAATATAATTTTGGAAAACTAAGAACTATTTTGACAAATGGATATTTTTACATTTTGATATATGGTAGTTCTGAAGGAAAGATGGAGTAAATGGAACTTCCTTTATTCACATTTATCACACGTCTTAAAATTGTTTATGCAATTAATCAAATTGATTTTAAATTGAAAATACCGGCACCTTAAATTATTCAGATTTTCAGAACCGTCCAATAATTAGGAAAGAGGGAACATGCGAACAGGCGATATTGTAATTTAGTTTGAGTCTCATCATTTCATAAATGGAAAATTATAAACGGAATCCTATTCGATTCGGGTGGATGAAAAATTGTTCCCTAGTATTTTAAATATGTCGAGAAAAATGATAGAAGCCAATTTTAATTGTAATATTCATATGGATTTCGTCTAAAAAAATTTATGTACATAAGTCTAAAATTATGGAAGGTGGTGGACATTCAAAGGTAGTAAAGTTATGAGAATTCTTTGTTTTACTGTGGAACCCTAAACAATCGGATTTATTTCGACTCATATTTTTTGGGGACAGGTACATAATTATATATTTCTGTATTCGTATCATTGTCGAAAAAGATCTTCTTAAAATTTAAATCTATGTTAAAAAAATGTTGAGAAAGCTTATAACTTACATGATTTCAATCTGGTAATTTTAAGTTTTTTTTTATTTTTGTACATAGATGGTACCTATTTTTTTCGGATGAAATCGGAAAAATCGTTTGGGGATCTGGGCAAAGAATGGATTTAATTTTGTATACAGGTCATATCTTTGGGTAGTTTGCAGCCAAATAAAAGCGGATATTAAAGCTATAATCGTGGAGTAATAAAATGGCTATAGCATTGTTCTCATCGATATGATTAGGTTATTCTACAGTTAAGATTTGGCTGTTTTTTCACTGTATGATAATTTCAATAAGACATTATTTTTTTCTGGATTTAGTTCCTTCAATAACTTAACCTAAATTTTAAGAAGTGTAGCAATTATAACAATACATATTTTTTTGCATGATTTACGGAAGCAACTATAAGCGTGGTAAACACATGATTCATTTATTTTTTAGTTGTGTCTTATGTATTACCTTACCTTTCCATTTTAAAATAAAATTGTTTTTAATTTCCATGATTTTTGTTATTTTACAGTCTTAAATTTATTACGTGTACCCATGATAACCATAAATTGCGAAATATATATTTCGATTTGCAACTCTATACAATTACAATATGTTTGGTATTCGTCAATTATCCACCTTATTTTGTCAATAATACTTCCCGTTTTCGCGGATATTCTGAATACTATCTGTTCATTTTTAAATTATTCAATATATTCTTCAACTTTTTTTTCATTTTATGCAAGAGTTACTTCTATACAAAATGGTTGATGTTAAAATACATTTATTGGGTGCAATCTAAAAACTTTTTCACTTTTCTTATACAATCCAATCTCTACAATTTTCCTAATAGCTCCTTTATTTTGATTATCACAAACATTCCAAACATTTAACTTATACTTAACTTACATTTCTAAATTTATGTTAAGTTTATTTATATATTCTATTATCGCACAGCCTATTTTTATTTTACATATAATTTTGTTATTTAATTGCCTTTTAAATCTATCATTTGGTAATAATATGCATTTATCTGTAGATTCTTTTCTAAGTATACTTGAAATATTCAAATCCTTTACAAATTTGAAGATGCTGATGTCCTTAAAACTACCCTGATTTTTTATCTTGTTTCTTTTTCTCGTTCATTGATTATTTAATTTAATCCTATTACATAAATATGTAAAAAAAAAATTAATTTATCACGAAATATGGCAAGAGAACTTCACGCTTTAAAGAAACGCGGAAGTTAATTCTAGATCGCATTATTGAATGACAATATTCTTCATTACGATGTTAATAATGTTGTCTGGTGAATACGGCGTGCGATACCAACACAGACATTTACTTCATTAAACGTTTCTCTGCAGAGCCGTAACCATTTTTCAAACACGACATACAGGCACTTAATCCGTCTACCTGTTGACTATTTATATTTTCCGATTCGACTGGTGTTAGGACCCTATCTTAATATGTAATACGCTACGGACTACATAAAACATATATGTAGAATTATTTATTGATTTGTAGTTACTGAACGTCACTGAAAGCATTATTACTCTGTACACACACTTTAGACCAGATAACAGTCAATTAATGTAATTAAATTGACCATTATGGCATAAATGTTATAAAAATGATCCTTGTAAATATTATTCAAAGCAATATTACTTCATTTTAGTTAAATTTTCTTAAGATCTATTATCTGGTCGGATTGTTAGTATGTTTTAAAGACTTTTGACTTTACTCCCTTTCATTTTGAGCCAAATTCACGTAAAAACCGAGGTGAAGAATTTAATTTGGTTTATTTAAATATTCAATGCAAAAAAAATTTCGGGTACTGACTTATCTTGCTTAGGTAATAGAATTTGCTGAGTAGAATATTTTTTAATCTTTTTTTTACAGGCACTGATTGTGTTCTTATTAAAGACAATTATTTTACCCATAAATTGTGCTTGAAATAAATTGACAGGGCATAATCTAGTTCCATACTAAAAATTTAAAAATACCATTGTACTGTGTCACGTACATTATTTAACTTAATAAATATGAAGATATTTAGGATAAATATTGGAACATACGAGTATTTACCTTTCATATTTTATCTATAAATGAAAATATTATAGATAGCGCAAAAATAAATTGCTTTTATTTTATATATAGATAGCCCAATTTAGATAGCAAAATTATAGATAGCGCAAATATATATTATTTTTATAAAGATATATATAATATATATTTTTATAAAGATGGTTAATCGTAAAATTGAAGTTAAAGTACTTATTATATTCACTTGAATTTCGATGAGATTGGATGTCCAATTCAATTCTATATATTCTCTCTGTAAATTGTTATTAAAATTGATAAAAAATGAATTGTTTTAAAAATAAATCGTGATTTAATCTTAATGTGTATAATACATAAAAGCTTTTTATAAGTCAAGTGATGGTAAAATATCATATATGATAAAAATTGCTACGAATATGTGTGTAACGTTAACCAGACCTATTTAAGACTTACTTTGAAAGTATAAATTTCTTCATGCATTGAGAAAGGAACAATGTAAAAGCAAATTAACAAGGAACATTGCCAGCAATTTTCCATATTCACTGTCTCGAGTCAAAAGTGCTAAAATAAAATAGTTGAAAATTTGTGACGATTCAATATTACAAAAATTACATTATTCATCATACGACATACATATTTTAAAGTCTTACTACTAAAATTCGTACTAATGTTTTACTTTAACAATTTAATTTGAAATAGACAAAATAAATGTGTGAACTATTAAAAATTTATGCTGTTATTTAGAGGAATATTATGGAGAGTTGACTCAATTTAGATATAAGATCCTCAGAGGAGACATACACTAATAAAAACGAGCTTTTCATTAAATATAAGTAAACGAACAATTTCTATTTAATAAGAATATTGAGAAGGGCTTTTACTTCTTATTCATTTTGGAACAATCACTCGGGTAAAGTTATGTTTCCGTGGCCTACATTTGAATAGTCTTTAAAGTCAAGAAATTCCAGGATAATTTTAACGTAGAAACGGTAACGTAGAAAAGCGATCAGTTCATGTTTCAGGGCTATCTATCTAATAAGAGAGAAAAGAAAACCTTGTAATATCAATAAAATTTACGCGCAAACTGATGAGCGTTAATTTATGTGATATCAGAAGGTTTTCCTTACTGATAGGCGTAAATTTTAGTGATATTATGGAGTAAATTTTAGGGTTATTATAGGATCAACAGTTTTTCTCAGGAATTATTTGACGTAGAAACTTAAAATATAGTAAATTAAAAAAATCATAGTAATGTTCATATATACCAATAGTTAATAAATAAAAATATTATAGGTGGAAATTTTACAGGGTGTAAATATAATAAGAGAATTTTTCACTAAATTAGTTTTTCGCAAGTCTAAACTGAAATAGTTTTTTAAAGTTTATACCTTAAACAACTATTCCCCAAAAACATTTTCTCTTCACCGACCACCAAGCCGAAATTACTGCAACCGCAATTATGAAAAATAATATTTTTATTTGAATTATAGCAATTTTTTTAAAAATCAAATAATTTTGTGATTTTTGTGTTATTTCTACGCCCGTGGAAAATATACTTGCCAAAATATTTATACCGTTAGAAATAACAATAATATTTGTAAACTATTTGTTGAAAACAAAAAATATAATATCCGTCATACTAATTTCTTCCTGTTACTCTTTGTATCATTCTTTATTTCAGTTAATGAAATTAAGATTAATGGAAAGAATTTTCTAAAAATTTCAATTTTTTTTAGGTTTAATTTTCTTAAGAACTGAAAACTGCACACTGGTTTCGGGTAGACGAATTTGGGAGTAAAGACCACGAACCTTGTAGCGCACTGTGGGACGTCTTCTAGCTAGATGGACTGACCACTTAAAAGTCGACGGGAAGTGGTTTGATGCGGAAGGCGCATGACCGTATATGATGGCGTGTTTTGGGAAATTTCTGATTCCAACCGTAGATAGATATAAGCTGATGATATTATTATCGATGTTTAGTTATATTCGAGCACTTAAGAAATTATTGTAAATGCAGTTTTAATGTGGTAATTATTGGAGAATTAATGTTATTCTATTTAAATTAAATTGAAGTTTTACTTCATTTATAATTCAATAAAATTTATATACGAAAAATATTTAATTTAAATAAAGGTTATTGTTTACACAAGTTTTATTGTTTAATCGTGGAAATTTTGCAATAAAAATATTTAATTTACCTCTCTACTCCACAAATAATCTTGTAATGAAAATACTATTTAAAATATTAAACTATGTTTCAAACTTACGAGTTTTAAATGGGTGTGTTTCCATAAAGAATAAAGAAAATAATTTTAATATAAACATAACATTTATTTATTCCTTCCTCTCAACAAAAGGAAATACAGTCATATTTATCGTGACATATTTATAACAAATCTATAAATACTTTCATTTTAACGTTAAAATTAAATACTACAAAAATTACTAAATAGAAAATAGCAGCGTTTACATACTATAGTGTGACTATTAAAAGTAACGAAAAACAAACACCCACACACTCACATATATATATATATATATATATATATATATATATATGTGTGTGTGTGTGTGTGTGTGTGTGTGTATATACACATATATATATATATATATATACATATATGCACCTAGATATTTATTTTTATTTCCATATACACTTCATATTTTTCCAAAATGTCATAAAATTATATCCATTTAACCATACCTTGCATAACCTAGCCCGTTTTATAATATTCAATTATAAAATACATTACAAAGAGGCATATTATTACTAGTTATAAATGAAAATTAACTTCAAAAAAGCGATCATCATCATTTGTTCCCAGACAAAATCTGTCGTCATTACGTTAAGTTCTTTATTTCTTTACTTTAAGATTATAAGAGAACAGGTATCGGAAGAACATTGGACCTAAGAACCAGCGAGATAGGTCTCCCGGTCAATGAATTCGCCCGCCAGCTACTCATTTATCAAAATATAATATGAACCTCCTGAAAGTAAAAACTAAAACCCGAACCGGAAGGTATGGAGCAACTCTCGCTGACTATAGAGAGATAAGTGTAGTTAGCGACCAGCTTGCAAGTACATCGTGTCGCCGAATATGATAACGGCTAACTAGTAGCTGACTCGCTTCAGATGTTCGCGTCTGTGACAAAGTTGCAGAATGAGTGCCTGTATTTGTTAATTTGTGCTTGGAATTCTGTTTTTTACACAAGAACTAGGGCAATATAGAACCATGGTTGCTTGTTAGTGAGTGCTGTTAGGTAGCATGAGAGCATAGAGTTTTGGAGGTTAGTTAGAGGCGAGGTATGTAAATTGACTTTGGTGTTTATCTTACTCGTATCGTTATGAAGAGTTGAAATTTTATAACTTACGTTGGTATTTTTAATTTAAGTTTGAAATATAATTTTCACATGAGGTAGTATAAATTGTAAAGTTTATTCATTTGGAAATGTTCTTTACTTAAGTTTCTCAAACAGATTTCTTTTCTTATTTTTGTTTACTTCATCATCTATTTTATTTAAAATTGCCATGTGGTCAAAATTTGTTCTGCACTTTTAATAATTTTTAGTATTTTCCTCAACGTTGGACCGAAACATTGCTTATGCCCAAATTCATAATAGTTGTTATTTGTTAAGCGTTATTTTTTAAATAATGTTATCTAAGAGGGATTAAAAGAAGTAAAGCTGCTACAAACACGGACTTCGCCTTATTTTTATTTTAATAATTGTAATGAGTCATATTTTTTTATAAGTATATAAGACAAATAAAGCTAATATGTTTTTTTTTGGTTTTTATGTAAAAATAACTTATAAGAATGACATCTGTCACATTTCTAGGATTTGTGGATAATAGATAATAATGGTTCAGCTAAAGCAAGTCAAAACATGTTAAATATATTTTTGAATTGTAATATTTATAACGTAAAAATACAAATTCGTTTCAGAATATACATGTATATAACTTCAAAAATTGTTATCATTACTTGGTTTAAAGGGTTTTTAATTATAAAATTCCATGTTCGAAAAATAGTTAATTCATTTCCAGTTAACAAAATTTATAAAAATACATATTAAATATGAATTGCATCTTTTTCGGGTAAAGATGGAATGAGTATCGAATTAAAGACACTTTGGTTGAAATATGTATTTCTAAAAATATTTATTTTAAAAATACATGAAAATAGAAATGGGGTGTATTTATATGGAAGATGCCACAAGAGGTATTTTTGATAGATATGAGGGAATATAATATTTCTATTATAATTCTACACAGAAAAAAATATTTTCTTGGTGTCGGAAAAATTTGAATGACATGGCAACTCTATAACTATTTGATTTTTAATATTGCTAGATACATATTCTAAACTACACTTAGATCTGTGTTTAATCGCTGGCCGTTTATTTTACCCGTTTTTTCTTTATTTCTTAAGTTTTATTTTTACACACAGAAGTAGTTGTTTAAATTAATTTTACATGTTTGTTACGTTTTTAATGAAATATGTCGGAAGTGTCTAGCAATTTTTGTGCAAAATGCATATGTCTTGTACTTGGTTTGCAAATAAGGAAACAGTAGAAGTCATTGGTTCTGCATATTGTTTACGGAAAGTGCTGTGAATGTTAATGGTAATGTGTAAATGGTCAAAGAAGTTTTATGAGGTTTGGAGTGCCAATGTGGAAAGAACTAAGGAATCTTCCCATTGGCTATTACTTCTTCGCCGTCAATTTTCATGGCATCAAGGGAATATGAAATAAATTACGCTTCACTTATTAACTATGATGGATTGTATCGGAGAAAATATATTACCAAAGTGCCAATGGTATAAAAATTGGGTATTTTCTAACAAAGCGAGTACTTCTGCTGAGATTTGCAAACAATGAAAAAAAAGTAATAGCACAAATGGGCGGATGTATGAATGATAACATGATTTGAGCCTGTAACGTAACCGCTTTGATAAACCACATTCAAGAAGATCGATTAAGAGTATATTTCTGTATGTAAAATAATAAAATACATTTTAATATTTTAAAAATGGATATTGTAGTGAAATAGGCGATATCTCTAAAATCGAATGCTGCATATCAAATTTAATTGTTTTGTTACATAAATAGAATATACAGAAAACTAATTGAGGATTTAAAATTTTGCACTATTAAATATTTGAGGCGTCATTGACACACTTTCATGTTTAATAATAGGAAGAGAATAATAGGAAAAGAAGGAGATACAAATAAATTTTTTAATTAAATTTCAACCTTTTTATTTATTCGGTTTTTCCAACACTGTGAGTGAAGTGATATAATGTTGTATATGTGAATATTATCAAAAAATATGTTAAAAATAATACTTTAGAAATTATAAATAAAACTGCAGCAAATAGTATTTTCAAGACAAATATTATTCACATAATACAAAAAATAGTGCCCTCAGATATTTTGCTCAGGAAGAAAACATGGCTTACACAAAAGTCATTTACAATGAAGACCGAAAAAACAGGATCCATACTTATATTTTTTGCTTCTCAATTCAATATTTACAAAAGTGGGTTATTTAATTTCTTCAAATATTACCCAACAACTTTTTCAAATATTAATGTGCTACTGAAAAACTTCTACAGAAATCAAAATAGCAGGGCAGTTCAGCTGATTAGATTGATGTGTCTCTTCTTGATGCTGCGTTTGGGAGCGACAGAGCACACATCTTTGCATCTCTACTAACAAATTAGTATTTAAGGGTGTTTTTCTCGTAAGTTTGGAACAATCCAGCTTTTTGATATGAAACTGACAAAGTGATTTTATTCTACTTAGAGCTGTGTATGGTTGCCCAGACTCAAAGCTCATAAATATTTCTAAGTATATAAAAATTAGAAGCCAGAAAAAGTTTAGGCTACATTGTTTCCTTGTCAAGTTTAGTGCCTTAATCCTAATTGTATTCCATTGAATCAGTCCGATTGTACCATTTTTCTACATTATTATTAGAAGTATATAATTGTGAAGTTTCATGATGACACAAAAATTGAAAGTCCGTTAAATTTAGTTTCGTAGATTCTAAATAAATCATTATCTTTATGAAAATGAATATTTATGTATATAGTTAAATAAATAGGTACAGTGAAATAAAGAGAGAGAGCATTTGGCAAATATAAAGTGTTGCAATAACAACAATATTTGATTTTTATATTCGTCAATCTTCATTGCATATTTTTGAATTTCGCGGATTTTGAAATAAGATCAAGATAATAAATATCCACTAAAATTTGGGCATACTTTTCTCTTTGTAATTTTCTGCAAATATAAATATATTAATTTACTTAATTACGTTTTGTATCACTTGCACATTTTAGGTTATTTGAAAAGCAGGTAATTTATGAATTAATTTAATAATTGGAAAAGACAAACTAGTGGATAAGAATTTATAAAAATAAAACAAAATCATAAGCATGTCACAACCTAAACTTAGAGTTTATTTATATATTTATTCATAACCCATTGAGAAAAAACCGATACAAGTCATAGTGACATACAAAAAGCGAGTTTTTCAAATATCAGGTTAACTTGTATCCTAACATTCCCACATCAAAATAATATTCTACGTAGATATAACGTCAGTCTTATTTAAATATTTGTATAATAAATTGTATTAAATTATAAAACCATTAATAGTGGTAAACAAACAATAAATATTGAAATTATTGAAATCAGCATTTTCATTCAAAATTCACTATTACAGCTATCAGTGATAGAATTATTAGTAATGATCATCCTGTTTAAAATAATATGAATTTAAAAAAAAAAGAAAATGTAGTGTTCAAATAACTAATGGTTGTATAGTATCCGTTCAACTGACTGCTTGTGTTGAAGTAATGAGCTAGCGAATATGTCCAGAGAATGAAATCATATGTCACGATCATCACAAAGCCTGCATAGTGGTACGCGAGCACCAGTATTAGTGCGAGCGATAGGTAGATAGAAAAGCATGAACCTACGGGTCGCTCTCCCTGACACACAAAACGACAACTAATTCACGATATCAGTGCAATCGTAACGATTACGGCAGATATTATAAAGTACAACTGTTTCGAGTTCGACGCGCCTTTCGTAGACAGTACGGCATTTGAACGTATACAATGCATTACAATAGTCTATTTTGGGCGTATTGAAACGATATTACAATGTACGTATAAATCGTTTTTACGCTCTTTCGATCATGTCATAGTATATAATATCTTACATAGATGGAATCCAGACTGCAACAGCATATTCAAATTGAGATCGCACAAGAGTTGTGTAAAGGATTCGATACATTCTCATTTGGTTAAAAAGTTTGGTAGTTCGTAAAACAATGCCCAGCAAAGCACAAGCTCGAGAGGTGATCTGCTTAACTTGAATGTCGAAATATAAGCTTTGATCCAACATCACGACAAGGTGACATATTAAATTAACAGACTTCAAAGAATGGCCACCTATGTCATAAGATATGAAAACAGATTGTCTTGTTTTTAGAAAAAGTGAACGATTTTTACTCATTGCGACTCAATTATATCTTGTTTAATATGCAATGTGGACCTAGTCTATCAAGATATTCCCGTAGCTTCGCATGAACAGAAGAATCTCTTATTTTGGAGAAAGTCTTTTGGTCGTCAGCATATAATAAGAACTTGCTGTATTTCAAGCAATTACTGATGTTATTTATACACACGATAAACAGAAGGAACCCAATATTGAACTTTGAGATTTCCCTGAAGTCACAAGAACATACGGTGACATAAAACTGTTAATTTTTACTGATTGTTGCCTTATACGACGACGGTTTGGAGACGAACCAATGAAATATATTACCTTTTTTACCATTAATAGAGAGTTTTTTTTTGGCAAGATATCATCTCATCTTGCAACTCCATAGAAAGCTTTTTGAAAATCTGTGTAGATTGAGTCAATCTGTATTTTCCAATCCACAGATTTAAAGAGATATTGCATATACAACAACAGGTTGATCGGTTCCGTACGAATACATGCTGCCCCACAATAATATGCCGATGCAATGCCGAATGAATCCTCTTGTGAACCATCCTCGTGTGTTTTTTTCAAATACACTTTTATATAACTTTTTTTCAAATACAGTGACATAAAACGTACTCTGCGTGATACTCGTGTTAAATATTATAGTAAGTGAAATTGAAATTGTTTCGTGTATGTTTTTAAGAAATATAGGTTCGATGTTGTCTGGATGTTATTGGTATTAATTTTCTTGGCAGTATTAGTTGTTTCATCTCTTTGGAAGCAGATGAAGGTGATATTAAAATTTTTCTGAAGTACCAAATGGTGGTGAGGAGGTAGATTTTATTTGAAAAATTCACAAATATCATTTGGATTGTGAGGTGGATACCATTCAAAGGTAAATTGGAAGAAATTAGAGAACATGTAGTTTGAATGTCATTCGATTCATAACCCTTGAAAGTCATCACATTCTACAGAAATATAGCATTCTACAGAAAAAAAAATACACTTCAATCTAAACATTTATAAATTTGACAAAAATTTGGTTTCATAACCTATTGGACTACATGGTAAAGTTCTTATTGTTAAGGGACAATTAAAACTAAACGTTGAATGTAATAACTAAACTCACAATCTTCTAGGATGGAGTAAAATCAACAAATCACTTAGGGATCTGAGCAACTCCATATTATGATAATAATAATTTTAATGCTGAAATTATTCATAAAAAATATACAAATTACGGGAAAAATTTTCGAAGAAAAGAAGTTAGCTAGAAATTGTATTCATAAGTAATCTTTAAAGGGAAATCGAATTAATTGTTCCTTTTAAACTTAGGCAATGTTCAAATATTTGTTCATAAAGACTAAGATATTTTTTCGCGGATAAATTAAACTTTCTGCCTAATTTATAGGTGAATTTTGAATTTTGTGATGATGATGATTTGAGATGAAAATGATTAGTAATTTATTAGCATATTACATAGCTATTTATTTTATTGATAAATAACTATAACTCAGCTCCTCAATGCTTATCGTAATTATTATTTATATTATGCGCCTCATCGATTTATATTTCAAAAGAAATGTTAATTTGGTACAAGGAATAAATATCCGCAATACATTTTTATAAAGAATAAATTAAATTTAATCTGGTCTTAAATAAGAAAATATAATCATATCCTTTATAACTCACTTTAATTTTCTGTTATTAGCATTCTTAACTTAATATTTTGGAAAAGTATGTATATATATATATATATATATATATATACATACATATGCATACATATATAGATCTAAAGCTCTTTCGGTTACAACAAATGATAATGTGATGTGTGAATACATATCGACTTACACAGGTTTTACAGGCAGATCGTTGTCATTATTTAAGATTTCTGTCAATCTCACTCGCATAAGCAAATTTATTGAGTCATGGTGGATCAAAAGTAACAAATAATTTAAAAATAATTTCTGCACTTTGTTCAAGTTACGATATTTAATATGTTGCTTATAATAATCAGAACTATAGAAAGAAATGAAACATTTAATTTTAAAAAAAAGAATAACATGAGATACCATTAGATGCCTATTTGAACGTGACTGGCGTATTTTTAATTTACCAAAAACACTAAGAAAATCTAACGACTAACTGGGCGGTAGTTCGGTCATAAACTTGTCTCCAAATATCTTTGACTCAGTGTATATTGGTACCAATACCGACAGAATAGATGAAAAATAATTTCAGACCTATTGCAACTTAATTATAACCTCATATTTAAATTATTGTTTTAATTATATTATATTTGAAACGTTTTTTCAAATATTTCTACTTATTGTACAAATATCTGCTATTTATAAATAATCAGAGAGAGATGTATTTCTTTCTAAAGCGAATTACTATTATGGTAAGACTGAAACAGTTAAAATAAAAATCTTTGTTTTGTCGTTTCCTATCAAAGATGAGTATTGATTTAAAATATATTAAAAAGTTAAGTAAACAATTTAGAATTAAATCTGAAAATATGTGAAAATTCTAAACCAAAAATGGCAATCTGACTCCAAGTCACATAATTGATAATTATGGAAATTTTCTATAATTTTTCTCGGTTTCCGTTTAATTATTGGTGTTCGTGTGTTAAATGTTATTTAATTTTATAAAAAATTTAAAAGGGATAGCAATTCTAAACTAATAAATAAGCTGATTAGCAAGAAAACAGCAAACAATTCAAAAAATGGAAGAAAAATGAAGCCAGTAGGATGATTTTTGTGTGTATAATGGGACTCTATAATTAAATTTTAGTTATATATTATAACTCTATCTGGTTTTCTTATTAGATTGTATCGTTGAAAAAATTTTGATAAGATATTCAGTTTGTTTTATTTCAATATCTTATTTTACTTCCATTATTTATTGTTTAATTCTTCTTTACTCAAAACTTACTATATTTCTCGGTATTTACTTGTGTTATATTAGAGAGAATTCGAAACTAATATTAAAAATTGCTTCGGTGTGCTGTATTAAATTATGGCTCAGCTATATTCATATATAATTTTGATATAAAAATAGTATCAGCATAATACCAAAAAAGAATAATATAATTATGTATTAAAATTTTGTCGACTATATTTATTGAGATCAATTCTGCTACCTTTGTACTAAAAAAAAATCAGGTAGGTCGTATCAGGGACACTGAGCCTCAGTGAAGTATCTAAACGTCTTAAATGTACTTGTGAGTTTGAACCATGTCGTCTACATCAACCGAAATATTAATTACTTGTCCGAAAATACCGCATTGTCCTGCATATGGCAACCGTCTACTTGCATCTACGGGAACCTTGGGGAAAGGAGACTCCTCTCGATCGAGCCTAGCCCGTCGCAAGCGTAACCTGCTCCAACTGTGATCTTGTACTGTTACTTTCGAGTGCAGCTTGGCTCCTTCTTGTAACTGTTGATGATGTAGTTTTGTTCTCTGCCGCCATTGCAGCCACAGTTAGTTCAAATTGTGGTGCTCGAGACTACCTTACGCTCCTTGAACCCTCCATACTTGTAGATGGCTGGCTCAATCTAGCCCTGTGGAGACAAACACCTTCCGCCGAGGTCAAAGCGGGTCATCGAGGGCCGGAATATCTTTCTCTTGCTACCCCGGCTCTTGTACTCCAGTTTTGTACGTTTTGTATCGCACGCGTTGGCGCCATAATAGAGCAGTCGTCAAATTTCATTAAAAAACAATGTTTTTTTTTAATTCTTCAAATTATAATGGTCATAAGTATTAGTTTTATATATCACACCTATTATAGCATTATAAGCTCTATCAAATACAACCACTCTCGAATCGATCAATGAGTTGTTAAGTAATCACTAATTAAACACGGCGCGCGACTGTAAATTTAGTTTAAAATGAGTCGTAGTGTATGCGACTGCAGCATCATTTATGCCAGCGAGTGTACACGACTGCAGCGCGATTTACGCCAGCAACACAACCAAGTAATGGCTTGTACCCTCTAAATCATGTTACTATAATAATGCCGGTAGGTACTATATTTCCAAAGTTATAAGCAACCTTGCCATGATATATTTTGTTACGTATGGTTTTTGCAAGTGTTTCACGTCAATATACTGTTTTCAGAGATAATAAAAAAACACGAAATCGTGTTATGCAGCATTTCTATTTATCAGAGGATATTGCCATTGATGAATAAATCGATGGAAATAGAAACTAACAATAATATATTTTCCATGGTGATCTGTACAGACATGATGATCTGTACCATTTTAGTTTCAAAAAAAGAATTATAAAATTTTTAATATCAATTCCGGCAATCCGCATAAATAAAAAGTAAGCTCCGGTTTTATTTTCAGTTTTGAACAATATGCTGCGTTTCAACTTGAATTTATAATAATTTTAACCGATAATTTCCACGACAATTTCATAAGCTTCCTCACAATATAATAAAAATATTTTAATTAAATTTCTATGATTCAGGAAAAATGTAAATTTCCGACTTTGATTCTATGTTATTCTTAGACATTTACGAAACTCGTGATTTATTTCTCTTTCCTCTGACGCTAGATTACTCTAGCGAGACCCAAAAAGTGTTGCACTGTGGAGCTAGGAAATTCTAGGAATTCCACTACCTTTTCAATTCTTAGACTAAGAATAATGTTAACTCCAGTTCACATGTGTGTGAACAGGGGTGAACAATCTCAAACGCGTAGATTCCTCCATTAGGTTGTATGCCACTATAAGGTTAATAGAAACGTGTGTACATATGTGTACTTTAATCATATGTTAAGGTCGTATTGATGTTAATATACGTATTTGTATAATAAAATAGATCTTCTAAACAAAAGAATATTTATAAATAATGACCAGCAGTAGGTATATAAACTCAGTTGTGCAATCATTTCAAACATGGTTTGAGTGATGATTATGATACTAGTGGTGATGATTGAATGAATAAACTTATAATTTGAACTATCTTTAAAAAAAACTTTTTGTATTTTACTTCTTAAAATTTGTCTAATTTTATGAAAACGGATTTTATTAATTATTCAAAAATGTATTAATTATTCAAAAATGTTTTTTTCAAAAACTGCTCAATGAGTTAAAAATAGAACAGTATATAAACTTTTATAATTATTTTATAAAAAGAGCTGGAATATATGGACAATGCATGGATGTAAAGTTTAAGCTCTATCTATTTCACTATTGTAACTAACAATGCAAGAATCGTGGTAATAGTTTCCTCATCATATTATAACTTTCCTGAGGGTGGCGCAAAAATTTCTGTTAGTAGGGGTAGTTATCACTAAATTCTATAGGATATAAAATCGTAATTTTTAATAAACTCCGTGACGACATTTTTTTGCGAAGATTTCTGCAAAGATGCTGCTTCGTTACAAATTTATTTCATATAATTATTTGATAAAAGAGTAACATAACCAGGACTTATGACATCAGATATTAGTAAGAATATAATAATATGCAAACATACAAACGTGCGTTCAGAATAATATAATTCCTCCAGTTTAAATATTGAGATAATAAAGTCGAACACAAAAGATAGAGTAATAATATTATATCCATCTTATAAAAATGCATTATCTATATTTTAAAACAACTTGATAAGTAATAAATTTTAGTGTTCTTTAATTATAAAAGAAATAAATATTTACACTGTTATAACCTTGTCCGAGCAAATGGAGGGTAGCAATAAAGATGGTATGTAACGTTACGTCCATCGTACACAAGAGATGGAATATGAGTTCCCATTCTTTTGAAGTACACATCGCTGCTTTACCTGGCAGCAGAGCGATGTGGATAAACATACTACGCGAATATACTTGTAGTCAAAAGTAAAGCACCCGATTGGTCTTGTAGGCAGATGCTACGTGCATAATTTAATCGGATAAAGACACAGTTTTAGATTTTGGGATGCTGTTGTAAGAAGGCGCATATCATAGTTCTAAAATAGTCGTAAGTATTTAAATAAAAAGTACAAGCAAAGCATATATATATTTAACTCCTATTTCGAACAGATGGTCTACAGAACAAATACAAAACCAAATTTGTATTACTTGATATCAAAATTTAATAAAAAAAGCAATCTTAAAGCAATCGGGACTAATAAGTGTTTAGAATTATTGGACGAAACTTGTATAATTCCTCGAAAATTCATCAATAAATTTAAATTTCAAGCTTCAGAGCTCCATAAATTGGCGTCTCATAGAATAACATAAACTAATTACGTTCACTTGATATTTCCAAACAAAAAATGCGACTGTTGTCGCGCCCGTGCCGCATCAAATGTCAGTGCAGCTACATAAATTGGCCGAGTCACCCATCGAAATATTCATATCGACCATAAATTCGGAGGTATGTGTTGTATGTACGGCCACGGGGCGACACGTATCGGCAATAAATTTTATTGCTCTCAAACTAAAATGGGTAATTACCACAGCATGGCGTGAAAACTAGACCATAACTAAGACATGTAAGTTGATAATGTCGTTTTCTATACACGCGTATGTGAATGGTGGGGAAAAGGCTAATTAGAATTTTCTATTGCAACAAATATTTCTGGACGAATTAAATTATTTGTTGGTAATATGCTTGAAACTTCACATCATACATTTAGAAAGTATATAAAATTGAAACTTAGAGCTAAAACATACTGTGAAATAAATTGTACTTTCATTATACTGTTCTTACGCTTTCAAAAATAATACTGCTAGTATTATCTCGGCATTTTTTTCATCTTCGCTTCTCTTTCGATCTTAAGAGATCAATATATGCACTCCGTTTCTATTTAGTTTCTTCTTCTTGTATTAATTTTACCACTTTTGTTAAACGCAATAATTTCAGCCAAAATAAACGACGCCTACAAATATGAGTCAATAACTCGATAAGTACCTG
Organism: Druceiella hillmani; assembly: GCA_039881145.1. NCBI lineage: Eukaryota > Metazoa > Arthropoda > Insecta > Lepidoptera > Hepialidae > Druceiella > Druceiella hillmani. Next base: position 21,405,827 of record JAYKKI010000014.1, read on the forward strand.
AAATTAGCTCATTACTCTTTTTTTAACGCTCTGAACTTCTGATTTTACTTCTTGCAAAACTTCATACTCGACGCTATATATAAAATCGATTATTAAGGAATGAAGCAGAAGTAAAATCCAATAAATTTGAAATTAAAAAGATTTATTAATTGTGAATAATGAATGAGAAATCAAATGGAAAATTCAATTTCTGTAGTGATGAACGGAGTAGAAAAGAGGGTAAAATAATATATAAAATCGTTGTCACTTGTTATACCACGTGAATTACAGTACACTAGGCATTAATTAGGGTCCTGATATGTTAATCTAATTTCCAGAAGGTTAAAAAATATTAATATGTTTTATTCGCATGTAATAAGATTTAGAAAAAGTATGCAGTTATTTAAAGTTACGAAAACAAATACAGAAAAGTTCCAGTAAGTCGAAATGTCGTGTAAAATTATTCCTGATATATTTTGAAATATCTCATCATTATTTATTTGCTCTCAACAAAATTTAACTTCTTTTTGTAAAATTAAACCTACTTTTAATAATTACTTTTTCAAGCACTTTTAATAACGCTACAATCTTTAAAAATATAACATGTAGTTATATGTTAGTAACCTGTTACAATTTTTTTGTGTTAGATACAGGTTTTTATAAACATGAAAGAAAATTTCCTAAAAATGTTTTCAAATATGTGCAAAATTAAGTGAAAATGAAATTTACTCGAATTTCCACCTGCGTAAAATACATGACTTCTCTGTCGAATTGCAATCAGTTGCCTAGTATATTATATCGTTATTGTATTTGAATATTGCTGGTTGATTTTCGGATTTATTTATTATTAACAGTCCTGTAATATTATAAAGAAGTTACACCGAAAGCCTTTAGTAATTTAACATGAGTCCTGAACCGACGATCTGAACGTTGAATGATTGGTTTGTTTCATAGCTTTTGTTTATACCTCTGCTTTAAAGAATAATGGATGTACAGTAAATAGTAGAACAACAAATGATACCCACATTAATCATCAAACTGTATTCTTTCGTCTTTAGCCGCGTTATCATATTAATGCTCTACATTACTTCAGAATACGGCAAGTTTTATTATCGTTTAAGGTGGCAAATTTTTATTATTAGTATCATTTTAAGCATATAATATATACAAATCAGGCCTTCAAATTTTCACCGCGATTTCTACGGTAAAATTTAAAGACAAAGAAGTTACATGTTTAATTCTGTTGTTAAATTTTTTTAAAGTACAATCCTTTTTTTACAAATCTTTATTTCCTTTTCAATATCATACTTATATTATATTTATTTACCAAATCTTAACGAAATCCATGAAGGGTAGCAAATCTCGAAGGTTTGCTTTGTTAGTATGAATTAGTTAAGGTTACCATTTTGATTGAACCCCAAAAATTCCACCTTTCAATAATTTTTTAGATAGAACTTTCATAGGTGTTGTTATAAACGTTTCCTTAGAAAGCGTAAATAAATCACTTTAAATTAGTTTAAGCGTGCCTTTTGCCCTTTTAGAAAAGTAATTAAAGTGACAAAGCTTATTTATTTATCCCAAATATTCTTAACGCCCACATGAATTTGAAAAACTGTTAGTAGCGGAAAAATATTTAAAGAATGAGATTATCTTGCCAAAACGAAGCCACGTAAAAAAGGATAGAAGAAATGTTTCGTGAAAATACACCACAAAATCTTTTAGTAGTGAAGAAACCCTTTCCAAGAAAGAGGTTGTATAAATATGTTATTGTCAAAGAAATATCTCGAGAAGGAGAAACAATATAAAAATATTTTTACCGAAGAAATAACCTTGTGAAGGAGAACCCATATAAAAATATATATGGCGAAGAAATATCGCACAAAGAAGAGATCATTTAAAAATGTTAGGAGCAAAAAATATTTAGCAAAAATAGGCCATACACAAATGTTATTAGGAAAGAAATTTGAATTTTGAAATGTATTTATTGCAAAAGGGGAGCCATGTACAAAAATAAGTAGCAAAGGAATATTTCGCCAAGAACAGGCCATATAAGAAAGTTACTAGCGAAGAAATATCTCACGAAGAAAAAGCCATATGAAAATATTATTAGCGAAGAAGTATCCCGCGATAAAGAATCCATATAAAAATATGTATTACTCATCCCGTAAAAGAAATCCTTTGAAGGATACCCCACAGACGCGGTTCAGGAGAAAACGAAATTTTCATCCTCAAGTTCGAAGTTGGATAGATACTTAAAAAAATATTAAAATAACTTTTTTCTTTATTTCTAGTCATTTGGATGATGCAACTTTACTTTTCCTTAACATTTTATCATGATCGGTCTTAAAAAGGGTTATGACGCTGTGACGTACCATTGGACACACGTACACAATGAAATTATGAGAATTCCGCTTTTGCCATTCGGACGCAAAAACCTAAAAATATCAATATTGTTACAATATTTATTCTAATATGCCACGGAAAAATTTCATTTCTAATATGCTACATACCGGTCAGTGTAATTATAATGATGTAGTTTCTAAATTAATGTCGATTTCATAGGTCAGTGTTATGTATTTCTATATATTTTATGCATTTTTTGAACAGATGACTCGCGCAAGGAGTGAATGGTAGTGTATTAAAATGGTTTGACTCCATTTGAAAACAAATCCGATATTAAATTGGAACCGCGTATAGTATATTCGAATCGAAATGATCAACAAATAAAGGCTATTTGTCATAATTCTCTTCTTTAAAGGCTGATTGTTTTATTAATTTGCTTTCTTAGGTAAAAGATTAACTTCATAAAATTTATACATAACACAAACCTATTTCTACAAGTTTAATCTCGTACTTTATATCATGCGTAGCATTATACCATGAGCTTACGAGTATATGCACAGATTATATTAAATGTAGATATCAATAACAGAATGTTGAAAGATACATGCACACATTTACACTCGTATATACCTATTACACAATAATATGCACGCACACACACACACATGCACACAAACGTACACACGCATACACACGCACACGCGTGCACATACACAACACGCATACTCTTGCACACACGCACACGCGTGCACACACACAACACGCATACTCTTGCACACACGCACACACATACAAGTCGTTCCGTCAGTCATGATGGACCAACCGGCGGCAGGCTAAGCTATAACTAGGTCACTGACATAATTTGACCGTAATGGAAGATATAGACACTTTTCAACAATTTATAAAAAAATCACTACTGTATATCGATATTTTGGGTGTAAATGCTCCAAATTAAGTCTGAGTGTTATTTCTTTGTAGTCAAGTATAGCAAAAGTTAAGTTATGAAATTACAAAATCCTAAAACGAACGTTTTAAGATTTTGTAATTTCAATAACTACAAACAATTTAACAGTCAGGCTCAATTTGTAGCCGTGGCATCCAAAACATCGAAACAGAATAGTGATTTTTACAAATTTTTAAAAATTCTCTGTACCTCAAAAAGTAAGAGATTTTCATTAAGGTAAAATTTTATCAGTAACCTAGTCATAGCTTGGCCTGTCTCCACTTTTCGGTTGTATGTGTGTATGTGTGTGTGTGTGTGTGAGTGTGTGTGTGTTTGTGTGCGCGTGTGTGTGTATATATTTGCACGAATATACTATTTCAGAGCAACCTTTACTATTCACGGTATCCCCCGATATACAGTATCAATCGACAGCTATTAATATTTTTAGCGAATTAGCCAATTCGTCTGTAAAAGATTCTATACAATAGTTCTAATATTATAATCCAATTATTAACTAGAAAGAGATGACCATTTTAATATATTAATATAATTAAATATATTTTCATTTTTCTAATGAAAACATTTCAACCAAAGCAATACGCATGATATATACATCGTGAAATACCCATAAAAATAAATTTTTTTGATTGTCAAGACACAGTCCAATTCAATAAAACTCATTTTTATTACAATTAAAAATATCTACCTAATGTGAAGAGATTTATTTTAAAATGAATATGTTTGGAAAATTTGCAGAAAATATGCGAATTACATTATGCCTGTTTATAATCAGGGTTAAATTTTTCTTTCCCTGTTAAAAGTGTGGACAGAACGTGCTAAGAACAGAACTGCATTATGAAGAAATTAAGAAAAAAAAGAAAGTCTAATTGGCCAATACAATACAAAGAGATCACATTGGGCGATGTATGAAAGATGAGAATTAAGGAGCTGCAAATAATGAATAGCATATTTTATCCTAATTTTAAGAAGAAACACACAATAGGAGGAAATATTTTAAAATTTAAACGCTTCGAAAAATATCATAAATGTTTACTTAAGAATAGTTAAAAGATGAAAATAACTACCAGGCATTGAGTATCAGTTTCCATCATCATGGTAGCGCACCTCAATACAAAATGATTTATTGCCAAAGTTGGCTAAACGAAACCTACAAGTGGTCCGTTGATGAATATTTTTTTGAAAAGTGGTAATTTTGAATTTAAGTAAAAGTAAAATTTTATCTAGAAACTTTAAAGCTGTAAGCTAGTAAATTAAATATTTACTCAATATTCTTGCCCTTACTTGAGATTGCTGTTAATTACACAATTATATTAGAAAACATTTATGAGACAACCATGCAATGATTCACATTTGATACAAATTTAAGTTAAGTGAAATCGGCAAATATTGAATTTTGCTAATTGAGACTACCATCAAATCTGGATGGTTTTCAATATGCATAAAACATTTTGAAATAATTAGTTTGTCATAAAAATATGTTACGAAAATTGAATTCAGCGTCCTATGAAAAATAATAGAAATAAAATATACGACTGAACATGCCGTTCCCCAAAATTTTCCTTCTCATTCCAAGGTAAAAGCGTCTTATCAAATGCAAATCGCAAGAATGAGCAAAATAGATAAAACCTTTTTGGCAGTACGTGGATATGCATCTGTTTTCCGTAAAATTGAAATACGAGTTCAAAAGTTGTCCCTGTATTAATTATCGCATAACTGATGAAATTATGGTACCTGAATAATATGAAAATGATTTGAACCCTATGAATTTACGAAATTTTCAAATTATTCAGTTTTTTTATAGAACGAATACTTGCTTGCTCATAGGATAATTTCACCCATAACTTTTATAGTAAATGAAAGACTACGTAAGTTAAAATTAAATACTTTAAAATATGTTAAGAATTGTTTTCTATTTTACTCGAACTGGTTACGTAAGATAAGTAATTTCGATCTGATAGTCGATTTTTGTTTTTTTTATTTGACGCATTAAAAATGTAAAAATCATAATAAATAAATATAAAAACGAAAATGGTTTGAGCAAATATGTAGCCCCATTCGATTTTACTCAAGCAATAAATGAATTTATATTAGCAGAAAAAACGGTTATGAGATAATATCATTAAAGAAAACTTTATGTATCTTTAAACGAAAATGACTGAAAAGCTGTGCAAGGAAAAATTTTGACCGCAACCCAAACCAACAGTAATATACTTAAATGTATTTAACTGTACAGCCGTTAAAAGCTTGGCCTTGTTTTCAATTTAAGTTTTGCCATATTGTTATGACAGATTAATTTTAATTTAATATATTGAGTGAATCACCTTTGATTTCCATTTGATTCCATTCATAAAGTTGTCACGAAGTTTAAGGGTTTCATGGTACCATCGTCCTTTTTTATACTAAATTTTGGTTAGTATACCTTGAGCCATAATTTTTTGTCGGTGTTATCCGTGAAATATTTAATAATCAATAACAATTATATGTCGGTCCGATGTGTGCGTGTATATGTGTGGTTCGTGTGTGCGTGAGCTTGTACGTGTGCGTGTGCTTGCGAGCGTGCGTGTGCGTGTGTGAGCACGCGTGCGCGCGCCTTTGTGTGTGTGTGCGCGTGCGTTCGTGCGTGCGTGTTTGTGTTTGTGTGTGTATGTGTATTTTGTAATGCAGCAATTGGTCTTAGAAAATATATTACGTAATGAAAAAGATGAAATTTCCGTAATAAAATAAGTTTATTAAAAGTTTAAATGTATATTATTCAATTTTAGCTTTATTCTTCTTAATATTATTTTCTTGATAGAATGGTAGTAATCATGGGATGCGTTCAATCGTAAAACCATGCCTCTCGTTATTCTTCTCTATGGTTGTGTAGGAAGAAGAAACTTTACAATAATACATTATGTAACCAATTTCTTAAAATATTCCGGTAGCATCAGATCATCCATAAAACATTATTTCTGCTACCATAAGATAAGTCATAAGACATTTGTTAAAATAATGACATACAAAACTGGGTTCATTTACTTGATAATAATTACTTGAGGATATAACAAATTTATAAGATAGATCCGTTTAAATTATTATCAAATAAAAGGCATAGAGTAACAAAAACAGTAAAATTGTTCTCCACGGATATTTTTGAAACTCAGTTTGCGGTTACGATGACAATGTGAAGACAGTGTTGTAAGACTTGATTCTTACTTTCAACCAATACTTAGATAATTAAAAAAATTTTAAACAATTTTTTTCTCGTAAAAAATAACGAGAAATGTCATTACCTAGGAATTTCGAAATCATTTTTTTTCTTAAACTATGTGTACCAAATAAAAGATGAGAACAGATTATATTAGAAATTACTTAAAGGAATATTGAAAATGACAAGGTATAATTTTCGTTTGGATATTCATAAGGTTGTCTTCAATGACAGTCATCGTAAAATATATAATATTTCTACTTATAATTACTTATTAAATTATAAAAACCACTGAACAAAAATACTGAGAATATATTCTGCACCTACTGGTAACCTTCACTCTCTCCCTATCATAGTACTTTTATCTTTGAAAAGACCAGTTTGACGTTGGTCTTTTGTCGTGGGTCGATGGCTGTCTCAATGTTAAAAAAATTTACAGAATTACCATTTAATATCAAAACTCTACAAAGGCCATAAATGTATATGTTTCATAATATGACACTAGGTGTGTTCAAAGATGTAGAGTAATTTGAAAGATAAAATAAAAAAATCAGTGAATGGTTTAATAATGTGTTGATAATAACATTTTTCGCTGGATCGCATTACGTATGAACCCAAATGAAACGCGGACGGAAACAGCAAAACCATGTTCGCACTAGTACTTTTACGGCAAAAATGTACACGTAATTATGAACAAAGACATGGTATGTAATCGAAAGAGTCGATATTATACTCGAGAGTAGAATCAAAAAAATAATTGATAGAAAAGTATCGATATTCTAAAATCATACATTTACAAAAATTTTACATTATTACATAAATTATGATCGTGTAAATACGAAATTACATTCGTCACATAACTTTTACAATGTCGAACTTCATAAACTAAGTCCTTCAGTTATTTTCATTAACTGTTTTTTACCAATTGTTGTTCTTTGCGTTTTTTATAGTGGAATGCATAGTTATAACGAGCCATAAAATAATAATTACCACTTTAAAGAAACATTTATAAAATATTAATGAAAAATATATAATACCTATTCCAATGTATCATTTTAATAAAAAGCTCAGAAGGTATTTAAAATATTCCTTGAGATAAAATCCAACAATAGTTCATGTTTTAGCTTAACAAGTTTATTGGAAAAATAGGTTTATGTAGCACCCTCATAATTTATTTTTTTAATTGCCTCAGGGACAATTAAAGGCTAGAGTGTAAAAACTGTATCTATTGCCTTTTCATAATAAACCCTATAATCGAGATACAATATTTTGAAAACACGTATATCTTTGGGGCCATTACACTGCACTTATTACGCAAGACCCCCTAAATACGATTTTATAATTCAATACAAAACGCGTATCCTTTTTGAATTTTCTTTTTCTTCAGGTAAATAAGCATAAATAAATCCAAGATATAAGAGTCCGTATTTTTCTGCCATTTTCTTTAATTAAATAGGTTCAATAAAAATAATAAAAGAAATATTTGAAATGAAACGAAAACTAAGTTTAGAAAAATAATACCATAGAAAATGGGATCAATGACATTTACTACGAAGTCAAATTTACACTCTTAGCCAAAATAGAGTTAGGAAAAAATTAGTTTTTCCACATTATAGTTGAAATGGATTTTTAATTATAATTACTTTCATTTTAAAGAGATTAAATGTATTTGTTGAGCATCTTTGAAACTCTAAATTACATTAGTTGATAATATCACAACACATTTAAATATACAATACGAGTACATGACAGAAAAATTGATTTTCTTACCTCCCCAGAAAATAAAATCATATGAAACATTGTAAATAGTAAAGAAACCAAATACATAGTGTTCGTAATGAAACCAAATACATAAATTTATTTGTAATACCGTGCAATATTTTCTCAGTGGAACTTGGTAAACTGCTTCATTCGCAAATAGTTTTATTAATTTATATTTCTTATTTCTTCATTTGAAAAAAATACGCCAAAGGAACTGATGATTAGAAACATATATCCTTAACGTTGTTAGCAATCCATATTTTTAAAGTTGTTCTTTATAATTAAAAAAAAAGGAAAAATTTGTTAACATTTGAGATGCTTTTTCTAGACTTTCGATATATCATTTTGCCTGTAATAATTAATTATTTTAATAAAAACTCTCTCTCTGTAATAAAAATATTCACCAAGGAAGCCATTTAATTACGTAGACCACTCTACCGTTCAAATAATAAATCGACTCGTTTCAGATGCTATATTCTGACGATGCTTAAAGATTCCCAAGTAAACACGCCAGTTCGATACTCCGCGGTTTCATTTCATTGGCGGATATTTTTATTTCTTCGTTTTCCATCTGTTCATATTTCGTTTCCTTCAATATGTGTAGCGCAATCGTTTCGTAGAGTCTGTGGCGTCTACTGTCAATATTTGCCACGTACCGCGTAAATATACCTTTCATAATATTGGAAAAAAATTATAAATGCATCCGATATGAACATGTGGTAACGATAAATCAATAGGTAAGTTTACTCGAGGACTGAGAATGTGGCTATTTTGAATAGTAGAAACAGAAGATAATAATTTTCAACTCATGGCATATCCCTTTTTTACTATGAGTATTTTTTCCCCACGAGTACTTTTACTGAGACCTCAATGATTATTTTCGGTATATTTTTGCGGATGTCTTTGCAATATTCCTAGGGTAAAATTTCAAGAAATGTGAATAAGCAGTCAAAGTATCTGATGCAAAAAGGAAAAAAAATGACCATTTATGCATCAAGTATATCTTCTAACTCACGCCAGAAATTTCGCCTCGATACATATTTGTAATTTCATAAACAGATAACACCACTGCAATATTAATAAGTACCTAAAATATATTGTTGTTTGTTTACATTTATTGAATGTGATGAATCATGTTTCTACCGCTAAAAGCTTTCAAAATTAAATATATCAAGTAGACTTTGAAAAGTAAGACGTATTGTGTTAAAAAAATAAAAATATTTAATTCAATGCTTTCACTATGAACAATGCATACATTTAAATGTTATAGAATTTATTCGCAACAAATATGTTTACTATAATTTTCTACTCTAGAGGTCATTGAGTACTTCAAATTATATATATGACTATGTTTATTATATAAATCGAAATTGTACAAAAACTCATAATGGAAAAAATGAGATTTCGCTAGGTGTTTTTTTGTATTTATTACCATACTATTACTTTCTAATTTCGACTGAAATAAATGCAATTGGATCAACTTTAGTATTAATGACAAAAAAATATTAAAACAAAGTATCTTGAGATCCAAATGTTTATGTATACGTATATGTAAGAAAATAGATCTTTAGGTTTTTATATAAGTTTCATCTATACTTTGTGAATTAAATAAATACTGTGCTTAAGGAAGGGATATGTACCTATACACATCTATACCCAATCAGCATGCTTAATAGTCAAAATCGCCATAAATGGGATGGGGATGAGTTTAATATTTATGAGATCTTATTTTTTTATGCATATGTTTAATCCATAGAGCAATACGCAACATTTTAATCTGGTCAACAATCTATGCTTATTGATATAAGCATTTACTCGTGTTTCTGTATTCCCCGTTATCTGTATTCTTATATTATATAGAAAACAAAATAAAATTGTTCCAATTCTATACTTCAAAACTGTTTCTTATATATCTGAGAAAACATTCTGTTGGATTGGTTATAATTCTCAATAGATCTTTTCTATCTGTACCTCAATTTATTCAAATATATTGGTATCCTTTTGATCCTTAATAAATACATTAATATTGCTATCATACATATAAAATTACAAAGAGAGTCAATTATATTAACAAGAAATTAATAGTATAGTTGCCATTTAGTCACGGTACTGGTAAGCATTATTACATCTCAATTTATTTTCTATTCGATTTAAAACTTAAAATCACGGTCATAATCAAGCTTATGAATATATAAAAATATATGTCATACAGCCCATTTTATACAAATCTGTAAACATTTATGTGTCAAAACTAATATGCATATACGAATTACATATTTGAAGGGACATTACGGGGATACTCCCCGTTTTCAATTATTTTTCAAAGGTTTTTTTGTCCAATTCCTACTTTTTACTTATAACTATAAAAATTGTCATTTATGATGTTATATTCTTTTACAATGCCATGTAATATCTAAAAATACCTTTCCACCAAAAAAAATATGAAAATATGACTTTATCAGCGAAGCTTGTTGCCCAATGACACTTCAAGAAATTTTATGGAACTCAATGTTGATATAACTTTTCTAGGAATTATAATTTTTCTGTTAAGCTGTAACAGTCGTTTCTACCAATGAATAAAAAGCTAATTCAAGAGCTTTTTCTTTTTTAACATTGCATATACGATTATTCCCGGCGAATAGAGGTCGTATCCGGTATGTAACAAACTTACTCGCATATACCATTACATGTTAAAATAGCATAAAAAATTATCCGCCTAGTCTCTATAACGTTATTTCTAACAATTATTAAAAAAAATTATAACTTACATTATGGATAATTAAGGCCTAATACTAGTCCTTAGGAATACTAATTATCTAATTACTTGACTGTGACTTTAATTACACCAATTCTGTCAATTGGTTGAAATTATTAAAGCAGCCTAGGCATGTATTAATCCATCTACTAGTATGGACGTTACATATTAATATCGTAGTAGTTTAAACTAGTAATTTCTGGCTTATTATACAAATTTTACTGTTATCCATTTTAAACCTGTTTCACTGCTAAATACAAGAAATCTATATATTAATAGGAGAATAGAAAACTTTGGACGTATTTTCAAGAAAATTGCGCGCATGGAAAAGTATGAGATTTGGTATAGTTAAAGTTTATATGGAGAATGATTGTAGGAAGTTAATTTTATAAATATGTAATATTTGCCAATAATACATTAAATTATGTATTGTAATTACATTAAGATATTTATTGTTCACGTTCAACAGTAAAAGATTCATTGTTCACGTTCATACTGTCAATGTTATACACATAATAGTCTAGAGGTACACCCTGTGACAAAAAACCTCATATAAGTACAGAACCCTCAATATAAGTACAGAACTCGATACGTATTATATATAACGTTATAAGGATAACCAATACAATTTAAATTACGTATATGATCGAGATAAGTTGAGATTGCTACATTTATTTTAATTTACGCCTAAATAATACGTTGTAAAGTAACATGTTGTAAAATATAATTGACCGTAGCTACATATTTGTAAATACATGTGACAGGTATAAGCTACATTTTTTTGGACTCATTTTTAAGTTTCAAAAATACGTAGCTGATTTAAGCATAGCTAGACAGGTGCGCCTTTCAACTATGGCATTAACAGTATTACCTAGTTTATGGGCTGTAAAAATATCTTCTATATCTTTAATCTTACATACATTTATATAATATTTCAATACTGCTTTAAAATTTTCGTTACAATTTATTACGTCATCAATATGGTTTGTCAATATATGCTAAAAGACCATAAGGAAAGATATACGCACACTAACCCTTGTTTTTCTCCATGTGTCGTTGTTTCTTTTTCATGTTTTTTTTCATCCGTGCATATAATGATTGTATTCATTAGAATTATTTAATGAAAATAAACCGTGTATAGTTTCAAATAATTATTTATGTTTGGAATTGAAATAACGTCCAACCTTTCATAACCTTAACAGTATTAAAAAAAGCTCAACCAGGTCAGTTTTCACATTCGCATAGAAAATATTGATACAAAGCTTACCACTTTGCAAAGGTGTATTTGATATTACTTCTTATCGTAATTTTAGTTTCAAAATTATTCAGATCAAATTTATAATTTCAACACGAAATTGAATGTAAAAAGTTATGTCAAAGCGTTATCTCTGCGAGACAAATATAAATTAAAATTATTCTAAAACGATTTAGGTACCAAATTCAGAATGTTACTTTCAAATTTATTACTTTCAAATTAAAAACTTGGAATATTGTAACACGTAGGCAATTAATTCAGATTTTTTAAAAGACATCAACATTAATATAAAGAGGTTTACTTAAATCAAAGTGATTACAGTCAACTCTTGAAGATTGACAACCATTGCTTCGATTATTACTTAGCCGAATTAGTTGTGTTAAGAGGTAAAGGCGTGATTATATTACTATCATTTTGTTCTTTAATTTAGTTACTTTTTTATTCCTTTCTTATGAAAGTGCAAATATTTCACTTGAGAAATAATGTACAAGCAAAAAATAACTCTCTAGTGTAATTACCACTAATAATTAATTAAGACCGTTAAATAATTTTTAAGTATTTGTTGAATATTCCATTCATTTACAATTACGTCGAATTATCTCAAAGTATGTGGTTGCTTTTCCGTAAAAGAATAGGTAAACCGCGTGCGTCGAACAGAGAACTGCTATCGTGATACTGTCGTTGATATGGTGTTATAATGTCTTGATGCGGACGCATAAAGTAGCCAAATGTTTTTGTTACGACGTGATTTTTGCATTTATTTTTTCGGTTTGTATTTCCCAACAGCTTCCATTTATTCTTTAATGCAGGTAAATCTTTTTTAATACACTACTTCAATTGGAATGCAATAAATGAATAGTTTTTTTTTCTGAAAACTGTTCTGCCAGCATCTTGTATCACATTGATGATTTTAATTTTTATAAATATCCCAGATATATAAATAATTGTAATCATTCACCTAGCGTAACTAAAACCACATTTAACGACATTTTTTGTTTTTTTTTTCGAAACTTTATACCATCAGGTTTAAACTATAAAATTTGAACTAGAAAAAGAATTTACCAGGCATCATACAATAATTATACAAATATTATATATGACATATGACATATATGGCAATAAATCATATGAAGAGTATATGCCAGATAATTTAACAATATTTAGAAGCAAGGTAGTGCTACTTGTTTCCGAAGATAAGCGTCTAAAATTGGCGAGATTATTTTCAACGTACTGGTATCTATGATGAAACATTCTCACCAATAGTGAAGCACTCAACACTGAGAATATTGTTTGCCTTGTATGTATAATTAAATTAAGATATTACTGGCTTTCATGACAAGACTGCAGTTCTTAACGGTCCCTTAAAAGAGAGATTTTATGTATCTATTCCTTACGGTTAGTGGTATGTTTCTGAGGTCTCATGTTTAATAAAATTATTGTTGTTGAAAAGGGATATTCTTTATTTTAAATGGTCCTCTAGTGCCTGTATCAAAGATGAAGTGATTATTTTTTAAGTGAGTGATAAAAGAAAAGTAAACTTGAACCAAATTTATTAATAAGACACTTCAAAGTTTAAAAATAAAGTTGGAAAAGTTTGTGTTGATGTTTTCTTAATTTTAAATAACGAACAAGTTAAAAGAGGTGCTAAACTCTAATTTTCAGATTAAGGAACTGGATTCTATAGAGTAATACTTAACTATGAGGATTATTGCAATAAATTATGTTAGGACAGTTAATCGAAAGAAGTACGTTAATAAATTTCTAACTAAGACTTGATATAGATGGCTTTAAAATTAGGGACTCTCTCAGTAAAATGACTAAATAAATATCACAAAAACAACCTCTCGTAAAACAGATTTTCCATACCAGCTTGGCAGGAAGCCGATGTCTCGATCAGTATTAACAAAGCCTGACCTTACTTAAATTGTTAGAAATCTAAGTCAATTTTATAATAGTTTATATTCTAATAAGCAATATAAATTCATGTATTAATTAGGCATTGTTTTAAATGAGTTTTTATTAATGCGCATTTAACAATTTAATATTTGATAAGAGGGTGTAATAGCTTATCAAAATATTTTTTCTTACAAAGCATTCATTCTTTATTGGATAATCAACGTGATTTGATATTTATGACTCTCTCTCCAACACTACAATTTTCTTTTATTTACTGTTTAGACATTCTTTTAATGTCAACATTAAACTGTTCAATATACTCTATAATTCATCATAATATCTATATTGGAAATTTATGTATTTCTCATCTCATTTACGGCACGAAACTTTCAAGCATTTTAACAATAGATAATCCTTCCAGAAATGTGTCTTTTAAAAAAGACATCTAATCTAAGCTCTTAGCACCATTTACGTATGTGAGCGTAGGAAACGACATTACCTACCTACATGTCCTATTTACGGTCTAGGTTTCAGGACATACCTTGGTAAATTCAAAATTTAATTTGTAGTTTGAGAGCAATAAAATTCATTGCCGATACGTATTGCGCCGCAATTGTAGGTACAACAGATAGCTCTGAATCGATATTCGATTTGAAAATTTCGTCGAGGTACCACCCGCCCCTGACTCAGTTACTTCTACTACTCACTACTCAGCTCAGCGACTCAGATCTTCTTCATTTATGATGTTGTTAAAAGTTGTTAAAAAAAGTACTAAATGTATTTTTATTAAATATCACAAAGTATTTTACAACTGTCATATGCGGTTTCATTAAATATCATTCCGATATCCAAAATTGTGACATTATCCAATTAATTTGCGCACGTAACATTTGCCCACAAAACCAATGTAGCGCTTTACTTTCTACGGCGAGTAATATACTCGCCGTAATAATACACTCGCGTTGTGTATTTGTTTTTGTGTGTTTTATGTGTTTATTCACGTCGCTCTACTTCTGGGTAAAGTGGCTGCATGCGCTTGAAAAGAATAGGACCGCCTATTCCACTTCACATGTATGATGCACGTAACTCTGTTCAAACATGGTAACGCGCACCGAAAACATTCAATAGATAACGACACGGATTCGTTATGAAGATTTTTACTACATGCTTATTTTATGTTTACCCTTGATTTAGATGGATAATGTTATAATTGCGTAAATTGATAATTCTTCTGTAATTAAAAAAAAACATTAGCATTTTATAGATTATCTCAATGTGTTAGAAGATATTGATAATGCATTTTTGTAGGATGTATATAATCAGTATAATTTTTATGCTTCAGTTTACTATTAAAAAATTCCAACTCTAGTAGAGATATAATTCCGAAATCATATACGTATTGTTACATATTATTTTATTATTGCTTAAATATAATATTATAAGGGCTGCTTATTTTACACTTTTATCAAATATTTATATGAAATAAAATGGTAATGAAGCTGCATTCATAACAAAAAAAATTACTTGAAGGAATTTATTGAAAATTTGTAATTTAAAGCCCTAGAGAATTGATTAACAACCCTAATGAAAATTTTTGCCCTATTCCGCAGAAGGGTCACAAACAGGAAACAATAATCATAATTCCTGTAATTTATCTGTTGTTGGAAACAAAGAGATACTATTCTTTTTTAGCATGCGGATACAAAGTCGTCTTATTTACAATATCAACACGACTTTTACATCTGTTTGGTTATTGAAATTGATAATGCGTTTCAAATTATGATAAGTAGAAAATTGTCCTTACATCTTAGCCTTTTTTGAAACATGCGTAAAAGTGAATATACTGCGGTATTTTTAAGTTGTTGAAAGAAATCAGAATTAACAAAATACACGCTCTTTAAAATTAGACGAAATTTTAGACAGTAAAGTAAAAGTGATATAATAAAAAATTCAATTGTCTTTATTCAACCACTCATGACCACTGGGATATTAAATGTTATTTATATGTGCTATCAATGATAGTGTTGAGAACAATCATTCTGTAATTCGTTTGTTTTATTTTATTAATTTATTTCATTTACGGATTAGACGCCGTATTGCAACGGCGTTCTGCTAGTATCGCTCACATTTCGATGGCCGATCGACAACGATGTTTAAAATAATGGCAGAAACTGAGCTCACATACATGCTTCTAGCCTCTACATTAAGTTATTCTCTTGTCTACAATATTTTTTTTTACATACAAATGCTTACATTATCATTGTAGTACACGTAAGTGCACACACATGTTTCAGTAAATTTATCGCGGTGTACAACTTAATGAGGAACTTTAAACGTTTGAAATTGTTCACTACAGTCAACTCCAGTCAACACACTCTAGAGTAGACATTATTCTTAGTCTTAGAAGCGGAAACGCTGTGGAATTCCTAAAATTTCCTAGCTTTATATTGTACAATTGTTTGGGTCTATCTCGTGTAACCTAGTGCAAGGGAAAAGAAAATAAATTGTAAGTTTCGTAGATATATAATAGTAATATAAATCAAAGTTGGCAATTTATATTTTGCTTGAATCATGGTAATATTAATTTAAATTATTTGTGTTCTTTTATGTGATAAAAATTATTAAATTATTGTAGAAGTTATCGGCTAAAATTATTATAAATTCAATTCAAAAAGTTGTATATGGTTCAAAACCTAAATGAAAGCCAGGATTAACCTTTTTATTTCTACTAATTACCGGAGCTGATGCTAAAAATTTTAGAATTCCTTGTTAGACATTAAAATGTTATACAGCATTATGTTTTAATAAAAATATATTCTCGTATTTTATTCTAATAGAAAGGCGTCAGAATTGACTATCGTCATTGTCTCGTTTATTTACTAAAATTGCTTCATTTATATTCTTCTCTTTTTAATAATAATTCATAAAAAAAATATTGTGAAGACACTTAATCCACGCAATCCTCCAATATGAACGATGTTAGAATACTTTAAATTTAAGTGCTTAAGTAAGTCATTATCCTCTTTCGATGATTCTTCGGAGTAATTCCCTTCATCCAGTGAAATGGTCAGTTTCAATTCGATATTTCTTCGTAAAAAAATAAGGAATAAATTCTTCGCCATTTTATTTGGAAATGCTTCTTTAGCAGTTTGCTGACGACAATCTGTTTGTTTTTCTTTACGGGCATAATATTTGAAAATATCTGTGAAATAATCATTTGCATAATTGTCTGGCGCTGAAACATATTCACGAGTTTAAATTACTTCTGTACAGAGTTTGCCACCTCACGATGTCTCTTAGGTCTTGGTAAAACAAATCTTTTGCATTTCTTGAGTAACGTTTACTAGAATGTCGTTAATTTAACATTGTTTAAGGCTTTGTCGTTATAATAAAGAGACCAGCCTTTTCAGAATCTATTCTGCTTCTAATATCTTTTATTCGATCAAAATAGAATTTTGGTACCAATATTTTTAATTTTTTTCTTATTATTCGAAATCTTAAATCAGCACGATAAAATTAATTTTCAGTGATAGAAAACAATAGATTTATAGTTTTATTTTTTCGGTTATTGTATAACTATTTTCCGTAGGTACTTTTCAAATGAAATTGTGCTTTGGCCATCACATCCGCTTGAAACCAAAAAATATAAATCCACAATGATCATTTCATTGAAGCAGCAATACAAAACACCAGCTTCTAAACTTTAATATTCAGAAAATGCATCGTCATTTAATGAATAAAAGATACATGATCTTTTGTTAACAATAGTGTAAAATAGCCCACCATTATGATCAAGTTATGAAAGTAGTAGTAGCGACTGTAATACATGCACATGCACATTGGAATTGAACACTTTGCCAGGAATACTTTTTTTTTTGTAAATTAAGGGATATTATTTGCCTTAATTTTATGTACTTAATTAATAATTCTTTTATAACAATCTATTTGTGACTTAATTTTCTCCCTCAACCCTAAATTATTGAGCGTGCATCGCCTTTGAAATCTCAAAATCAATGTCAGAAAATTTATCAAAAAAAAACATTGAATTATATTGTTTTAACGTTAGATTACGGTACGTTAGATTATAAAGAAGAGTACGGTACGTTAGATTATAAAACCAAAAATATGCCCAAATTTCTAAATGTTTAGATTAAAATGTACTTTTTATTCGATGGAATACTATAAGTATTCTAAATCTTGAAATCCAGTGGCAATAAAATGCTTTCCCTACTTTAAGTATTTTGGAATCCAGTAACTATACAATTCTTATCCTACTTTAAACACTTTGGAAAAACTAACCTTGATCCAACTTGTTGAAAATCCGCCCATATAAACAACTTTAAACAACTTTATTTATTGAATATATTTGGCGTTAATTTTGTAGAAATTCATTATTCACAATTAAATGAAACTACGTGATGTAGTATTATTTCTGCTATCTTTAATTTCTTTACCACGACCTAGGTTTCGTTGTACACTTCAGGTGGGATATTAGCAAAGATCTTTGCTAATATCCCACCTGAAGATGTTGTAATACAACGAAACCTAGGTCGTGGTAAAGAAATTAAAGATAGTAGAAATAATACTACATCACGTAGTTTCATTTAATTGTGAACAACTTTATTTATTAATTCCCCATTTAGACTAGGCTTATGATATTTTTTCTTTAAATGTTTAATTATTAGGTTATATCGTTCCCAACATCTATTAAAATTAATCTGGATTTTATATGTTTTCAAAGTAAGCTAAGCTATATAATTGATGCAACTCGCAAAGCGACTACATTAAAAAATATTGTAAGGTAAATTTCAGAGAAAGTAGAACGCGCCCAAAATTTGCTAAACATTTATTATGCAGATCTTACTTCCAAATCCGCAACATCCGAAAATAATCAATTATGATTCACGAATGGAAAAATCAAGTGGTGTTGTTTATGAAATACTTGATTTATATTTTACTAATGCTATTATTGAATTCTTTAACTATACCAACAATGTAAACATTCTTTCTTATAAAGATATTAATTCATTTTGCATATACTGAAATAGATTTCATGCACTTCTAGCTACCGTATCATCTTGAAACTTGACAGTTGTGTGTAGTTCTGATGACAATACAATAAAGTGGTATTATCGTACTAATTCAGTGGAATAGAACTTGAAGTGAAATACTGAACTCGATAGGGTAATAACGTATTTCTGCTTCTAATTATTGTATAGGCAGTGGTCTAATCATGACCACAAACCTTTGCTTCTGGGCCAGTATACCCAGCTCAAAGTAGAGTAAAAGTTCTTTCTTGACTTTAGATAGAAGAATTGGATTGTACTAAGCGTACACAAAAGACGCCTTGTAATACTGATGCATCGGCAGTTATGTTAAGGGTGCGCGCCCAGTCGCCCATAGACACGGAAAAATGAGACCCACCTCAAACTAATCAAATATTCTATGGAAGTTTTTATTAGTACTCCGTTAATAATTCAGAAAGTAGTTCTCAGTGTAATATAAAATTAAAAATAAATTAATAGTTTCAGAAACTATGGAAAACACGCCTTCGAAAATACTGCAATAAAAAGCAAAAAAAATATTACTTAACCTGTTTTCTCTGTCTGATATGTACAGACTTTAGTAAGACATGTTCGTTATTAATTATAATATTTGAGTAAATGCGTGGGCTTTTTTCAAAAATAACAGTTGCTTCTCAAATGATAACTGAAGCATTGCTTATCGATTCTAATTAATAAATTAAATTGAATGTGCAATTTAAAAACATTTGTATATATGGATTTTAAAATGTTGACCAAGATCTTAAGAAAAAATAAAGAAATTTAAGTGTGAATGCGGAGATTTCAAGATAATTAAATACGTAAAAGAGAGGACATGTACTTTATATTAACTACATAACTGATAAGTTACTGTCACTGTTTTTGGTAGAGGGGGTAAACCCTAATGTTTGTATTTTGTAAACAATATTTGTCCTCAGAATTTGATGCTAGGATGATAGCTACGAAAATAATATTTACTGCAGTTTTATATGTAAGTTCTTAAGTTCTACAGCAACATTTTTGGATATCTTTTAATAATATTTAAATATACAGTCTTTCATCTTTTCACGCGTAGTGGAGTTAAAATCGAATCTCCTTTCAATTTGTAAGATACATACTTCAAGGATTTTTACAAAATCGGATTAATTTTGCGTAAATTTTTGTCCCGATTTTTACTAACAAAAAACCCAAGTTTTCAATTATCATATATTATTTTTACTAACAAAAAAAGGTAAGTTTTTAATTATATTAAGACACGTAGAATTAAATTGTAACGATATTACCAATATGAAAATATGTTCCTATTAGGAAATAATTCATAATTAGAAATATTTTGTTTGTACGCGCAGAATATATTCCCCATTTTCAAAGTATGTTATCATTTTTCTTTTTAATCAATAAAGTAAGCAAAGGAGTAATTAGACTTTTCTACGAATTTTTAAACTTTTTTTATTAAATTAAATAATTTCAGTCTAATAAATAAAAAAGGATAAAATACTCCTCTATAATAATGATACTGACATACTCATAACTATTAAGTTATTAGACACATATTTCTCTTATTTAGCAATCATAAGTAGTAAATTTAAGGAAATGAAAATTAAAATATACCCCAATATTTGTTTATCCTGATTAATCCCAGCTCAACAACCAATTTGGTAATACGAAATTTTAAATCCTTCTTGTTTGTTGTATGTACTATGTATATACTTCCACAATTAATGTTTGTAATCTACGTAAGATTTGAATATTTCTTATTTACAACTAAAATCATCTAGTCTTTAAAATAAAAACGTATTTTATTATTTTACATACAGGAAACGTAAACGTAACGCCGATAACGTAACCGCGTTTGTCAAAGCCGTAACCGCAGTTGTCCTGTTACGTTTTTTTCCATGGTTCGATCAAATTGGTTTCAAATTTTGATAAAAGTACTCGTTTTCTTTGAAAATAAAGCACCATATTTACCAATATAATATTGCTAGCTTAGACAATTAAATTAAAAAATATCAGACAAAATGTTAATTTTGTCTGATTTTCCATCATATTTATTAAGGGAACGATAGGAGTAGGATCGTACTAAAAATCGTCAGTCGAGAGTACAAAAGTGTAAGTATTTCAAATTCTCATGATGGCATGAAAATTGACACAGAAGAAGTCATAGCCATCAAGAAGATTCCATAGTTCTTTCCATATCGTTGGCATCCACACCTCATGAGACTTCTTTGTCCATACTACATTACACACACTGCATTAGCATTTACAGCACTTTGGGAATAAAATATGCAAAAACAATGAAATCTTCTGGTCCTCCATTTGCAAACTAAGTATGAAAAATATGCATTTCTCACAAAACTTAATAAAATAAAGAAAATATTGCGTAAAATTAACGGCCAGCAACTGAATTCAGATCTAAGTATGGTTTAAAATTCTTACTTATGAATTTTAAATATGGTATAGTATTCAATTTGTTAGAGGAGTCATTCAAATTTTACTGACACCAACAAGATATTTTTTTCTTGTGTTGAATTGTGAGAGAAATATTGTATTCCTTCAACTCTATCATAAGTAGCTCTTTTATCGCCCCTCGTGTAAATACACAACTTTCTTAATTTTGTGTATTCATAGTTTTTATATTTTTAATAATACACATTTCAACTCCGATATTTATTTCATATTTACTCGGAAAAAAATGACTCATATTTAACATCTGCTTTAATTAAATTGTTTTTGTGTATATTAAATGTAGATGGTTTGATGGCTGCTGTTTTAAGCGTGGAATTATATTTCATAATATAAAAGTCTTGTAACAAATTTGTAATAATAATTAGCTATATACACATATATCCTGACACTAGGTTGTATTTTTCCGCAGTGAAATTAAAACATTTATTTCATAAGCTTTGACTCGCTTTAGCTAAATCGTTCTTACTTATTATCCATAATCCTGGAAATGTGACAAATGCCATTCCTAGAAGCAGTTTTACACGAAAACCCAACAAACGATTTACTTGAGTAGGAGCTTTCGAATACTAGTTTCAATTGTTTTTAAATATCTATAAATTAATAGCACTTATTCAAATTTTTCAATTAAAAATAAGGCGAAGCCTGTGTATTGTCAAAGCTTTTATCCTCTTAATCAATCTTAAATAATATCTATTAAAATGTTATGCATGACAAATAACAACTATTATAAAATTGATCATAAGCATGTTTAATTGCTATGTTTAAAAAAAGTTGAAAATTATTAAAGTTACATCTTAAAATCTTGACCACGCAACAAATTTTTATAAAAGAGCCAATAAATAAAAAACAAAGAAGGAAATATGTATGAGTATCTTACGTAGACGACATTCCGGATTGAAAAAAAAACTTCATAGTATATCCTACGTTAATGTGAAAATTATATTTCAAGCCTAAATTAAAATTAGTAACGTAAACTATAAAATTTCAACTCTTTGTATAACGATATCACTAAGGTAAATACAAAAGGCAATTAACTTGGCCTGTAACTAACATCCAAACCTCTACGTACTCGTGCTGCATAATAGCACTCACTAACTAGCAACAATGGCTTTGTACTGTCCCAGTTCTTCTATAAAACATAGAATCGCACGTTAATATTCCACATGATTTGTATCCCACGTTAATATTCCACACGTTGGAATATAACGGTATTGCTCTTATTGACAGCAAAGAACAAGTAAATATTATTTTTATAATAAAATTATTTTCTTTATTCTTTATTGGAACACGCATAGAATGAACATTAAATATTAAAAAAACAATCAATATACCTTGTACTTATGTCACCGAGTCAAAAAAATAGTTTTTAGAATGTTTGCCCATTTTTCTGTTTCTCTTTGGGTTTATGTACGCTAATCTCAGGAACGGGTTAACCGAGATTGGGTTTTCACTGGTGTATTGTAAAAAGCTTCCTTCAACATTTATTGTTTGTTTCATTCCAGTCGGCTTACAAACAAAAAAGTTATATTAATTGAAATAAAATGTGATGTTTTAGAAACGCGCTTTGTTGGATTTAGCTGAAAATTTTGTTAACTTTTGTTATTTGTTAAAGTTTATATAAACACAAAGTTAAAAAAATAATGCAAGGTTTCGGAGATATAGACATGTCCAATTTAAGTTTAACTCTCATCAATATGGTAGATCATATTAAATAGAGATCAGCTTACTGGTTTTTCACGCGTTAGTAGTAGTTAATTATATAAATCGCACCGCGAGTCATGCCGTGCCCTATGGCATTGGATGATTCACAGCGAAAGCGGGTATTCAAAAACGCACGTAGCATCTTGTTAACAGCTAGGCTCAGTAACTCAGAGTCTAGCTGGCCAGTCTCTTGAATAATCTGCGGTATTTAATAATTTGAAAATAATTAATTATAATAATTTCATATAATTTGTGAAGACTATTCTAAACTTATGTCTGTAAATATACTTATTTGGTAACTTAGACTAATATAGTCGGAAACAAATTTACATGTAAATTTCGTTGGTTTTATTGTATTTGACTATAATTCTATGTTAATAATAATTACTTCCCTCTTATATAAGAGTAGCTATAATAACTAGTGCGTTATTAAGTTGATAGAAAATTTTATTTTTATTGTGTGTTTGTAAATCTAATACATATTTTATATTTTATTATAATTAAAAATGATTGTGTGTTTTGTTTCTTGTACATTTTTTTATAAAATGTAATATATTTACAAACACACAATAAAAATTAAAACTTCTTCTAACTTAATAACGCCCTACTTATTATAACTACTGTTACGTAAGAATGAAATAATTATTTGTACACAGGATTTTAGTGAAACACAAGAAAACTGACGAAAGTTAAACGTAAAGTTTTTTTCTAACTATAATAATCTAAGTTAACAGATAAGTTTATTTACACATATACGTACAGAATAGCGTACATGAAATAGAAAAAAATAAAATTACATTTAAGTTTCGTTTATTTTATTATGTTTGATATAAATCCTTTGTTTAAAGTAACTACAGTCTTACATAGTTTTTTTTTAATTTATTGCGTATTTATAAAAAAATACCTGCATACATATTGTTTGGTTTTGGTACAAGTTTTCGCAAGATGGTTTGGCGTTAGCACTGTTAAGAACTGACTTCAACGAGCTGAGTATATTATTTTGCTGCTAATAACTTTGTTGTAAATCACTTAATGTGTTAGTATTCATTAATTATAAAATAAAATGAAAAAGGATGAGATTAACTCGATCTCAGCAGACTGAAGAAGATAATGAGGAAACACTTGCTGCAGCTCAGGAACATGAGGCCAGATAAAGTACTACAGAAACCCCAGAGTTTCGGCTGAGTTTGCGGTGTCCTCGAATGGTAGCCTCTCATAATCGGGAAACAGTGAACAGTGTGAAGCACGCTTATCCGCGGATCGACAACGGCATGCCCTATCACGCGAGTCCTACATTTACTGATAGAGAATCTTGGATAAGTTCTCAGAGAACGCGAAGCGCGTTTAACCGCCGACTGCGAAGCTCATGCACTATCACGTGAGTCTTCACTGACGGGGAATCTTGCTTATGGACTCAGAGAATTCGGACGGCGAACGGCTGGCCTTAGGAGACTAATGAAAAATGCGAAGCTCTTCTAACCGCGAATCGTGAAGCTCATGCAGACTTACGTGAGTCTGATACCTTCACTGAAAGGAAATCTTGCTTGAGACCTCAGAGAGTATGGACGGTGAACGCTCAGTCTCGGGAGAATAATGAAGAACGCAAAGCGTCTAACTGCTGAACGCAAAAGCTCATGTACTATCGTCTCAATCTGTGACCTTCACTTATGGAGAATCTTGTTTGAGCTCTCGAAGAGTTCGGAAAACTCGGTCTGGAGAGCTCGAAAGTAGTTTGGAATATGAAATACACGAAATTAACTGCTGATCGTGAAAGGTACAGTAATGGCAGAATGCGAAAATCGGCAACGGTTGCAGACAGCTAGAGAAAACTATTAACGGACCCGGCAAAGTGAAGAAAACAAATCATTAGCTGAAAGAGAAAGAATACACAATTAAATAAAACTACGTGATGTAGTATAATTTCTATTTTCTTTAATTTCTTTACCACAACCTAGGTTTCGTTGTATTACAACACCTTCAGGTGGGATATTAGAAAATATTCTCAAGAGATCTTTGCTAATATCCCACCTGAAGATGTTGTAATACAACGAAATCTAGGCCGTGGTAAAGAAATTAAAGAAAGTAGAAATAATACTACATCACGTAGTTTCATTTAATTGTGAATAATGAATTTCTACAAAATTAACGCCAAATATATTCAATAGAGAAAGAATAAGTTAAATACGGCATGATATAATAGCCAGAGTTTTTAATCCTAAGCTAAAGATGATGATCGTCCTGATTACTAAAGAAAGAGTTTTCGGTTCATCTCTTTATACAGCGTTGAGGAGCAAAATCGGGGCTTGCCATATGCCCATATACGACTGTGGTTGGAAGAAAAAACTAGGCTTGATGATATCGATAAAATAGTAAGGACTGAGTTTCCTAATCCGAACGAAGATGCCACGTTACATGAGATAGTGAAGACTAATATGGTTCACGAACCATGCATCGCTCTGAACAGAAACTCCGGTATACAAGAGAGTTGTTACTCTAAAAAATACCCTCAAGCGCTTTCAGAGCAAATGATATCAGGGGAAACGGGTATCCTCTGTACAATCGTAAATCACCTCAAAATGGTGGCTTTGCGGTTAAATTTTGGTTAAATGGTCAAGAATTTTTTTGTTTTGGATAATAGATGGGATTGGGATTCACTCGTGTTGTCCAAAATATTTCAAACTCATATCAACGTTCAAATATGCAACAACGTTGAATATATAAAACACATATGTAAACATTTTAACAAAGGAAGTGATCAAGCCACGGTTGGGGTTACAAATAATAATAATTATTAAGTTGCGAGGTTTCAATCTAGTCGATGTATTAGCTTATCTGAAGAAGTTTGGGGCATTTTAAGCTATCGATCCAAGAAAGACATCCACCCGTAATTCCTATGCATGTACATCTTGAAGATGGGCAAAGGATGTACTTTAACCCTGATAATGTGATGAAGTGTTTGGAAAACGAACAACTCTGCTTGCATTCTTTCAACTTTGTGAAACAGATGCATTTGCTATAATACTTTTATACAACGAAGTTCCGTCTTATTATACCTATAATAAAAAACAAGGTGTTTTTATTTGCAGAAAACGTGGAACTGATGTGAATAGTGAACCAGGTATTTTCAAAAAACACGTTATTGGAAGAGTTTACACCGTATATCCAAATCACTCAGAATCCTTTTACCTGCGCCTACTTTGTTTGCTTTCTACTTCGTTTACTGAGATTTGAAGGATTGATGATATTGTGTATTCTACTTACCAAGAAGTTTTCCGAGTAGGTCGCTTACTAGCAGATGATCAACATTGGGGCGACTCTTTGGTGACATTTGTTTGCAATTATGCTGGTGTTTTGTGCACTTTTAGATTTCGTAAAGTTAGGGCATAAATACCAAGATAAATTAGCTGAAGGCTTTCAGACACGCACAAGTAACTAATGACAAGGAAATTAGTGCAAGGTTACGGGAAAGTCAATTGAATCGTTGTTTGCTGGCTATTCGAGAAAAAGGTGCATCTATTGGAGGTAAATACATTTGTCAATATGATATGCCAAAGCCATCATTTGAAGATGAATATATTGTACGACGGAAATAAATTATGATCTAGTGGATTTCGCCGAAACTTTACAATCTAGTGTCTCGAGATTAACTGAAGAACAGCGTTTAATATTCGAAAGTGCCTGTTGCAGCATAGGTCATGCCTTGGGTAATATGCTGTTTATCGATACCCCCCGGTGGAACGGGAAGGCTTTTCTCAACAAAGTAATTTTGACAAACGTTCGAAGTCAAAGTAAAATTGCTCTTTCTGTGGTCTCATCAGACGTAGCAGCTACTTTTTTTCCAGGAGGAAAAACTGTCCACAAAATATTTAAGAATCGAGTTAGACCGCATAGGGAGCCCTGTATACAATATTTCAAGAAACAGTGACAAAACAAAGGATCTATGTGATTGTAACCTTATTATATGAGATGAAAGTACTATGGCAAACCGCAAAGCGGTAGACGCAGTAGAGCGGACATTATGTGATATTAGGCAAAACGGCCAACAAATGGGTGGTAGCACCGTACTATTTTGTTGTGATTTTTGGAAGACACTGCCTGTTATATAACGTGCAACAAGGGCTGATGAAATTAGAGCCACTCTTAAGAGTTCCAGTCAATACACTTCGTAATCCCTATGCATTTAACTATAAATATGCGAGCAACGACATTACCCAAGTGTTCTCTGATTTGTTCCTTGACATTTTTAATAGTACGTATCCACAGGAACAAGGAACATTTGTCTTACATGAAAACCTTTGCCGTACCGTTTCATCGATGCGATATCTCATATTATCTATGTATGGAGACGCAATGGAATTAGCAAGTTATGAAAACTCTTGGCTTTGTGAAAGAGCCATTTTGACCCCACGTAACGATCAAGCGGCGGAAAAAAATGATGAAATTCTCAGTTTTATTCTGGAAACTAATGCAGTATGTATCTCTATTAACAGAGTTATGGATCAGGAAGAATCCACTAAATATCCAGTTGAATTTTTAAATTCCTGAGTACTCCTGGACTGCCAGGTCATAAGATAAATTTAAAAGTCGACGTACCTACGGTGCTCCTTAGAAATTGAAGCCCGCCCAAACTGTGAAACGGTATTAAGGGAAAAGTGACCAATTTACAATGAAATGTGACAAAAGCAGAGATTTTAACAGGATGCGATGCAAGTGTTAGTGTTTTTATATCAAAAATTAATAAAGCCTGTGGTCAGACGCTGAGTGTTGCGTGTATAGACCTTAGTACAACCTGTTTTTCGCACGGTCAGCTTTATGTGGCTCTGTCGCCCGTTAGCAGCTTCAGGCAACTCTGCTTTAATTCCTGATAGCTGATGGCTCTACATGTATTACCTTGTACAGAGAAGCATTACTATAACTTATTAACTGTTATATTAATAAAATGACGTACAGTTAATGTAATGACGTGTATCACTTCTGATTTCTATTTTCTTATAATTTGAGTAGAGAAAGAGGGAAAAATACGTGACTACTATTAATTACAAGAAAAATTGACCAACTACCAAAATTGACGACTACTAAAACCGAAGTCCATGCAAACGAAGTCGCGGGGACTAGCTAGTGTTTAATAAAAAGCTTGTTTCTATTAGTATATATTTTCTCTGATGATGCTATGTGTCAAATTCAATCAACTGTCTATAATGATTCTTTAATTTTAAGCATAGTCTTAAAATAAATTTTTAAAATTAAAACATTAGTAAACATTTTAGTAGGAAGGCTTAAAATTTTTATCTTTTAAAATAATGTAACGTAATATTGATTGGCCACGAATCTTTAACTGTTTTATTTTAGCACTTTTAACTTGAACCGATAAATAGGGAAAGTTGCCGGAAATATTAAGATGTTTTTTTGTTAATTGGTTATTACATTGTTCCTTTCTCAGAACATAAAAAAATTTATACTTCAAAAGTAAGTTTTAAATAGATGAAAATATTACATTAATGTACCTAGATTTTTTTACCTATTTATAATTTTTGGTGTTATACGATGACTTTACCGATAAAACTTTTATTTCTTATGCACAGTAAAACTAACATTACGGTTAACTTATAAAGGTATTAATTATTTATCTATTTTGAATAATAATTTAAATAGAAAATTTCTGTCTAATTTCTGTATAGAATAAGCAAGTCAAGGTTATTCTGCCTCCATTCAGATTGAAGTGCTTTAAGTTCAATTTTGCAAATAACCATTTTCATCAGAAATATATTTTAAATCAATTGATTTTTACGCTACGTAAAATATTTTCATACATTTATCAAATTTAAAAGTACATACGTCCCAATATTTATACTGTCATATATAAATATACTACTGGGTGTAATATTGTAAAACCCTGTTTATAAGTGTATGGTAAGAAACTAGATTTTACGCTACCTATTTATTGCAAGAAAAATTTACGAATACAATCAATACCTTTCGGAAGAATTATATTTGATGTATGTCCAAGTAAAAGACTATTAACATATTTTCTAGTCAGTTAATTCTATCACCTATGCAAGCTACTTTTTATCATAACCAAATTTTGTGTCATTAAATATTTTTATATACCAAAATTAAATTTTTGGTTTCAATTTTATTATAAATTGGCTCAAAATGAAAGGAAGAAAAGTCAAAACTTTCTAAAACTTATTGACAACCCGACCCCGTAATAGATATTAAGAAGATTTAATTCACTTTAAGAAAAATTTTATTTAATATTATTTTCGAGGAACATTTTTATTACTTTCATATCAATTAATTATATTACTTGACCATTATTATTATTATATATTAATCAATTTAATTATATTACTTGACCATTATCAGATCTAAAGTATCTGTACACAATAATAATGCTTTCCGTAACGTTCAGTAATACAAATCGATAAATAATTCTACCTATATGCTTTAGGTAGTCCGTAGCATACTACGTATTACGATAAGTCTTTCATCAGTCGAGTCGAAAAATGTAAATAGTAAACAGGCAGGTGAGCACATTGCCCGTAGGTTATATTGGAAAAATTGCTACGGCTCTGAAGAGAAAAGTTTAGTGAGATGAATATCTGCGTTCGTGTCGTATGAAGTATTCCCGAGAACATTTTACAAAATAATTTGACATCGTAGTCAGAAAAGGGTATTGTCATTCCATAAGACTCTCTAGAAATTCACTTTTACATTTTTTTAAACTTTGAAATTTTCTTACCTTATTTAAACTTTTTTATATAATATTATTAAAGTTCATCATCAACGAATGAGTAAAATAAGGTAAGCGATCAGTGAAAAATTAACAGCACCAGCATCTTTACAGCGATAAAGCACGCCTTTTGCATAGAATTTCTAGAGATATGAATATTTCAATATACTTGGAAAAGTAAATGCAAATAAATGCAGATTGTTGGCAAATGATAAATTTTGAAAATAATTAAGACAAAATTATGTCCAAAATAAAAATAAGCTACGCAATAATAGAGTATATGAGTAAACTTAACACATTTACGAATAAAGTTAATTATAAATAAATTATTTCAAAATGTGTATGATAAACAAAATAAAGGGACCATTTGAAAAGTAGTGAAGAAGAGAATTGTATAACAAAAATGCAAAAGTTGTTGGGCTGAATTCGGTAAATGTATTTTATTAATCAAATAACATTTTCGAAAGTGGCGAAATAAAACTTCTTCATATTGACATAAATTTATATATTTTTCTTTGTAAGTATGTTTACGATTAATTATTTTCCACGAAAATTAAAGTAAACACCTTTCCCACGTTATAAAATAGCATATATTAAGGCAGAAAAAGAGTATCCCTGGTAAACAAATAGAGTATCTCGATGAATGAAAATACCGATAAAGGTAACCTCGATTTAATAGCAATAATACTTTACTAATTAATGGTTTTATTTTATAATTTAGCCGTAAAATCACTAATATTTTATCGTTATTTAAAACTAAGTTATTTTATTGCTCATTGGAGTAAACAGAATGGCATAAAATAGTATTCATAAGCTTTGTTTGACCTAATTGATATATTTAAATTCCAGATCATTATTCGCCATTTGTATATTCCCGATTTTGAAGCGCATCGTCAAGTTTACTCACGTACCATTTTGTATCGCATACGAACGATACAAACTGGTTAGAAATAGATACCGATCTTGTGCTAATTTTGCAAGATAAAATTCGTAACACCTTTTTCCGTCCTTTTTCCTTACAAAAGTCCTTTTTCCTTACAAAACTCCTATTTTTTCCGTTACGATACAAAAGTCCTTTTTCGACACGTATGTCACTAAAATCAAAGACAAGCCCGCTCTTAAAAATCGAAGGTTATCGGACGCTCGTTTAATTTTTATAAACCCTTGATACTATAGGAGGAGTAAATGTACACAAATATATACCGACATACATACTCGGAAATGTCGACGGAGTTTGTGCTTAGCCACTGTCATTTAGCCCTATAGCTGCTTCTGCTATGTTCAAATGCAATCCTTTCATAATTTTTATGAAAACGAAAATAAATTGTTTCAGTAAAGATTACCTTCTTTTCACATCTCACATTTGACACTTCCGCAAATTGCACCCGCTCACAAGACCCGCGTGAGTGGCAACCTCTTACATGGCTCAGTAGAGCGGTGGCAGTGCAAAGCTTTGCGCCCGCTTCTAAGCTGGCTGAATGGGTGAAGTTGGAATGAGAACGATGTTTAATTTAAAGGGTGGAAGTAAAATCAGTAATACTGAATTTAATTTTCCGCTACGTATCGAAACAGGAAGCAAAAAAATGCTGTAATTTTTCTCTGCAACTTTTCGAAAACCTATTTTAGATTATAAGGTTGGGGAGTTTTTAATCACCAAAATATCTAGCAACGCCAAAATATCTAGCACTTACGTTGCAATATTTTGACATGTGCGCTCTAGGGATTAAAGCTATTATAAATGGAAAATATTAATTGCTATAATAATAATTATAAAAATACGTGAGAACATTTAATAAATCGAGATCAGTTGTGTCGTCGACACGTCCGCGAGTGTTGAGCGTGACAAAAATATGAAAGAGTTAAAATCTGATTGAATTTTTTTACATTTCCTAGGAATTGCGTTATCGCTATTCCTTAGTTATGTACATTTATGGTTATACGTAGGCTATATAACGTTAAATAAATATCAATATTATAATCGCGGTTAGCTGTACTTTGGTTTGCTTTGGATTAGGCCGTGTTGAGTTGGGCTAAGTTGTGTTGGGTTGGGTTGGATTGTGTTTGGTTGGTCTGAGTTTGGAAAGGTTGGATTGGATTTGGTTGGATTAAATTGGATTTTTGGTTTAAGTCGTATTAGGTTGGGACGGATTGAATTTTTCTTGGGTCGGGTTGGGTTGTGTTGGATTAGGTTCGGCCGGATTGCGTTTGCTTTAAGTCAGTTCGGATTAGGTTTGCTTCGGGTTGAGTTGGGTTGGATTTGTTTATGTTAAGTTGTTTCTCTTGGGATTGGATTGAGTTGAAATATACCAAAAGTGGAGTTAAATCGCAGTTCATGTCATTCATTGGGCAATGTCCTTTCAGGGAGAGTTATAATCTCAGCCGGCCGTAGTCGCATCTGGGGTAATGGCTTTGTGAATGCGACGTGACACCGAGACACCTGACTAATTCAGGTTGATGTCCCGTATTGAGTGGACCCGTACACCGATTTGAAACATGGTAGTATCGTTCTTTTAAAACAAATAGTGTTTCTATATTAGCAAATATTAAAAAAGATTGTCGATAAATATAAGTAAGTAAATTTATTAAAATTTTATATATTTTTGAATGTTAATATCTCATTGATAAAATAAAACAATATGAAGAGAATTGAACGAGACAAACTATTCTATTGAAATTGGTGTGATGACAAACTTAGTAATGATGCTGAGACAAATAAACGTGACGATGCTGTTCCGTCGTAATGATGCCCAAAGGACAATATATAACAGATAAAAGAAAATAATTGAAAGATTACAAAAACTGAGAGAATACATATTATTTAAAAATATTCAAAATCAAATGGTTCATTAGTCTTTTATTTCGTATTTACTGAGTGTTTCTGAAAATTATTTCATTAAATTAATGAAAAAAAAAATTTGATTTGGGTCGTCAATGTGATAAACTCGCTTCAATCACACTTACACGGGCGTTCGTGCGTGCGTGCCGGCGTGGGTGCGAGCGTGCGGGCGGGCGGCGTGCGTTTGTCCGGCCCACACACACACGCGTACGCAACTATATGCAGTTACCTTTAGAATTCGGAAACACAATTTTCTACTAAGAGAAAAGTTATTTACTTTTTTTTAAATTTGGAAAATTTTTCATTATAATTACTTAATTTATTTTCATTGCCGGCATGTTAGTGTTTGTCAAATTGATTATAATACTATACATAAATATGTAAATAAATTTAAAATTAATTAATTATTTCATTATTTCAAATAAACATACATTTAATTTCATTCAAACTATACCAAATAATTTTTCCGATGCACTGCCACTCCAATATATCAACTAATCTGAAATCTCTCTACAGTAGATGGAACCCAAATAAGAAAACTGTTGATGCTTGTGTAACATCGCATAACACATGTTTGCGTGATGTAAACTCATATAATTAGTACTCCGTATTTGGTCGCACATGACGCTCCTATTGTTTTCCTTGCAGATATATAGTGGGCATTGATTTTACACAGATGAATATTTTTACCTAATTGCAAGAATATTATTGATTTTTGGAATATATTTCAATTAATAATAAAGTAACCCATCAAAAAAAGTATTAAATGAAATGTTAAAAAAGCAAAAAAAAAAAATAATAAACAAATATATGACCGTTAGAAATTAGAAAAGAGGAAAAATTACAGTACATTAGGTTCGCAAGGAATATATAACTTAACCACATACATATTCAGACTATTAGGAATGGAGAAAACATTTTCAAGTTCGGAGTTTGTTTTTAAACTCCGTTTTTATATTTTTAGAAATTTGGTAATGATTAAAATAATACCAAAATAAGTGTAATATATATTTAATTCAATTAATTATTACAGATATTTACTTTCAAACCAAAAGCAAAACTTTTTTCTAGAAAAAAAAACGATTCTTGCAATAACATACCTATTTGACTACGCACTTGTTCTCTTTGTACCCACTTTTGTTGAAGAAACTGGAATCCATGGAAATTTATTTTTCGACCATTTTTAATCTTTCAGAGTGCGTGAGGTCTAATTTCAAAGATCAGTTCCTTATAATGAACATCTTAAAATATATTAAAAAATTTTCAATGTTTTCTTTTTTAATCTCAGAACATCGGATTATAATATCCAAGTAAGGATAGTAAAAGAAACAAAATAACAAGTATGTAATTTTTTTTTAAATGACAGCAAAATTTTGGAAATGCTCTATGAATAAACAAGAATAACACTAATATTACAATAATAAATAAATAACTTTTATATATTTGTAATTAAAGTTATTATTCTAATATGCATATTTCAAAAATCTTAATATTTTTACAAAAGTAAAAGTGATGTTTTTATGCCCATGTTATATATTTTTAAGTTTTCAAAGAAAATAATGTTTTTAAAAATATACCAATAAATACAAAATACATATTGCAACACTAAGAACTACGCATCAAATGATAAACATATACTTCTTCCATAATTACAGTCACACAACACGAACGTACAATTTCAAAAAACGAACACACAATATTCAAAAAATCATAGCGGCAGAAATTATTATACGTCGTAGAAGACTGTATCATGGTACAATTCCTTATTTCATTCTTATTTCTATGATGTGTGAACTGTTTATGCGTTTATTTCAATTGAACCTGACTACGTTTGAGTGATACTAGTCGCGAAGAGCGATAGCCGTGACATATGTGACAACGAAGCTCGAGGGGTTAAATTAATTACCGCGCATTTTCGTTTCGTTTCGCTTTACCTACTGAATATGCATTTGTATTATGTTTAATAATTATTTTAAAATATTACACTCCAAGTCAAATATATTTTGACCAAACGCTGAATACATCGGTATCAATATAATTTGTAAATTTAATGAGACTAATATACACATTTAAAAATAAAAGAACAGAAGTAATCTGTAACCTCTACTAAAATTGTATACCACAAGTAAAATCAGTTACCATAAGTATTTATGAAAGGGGTGAAAAATAAAGAATTTATCAGATTTATATTAAAAGTAGACAGTTAAAAATACTAAAAACCAATTTATAGAAACTACAACGTTAGAAAAACATGGAAATCGCATCGCCTATCCAAATTATAAAGAAAAGAAAAAAAGTGAAAAATAAAAATAAAAAAAAACCTATATAAATTTACGAATTAAATATTAGAAAAGACCTCACCGTCCAATTTTATTTTAGTCTGCTTTTATATACAGGTGTCCAGTGGTAGATTTCAATGTTTGAAAAATTGTAAAAAAAAATTCCCCTCTAATACATAGTAGATTTATTTTAACTTTATAACAAATGCGGATTTCATTTTTTAAAAACCACGTTTTCCAAATGGCGGCCATCGAGTCTGACACACTCTTCGAGTCTAGCACGCATGTTTTCAAAAACGCGTTTGCAGAGCGACTGGGGTATCCTACTGACTTCGGCTCGAATATTTTCTTTAAGTTGTGCCAGAGTGCTCGGATTTGTTTTGTAAACGACGGAATTTAAGAATCCCCATAAGAAAAAGTCACATGGGTTTAAATCGGGTGACCTAGGTGGCCATGGTACGGTACCGTTTCGCGATATGTTTTTTTCTGGAAATAACTGCCGCACTGCATTTATGGACACATTAGCAGTATGAGCTGTGGCCCCGTTCTGCCGGAACCATGTGTTTTGGTTGAAGGATGGACTATTCTGTAGTTATACTCTGAAAAAGTCATTTAACATCTGGGCATATCTCTCTGAATTTACAGTTACAGTTTGGCCACGTTGATTTTCAAAGAAGTAAGGCCCTATGATTGCAGATGCAGACATGGCATACCAGACTATTACTTTAGGCTTATGTAAAGGCTCTTGATGCATTTGTCTTGGGTTGTGGACATCCCAATAACGAAAGTTCTGCTTATTCACATATCCTCCAATGTGAAAGTGAGCTTCGTCACTAAAGAATATGTTGCCCATCCGGGTAGCAGTACGAAGTCTCAACAACATCACCTCCGCGTAAGTTTTTCTTAATTCAAAGTCAGAATAGTGTAAATCTTGAACAATAAAATATTTTATATGGATGGAACTTGAGCTTTTTTTGCATTATTACCTGTAAAGTTGATTTCGGAATTCCCAATATCGATGAACGTGTACGCAGTGATAAACGGGGATTTTCAACGACAGAAACAATCGACATTTTCATCCATGGCTACCAATGGTGTAGGTCCTGGCTGGGGCCTATTTAATGTTGATACTGTAGCTCTGAACCTTGCTACCCATGACTGAATGAGGTTGATCGATATTCCATCACGTAATCGACGAATACTGTAACGATTATTAAATCGACGGCGTGCTACAGACAGCAAAAATCCACTCAAAATGTATGCCTCGACGGCAAAAGCGCAGTGCTCTTCACTCCACTGTTCCATGGCTACTAAAACATTCGCACCGCTTGCGCTTCTAACGACGCCCCACGCGCCCCTCTTATGTGTTGCGTTCAGAAATTATGTTTGTTCAAACATTGAAATCTGCCACTAAGGTACAATTTCTTGTCACAAAATTAATTCCAGTATATTATTTCTTTCTATTCAATATTTCTTACTTAATAAACGCTTTAGAACATATAAAAATTTTAATTACAAAAATTCTTGATCACCACTATTTTGTAGATGGGATCCTTTATTATTTCTTTTCAAATTTTTATCAATTATTTAGGGTACCAGATAAATGCCAATTTTTCACCGCCATTTGGTTGGATACAAAGAAATTTATTATCCTATATACAAATTTCTACCCGATCCCAATTTCCAACTCAATGCAATTAATTCACATAGCCGTGCAAACTTCCACCATAGTCAGATGTCAATCGTCGGAGTCTGCCCTCTTCTCGCCTGCCTCACAATATTCATACAATATTGATGGTATTATACGAACCCGTACACCTACGTAGACTATAAGATAATAACTATTTGAATATCTCCGTCTTACATATATCGAACATTCCACAAGCTCGAAGTTACCCGTCGTCGCTCCGTCGCCCTATAAACACGTATCATTAATCACGCGGCAACAAATACTCTCAGGGAGAGTTGGGTGTCGAGCTTTCATGGCCTGGTTTAGGAAATGTTTGCTTTGGCGCAAGTTTACAATGAAAAAATCATCGAATACATCATACAACATACCAATGCCACTATGCACACATTTGATAAAAAAATTATTTATATTATCACTGCGATCAGATATTTATCGGATTGTCTCGGTGTTTAAAGCCAGAATTTGAAATTTATTAAGTGTATAATTGAAGAGTTTTCGATAAAACTGCTACGGAATAAGTTATTTACAAGATGCAAAATTTAACTGATATGTGTGACAAAACCAGCTATCCAATTTTCATACTACGAATTTTTCAATCGATATACAAAATCGGTTTGAATCCCATGTTGATAATTTCAAACACAATTATAATAATAGACATCGAATATATTGTTTAGGTGAGTAAATTTTCTGTAAAAGCTTAATAAAACAACACCAGTGAATAACAGAAAATAATTATCATCAATACAGATCTTCTCAGGTAATACACAAGCAACGATATAAAAGTTAAAGCAGCACACAGACACTAATTATTTTAAAACAATATATCCTGATCTAAAAAGGTGATTCTGAAAAAAAATTATTATGTCTTATTTAGCTTCTGATATGATATCCTTTAAATTCTATTCAATTCGAACTTCTATTCAAACTATTAACCTTTTCTTGATCTCTTAACACTTTTCTCAACTTTTTCAATCTTAGTCAATTTCTTGAATTCCTCTTATATTTCGCTGTTCGCATAAGATGCGACACAAACCAATTAATTTTTTTATGTTATGTATGTTTAACCGCCATAGTCATTTATCTTAATTTCTTTATTACAGAAATTTATTTCGTATATCACTACTGCAGTAACGGTGAATTTCACTATCGGAATTAAAAAAACGCATGCTGGGATAAATTTCTAACTTACTATATAATGGAACTAGCAAATTCTCTTCTTAAAATTTGAGAATATGACAAAACAACTTGCTGTCATTTTACCTGAAAAACAAAAAGACTTGGACGATTTAAATATGACACATATGAGGGAAACTACGTTAAATCCCTAGAGAATAAACTTTTCATAATTCGAACATTTTTGCCAAGTTTAAGTCATAGGTTTACCATGGAGTAATATAATATGTTGCCGGCGAAAACAGTAGACCATCACAGCTTATTTCTTGTTCTTTTTTAAATATTTAATTAGTACTAACCAATTTCGTGGAGAACAAATATAATGAAAACTATTAATATTTCAAATTAAAAATTATAAATGTGTCTAAAAGCTAAAAATAGAGACGGATAATTGAGAAGAAAAGTTATATGAGTCACCTGGAAGTGATGAAATTTATCTACAAAATTTACTTGTGTCAGTAAGATTCTTAATGTTTCCGTTGTGGCTTTTATTTGTAGGTAAAATACAATAATTTTAGCATTCACTATCAATTTTTCCCGATTTTCGTCCATGGAAAATGAGCTATGTTACAAACCAGAGCTTTGAAAGTTTAGGTACGGAGTGGAGTTTAATTAAGTGAATTAGGGTCTGATACTTGTGGCAATAATACAGTTGCTGATATGTAAATATCAAGGCATTAATATATCAAAATATATTTTTTAACTATGAAGTAAATTCCCCCACTTAATTGAGAATTACAAAATTATACGTACATTTACTATCACTTTTTCACAATTTTCGTCCACGGAAAATGATCTATGTTACTAACTAAAGTTTTTAGAAAATTTAGGTACGAAGTGGGGTTGAATTAGGTGAATTATAGTC
The DNA here is from genome assembly GCA_039881145.1 of Druceiella hillmani. Lineage (NCBI taxonomy): Eukaryota > Metazoa > Arthropoda > Insecta > Lepidoptera > Hepialidae > Druceiella > Druceiella hillmani. Next base: position 21,444,755 of record JAYKKI010000014.1, read on the forward strand.
TGATATATTATGGTAATAATACAGTTCCTGATATGTAAATATAAAAGTATTAATAGATTAAAGTTTATTTGATAAGTATTAAATAAACTCCCGCACTTAATTGAGAGTTATAAAATTACGTGTTGCTTTTTAATGCCGATGTAGCTTTTAATTACTTGCCATTGTTTTGTTGTAAAAAACATTTAAGACCGTTTATATAATATATATAGCGTAAGGTGCCTTGAGCCATCAATAAGTTTAATTCCAAAAAAAAAATTGTCATCTAAATCCGTTCGTCCAATCGATTTTACAGGATTATGTGATTCCACATAACTCAAATTGCAATGTAAAACCACACATCATACTGCATAAAACTTGGAACAGTATATGCTATACGAATTTTACAGGTGCTACTCTTTTTTTATATTATCTACGCCTGTTACTAATACGATATCCAAGTTGTTTCCTCGCAATATAAATAAAATATGTAAATCGATCAATTCTATCTTCTAGAATGAATGACAATATTAAGCCATTTAAAACGTGAATATTTTTTAATAAAATCCATTTCTGATGGCAATATTTCAAAATACCCTTAAAGCATTCTATATCCTACGTGCCCAGTACTTTTTCAAAATTCTAACACAAATAATTTTTAAAGTAAATGAGTTATGATTAGGGCTAAAACCTATCGTTACTTATTTTATGTAAAGTTAATTTTCAGCGTCTTTCAAAGTTACAATGAAAATGTAAATAGTGTCACATTAAACCACTGGAATAAACTTGGTAGTAATATGACTATATTAATAACGTTATTATTATAATGATATTAGCACAGCAAGCACACTTTTACTTTTTTAACAAAAGTTAAAATTTTAATTAAAATTTAGGTGAGATTTCCCGGGTTGGATTGTAGGCTATGGTACATCACGGTCAGCCGACTTTGTACAAACCATCACGTCAATTCGTTTCTCTTTTGCGACGTGAAGGAAAAACAAACAAACACACTTTCGTATTTTTAATAATAAGTGTTATTGTAATATTAGTAGGTGTGCGATTTTTTGTGCGGAAAGAATATGTAATATGTGAAAACTATACCAATTTTTTTAACATCAAACAGTGTACCTGTTTACGATTGTTAAAAGAGATACCATACGTCATACCTTTTTTTATTTATTACGAAAATACTTGACAAAATATTCCTTTCAAGTAAATACTAGTGGAAATGAAAAATCAGTTTTCAGTTTAAATTCAGTAACATGAATATTAATTTTCATCAGACATTTTAAAGATTATTTTATTTACAAGTAATAAAGGAAATAACAGATCAAACATTTTTATATTATGGTTAAAAGATAGAAACTTTTTGCCTTTACGACGCTCCGTAACACTCGTAAGACGTTGTTAACTCAAAAATGTAAACATTTTTACACCTTATTTTTAATAATAATTCTGGATCACATTTTCTGAATTTGCTACGGTTGATCTTGGATGAACACAGTTGTTTTAAATTTTTGATGTTTTCAAGCTCGACCCGAATGCTTCCTGATTCTAATGATGTATCCACTTTTGAAAACTCAATATATGTACAGTTACCCTTATGACAAAGAGTCTGAAATATCCAGTTTTATAAAATTTTATAAAAAATTTCATTTTTCTAAAACCACGAAGAATAAAATGAAAATGTAATTAAGAATAATTAGTTTCAAATAACTACTTTAATTATTTTTTATCAAAAACCAGCCAGGTTGCATATATTATCAAAAACCAGCTTATGTAGAAATTTTATTCTTAACATATAAGTCAAAGAAAAGTATATTTTGAGGATAGTATATAATTATTGAAGTATTAAGTGAAATATTGTGTTATTAAAAGGGCATATATTGGAAGATCAAAAACAGAAAGATTTCTTCGCTCTTTTGTGGTGAAAAATATTTCAATTTATTTATGTTCTAAAGTTTACCTTGTAATAAAACAATAGCTTATCAAATTGTTTATGTCAAATTAATTATTTCTAATTTATTTCTAACTCGAAAGCCATATCTTTTACTATTTTAAATAATTAACATTCGCCATTCATACGAAAATTTTACATATATTGTGAGAAATACTGCAAATACCAAATTTGTTTTCTACTTTGAGTAAAAAACTGATTAAAAGACGTGTTCTACATACGAGTAGTAAAATAATTTAAAAAGCGTTTTTTGTTACCTTGAAGTCCTTATAGGCGACATTTTAAAGCATAAAAATATGAACTCATAACGCGTGAAACTATAGTTAATCAAAACGGCCTAAATGAAAAAAAAAATTGTAGTAGTCAATGGAGACACATATTTTAATAAAAGTGTCGTAACACTAAACCAAAAAGACACTAAAAAGTAACCTCCGTAGGAGAGCATGAGATATCTCTAGCTTTAAGTATAGTATACCTGAATATTTTTCCAAAATATTATTTAAATGTAATTTACAATAACTTAAACAATTTGATCTAAATTTAAACAATGACGGATTTACAGAATTTTTTTAATAATTTCATTCATTTTTGAAGTTACCTATTTTTCAAAATACTTTATTATAGTAGCAAACCCCCTTATATAATAAAAACTATGATCTAAATTTTAATACCTTGTTTCAAGCAATGCTAGCATCGGAACTAGATGTACGTATTAATTAGTTTTTACACGTTAAATGTTATTTAACTATAACTTATACACAAAATATTTTTATTTCATTTTAAGACCTAAGGACCAAATGCCTCAACTACAACCCAAGGACTGTTCCAAAAGTTTTGTTTTGAAAAATCGATGTGTGTATTCATATATATATGTGTGTATATATATATATATATATATATATATATATAAATATATATATATATTATACATTTTCAGCTATCGTAAGTTTTTCTGTGAACTATAAAGTAGTTTAGAAATTACTAGAATAACGTGGTCGAAAAAGACGGGGAAATTATATTCAATTCTCATTACAAGCCGTAATACGTTGCAACATCGTCTGCATGAAATTTTGAGTCTGTTTATTTCTATTATATTAACAGTATTTTCATGTGTCTGTTTTATTTTCTTATATAAAACACAAAAGGTTAGTTTAAAGCAGGCATAGGTTTACTTGCGCCCATGACCCCGTTCCTTTGCCCCCTACCGCGTATTCCTACACCCTGCCACTACCCACTAGCCGTGTAACAGAAATTTTGTTTAATTTTTTACATACAATTTTTGTCATTCTAACTTCGGAATCGTTTTATGTATCACAGTTAAATAATCACTATATAGTCCCTGGCTTTAAATTATATATAAATTTAGGTGTTTAATTTTCAAATTAACTCCATTGGTACCGAAAGAAAGACGGGCATTTTTTAACACATTGAAACAATTTTGGTAACGGAGTACGCAAACGAAAAAATTGTGTAAAATGTAAAATACTAAAACAATACGCAAATATATTGATAATAATTATCTGCGCTGATTAACACGTCGAAATAAATTAAATTAAATTCAGAACATAGATATTAATATGTAATTTTTTGCTGGTAACCAAAATATTACTATTTTGTTTGGCAGCCCGCAGGATTATTTCTTCTCCATCTCCACGTAAAAATCCAGTCTCGATCATGTACGTGACATAGCAATCCGTCATTATCGATTAAATACTACATAATAATCAAATACTACGTGGTAAAATAATAAAAAGTATTCCTTTTTACTTTAGTATTAAGTATTTGATTATTACGTTAAATTAGTACGTAGTATTTGATTATTTTTAATAAAATAATAAATAATTCATTGACTTAAATATTACAGAGAAAAACATTTTGGACAAATATTAATATTCGAAATAATTTTTGGTCAATTAAAATACGTTCGACCCACCAAATAAACATGCTACCTTAAATGTATAGAACTCTTGTTAGCTACGCAGTTATATCTGGGCATTAATTGCATTATTAATAACTAAATTGACAAAGCTTTTCAATGTCAGAACCTAGCCTCTTCTAAAACTTTGCGTTAACTGCCATGAATAAATTGTCGTAACAAATATTGTGATGGCACTATGGCAATATGACATGGAATACTGAAATATTTAATTTAAAATAATATATATACCTAGAGACTGGCAAATTTGCTGAAATTGTCCAAAAAAAACGTTCAAGAATTTTTATTATTCTACGTAACCGCGCGCTCCCGAGTGCCAGTAATTTATGCTGAAATAATCCTTTGCGAAATTATGTCGAGTTATGACAACCTATGTCACGGAACATTTTTCACTTGTCATATGAGGTCAGCAATGTGCTCGTATGCACTTGGCCGCCAATGATTTTTATCTATGCTTTCATATTTCACATTCTCTCACAATTATAAATGCGACTGCTTAGAAAAAAAGTAGGCGGAGAATTAAAAAATGTAACTGTCGAACTGTAGTCTCACATTTGGGATTACGACATTTTGAAGCCTAACTTGGATATCTTTAGGTTTTGAATGAGCAATTGGAAAAGTATTTCTTTTAAAGTTGAATGAAATTGATGTAATATTAGAAATAAATGCCTTAAGGAATAAAAAAATTATATTAAACAAACTTAATTTACATAATAAGCAATGTGATTTTTAATAATATCATCATCAGTAGCCAGTCTCAATCCATTACTGACCCCTTTAGCATGCTCATAATACGATGTAGTGCCTACAATGGCCATACTGAGAGATGGATCAGCGATCGCAGTGCGAAGTTTTGTATAAATGTAATGCTACTGGTCTTGGGTATTCAGCTACATGAATAACCCCGTTCGGAGAGCAGCTGGCAAATGTACCCAGATATCACGCGGTGTGCTGAGCTGTCAAAGGCCGTAAGTAAGTGTTGTGATTATAACTAAATACTATGATCTATATTTATATATATTTATCAATTTATTAAAATGTTCTAACATTTCATACTTTATCGCGAAAAAGCAGGAATTTTTCATAAATATGGTATATTGTTACCTATGTAGAGAATCCACTAATGATGACTTGTCGTTTATTCACTTTTTAAGTTTTCGTATATATTTTATTCATGAGTTTATTCCTGTTTCTTTCCATATTAACGCTTCGTGCCTATTTTTTTTTGCAAATTTGGCAATCATCCTGGTACTGTAATAATTACTATTTCCAGGGTGAGGTTCAAAATATTTAATAGATTTTCATAGAAGCACTAACATCGCCGGCATTTTAAGTTTCCCTAAATCAAATCCCTTTTATAAACATACCACATTATCTAGTTATCTGCACCACATTAACTGAATTTAATGTAATTTTTTGAAACGTTATTTTTTTCACCATAATAAAGATTGTGCTAAGTAAGAGGACCAATATACATCGTGGTAGTCATATATTTTTACGATAGTTTTCATTGTTTTTTGTTAACATTATAAAATATATGAAATAATAAATTATAATGCAAATATGTCCATGCATTGCCCATGATTTATTGAAAATTGCTATCCAGCAATTCAAAAAAGACAGAATAATCTTGAAAAATATGGTTTATTGGGAAGTACTCTAAGTGTAACATTAAATACATATACAAAAAATACACCCATCCCATACATATACACACTTTCATACGTTAACACATAAATATGCATCATTCGAATGAAGTGATAATTCAACAGAAATGCATATTTCAACACACGTAAAAATAAGAGGAGAAAAAGCGGGAGCCAAACCATCAAGAAGGAAAAACGAAAAAAGTGATTGATGTCTTGGTTCTATTTTCCCAGTAATATATAATTTAAATTTTAATGCATACTTTATTTGGAGACTAGTTATTTCCAACTAAATTGATAATTTTGCTCAGAACTGAAAAATAAATAATATACGACATACCATAATATACGACGATCCATAATTTTTCAAACCAATATTTAAAAATTTTGAACAAATGTTACTTAACAATGATACCTCCGTAACGTGAAAAATGCGGTCGTCGAAAGAGGAAACTCACACAAATAGATTTCTAAAACTTAAAAAATATTTAAAATTCTATTTTATCTAGATGCTAGCTTGAACTTCATGAAACACTGTATTAAGAAATTGTGTGTAAATTGGGCTGCACTCGCGGACTCCTCTTGCTCCGATGCATGCCGCCGAGCAGCAAAGTAAAAAAAAAGAATGTCTGAACCGACAATTCACAATTGCACCCACGATATTGCTGCTTTATGATGCCAACAGTGGCTTGGTGATGAGACGGAGGAAGTTGAAATAATTAATTAACAGTATTTTTATGCTTTCTAATTCCATCATTTACAATGGAAATTTCAATAATCAGCTCTAAAACACGAAACCAACTTTATTTAATTTGGAACTCAAAGTACTAAAAAGATTAGCGACTAAAACATTAATTACAATACACCACTTAGTATTAACATAATGAATATAATCGTTGATTAAACCGACAGCATTCATAGTTCATCGTTTTTAGTTTTTATTGCTTAAAATAACCTGTTTTAATATGTCATCATTTATATCGTTACATGGTTAATTAATCCCATTTCATAATTAGGCCTATCCCTAGATAATTAACTAAATAAAAAATATTTTATTAATATCGTTTATAGAAGACTATAATGCAACGGACATTAATGAAATAAGTAAAAATTTAACAAATCCGTACTTAATCGCTACTTGTTTATACATAAATCGCCGATTTTAAAACAGATCATTTTATACAAATCTATTGCTATATTTAAACTCCAAAATGTTATTATTCTTCGTTATTTTAAAGCAAATCCCAAATTGTAGTAAAGTTACGTGTACTCCTTTTCGAATTGTAAGAAAAAACGAAGGTTTTCTTGAACCTAATATTAGCTGTAAACAAAAGTGGGTATTGTTTAAAAAAGTAAATACGCAGCTCCGTTTTTGGTTTCATGTATTCAAGTGAGGCCCGCACATAATGGCAGACAAAAAAAAACAATATGATATTTTATTTTTTTTTACTTAACTAAACCACTGTAATATTTGACTGATCTCATTTTTCTATGACCTATATTACATATCTATTGACCATATATTTAATAAGATATTAGTTATAGTTCAAGTAAAAGATATATACAACCTACGTCTCCGCAAATAAGAATATGAATAAAAGTCCTGCTTCCAGAATACCAAACAAAAGATATGTAACGACAAATTCATTTTTATAAGTATGGATATTAATGAATCACCAAGTTGAGTTCAGATTTAATGCTTGATGCGTTAAGGTCTTAAGGAGTTAATAAAAGTTGCCTCAAGTAAATGTATATGTATATATCACAATGTATTCAACATATGCTCCGTATTGAAGATATAGATATTTCATAGTATTGAAAATTCAAATGAAACCATTCATAGTCTGCTATTTCTATACAATTATATTATAAAATATAATAGTTTAAGCAATATAACTAATAAAATAATGTATACCACAATGTTTTAATTTCTGTCTTATAATATGCTAATACACGTATTATAAATATATTTCTATATATTTATTGTGCTGATTTTTTGCGATTCTAACTAAATTTAAAAGTTTTAAAAGTATAAGTCTCTTTTGTGTTGTGAATACATTTTTTAAACTTGAACAGCTAAATTTAATATTACAGGAAATACACATATTAATCATCATTCACCAGTACGTAACGCAATAAAATTGAGTATTAAAAATACTTTGTCCAGCGAAATTGTTGCCATGCTTAGCTGTGCCAGCACGAGATGAGAGCAAGTGCACTATAATGAACTAAATAATGCAAACGATTGTTGGCAAAGCGAGGGGTATTCCCGTTTAAGACATTTACGCACATTATGTTTCACCGATTTATTTCCACTGTAAGACATCACTAAAAATGTTAGCAGCAAAAAATAAGTGTGCACAAATATATCTCTCCGAAATAGTATTACAATTTGATTCGCAGTCTAGATACTTATATAAAAATTTACGTTGGCCTTTTTGCATAGTATTGTTGATCTTTTATATGCTAAATAATAATAAACGTATGAATAAAATTCAAAAACTCATCGTTACGTATTTATATTATCAAATATACAGATTTATAATTTTTCTTAGAACTGAAAAATAAATAAGTTAAAAAAACAATTTATAAAATTCATATATCTGAAATTGAAACTTTTATACTAGAATAATAGGCCATTTCATTTTCAAAAAATTGTCAAGTGATAATGCTGCTGGAAAATTTGGTAAACCCATATTATATCAACCTACTTGCATGTTTACATGTTTTACCATGTTTTACATGTTTTACCTATAATAATATAAATTATTCTCTAAATTAAAATATGTAATAATCATTTCTGTGTGAGTTTGTGAAAAATAGTACAAAGAACAAGATGTAAATCCAGCATTTATCTATGAATTTGCATTTACCTGGATTATTTAGTTCGTGTAGTGTCACAATTGAGAAAAGAAAAAGTAATTATTGTACTAAATATATATTTTAAGCGAACCGAATTTATAAATGAATAAATTCGGTATTGCTAAAGAAGAGGGAATGCAATTAACTGCGTGACGATAAATGCTGACAACGTTGCCAATAAGGGATGTAATGGATTTTATTGCGCCCTGTTTCCTTTGTTTATCTATCAGGCTAGATATCAAACACATGAATTGAACACTGACGAAAGTTTCTCTCAACACTTCAATTGAGTTCAGCAAACTTTCTCGAAATTTGTGGATATTAATTATTTTCACACATGAAATGTATTATTTTGAGATATAACTTGAAATAATATATTTTGTTAAGGAGTATTTATAAACATCTTATAAATACTCCTTAACAATATATTACAATATATTAAAGCATGGTATTTCGGTTTAATCAACGGTTATTTATGTTGTATTATGTTATGTATGTAATAACATAATACAACATAAATAACCGTTGATTAAACCGAAATACCATGCTTTAATATATTGTAATATATAATATACATAATCGTATCAATATTGAGTAAATCCACATATATTATTGTATAAAATTTTTTTAAAATTTTTTCCATGAGAAGTACGGATGATCTGTGATTACAGAGACATTTCCGTATACGTCCCGTGTTTATTTTTATCTATTATTAATGATATTATCATATTAAATATTTCTTTCGTTTTTATGTAACTAAATAATGCTATAAGTTAATATTAGTTAAATAAAATTAATATACAGGAAAAATAAAAGAAACACGTAGACATCAACGCACGGGCACGCGCACGCATAAGCGGACGCGCACGCGAAGGCTCACGCGCAAGCATGCATACTCGTATGCACGCACGCAAGAACGCACGCGCGCGCGCACGCACGCACGAGCGCACATTCAAAATCACAATACCATTTGTCCGGCCTAAGCAGTTCTTACCATGCTTTAAAATATTATAATATATGACACCCATTATCGTATGAATACTACTTATGAGTTCACGTACTATTTATTATATACATATAAAAACCTTTTTTCATAAGAAGTATGGATAATCTGGCTTACAGTGATTACAAGGGCATTTCCGTTTCCCGTGGTCTCACAAGGAAATATTAATCGGATGAGGGAATATTTTATTTATATCTGGGGAAAGGTAAGAAAATTGGTTGACATGCGCATAATATTGTACGTGTATTTATATTATGAAAATTTAATAGTTGTTGATATTTAGTGGAAAGAAAAGTTCATGGTGGTAAATGCTTTGATTGAAATCTGTTATTAATATTATCGTCAAACCATAATTTTAACATATTCATGACATATAAGTAATATTCTGCATATTAAGGCCCAAGCGAAAGTTACTAATAGATAGCCCAGTCAAAAGTTATTAATAGAGGATTTCATGTATTAATAGATGGGAATTTACGTAATTATTAGAGATGATAATGGATGTGAATAATATAGGAGTTATTAATTATTTTCAACACATATAACTTTTTTAAATTTTGACTCAGGGTAATCGACTCGGTGTCGACATCTTGTCATGGATAGCTATAGAATTTATTAACATAGCCTAATGTTGATAACATAGTTTATTAATGTGGGTACAAATGAACTCCGGTTTTGTACCAAAAACTACGAAAATGTTTTGAATACACTTAATTAAAAAGTCATTTGTTAAAATAATTTTCGAAGACCCACTGCGCAAAAAGTGTGCAAAATATTTTAGAAGTTAATATGGTTACAATTATTGGAAAAAATAAAAAAAAACATATGCATGGGAATATTTTGGAAATATACATTTGTTGCAGCGTCATAAAAAAATTTTTAAAAATTATTTCTTTTTTTTATGTTTGTCCCTTTGTGGTAGACACTGTGAAATAAAACAGTTTTACATTAGAGAAATAAAATGACAAAATAATAATTAGCTACCCAAATTTACATATTTTTTTATTACAATTCCTATTTCCTGTGTTCAGGGAATCATTGAAGCAAGTCATAAAAATATACCTATTCAATATTCCCGGTATCTGAATGAAAAGGGAATAATAGCAATTGTAACTAACTGAAGTTTCCATTATAAATAGACAAAATACCACCAAAGCAAAGTATTACAATTATTATACATCCTAGGTATGTAATAATTTATGCCGAAGGGAGTCCTTGATGACGAATTTGAAAGGAAATTTCTCGCAAGGAAAGTATTTTTACATCCTACGTATAGGATGTAGGGAATTTAAAAACGTTTATCTTAGATCATATAATTGTTGTAATATGCACCATGTTTTATAACTTGTACAACATACTATAGACAATATATTTACATTGTAAAAAAAATTACATTTATAAATGCTCGACATATTTTTATTCTTCATCAGCTGACCCTAAGTAAATCGGATTTAGCCACCTCCTCTCAAATCCTATTTTAAAGACCTTCCTATGAAACAAGGGCACTTCAAAGCCATGAAAACCTTATAACTCACAATGGAACGGACGGATCGAATTCACCAAAGCAAAAATGCCAAAGACCAAAGCAAAACCTAAGGTTTTTAGTAGAATGGAAGGTCGTTTTCCCTCATTGGGAAATTTTCCGCGCAACAACTTTCAACTAACTTTTATTTTCGGAAAGCTTTAGTAGAAGTATTGTCTCGCTATGTTAGCGAAGCGTTATACGACCAGAAGGAAATATATAGTGAACTGTGCACATCTATTAAGGTCTTTTTTTATTTCATGATTGAACAACAACCCATATTTTTAAACTTCTTTGTGTATAAAGAAAAAATTAGTTATTTTACTTTATCTATTGTTCTTCGTTTTAAGTATGTTTATTATTTTGAAAAAGATATAAAAAATAATTTTAATAAAAATGACCAAATATTCAAAAGATGGTGAGATATTAGCAAAGATATTTGCTAAGAGCCCACGGAATTGTTGTAATACAACGAAACCAAGGTCGTGGTAAAGAACTTAAAGAAAGTAGAAATAATACCACATCGCATAGTTTCATTTAATTGTGTTTAACTGTTTCAATATATTTTTACACACAAATTTTTAACCTTTTTTTTCTTTCTTTCAGACCATTTTAATTCAATAATATATTTTACTTTACATTATCTCGGCTAATTCTCTTTATTAGAAATTAATTTAAGTCTAAATATCAATTATTGTATTGATATTAATAAAAAATGTATTTAAAATGCTGCTGGAAAATAGTTGTAAAAATGTAAATATACATAAAAAAAAGAGTTGGTTTAACTATGTTACATGGATAGAAATAAATTAATTAAAAGTTATGAATAGAAAAAAATCAAGAAGAAAAAGAAGTGTAGAACTAAAAAGTTTGATCAGATTGAGGAATTACTAAGAGGCAAAAAAGAAAAAAATAGAAGCCAATAATATTTCCATAGTTTCATTACAAACTGGAATTAGACAAATTATTGTTATAATTTACCTTCAGTAAGAATAATTAGAATATTCTATTTTCTACCCTTTTTTACTTGGTTTTGACCATTGCGAAAATATTTAAATTCATCATATGAAACTAAATTTTCAACAAATAAAACACAGTACGTTTGCTCTTGGATTTGATCTCAATACCTGGTAACATTGCAGGTCATTTTTACTGCATGAATTTCAATCAAACTCATATCGGCAATATTGCTGGTATTTCCTTATTTATCACACTATGTGCGAGCTTGGTTTATGGGTTTATCTATTTTCAAATAAATAATGCAACAATATTACAATTTAAATTGTATTTTTCTGTCTAATATCCATTCTTGGTACAGAAGAAACAAAAATTATTACTCGTCTTGATAATACCGGGTCGGATATTTATCACATTTAACACAACAGTCTGCTTTTGTCAGTCTGACTATTAGTCGATTGTTATAGGATTTATATTACTTTGCTTCTCCTTTTTAACAATATTCTATTTTTCTAGACCACCACCATTAAATGGATACTTTATTACGTTTAATAAATAGGCAAAGTATTGAAGCTGAATTTATAAACATTTTGAAAATAATAACTAAATGATTATGCCAAGTAGTATTGAACAAATTGTTTAATGCAGTCAATCTGAAACGTCCAAATTATACAAAGTGTAGAGGTAATTTTTTAACCATTTTTCCTCCTATGACCAGAAAATAAGTAAAACGCATAATTGAAGTTGAATAAATTTGAAGGGTGTTTTCAAAACCATACAAATATAAGCTTTTACCCTTTACGTTATAAAAATAATCAGAAAAACAATAAATTCATATTAGAAAACAACCGTGTACGACATATAGAAACAAACAAGAAACAGCCAAGGGTAGCCTAATTGTATCAGTAGAAATTTTATCAAAACAACTCGCATATAATCATTTTACTCAGGGCACGGCGTGAATAGGACGCGGACAATACAGCGCGTCATCTCGATGGACCATATTTCTTCCTTATGACCTAATTTATCCCTTCGCCATTTCCCCTTTTACCTTAATAATATGTTCTTCCATCCTACTTCTCGCTCTAATAGAAGTACCTTCTGTCCTTTCTTATATAAATGACTTCCGAAAACAATAGTTCCTTACTAATATTAGGTATATGTAAATTTAATGTTATACCGGATTAAAAAAATGTTTTGGCAATAGTCTTAATACTTTTATTTAATAAAATTTTTCCACAACTTTTTATCCTTTTCTTTTAGAATAGACACTAAAAGAAAAGGATAAAAGCTCCATATTGCTTAATTGTGATGAATCTCATTCACAATTAAATGAAACTACGTGGATATAGTATTATTTCAACTTTCTTTAAGTTCTTTAACACGACCTAGGTTTCGTTGTATTACAACATCTTCAGGTGGGCTATTACCAAAGATCTTTGTTAATAACCTACCTGAAGATGTAATACAACAAAACCTAGGTCGTGGTAAAGAACTTAAAGAAAGTAGAAATAATACTACATCACGTAGTTTCATTTAATTGTGAATAATGAATTTCTACAAAATTAACGCAAAATATATTTAATATATGAATCTCATTCTGATCTTTAAATTTTATTTTTCTGTCTAATATCCATTCTTGGTACAGAAGAAACAAAAATTATTACTCGTCTTGATAATACCGGGTCGGATATTTATCACATTTAACACAACAGTCTGCTTTTGTCAGTCTGACTATTAGTCGATTGTTATAGGATTTATATTACTTTGCTTCTCCTTTTTAACAATATTCTATTTTTCTAGACCACCACCATTAAATGGATACTTTATTACGTTTAATAAATAGGCAAAGTAAGGTAATACCGTGTTAAAATGCTTATATAGCCAGTCTTTCGTCAGGGCCACATATTTATCTGTGCCGAGGATTTTTTTTTAATTATCTCACTATATAGATATGAAGTTTTACAATAAGAAAATACTTTTTAATTATTACATGTACAACAAACGGAGTTCACTTAAGCATTGACATAATCACCAAAGTATGATGTAAAAAAATATCGGTTATCATATAAAATATAAATACCAACTGTTTTTGCCTTAGAATTTTTGTATCGGCTATGTACTATACTATGTGTCATACTATATAGTTTTGTCCTATAATAAATGAGGCGAGTACTTGACTTGCAATGAGATGAATAGGTACGATGTAACATAGTGAAAGTCCAGATATGTGCGTGAATTATTATGGCGTGACACGCCCTTTTATGCGCAAAAATGTACTAAATTAAAAAAAAAGACTGAAGACTAGAAGCGACAATATATAAAGATCGACGCAAAGCGCTACTACAGAGACGGATGATCGATGAGCGAAGCAGAACACACCGCGAAAGAACCCGTGCCCCATGCGAAACATTTATTAACAGACCCGCATCGAGCGTGCTTTTCTCTTTTGTTCGTCGACCGCTGTAGGATGAGGAACTTCGCGCTCATAGTAGTGGATGACGACGTACCATGCCTCTGCCGTTCGTGCACTATGACCCATTGATCATTTGGATAGTACGTGATGCAGTCATCGTTTATTGCGAGCTGACTCGACTTCCTTTATCTGGTTGTCTTAAATAAATTGTTTCGCGCTTTGTTATCATTTGAAATTATTTCGAGTTCTGCATTCTTTTTTAGCATCGTTATTATTTGAAAATCTATGAAATTAAAAAGCGACAGTATTCGATGAAACGAAAAAGCGACAGTATAGCATCGTTGGGGAAGGGGAAGGGGAAGGGGAAGGGGAAGGGGAAGGGGAAGGGGAAGGGGAAGGGGAAGGGGAAGGGGAAGGGGAAGGGGAAGGGGAAGGGGAAGGGGAATTATAAAAACTTGTCTAATTATTTCAGTTTTTATCAAAATAAAAAATTGATATTAAACTTAAAAATTAAAATTTAAAATTTTTGAAGGTTTCACTTCTACCACGTGTGAATTGTACACATGATTTTTCTTTTATAATGCGTAAAAAATGTTCATGCATTTTTTTTACTAAGTGAAAATGGGCAGTAGGATTTTTATCGTTTTCCGGGAGAAAAATTTTAGGATTGAAAAATGGTTCAGGTTTAAAAGGCGTGAAAATTAATCTATCGTTAAAAATGAAACACGTTTCGTTTAGAAGGAATTTTGTTGTTCGAAAGGATAACGATTTTAGATATTGTTTTTTTTTTGTAACCCATCATGAAATATCAACGGATACGTCTCAGTTCTGAGATACCAAAAATACATTTCAAGGTTTTTTCATGAATATTTTATGCTCTAATATAAATACTGTTATGCTACTTAATAAAATGTTTTGTAAATTAAATGAGCGTATAGAAAATGCTTATCTCATTAAAAAACTTTATGCATTAAAATCTATTGTCATATCGTTGTGCGTTATTTTTATTTAATATTTTTTTACAACATTTTAGTTCTACAGTTTTGTTCAGATATACAAAGAGAAATTAAAAATTATACATAATGTAACTAATACTTAATGTACATTAAATCTATTTTTGTTTTTAAACCCAATAACTGTTAAAAATTTTAAGAAAAATCAATACTTTCAATATATTCTATTTATCTACGAAGCCATATTGCTCGTTTTACCGATTATTCTTTTAGAAAATTCTTTCAAGATGGCGTCAGTCGTAGAACTTTTTCAATTTTATCTTCCGCGAATAGAAAAAAATTAAATCCTTCTACGTTCCTTTGGTACAAAAAATTCTCAATTTCTATATTTCCCGTAAAAAGGTGAAAATCCGGAAGAAGACATTATCAAGCAAAGCTCGATATTTATTCATCAAAAACAATGTGGGCACATTGAGCAGAAGATTCATGCTGCCTTATTTTCTATATTCAGCAAATAGATAATTACACATGCATTATGTATTATGGAGTATTTTATCGTTCATATTTTTTTATATAAAATGTCTTGATATCCAACTAACTTCTGAAAATAATTCACACTCTGCGAGGTAGATAAAAGTGATGAAAAATACTTCGT
Organism: Druceiella hillmani; assembly: GCA_039881145.1. Classification (NCBI taxonomy): domain Eukaryota; kingdom Metazoa; phylum Arthropoda; class Insecta; order Lepidoptera; family Hepialidae; genus Druceiella; species Druceiella hillmani. The sequence continues at coordinate 21,460,638 of JAYKKI010000014.1, forward strand.
TATTTAAAAAAAAAGAAACGAGGTGAACGTAATAACGTAAAATTTTTGACATTATTTTTTAATATATTGAGGCCATAAAAAGCAAACAAGTTCAACTTTCCATGCAACTTTCATCCAATACTGTGATAAATAAAATATTGACATTAAACATATTTATGTATCTGTAACTAATTTTCTTTGAGTACTTTTTAACTATTAATTCTAATTATAATAATAATAGTTAGACCTTTAATTACTAGTTAGACCTTTAATTCCTTTAGCCTTTAATTCAATTGTATGTCTAAAATGAAAAGAAATCATCAGCCGTAAAATTTTATTAAAATGAGGGTGTATTTAAAAATCGACTCAAAATATCTTGGTTCTTGACAAATATGATATTTTTTTAAAAAGAGACGAGCAAACAGTACTATTGTGAAAAATTAAGTTGTCATTAATTGTCTTCTTAGTTAATTTTATAAAAGATCAAGTGGTAAGAGCTAATTCAAATTTAATTGTTTACAATTTTTAAGAATTAATACTATCCTTTTTTGAACTACTTATTGGTGCTTACGAGTTTTGTTACGTTGATTTAGGCACATTTTAGCTTTTTCGAATAATAGTAGTTGAAGTTTTTAAGAGAATTAAGACTTTTGTATTAAGAACACAATATGGTCCATTAATGAAACGTATTAATGAATGAAAAGTATTACTTTAAATCTTAGTATAGAATGAATTTTTCTCCAGTGTAATCACTTGTGCATTTGTTGACACAAAAGAGCAAAAAATAATGTGTAAATATATAATTATTTCATACATATATTTTTAATATTCCACAATTCGTCCTAGCTGTAAGCTTAAATCAATAATTCACAAGTCAAATACAAAAATGTTACATTCATGGAGATTATAATTTATTTTCGGAGTCAGTTTTATTTACCATTTAACCATATAAAATTTCAATACATTTTAGTACGGCTAATCTACAAAACTATTTCAGAAATTATTAATAAAACGTTGCTAAAAACACTCTAGTTGAGTTTCTTCCGAGCAATGGAATAGATTATGCAAATGTTTAAGCTTCTGAAAATTTACTACTCATCACCAGAGAATGTATCCACAATTGTTTGACAATTGTTCAAAAATGACCTCAATGACGTCTACTTTTGGGCCTCGATGACCTATTCTTTTATAGCGATTTATCAAAATCGCACGAAAGACACAAAGAAGTTGACGTGTCGGAAAAGTTTTGGAAAACTCTTCTGAAATAAAGAACACCATCAGTGCGAGGACTGTGCAATGTTGAATGTAACATCCATTTTGCGCAAATTTGAAGAAAATTAACACCTGAACAAGTAATAGCTTTAAAATAAAACGTTAATAACATCTACATTATTGCTATAAACTATTTAAAATTTTGGACTGAAAACTTGTACAAAGACACTGAACATTTTAGTTAGGCAATCTATAAAAACTTTCCTGAATGGAGCTATTTTTCTCGAACTATAAATATTTCATCACAAAACGATGTTAAAATTGATGACAGCAAATAATTTGAGCAATTGCAAAATCTAAAAACGATTTTAGACGGAAAAATGAAATACTGATTTCAGCAAGCTGTCAGTTTTCTTCACTTTGTCAGTATTATTTTGGCATTCTGGGTTACAGTGTAAATGCCAACAGAGTATTTGATTGGACAACAATGGTCTCAAAACAGAAAAAAAGCTAAATGTGGACACCATTTTAAACATGCTAGCATGGAATTTAATCTAGGAATTTTACATGCAAAGAGTTTTGCGACAGCATTTTGACAGAGATGAAGATTTTAAAGAGGGTTTTTTCAGATGAAAAATATTGATTACATTTGTTTCTTTATTTATAATTCGTACTGATTGTTTTGGTTTATGTGATTTTTTTTTGTTGATAAAAATAATTCAAAGTACATTAAATACGTAAAGACTTATTAATTGACAAGAAGAAATTAATATACTTTATGTTTTGTAATTAAGAGAACTAGTGCCATCACCTAATAGATGATGTGAAGTTTCATTGTAATAAAATGTCGATTAAAGAAGGTTAAATCTTTTCCGGTAGTAACAATCAAGGAAAGAAAACTGAATGTTTAATAATATTTACTTCTGTCACTCAATAATTAGTAAAGCATGAGAACACTTATATAACAATGATTGTGAAATAAAGAAAACTCATTAATATCAATTGCAAAATATGTCGCTTTTATTTCAAAATTAAGGCTAAAAATCCCTGGTTTTTTAGGGTATTCGGACTTTTGGGTATTAAGATAGCCAAAAGGCCGGATAAACTGGTTGTGTTTTCCGACTTTTGATGAATGCAAAACTACGTGATATATATGCCTTGCCCCTGCACGCTTACCTGCAAAAATCAAGATATGTCATAAAATATCAATTTGGAAATACTTTCTGCTATATATATATATATATATATATATATATATATATATATGTATATATATATTTTTTTAAATTTTTTTTTTAAATAACTGCATTTAATTTAAATAATTTAGTTTAGTAATATTATTTTATGCCGGCTACTGATTTTGCAGTTTGATTACTCAGTGATTAGCAAATATAGTCATTTCAGGAAAAGGCTAGCATTAATGTAACCTGCAGAACACGTTAATTTCAATTTTGATATCTAATTAAACTTAAGAATATAAATACTAGGTTTTAAATTTGTTTACGTTTGCCAAATCTATATACAAACATTGCATATCAATTTGAAGCATAGTGTTTCGCAATCTTGTCCCGTTTAAAAATAAGAAATTTTAAGTATATAATAAATTTCATTTTAAAACACTTATCCAATGATACCCAATTTTAATGATACATGTGAAAATCATTTTTTTCTGCTTCCATTTAATATATATGTACACTGAAAATTATTTTAAATACCTATGTTAAAAATATACTTGCCAAGTTGCATCTAAAGAATTTTAAAGTGGTTAAAACTAAAACGGTGTATCAAAATGTACTGAGAGATAAACGAAGATCCAGACAGAATTATTACATAACATAATTGCATTATTATATACTGATGTAGGGATATCGGTAATGTTAGCAACTTTTAACATGGGCAATATAATATTAGCAACTCGCAATTTCCACAGAAGTTCATAAAAGTCAAGAGATAGGTATTTTTAAGATATTTTCAGAAAAACCATGATCAAAATAAAATTTCTGAGTGTTAACATTCTTGTAAAGAAAATACAAAACAATTATAATAAACTAGGAAAAATGTGACTTCGTGGGAATTTGGCAAATTTTTGTTTCCTTAAGTCTGTAAACCAAGTTATTCTTAAATAATTAAGTACCTAAAGGATACGGAAATTTCGAACCGAATTACTATTGTTATTGAATGAATATGAAAAATGCGTTATGAAAAAAAAAACTTTGATTTATTCTTACATAATATTTTGTCATATTTAATAGGTGATATCTTAAAAATGATTTTATTATTGCCCAATGTTGTGTTAATAAAATTAAAATGAAAAACATAATTATTTACAGATATATATTGGGTTTTACTTTATAATATTCCTGATATTTTAACGTAATTGTTTTACATGAACTCTGACAATTCAATGAAATGTACATTTTCTTAATTTTTTTCCCTCTTTCCTAAAAACGGCTCGAGTATAAATTCGCCAAAAATTATTTTAAATATTAAAAATGAAAAACAACGACAATCATTTTGCTAACTGAAATCAATATTTGTATATACTAAAATATTAAATTCGACCATTTTTAAAAGCATCTGTATGCAAAAAAATAATCGAATAACGAAATAAGCGTAACATTCTACATTGATGCGTAAATTTAATATAAATACGTAGCAAATTGAATAGACATTTCTCGATATCTGTGATTTCCAGTATACGTTTGTGACTGTGACTGATAAGTCGAGACGACAATGTTTAAACACAGAAAAAAAAAACTGAAAAAAGCAAAAACGGTCATTGCTGATACATCTAGATACTCTCATGGAGTTTCAAAGATACACATTCCGTAGTTTCTTTTTTCAAATTTATCACAAAAAATAAAATTTTAGGACATTGTAAGACTCGCTTTGCTCGTACTAATAACCGCCGTAAAATTTATTTTCAAAAAAGTGTATTTTCTTTAATCCAGTTATTGTGATGTAAAAACATTATTTTAAACGATGCCTTACAGGTTTTCATTCTGATATTCATCATTTATTAGCATCAAAAATAATTAACCTTCCTGACCGATATTAAAATGGAAACACTAGTCGACTTTATAATAATTCATAAAACGAAAGGAAGAAATGAATTTGGATGGGATGGGGGTACGAATCTAAAAATCGCTGGTCGCTCGTCTGTCCTCGAATATTTACTGTTCGCGAGACGAGACCAACACTTACGCCCTAACTATGATTAAATTTCCACCGGTCTTTTAATTTATTTATGAAATTTTGCAACTTAATAAGTCTCACATCAAGACTTTGAAGACTTTCGCATTACTTTCCTTGATTGAGCAATATCTACCATATTTCACCTTGCAAAATTTGGGCTCTTCTCCGAATATAGTCTGTTATTATTTTTCGTAATTTGCAAATAACGTTCGGCCGCAGTCGGCCTTAACTTTTGCAACAATATATCTTTAGGGAGTGCTCATTTTTGGTACATTCAACTTCTCCTCTAATAATGAGGTAGGGGTATTGAGTAAAATGGGAATAAATTAAACATTTTGCTGCAGTCGAATAAATTATTAGATCGCAAACAAGAATAAATCTCATTTATTGACAACTGTTAGTACAGACTACGGTAGCAAATCCAGAAAATATTTTTAAAAAATAACGGTAAAGAAATTTTCACAATAAATGCAGTGAATACCAAAATTATCTCATATCGACATTTTCTATAAAAAAAGGAACTAAAAGAACTCAAGCACATTTAAATCATGTTTTTTTGTGATACAAAAAGATCTTTACGAAATAAAATAGATAGATAATTAAGAAATCTCTATATAAAAGCTTCTTCCAAAAAAGGCACGAAAAATATGGTATGTTACAATTTGATTCCGGAACTCCTTCACACTTAACGATCAAAAGAAAATATATTCTCCCAGGATATTAAACAATGAAAATCCGATATTAACGAATGACTTTTATTTTATGCATTAGACTGCCTCTAGTTTTAAAACTAGGTTTTGCACTGATTATAATATTTGAGTAGTTTAACTTTATTTTCTTTGTAGATAGTATTGTTATATGATTATTAAATTTATAAAAAACGAACGGTTATTAAAAAAAACGGTTTTCAATAAACCGTCGTTTTCCCATTAATTCTTTGTCATTTTCTATGGTAAATTGAAAGAAAAAAGAAAATGAGTATGATTTTGTTAAGTTTTTTTGAAGATTTTTTACATTTATTTGTTAGCAGCTAAAGACGAATAAAAATGGCTATTTCATTTAACTAAATTTTTTGACATTTCATTTCAAACTTTAAATACCAACCCGTTATGACGTGATTTAGTCATACATGTCAAAATGACAAATAAACAGTGTATATACATAGAGAAAATGAACGAAAAAATAAAATGTAATGTACGATTGGAACATCATGAATCATATTTTATAGAAGATCTTAGCAAAATCTTGAATGCCGTTTATACATATATAGAGCGTTGATGTCTTTAATGCGAGCAAGATCGGCCCGTATTCACAGCGCGACACATTTCACATTTAATTTCTTATGGCTTCTAAATTCATTTATATTTTAGTTATAATTACCCAAATTTAATAAAACAGTGTATAGGTTTTTTCTACATTATTTTATTTTATAAGTAGCTATTATTAATTGAAAAAAATATTAGCAGTTTTTGGCCGATTTTTTTTAATATTTATACACATAGACAGGCAAACCAAAATCATAAATTGTCGGTTCTTCTTTCTCAAAGAAACGTGTTATTTCAGGATCTTCCTGTTATTGTCCAGAGAGATATAATAATTTTATTATATTAATGAGATATTCTGTGTGGCATTGATAACTTATATATAATTATGTTACTTCGAAACGCAGCGATCTAGTAGAAGAATTAATCGGCTCACGCTTATCAACAATATGTATATATACAATTGGAGTACTATACCCAAAAAATAAGAGATATATGTTGGAAATTCTGACTGTGTGTAGACGTGTAGTATTAAATAATTTTATTTTTACTTTTTAATTTTACATTTATTATCATAGTGAGAATATTTATTTCGTTCTCTCAAACCTGATTTAATTCCTGAAAACTCCATGCCCAACTTACGGATATACATAAAGCGCTGAAGTCTATTTCTGATACGGTTACTGAAGCAGAAAAAAATATCTTGGCTGAGTGTATCTCGCAAAAATGTATAGAACAATGTGAATGCACGGAATATAAGTGAACGCTGTAGTATATTCGTGCAAATATATATATATATATATATATATATGTATGTATACATATATATATATATATATATATACAAAATTTGACATTAATAAAAGTCTCTTACGTTTTGAGGTATGGATAATTTTTTATATAATAATTTTTTAAAATTTGTAAAAATCGCTACTCTATTTCGATGTTTTAGGTGCCACAGCTACAAATTGAGTCTTTGTTAATTTTTTGTAGTTAATTATAACTGTGTAACAAGATTTTTGAATTAATTGAAACATTTCACGAAAATTAATACGGTTCTCTCAAAAAAAAAATCAACAGGTTGAAACTCCATGAGAAAACAGTATCTAGATATATCAGAAATGACCGTTTTTGCTGTTTTCATTTTATTTTTTCTACGTGATGTTTAAAACATTGTCGTCAAGACGTCTCAGTTACGAATAAATAATATAGCGTGTACGGGAAATCACTGATATCGAGAAATGTATATTCAATATGCTATGTATTTATATTAAATTTACGCAACAATTAGAATGTTACGTTTATTTCGTTGTTCGATTATTTTTTTAGTTTGTAATCGACAAATGCATACAGATACTTTTAAGAACGGTTGAATTGAATATTTTAGTACATACAAATATTGATTTCAGTTAGCAAAATTATTGTCAATATTTTTCATTTTTGATATTTCAAATAATTTCTGATGAATTTATACTCGTTCGGTTTTTAGATTGAAATGTTATATGGTAAAATGGTGAATAAAACTGACTCCGAGAATAAATTGTAATCTCCGTGAACGTAAATTTTTTGGATTTGACAAGTGAATTATTGATTTAAATTTACAGCTACGACAAATTGTGAAACGTTAAAAATATATGTATGAAATAATCATACATTTACAAAACATTTTTTTGCTCTTTCATGTCAACACCTATAACTAATGCATAAATAATTGGACAAGAGAAAAATTCATAATGTACTTAGATTTAAAGTAATACTTTTTATTCAGTAATACGTTTCATTAAAGGGCCATTTTGTTCCTAATGCAAGAGTCCCAATTCTCTCAAACATTTTAATACTATTATTCGAAGAAGCTAAAATGTGCCTGAATCAACGTCGTAAGCACCAATAATGAGTTTAAAAAAGGATGGTATAATTTCTTTAAAAGTGTAAACAAGTCAAATTAAATAAGCTCTTATCATTTGATATTTTAGGAAATTAATTAAAAAGGTAATGGTGACTTAACTTTTCACAATAAACGGGTTTGCTCGTCTCATTTAAAAAAATATCAATTTTGCCAAGAGCCAAGATATTTTGAGTTGATTTTTAAATACACACTCATTTTAATAAAATTTTACGGGCTCATGATCTCTTTTTATTTTACAATTTACTTAAAGGCTAAATGAATTAAAGGTCTAACTAAATAGTTAAAAAGAACTTAGAGAAAATTAGTTACAGATACATACATATGTTTAACGTCAATATTTTATTTATCACAGTCTTGGTTTTTGGGTGAAAGTTGCATAAAACATTTAACTTATTTGCTTTTTATGGTCTTAATATATTAAAAAATAATGTCAAAAATTTTACGTTATTACGTTCACTTCGTTTCTTCTTTTTTTTTTAATAACGAAGTATTTTTCATTACTTTTATCTACCGCGCAGAGTGTAAATTATTTTTACAAGACATTTTATATAAAAGTTATAAAGGACAAAATAGTCCATAATACATAATACATGTGTAATTATCTATTTGCAGTATAAAAGTCTATTTTAAAGTACACTTTTAATAATATTACTGAAATAATATCACTGCATTCTGGCTATAATATCTTCTAAATTAGTTACTATAATCTTATTTTTTAGTAACAGCTATCTCCCACCCATATACTTTTTACATAACTTCTTATTATGGCTTGAGGAGAGAGAATCTCTTGGCCACCTTCTTCTTTTGTTAAAATTGCGAATAAGAAAAAAATAAAAGCCAAATATATTTATAAGTAAGAGTGCCTAGAAAATAAGGTAGCATGAGTTCTCTGCTCAATGTGCCCACATTGTGAATTTATAATCAATTTAAATTTGTGAATTTATAATCACAAAGGCAGGTAGAAGGATTTAATTTTTTTCTATTCACGGAAGATAAAATTAAAAAAGTTCTACTACTGACGCCATCTTGAAAGAATTCCCAAAAATAATGATCAGTGAAAGGAGCAATATGGTTTAGTAGGTGAAAGTAGAATGTATTGAAAGCATTAGATTTTTAAAAAATTTTGACAGTTATTGGGTTTAAAAACAAAAATAGATAAACTGAACAAAACTGCAAAACTAAAATTTTGTAAAAAAATATCAAATGAAGATAACGCACAACGACGTGACAATAGATTTTAATGCACAAGGTTTTTTTATGCGATAAGTATTTTCTATAAGCTCATTTAATTTGCGAAATATTATAATAAGTAGCATAACAATATTTACATTAGAGCATAAAATATTAATGGAAAAACCTTGAAATGTATTTTTGGTATATCAAAATTGAGACGTACCCGTTGATATTTCAAGATATTACAAAAAAAAACAATATCTAAAATCCTTATCACTTCGAATACCAAAATTACTTCTAAACGGTACGAGTTTCGTTTATACCGATAGATTAATTTTCACGACTTTTAAACCTTAACCATTTTCCAATCTTAAAATGATTTAAGTTGACTGTTCGCAGAAAACGATTTACAAGTCCTAGATTTGCTTGGGGAAAAAAGGTAATTCTAGAAATATAGTTAAAAAGTATAAAGAAAATCAATGTTTATTTATGGGGTGAAATCCTAAAAAATAAATAATTTTTACGTAATATAATCTATTTAACAATTCAATCACTTTGAAATCTAATTTCATACCGATGTATAATTTTTAATTTAAAATGACATTATTTTCTTTGTTCAATGCTATTTTTTGATACTAAGACATATTGTACTAATGATTTTATTCAATTAATTGGAAATTGACGTAAAATGTAAATTTTAAGCCATTAAATCACTATGAAAAAAATTATGAGTTAGCAAATATAGCGTAATTTTTTTTAAGTTGTGTACGAGGACATTTGCTCTATTTTCGTTCAGCGTGTTTAACTTTAATATAAAGCCAAATTATCCATTTTCTAAGGCAGGAAATTTATAATATTTATCACAAAAATTGCAATAATATCAAATCATTTTTCCAATCAAGTTCAAAACTTCCTTTTCATTTTTATTGTAGCACCCGGAACTCTACTAGCAAACGAACGTTTCTAAAATTAAACGAACGACTTTAACTAACCTATATTAAATTGTGAAACTAAATTTGCATTTTCTCATCCGCTCTCCTTCACTGATCTTAACAGCGCGACCTATGTATATTCTATTTTTCTCTATGCAGAGGCACTTAAAAAGAGGTCATATTTCTAAACCGAACTAAATAACTTATTATTTTTATCTTCTTCGTTTATTATTACTGATCAAAACGTTAGTTAGTGAAATAATATTCTTCTATCAAATGCACATTAAATGTTAGTTATATTATGTATAATTTTGAATTTCTATTTGTAATCAATTCTGGTTAATAACAATAAATTATGTAAATAATATTCTTAGTTGATGCAAACATTCGAACTACACTGTACAACGAACGAACAACTGTAGTGGTAGGCCTGGATACAAAGATGAATCTATGCGCCCACCTGAAGTTGTTGTCATACAAACAAACCTAGTTCATCGTTAAGAATTTAAATAAAGTAGAAATAATACTACATCACGTAGTTTCATTTAGTTGTGAGTAAAAATCATGAATCATGAATTTCTTAAAAACTAAAGTCAAATATATTCAATATACCATAAATATTATAACTGCTGTTGTTAAAAATATTGTGCGAAACATTGATAATAAAAACATAAAAGTTAACATAAAGATTATTCTGACAATTTTCCAGGAAGATCTTTTTTATATTAGGAGCGACTTCTTGAAGAAAGAACGCAAAATCGCCTAAAGGAAATTGCTGATACAAAAATTATGAGGTAAAAACAGTTGATATTTATATTCTATATGATAACCGATATTTTTTCACTACATCATACTTTGATTACTATGTCAATGCTTATGTGAATTCCGTTTGTTGTACGTGTAATATTTAAACAAATTTTTTTTTTAAATTTGTTTAAATTTAAAAAAAAAAATAATTAATTTTCTTATTATAAAACTTGATATGCATAGAGATAAATAAAAAAATCCACGGCACAGATAAATATGTGTATTTATAGGCCCTGATGAGTAGTGAAAGACTGGCTATACAGGTTTTTTGGCACAGTACTTATTTGCCCTTTTTATATAACCTAATAAAGTATTCATTTAATGGTGGTGGTCTAGAAAAATAGAGTATTGTTAAAAAAGGAGAAGCAAAGTAATATAAGTCACATTACTATTGATTAATAGTCAGAGTGACAAAAGCAGATTGCTGTGTTAAATATGATCGACCCTTAATGATTAAACGCGACGAATATTCCACTCAGTATTATCAATATGAGTAATAATTTTTGTTTCTTCTCTACCAAGAATGGATATTAGATAGAAAACTTCAATCTAAATATCACAGTGAGTTTCATCACAATTAAGCGATATAGAGTTTTTTTATTAGTGTCTAAAAGGAAAGGATGAAAATAGTGGAAAAGAATTTAATTAAAGAAAGTAACAAGACTATTGCCAAAACAGTTTTTTTACTCCGGTATAACATTAAATTTACATATACCTAATATTAGTAAGGAACTATTGTTTTCGGAAGTCATTTATATAAAAAAGGGAAAGAAGGCACTTCTATTAGAGCGAGAAGTAGGATTGAAGAACATATTATTAAGGTAAAAGGGGAAATGGCGAAGGGATAAATTAGGTCATAAGGAAGAAATATGGTCCATCGAGATGACGCGCTGTATTGTCCGCGTCCTATTCGCGCCGTGCCCTGAGTAAAATGATTATTTGCGAGTTGTTTTGATAAAATTTGTTACTGATGCGATTATGCTGCCCTTGGCTGTTTCTTGTTCGTTTCTGTATGTCGTAAGCGGTTGTCTTCCAATATGTATTTGATTTTGTTAAGATTATTTTTATAAATAAAAAGGTAAAAGCTTATAAGTATATATTTTGTATGGTTTTGAAAACAACCTTGGAATTTTTGCGTTTTACTTATTTTCTTGTCTTAGGCCAAAAATTGAGAAAGTATGATTAAAAAAATTACTTCTGTACTTTGTATAATTTGGATATTATAGATTGACTGCATTAAACAATGTATTTAATACTTCTTGGCACAATCATGTCGTTATTATTTTCAATATTTTTATAATTACAGCTTCAATATGTGGTATACCATTGTTGCAAATATTGTTGAATTATTTATTAGAAAATAGACAAACCCATGAACTAAACTCGTACATAGTGTGATAAATAAGGAAATAACAGCAATATTGCTATCTTATTATATCATATATTAACTTATTATTATCTTGTTATGATATATTATTATAATCACTTCCCGTCGACTTTTAGGTCGTCAGTTCGTCTGGCTGGAGGACATCCCACAGTGCGCTGTACGGTTCGTGGCCTCTACTCCAAAACTAACCCACCCGAAACCGATGTGCGATTTCCGGTTCTTATGAAAATATGGCCTGCAATTAATTATTATAAATAGTTAAATCATCGAAACAAAAGAATAGAATTAAAATCCCAATGAAAATAAAAATTTTAACAATGTACTTTCCGTTTAATATTAATTTCATTAACTGAAATAGAGAATGATACAAAGAGCAACAAAGAGAATTTAATATATCGGATACTATTATTTTTTGTTTTCAACAAACATTATGCTTGTTTATCTGAAACTTTAAATTATTTGTTTGCTAAAAAAAACCGTAAAATATGAGTAGAATTTCTGTTACGAAGGGGTATATTAATAATATTTTTAATATCCTTTTCATAAATATTATTTTTGTTTCTAAACGTATAAATATATTGGCAAATATATTTTCCACGGGCGTAAAATTAACGCGAAATCACAAAAATATTTTAAAATAATTGTTAAAATTCCAGTAAAAATGTATTTTTCTGGTTTTCGGTTGCAGCAAATTCGGCTTCGGTGACTGGTGAAGTGAAAATAATTTTGGGGACGTTTATAACTTAAAAAACTATTTCAGTTACAATTGCGAATGATAATTTCAGAATTCTTATAATTTATTTAATATTCGATACGATATTTGAAATAAGAAGAGAAATTTTCCCCAAATTTTTTTCATATTTCAAGTTTCTACGTCAAATAGATCCTGAGAAAAACCACTTTAAGTGATGGGCGTAAATTTTAAAGATATTACACAGGTTTTAAGACATGAATCAGCCCTAAAACATGAAGCTAATTACAATAGCTTTTATGACGTTTATAGTTTATTTTTATTTCATAATATTTATCGGTCTTTCTGCCTAACGCCTTCCCTCGATCGCTTTTCTATGGTTCCGAATATTATAGAATTACGCAAAAATTTCTTAACTGTAACAATATTTTATACGAATGATTGTTCCAAAATGAATAAAAAGTGAAATGCGTTCTTTATATTCTCAATAAATATAAATTTTTCGTTTATTTATATTTAATGAAAAGCTCGTTTCTATTAGTGTATCTCTCTTCTGATTATCTTATATCTCATATTGAATCAACTGTCTATATTGTTCCTTTCATTAAAATCATGAATCTTTAATAGTACATATTTACTTTGTCTATTTCAGATTAAATTGTTTAAGTAAAATATTAGTATAATGTTTAGTAGTAAGACTTTAAAATATTTACGTCCTATGGTGAATAACGTTTGTAGTATTAAATCGTCACGACTTTTCAACTATTTTATTTTAGTATTTTTGACTCGAGACGATAAATAAGGAAAGTTAAGGGCAATATTAATATTTTTTTTTAATTGGTTTTTACATTGTTCCTTTCTCAGTGTATGAAGAAATTTTTACTCTAAAAGTAAGTTTTAAAAGGTTAGATTAACATTACACACATATTCGTAGCGTTTTGTATTATTTATAATTTACTTTACGATGATTTGACTGATAAAAAGCTTTAATTTTTTATATACATGAATACTAACATTACGATTTATTTTTAAAACTATTAATTTTTTATCTTTTAAAAAAAAACAATTTTGATGGAGAATTGCTGGAATTAAATTATTCATCCTGCGTTAATTCAAATTCAAGTGAATGTAATAAGTACTTTAAGTTCAATTTAACAATTAACCACTTTCCCAAAAATATATTTTAAAGCAATTGGTTTTTGAGCTACCCATGACCTTTGCCATATGAAAAGTAGAAATATTCCAATATTTACTCTAAATATCTTCATTCTTTTTGAGTTCAATAATAGCCGTGATATAGTATAACTGTGTTTTTAAATGTATAGTATGAAACTAGATTACGCCCTCTCAATTCTATTAACACAATTTTTGTTCATTCCATAAGAATTATATTCGATATATATATTCATGAAAAAAAAGATTAACGAAGATTCTACTCAGCCAATTCTATTACCTAAGCAAGTTGAGTTTGTACCCGAAATAGTTTTTTTCGCTTTAAATATTTTAATAACCTAAAATTAAATTGTTCATTTCGCTTTGTATATGAATTTGGCTCAAAATGAAAGGAAATAATGTTCTATCTTTAAAACTTACTAACAAACGGTACGGATAGCAAATCTTAAGAAAATTTAACTCATATTAAAAAATATTTCTTTGAATAATATTTACAAGGATCATTTTTATGAACTGTATGGCGCCATAATGATCAATTTAATTATATTAATTGACTGTTATCAGATCTAAAGTGACTGTATACAGTAATAATACTTTCCGTGATGTTCATTAACCACAAATCAATAAATAATTCTACCTATATGCTTTATGTAGTTCGTAGCGTATTACATATTAAGATATGTCCTTCCATCAGTCGAATCGGAAAATATAAACAGTCAACAGGTAGGCGGGCTAAGTGCCCGTATGTCGTGTGTGAAAAATTGTTACGGCTCTGCAGATAAACTTTTAATGAGGTGAATGTCTATGTTGGTGTCGCAGGCCGTATTCACCAGAAAAGTGTAGTGAAAAGTATTGTCATCCGATAAAGCCGTCTAAAATTGACTTGCATTTCTTTAAGACTTGAAGTTTTCTTACTACATTTTGTAAGGCGTATGAACTTTCTTTCCATATGTATGTAATAGTAATAAAGTAAATAATAATGAATGGGAAAAAATAATATAAATGGTCAGTAAAGATTTGACAGCACCAGCATCTTCAGAGCAAAAATGTACACCTTTTTCATAGAATCTCTAAAGATATGAATGTTTCAAATATACTTAGAAAAGTATCAACAAATAAATTTGGATTATTTCAACAAATAAATGTGGACAAAATTATGTGTAAAATAAAAATAGGCTTTCCGATAATAGAGTATATAAATAAATTTAACATATATTTAGAAATAGAAATTAAGTTAAAGTTATCTATTTGAAATGTGAATGATAAACAAAATAAAGGAGCTTTTAGGAATGTTTGGAGTTATAATTGTATAATAAAAGTGCAAAAGCTTTTAGGCTGCACTTAATAAATATATTTTAATACAAGCCATTTTGGTATAGAAGTAACTTCTGCACGATATGAAAAAGGTGACAGAAAATATTGAATAAATGGTATGCAAACATCCCCGAAAACGGAGAGTACCAATGAAAAAATAAGGCGGATAACTGACGAGCATCAAACAAATTGTGTTGCGTAAAGCTGCCAATCAAAATATATATTTCGCAAATTATGGTTGTCATGGATATACGTAACAAAATTAAGGTTGCAGAATACCAGAAATCATGGGAATTAAAAGCACTTTCATTTTAAAATGAAAAGATAAGGTTTAACATAAGACACAATTTAGTAAATAAATAAGTCGTGTTTACCATACACATATTCGTTCCCATAAATCATGCAACAAAACATGTAGAATAACCTAATCATATCGATGAGAAAGATGCCACAGCCATTTTTTTTACAGCACGTTTATAGCTTTTATATCCTTTTGACTGCAAAGTGCCCAAAGATATGTCCTGTATACAAAATAAAATCCATTCTTTGCCCAGATCTCCGAAACGGTTTTTCCAGTTTTATTCGAAAAAAATAGGTACCATCTATGTATCAAAACAAAAAACCTAAAGTTACCAGGTTCGAATCAAATAAGTTTTAAGCTTTCTCAAAATTTTTGCACAAAATACATTTAAATTTTAAAAACTACTTTCTCGACAATGATACAAATGCGGAAACATATAGTTACACACCTGTCACACAAAAATATGAATCAAAATAAGATCGCTTGTTTAGGGTAAAAGAAGGAATCCTCATAACATCGCCATTTTTGGACGTTCATCACATCCTGCAACTTTAGACTTATGCATATAATTTTTTTTCAGATGAAATTTCATATCAGCATTAAAATTAAACTTTGTTTCTAACATGTCTCTCGACATATTTAAAATACAAGCGTCCAAATGAAATAACATTCCGTTTGCAATTTTCCATTTTTAAGTTCCATTTATGAAATTATGATATTCAACCCTAAAAACAATATTTCCTGTTCGTATTTTCCCTCTCTCCTAATTATTGAATGGTTCTGAAAATTTAAAAAATTCAAGGTACTAACATTTTCAAATTAAAATCATTATGATTATTAAATGTATAAACAATTTTAAGACATATGATAAATACGAATAAAATTAAATTTTCTCCATCCTTCCTTCAGAAATACCACATCTCAAAATGCAAAAATATTTATTTTTCAAAGTACTTTTTAATTTCACAAAATTATATTCCAAGTATTATCAAATAATGTTGTCAGAATTGTAAAACAAAACTCATTTTTTATTTCAATTATTTTTAATAAATTACTAAATAATGACATAAAATAATATATTTTTCATCGTAGAGTCGTTTCCTATTAATTATTTTCTACATCAATTAAAATTCACGCTTTTTCCAAATTGTAAAATAGCAATACGTTAAGCAGAAAAAGAGTATATCTGTTAAAGAAATACAGTCATGATGATTGAAACTACTGAGATAGGTAACCCCAATTTGAACAAATTTTAAACACTAGGGAAATTAATAAAAAATAAACTTATTATTCTTTCTGATATT
This sequence comes from Druceiella hillmani, assembly GCA_039881145.1. Lineage (NCBI taxonomy): Eukaryota > Metazoa > Arthropoda > Insecta > Lepidoptera > Hepialidae > Druceiella > Druceiella hillmani. The sequence goes on from JAYKKI010000014.1 coordinate 21,477,274, forward strand.
TATTTTTATACAAGATCTCATTTGAAGTTTTATATGGACCGCATAGATCAAAGGTGTATTAATTTCTAGAGAATCGAGAATTAACCTCTTTCAAAATTTAATAATTTTGCCCCATGCAAATGTACATGTGAATGTACATCAATGAAATGTAAAATACAAAAGAAAAGAGGACCAGAAGGTTAAAGCTTAATTAATTATGTACCGTCTATTTAATTAGGAGTAAAAACTACCAAACATATGTTGTCGCGAAACACACATCTGCAAATTATGTGACCCATAGATTTGTGCCTTTTCCTACAGGGACTGTGTGAGTGCTTGTATTAAAGATTAAGAGAATAGGTGTCCCAAAATATTTTCTGTCCCATTACAAAACACATTTGGCAGTATATTTTACAACTATGTACATTGTCCAATCGCGTAAAGTTCCAGATACTAACTGCTACATTATATATTTACAGTCCCAAGATGATATAAAGTTTTGTATTTATGGTGCCATTTTGAACAATAAACTTGTGTTACAACTAGATATTGTATTTCCACTAAGTTTATTCTTGTCTGAGAATAAATTAAGGTAGTTACCAACTATGTATAAAGGGCTGCTTAAAGATAGCTTTCGTATACTTAGGCTTTAATTCAACGTAGGGTTATAAAACGAGGTTTGTAAAATTTCGTGCCGCAAGGTGGCTAACAAAAAAAGTGCAGAAAGGAAAAGGACGTGAGGTATTGTGGGACACCCGACATAAAAAAAACATCTTACTCATGACATATAAAAGTTAAATAACGAATAAAATATTACGTGAAAGATATCACCGTCCAATTTTATTATAATCTACTTTTATACAATACAAATGTTCAAGATATTGATTTTAATTGGACAGGCTTCTCAGACCGCAATAATAAATCTATGGTAAGGTACAATTTCGTGTCATATAATTAATAGCAATATATTATCTCTGCAGTATTATATTAACCATTTCATTTTTAAACAATAAACGCTCTATTATATATGACAATTTTCATAACAAAAATTCTTGATCATCATTATTTTGTAGCTAAACTCCTTTATTATTTGGTTTCAAGTTGTTGTCAATTATTATGGGTATCAAATAAATACCAATTTATCATGGCTATTTACTTTGTTTCAACGCCATTTTTATCCTATGTTTACAAATCGATACTCGACCCTAATTTACAACCCAGCGCAATTAATTCATATGGCCACACAAACTTAAACCATAGTCATATGTCAATCGTCGGCACCTGACCTCTTCTCGCCTCCCTCCAATATTCAAACAATGTTGATTGTGTTGTATGCATCGACACAGCTACGTGGACTATGAGATAATAACTATTTGAATACTTCCACCTTACCCGATACCAAATATTCCATAAACTCGAAGTTACTCGTCATCGCTCCATTGCTCTATACATACGTATCATTTATCATAAGGCAACAAATACTCTCGGGGAGAGTTCGGAGCTTAGTTGTGAGCCCACCGTTCATAGACTAATTTAGGGAATGTTCGCTTTAATGCAAGTTTGCAACGAAAAAAAATATTGAATAGATCAAATAAAGCACCCATGCCCCCATGCACGTATTTAATAATGAACTGATAAAAGTTGGTAATATAATCAGATATTTATCGGATTGTCTCGATATTTATAGCGACATTTAAAAATTTGTAAGTCTGCCATTAAACAGTTTTCAATAAAACTGTTCGAGAATAATTAATTATTTTATTATATGTTATCAAAAAATGTTTTTCATACCACGAGTTTTTCGATGGCTGTACAAATTCTTTTTGAATCGTATGTTGATGATTTGGAAAGCTAATAAGTAAATACTGCGCAGATGTGTAAATTTTCCGTAAAAGCCTATTAAAAATAAATTATAGACTATGGTTAATTATCACCCATGCACATATCTCTTCGGCTATTATTACACAGGCAACAATTGAGAAAATTTAAAGTTTTTCAAACACTTTTTATCGCTAAAGCAGCACACATACACTATAATTAAGCTAAAACATTATATCCTGATGTACAAAGGCGATTCTGAAAAATTAATTTCATTTCCTTTAGCTTCTGATATAACATCCTTTAAATTACATTCAATTTGAACTATTCATCTTGGATGCTATTTTCTCAGCTTTTTCAATCTTAATCATTTTCCGAGGACATATATTGGAAATATAAGGACATATATTTTAGTTTAATTCCACTTTTATTTCCCCCTTCATATAAGATGTGCCATAATCAGTTAGTTTTCTTTACGTTATCTATATTTAAGCAGCAAAATCCTTTTTTTTAATTTTTTGATCACAGAAATTTATTTCCTATTATATGGTGATATTTAATTTTTTAGTTACAATGAATTTAACTATCGGCATTAAAGAAAGGCATGATAGAATAAATTTCTTACTTAGCATATCTGGAAACTGGTAAATTGTCTTGTTAAAATTGAAAATATAACAAATTACTTGCTGTGATTTTACCTGAAAAAAAAGTTTTTGGATAATTTAAATAAAATATATACAAGGAAAATAACGGTAAACCCTTAGGCAATAAACTTTTTGTAATTCTAACATTTTTTCCAAGATTTAATTATTGGTTTACCATGGAGTGTTATAATATATTGTAGACGAAAACATTAGCTGATCATCACAGCTCATTTCTTGGTTTTTTTTTCAATATTTAATTAGAGCTAATCACAAAAGTAATGAAAATGATTAATGTTTCGAAATTGCTCACCATTAAATATTAAAAATGTATCTAAAAGTTACAATAGATATGGATACTTGAGACGAGAACTTAGTTTTTATTATTGAGTTATTTTGCATACCTTTACACGAGTCGCCTGAAGGTGATGTAATTTATCTATAAAATTTACTTGCGTCAATAAGATTCCTAATGTCTTAGTCGTTATTTTTATTTGTAGGTAAAACATAATTATTTTTGCATTTCTATCAATTTTTCTCGATTTTGGTCCATGGAAAATGAGCTATGTTACAAACTAGAGCTTTGAAAATTTGGGTACGGAGTAGGGTTAAATTAGATGAATTAAAGTCTGACACGCTATGGTAATATTACAGTCGCTGATACGTAAATGTAAAGGTATTAATAGATTAAAATTTAAACATTTATGTGGTTTGATTATAAGGTATCAAACTGCATAAAACTTGGTACAGTGAATAATAAATGAGAATACTTAAACTAATTTTACAGATGCTACTCTTTTTTATATTTGATAAACCTGTTACTTATATAATATCTAAGTTCTGTCCTTATATATATCGATTTTTTATTCATAATAACAATAAACCATTTGAAAGGTATTTTTTTTTAATTTCTGATGGCAATAATCTGAAATAACAGTAAGGTATACTGTATCCTAGCTGCTCTAGATTTCAGATCTTAAAAATTGTAAAATTTGCTCTAGATAGATTTTAAAAATTTTAACAAGAAACATTTTTAAAGTATGTCGTGAAATAATGTGGTAATAAAAATGCATATTTCGAAAGATCAAAAAAAGAGTGTTTTCTGTGCTCTTTTGAGATTTAGGAAATTTTACTCTAATTCTGTCTAATTTGTCATAATACCATAACCTCTTAACATTTTTACATCAAATTATGAAAAAAAATTTGAGATATAGTGCTTCAACGTGGTCGAAAATAATTTAAACGTCATACAAAAAAGAAATTAATAATACTTTCAGCAAAAATATTTAAGTTATATTAATCTTTAAAGCTATACATTTTACTATACTTAATAATTAACATTCGTTATTAATAACAAATTTTAAAAGTTGAAAGATAAAATGTTTTAGTACATTATTAGAAATAATCCAAATGAAAAAATTGTATTCCCATTTTCAGAAACGAACTGACGAAGAGATGTATTAAAAATACGAGTAGATAATAACTTCAAAAGCATTTTTTATGTAACTTGAAGTATTAATAGGCGATATTTTAAAACGTGAAGATGATGCTTCCATGTAAAAACATGAGTTCATAACTCATGAAACTCTTGCTACTTACAACTGAATATATAAAAAAAACTGAAGGTGTCAATGAAGTCAACCCTCAATTTTTGATAAATTCTAACATAAGTCTCTTGACTCTTAACCGACAAAAATACTCAAAAATAGCCACTGTAGGAAATACACTTGTATAACCCTGCCGTATGAGAAGCAAGTTTTCTCTCTGTCAACAGTAAAGTTGTTTACAATTCACTAAACTAGCGTCAATTATATTCAATTCTCATTTCAAACCCTGACAACTTGCGACGTGGTCTGCATGGAATTACGACGAAAATATAAATATTTTTATTAACTTAACTTGGGAGTTCTTTTATATACCATAATTCAATAAACTCAAAATAATCTCTGGCTTACTATCTATAGCTTATATAAAATTTAGGGAAATAATTTTGAGGTTAAATCTATTCGTACGGAAAGAAAGACACACAATTCCTTTAACATTGGTACTATTTTAATAATATAAAATGGAAAAAGTATTAAGCTAAAAAGTTGAAACAATAGGCAAATAACTTTATTTTATTGGTCTGTTCTGATTAACACAACCAAAACTGAATTAAATTCTAAACATATATATAATAACACCATTTTTTTGCTGATAATCAAATTAATACTATTTTGAATAGAAGCCAGCAGGATTATTTCTTTTTGCTTTTCACGAGAAACTCCAATCGATCATGCACATGAAATAGTATTCCGCCATCGTTATTTAAATATACTTATAATAATCAAATATTAGATACTAAAGTAATACGAAATCCAATGGAAATTTCATTGACGTAAATATTATAGAGAAGAAAGTTTGGACAAATACTTATATCAATATTAGAAATCAGTTTTGGTCATTTAAAATACTTTCGGTGCATTGATTAACACGATATCTGAAATGTAAAGAACTCTTGCCAGCTATGCAGTTGTACTTGGGCACAAGTCGTATTATTATTGTTTGAATTGACAAATCATTTGACTATTAAAACCTAGCTTCTTTTAAAATTTTGCGTTAACTGTTATGAATAAATTGTTGTAACAAATATTATAATATGTCTAAAGAAAACTGAAATATTTCACTTAAAATATTACATACACCTATAATTGACAACTTAGCTGCTTCTAACACAATTTAATATCAGGCATGACATATGGTAAAATATACTAGTGTTAGTGGATTTCGTATAACTTATATTTAGATATCTTGCTCCCAATCGAAAATTATCATCCGAATAACCATATTTCGACTAAAATACGGTTTTGTCACATAAGAAAATTAATTAGAAAAATTGTGTTATTAATATACTCAAGGCGGAGAAATTTATATTTCTTTAAGCAAAAACGACTATATTGACTACGTATTCAATACACGTCCTACTGGCCGCACTTAGTCCAACATAAACAAATAAAAACCAAACAAATTCAATCTGTCTCCTCACTTATCCCCAGAGATTTTCATACTGAAAAAGTGGTGCATTTCCATTGTGTATACGACAAAAAACTTTCGAGAACGAAGGCAGACCGTTTTTTTTACTCAACGTAAACGCACTCCCAAGCGCCAGTAATTTATGCTGAAATAATCCTTTGAGAAATTATGTCGAGTTATGACAACCTATGTCATGTGTCACCTTCTCACTTGACACATGAGGTCCGTAACGCACTCGTAGGCACTTGGTCGCCAAAGATTTTTATCTACTCTTTAATTTTTTACCTTTTCTCACAATTTTAAATGCGAATGCTTAGTGAAAGCAAGCGGAAAATGAAAAATATTGCTGTCGAACTGTAGTCTCCCGTTTGGGATTACGATGTTTCGGAACAATACCAGGACGTCTTAAGGTTTTGGATAAGCAAATAAGAAAGTATTTATTTTAAAATTCGAATGAAAATAATGTAATTTTAGAAATAATTGCCTTAAGGAATAAAAAATAAATATTTAACAAACCTACCTCAATTAATAAGCAATGTGGTTTAGCATACTTATAATTCAATGTAATGCTCACAATCGCCATGCTCAGAGACGAATCGGTCGCAGTCCGTAATTTCTATTGAAACTGGTATTACCGGTCTTGGGCATTAAGCTAGGACACTGGTCTTGGATATTAAGCTATGTGAATAGCCCCGTTTGAAGAGAAAGTGGGAAATTGACCTGGGGCATCACGCGTTGCAATGCGCCGACAAAGGTCGTAAGTAAGTCTTGTGATCATCACTAAATACTTTGACGACGACGTGGTGGTTTACGTTGACGGCATAAAATAGCATACCATCCAAAAATCCCATCTCAAATAAAATCCAAAATGTTTTTTCTCTTTTAAAAACGTAATTCCTTTTTGAATACTTGTATGAAACGATCTCTTTATTTATTTATCAACTTGTTTTTATCAATGTTTTTTCTACCTATCTATTTATCAATCTATCCAAAATATACTAACATTTCATACTTTATAGCAAAGAAAGCAGGAATGTTTTATAAATATGATATGTTGTTACCTATGAAGGGAATCCACTAATGAAGACTTGCCTTTAGAATAAACCACATTATATACTTCTCAACTTTTCCTGCATATCTTACGTATTTATGAATTTATTCTTGTTTGTTTTCTTTTCTTTTCCATATTAATGCTCCGTGCCTAATTTTTTATACAATTTTTATAAAAAAAAATGTCAATCATCCCGGTACTGTAATAGTTACTGTTTTCATAGCCAGATTCAAAAATTGAATAGATTTTCATGTAAACACCATCTTTGCGGGCATTTTAAGTGTCCCTTAACCGTATCCCTTTTATAAACGTTCCGAATTGTAATTTTTTGAAGCGTTATACTTTTTTAAACATAATATAGATTATGTGCTAAGAAAGAGGACAAATATACATTGTGGTAATGGTATATTTTTAAAACAGTTTTCATTGTTATTCGTTCAATTTATAAAATATATAGCATAGGAAACTATAAAGCAATATGGCAGGCAAATACGTGCATACATTGCATATAACTTAATACAATTTGCTATCTGGCTATTCAAAAAAGGCAGAGAATAATTTTGAAAAGTATGGTTTAGTGATAAGTACTCTAAGTAAATCATTAAAAACAAATACACATATACGTCAACACATAAATATCCACGAATACAGCTTATATTCGCACATAAAAGTGAGAGGAAAAAAAGAAGGAACCAAACTATAAAGTACGTGAAGAGTAAAACCGTAAATTATTTGTTCGCTTCGCTTTCCTATTAATACATATTTCCAATTTGAATACATGTATTATTTGAAGACTGGTTATATCCAATTAAATTGATATGTTTTATGTGTCCATTTTCGTACCATTGTTTAGAAAATGTAAGAAAAATTTGTTTAACAATGACACCTGTGTAAGATGAAAAATGCAGTCGTCGAAAGAGTAAACTGAAACAATCAGACGATTTATTCTATTTATGGTTGCCTAGTTGAACTTCATGAAACACTGTATCAAAATATTGTCTGTGTATAAACTGGGCTGCGCTCGCGGACTGCTCTTGCTCCGGCTGTGTGGCGCCGAGCAACAAAGTAAGAAAACGGAATATATGAACCGACAAAAGCACAAATGCGCCGGTCATGTTGCCACTTTATAATGCCCATAGCGGAAGTTGACATAACTAATTATTAGTATTTTTATAGGTTTTCTTCGTGTATGATTTACAGGTAAATCATCCATGAAGAAAACTTCAACAAGCAGCCCTAAGACACCAAACCCACTTTATTTCATTTGGAACTCAAAGTAATAAAAAGAATAGCGACCCAAATACTGATAATTGATGGTATTGAAAATATAAATGAAACCATTCATATTCTGCTAATTTTATAGTATTATACTGTAAAATGTAATAGCTTAAGCAATGGAACTAATCAAAAATTGTTTTTCACAACTCGTAAAAATTATTTGTAATTTATAATTACTAATACACGTCTTATTAAAATATTTATATATTTTAGTGGTGCTACTTTTTTGCTGTTCTACGCGTTGCGAACGCACGAACGCACGCACGCGCGAAGTGGCGTTCAAAACCCGAAAGGGGTAAAAGGTGTTTTAAGTTATGGTACGAATAATAGTTTAAATCCATTTGCCACAATCCAGAGTCCGTTAACGGCAATTCAAGTTGCTACTACTATTATCAATCCCAATCAGATCAGTAGTAAGTCTATTAACGGAAGTCAAAACGATTGGAAAGCGTAAATCGTGAGATTTCAAATTTGTTATGGTATTAAAAGTGAAAAGCAAACAGATTATATACTAAACTATGGTAAATTTCAAAAAAATTATGTCTTTCAATAATTCTAGGTAAGTGTTTCTCACATTGATATAAAGAAGCTAAAATTATTCTTATTACCAACTTTATCTGCATTGTTACAATTACTCTGTTTATAATTCAAATTTTTGTTAGTTATTATTGCTATTATTCCATTTTCATTCATATAGCCGGCCTGTCGAGTAGGTTTATTTTTATAACCTTCTGTTTTTCAATATTTTTTTGAATACAGAAACTAGGAGACTACATAAAATGTGTATATATAAGTAGATAATTATTAGTTCGTCATTTCATTTCTGTAATATAAAATGTAAAATTGTTATATTTCACTGCATTCACCACAAAGGGACAAACATAAAAAATTAATGGTAAAAAATGTTGCAAAAAATGTAAATTTCAAAAATATTCCCATGCAAATGTTTTTTTTAATTTTTTCCAAGGCATGTAACCATAGAAGTTTCTAAAACTTTGTTATACAGCAGGTCTTTTAAAATTAAGCGTAAATTTACATAATTATGTGTTCGAAAAGAAAGGATTACAATTTCTAACTAACACCGGTGTTTACTTTACAAAACCGGTGTTTACTTTATAGCCACATAAATAAACTCTGTTATAAACATTATGGCTCATTAATAAATTATTTAGCTATTCATGGCTTGACATTGACACATAGTCGATTACCCTGAGCCAAAATTTGAAAAAGTATTATATCTTGAAAATAATTAATAACTCCAAAACTCTTCACATGCGCAACCCTCTCTTACTTTATATTATTGCTTAGGAAATCCTCAATTAATAACTTTTGGTTGAAGCACTGATGTTTAAATATACAGAATATTACTCCTATGTCATGAATAGAAAGTTATCGTATTACGAAAGTACTGAATGCAGATGTCAGGTGAAGCATTTACCACCGAGAACTTTTCTTTCCTCTAAATGTCAACAATTATTTATTTTTTCTAGTAAGAATAAACGTTGAATATAATATTATGCGTATGTAAACCAATCCTTACTTCTTCCCAGATATAAATAAAATATTCCCTCATCCGTTTAACATTTGCTTGTGAGACTGCGGGAAATGGAAGTGTCCTTGTAATTACTGTAACTTATATTATCCAAACTTTCCATAAAAGAAGATTTTTGTATAAAATAGCAAAATAGTTGTGATGGGCTTAGTCAATATTCATATGATAATATGTGTCATATAATATTTTAAAGCAATTTATGAGCTGCTTTGGAAATAAATATGGAAAGTGATTGGAATTGAGCTTTCTAATGGTTTTGACTTCAATTAATAGACTTACTTTGACCTTCTTATTTGCAATGGTGTATAAGAAGCAGCGACTTGGATTGCTGTTAACGGACTATGGATTGTTGAAAATGAATTTAGACTATCGTTCGTACCATAATTCAAAATACCATTTATCCCTTTCGTGTTTTGACCGTCTCTGCGTGTGTGCTTGCGTGCGTTTGTGCGTGCGTGCGTGTGTGCTTGCCTGTGTGCGTGCGTACGTTTTACGAAACCAGCCTTTTATATGTTTGGCGACGGTTTCTACCTTCAGTTTTTTAATATTTGTTATTTTAAATTATTTAACTTTTTTCCGATTAGTTATAATTAACTAATATTATCTTATATCATTTAAAAATATTCAACATAACAATATCGTTAATAATAATAATAATAATATAGCCCTTTTATTCGGATCTATTATACAATTCTTTATATAACCAAACATAAAATTAAAGAAAATATAACATAAAATAATCCTATCTTATTAATTTAATATTTCCTGTTTCTTTATTTTCTGTGGATCCATTTTCCAGTCGGCAAAAGCCTCTTCCAATTATGATTGAGGTTACAGTTTATCTTTGTTGTGGTCTCTTTTCCCCACGATAACCAGTCGACTTGGGGAAGTTTGGAGGTTTGTTATGTTTTTGTTATCAGTAGCCTTGGTTGGTTTTAGATTCCGTTTGCCGTTGTTTAATTGCTATTGTTCTTTATTGACAGCCAAGTTTGAGAGAGAGTTCGATCTAGCCCGCGTCATGTCGAACGCATTTACAAAGCCAGATGATCTTTTGAATATCGCTGGAGTTTGTTGCTTTTTTGACTGGCTAGTGCCACAAGTCGGTGAAGTAGAATTCTCTCTCATCCTTTTCTCTAGTTGGTTAATGGTCTGTTTCACTATAAGACTATCGTATTTCAGGTAGGCAATATTTCCCTTATTCCTCTCTTTTACTAACTCTGATTGGAACTGTTTTCTCTTTTGCAGCACTTCCTTTGGGTAGTCCTCGGTGATGTAAATTTTCTTTAAATTCTTCCCGTTTTTAATAATTTCAGTCTTCTTCCAATTGTTTACAAACGAGCATAAGATCGGCCTCGATTTATTACCTTCTAGTTTTTTGTACCCTAAACGATGTATTTTGTTGACTTCAGAGTTTTCTAACTTTATTTCAAGGTCTTGTTTGAGATGTTCGTTTAATTTTTGTATTAAGTCTAGTTTAGATGTTTCTGTTTCCTCTAAGCCAAATATAATAATATTATTTTCTCGGTGTCCTCTTTTAAGGTACTCCAACTCATTCTCTAATTTTTCTACCTTTGCCTTTAGATTTCTGTTCTCCTCCACTAAAGGAACTAGTTTCTCGTCAATTTTTGCCATTATAGTGCTAGATTGGACTTCCATCTCGATCTTCATCTTTTCGAACAAAAGTTGAAATTATCCATCCATCTTGTAAAATTTTTGTGTGTAGCGAAACGTAACGTATAAGATAGCAACGAATACGTATTAGGTAGAAATATTTTTCTTTATTGGCAACACTGACAGTAATGTCAACCAATGTCAGTTGTGTTTACGTCAGATATTAATGATTGATTTTTTCTAACCTCCAAATTCTTGATGTATTTTGTGTTTTATATTTGAACAATTCCAATAATTTATGAAAAACTGGTTATTTGTACATACTTCACAACATTTATTCTATTGTTTTCGAACGGAGTAAGTATTTGATATGACCTCGGACTATTTGTTTTCACTTGATTATATCAGATACTATAGAAATGGTGTTCAAAATTCAATAGCCGGAAACGGAGTCCTTATATCGTAGATAAAAATAAACACGGGACGTATTCGGAAATACCCCTATTATTACTCTAGCTCAAATTATCCGTACTTCTTATGAAAAAAGTTGGAAAAAAATGTTTGTATGAAATATTGAATATATTTGCTGTTAATTTTGTAGAAATTAATTATTCACAATTAAATGAAATTACGTGATGTAGTATTATTTCTACTTTCTTTACCTCGACCTAGGTTTCGTTGTATTACAACATATTCAGGTGGGATATTAGCAAATAATCTTTGCTAATATCTCACCTGAAGATGTTGTAATACAACGAAACCTAGTTCGTGGTAAAGAAATTAAAGAAAGTAGAAATAATACTACATCACGTAATTTTATATGATTGTGAATTTGTATAAAATAATAGATCAACTTACTCAATATTTGTACTATTATGTACGTTATATAATACGATATATTAAAATCCGTTTATTACGATATTTACCGAAATACCGTACATTTCGGTTTACCCATCAGTTATATATGTTTACCCTAATGTACTAAGATGTTCATAAATACAAAACATATTATTTTAAGTTATATCTCAAAATAATACATTTTCGTTTTCATTTCATATGTGAAAATAATTAATATCCACAAATTTCGGGAAAATTTGCTGAACTCATTTGAAGTTTGCGAGTAACTTTTTTCAGTTTTCAATTCATATGTTTGAAAAATGCGCAACAAAAACCCTTAAAACCCTTATTTTCAACGCTGTCGGCACTTATGGTGACGCAATCAATTCCATTCGCTGTTCTTTGGCAATAACGAATTTATTCTTTTTTATTTCGCTTAAAACCTATATTAGTACAAATTTACTTTTACTGTTCTCAATTGTGACACACGTACAATACACGTGTGTGTTTTACACGTACCAAATAATCCAGATAATGCAAATTCAAAGGTAAATGCTCGAATTTATATCTTGCTTTTGCATTTATTTTCACAAACCCACGCAGAAATGATTATCTTATATATGAAAATTTAGAGAATACTTTATATTATTGCACGTAAAATATGCAAATGAATAAGTTGAAATAATGTTTACATACTAAATTTTTGTATTATATTTTTCATTTAATACTTTTTTTGATACTAAAGGGTCTATGGTGCTAGTATAAAAAGTTTATATTTCAATTACACAAATATCAATTTTATAAATTCTTACTAATCTTATTTATTTCTCAATTCTAAGCTATTATAATATATCTTCTAAAATATTACAAATATATTGCGATGAATTTCTGAATTTTATATATACGTTTATTATTATATAGCGTATAACAAATCAAAAATACTATACGAAGAAGCGAACTAATGTTTTTGACATTGGAAATCGAATTGTAATATTAATTTTGGGAAATATATTTGCGTACCCTTATTTCTTGCGGCTAACATTTTTAATGTTGTCTTCGAGTGGAAATAAATCGGTGAAGTACAGTGTGCATAAATATCCTAAGATAGGACACCCCTTACTTTGCAACAATCGTTTCCATTATTCAATTCATTATAGTATCGTGCTCTCATCTCGTGCTGGCACAGCTACGCACTGCCCCAATTTCGCGGGACAAAATATTTTTAATGCTCTATTCTATTACGTTGGGCACTTTTGAGTGATGAGTACCATTTGTATTGACTGGAAAGTTAATTTTCACAGTGAAAAATTTTACACCGACGACATTTTTCTGCCTTCAAATGTAAAAGAAATATACACTTTCAAAACTTTTAAATTTAGTTAAAATCCCACAAAAAACAGCAAATAAATATATAGAAATTAATTTATAATACGTGTATTAGCATATTATAAGACAGAAATTATAGCATTGTGGTAAACATTATTTTTTTAGTTATATTGCTTAAACTATTATATTTTACAATATAATTCTATAGATGTAGCAGAATGTGAATCGTTTCATTTGCATTTTCAATACAAGGAAATATCAAAATCTGTAATATACAGCACATCTTGAACATATTACGATTTCTTAATCTGTTTCCATAAATGCAAACTTGACGAATAGTTTCGAGAAAAATTTCACTACGTCTGGCGCCTTGGTTCTCGTAGTCAAATTAATTTTTATAAATTTAATTACGAAAGCAAGGTTCATGGTCCATCGCAGAGCATTTTACTCTACTTAACCAGAAATTAATCAATAAGATAAAAAAATAAAAATTATTCGTTTATTTTATCTTTCATTTATATTTATATATATATTATGTTATATTTATATATGTATTATGTTATATTTATATATATATATATATATATATATATATATATATGTATAAATGTACGTATAAACTTGTATGTATGTATGTATAAACTTGAGGGAACTTTTACTAACGGCATAAGACCCTAAAGCATCAGGCATTAAATCTGAAAACGTGAAGCCAACTTGGTGATTCGGTTATATCCTCACTTATAAAAATAAATTTGACGTTATAAATATTTTGTTTCGTATTCTGAAGGAGAGTATTTTATTAAAATTCTTATATGGTGACATAGGCTTTATGTAAAATAAATGCATGTTTACTTGAAATATTACCAATATCGTGTTATATATTCATTATAGTAGTGAACAATTCCTATTTAGAATGAAAATTAAGCAGCTATGTTACAAAATGTTAACATAAAAGGCGTGGATATTTTCCAAGAATTATTAGTATTAATGTGGATCATTGAAAAATGAGATCAGTCAAATGTTTGTTTTTTTGGCCGCTATTATGTTAGGGCCTCGCTTGAACCCATGAACTTGAAAAGGGCGCATATTTACTTTTTAAACAATACCCACTTTTACTCAGAGCTAATAACATTTTCAAGAAACCCAGTACCCATTTTTCTCATTTTTGGAATGCTGTGGTTTTGATTTGAAAAAAAAATACCCACGGTTTTAAAATAATAAATTATACTAAAATTTTGAAGTACAAACATAAAAATAGATTTGAATAAAATCATCCCTTGAATAAATCAAACATAATAATTTTTGAATGAATAAATCAAACATAATAATAGATTTGAATAAAAAACAAACATAATAATATATTTGAATAAATCAAACATAATAATAGATTTGAATAAATCAAACATAATAATAGATTTGAATAATAAACATAATAATGATTTGAATAAATCAAACGTAATAATAGATTTGAATAAAATCATCCATTGAACAATCGGCGATTTGTATATAAATAATAGCGAGTAAATAAGAATTATTCAACAAATTCTTTTTACTTATTTTATTCAAGTTCATTGCATTATAATCCTCTATAAACGATATTAGTAAAAGATGGATGTGTCAACATTTAGTTCTTTTTAAATATGAGTTTATTAATCTAGGGGCAGGTCTAAAAATTAAATAGAATTAATTAACCCGATATCAATGGTTTCAAATTAACACAGGGCATTTTAAGCAATAAATATGGAAATGGTTTTTATATGTATGCTGTCGATATAAGCAAATATTATTTTCATTATGTTAATACTTATACATTGTATTGTAATTAATGTTATAGTGAGTCATTAATATATTTAGTACTTTGAGTTCCAAATAAAATAAAGTCAGTTTCGTGTCTTAGAGCTGTTTGATGAATTTGTCTTCGTTGATGATGGAACTGGAAACCATAAAAATACTAATAATTATTTCAACTTCCCCCGCCTCATCACCAAACAACACGTTAATGTAGCTTAATGTCCAAGACCAACAATATAGCTTAATGCCCAATGTCAGTAGCACCACTTTTATTAGAAACTACATACTGCGATCGCCGATTTGTCTCTCACCATGGACGATTGCGGGCAATGCCAAGGGGTAAGTAAGGGATTGAGATAGGCTGTTGATGATTATATTATTTTAAGCCACAATGCTTATTAAGTAAATTAAGTTCACTAAATATTTATTTTTTATTCCTAAAGGCAATTATTTCTAATATTACATTATTTTCATTCAACTTTTAAAATAAATACTTTTTAATTTCTTATCCAAAACCTTAAGACGTCCAAGTATTGCTTCAAAACGTCGTAATCTCAAAGGTGAGACAACAGTTCTACGCAATATTTGTCATTTTCCGCTTGCTTTTTCTCCAAGCATTTGCATTTAAAATTGTGAGGAAAGGTTAAAAATTAAAGTGTGGATAAAAATCTTTGGAAGCCGAGTGCGTACGAACGCATTACGGAACTCATGTGTCAAGTGAAAAGATGACACATGACTTAGGTTGTCATAACTCGACATAATTTCTCGAAGGATTATTTCAGCATAAATTACTGACGCTCTGGATAGCGCACTTACTTACAGGAATAAAGACGGTCCGCCCTCATTCTCGAAAGTTTTTTATCGTATGTACAATGGAAATGTGCCACTTTTCCGATATAAAAATCTCTTGGAATAAGTGGAGAGAAAGATTGAATTTGTTTGGTTTTTATTTGTTTATGTTAGAGTAAGTGCGGCGAGTAGGAGTTCTATTGAATACATAAACAGTATAGTCGATTTTGCTTAAAGAAACAAAGTTTTTCGCCTTGAGTATATTATTCGAACGATTTTTTTAATAACTTTTTTTATTTGACACAATTATATTTTAGTCGAAGTTTAATTATTTGGATGATATATTCCAAAAGGTGGCAAGATATTCACTGATAATATTGTACTTTACCATATGTCATAAAAAATTGTAAATTATGCTGAAAGCAGCTAATTTGACAGTTCCTAGGTATTTGTATTATTTTAAATTAAATATTTCAGTTTTCCCTGGACGTCTTATAATATTTGTTACAACAATTTATTCATGGCATTTAACGAAAATTTTTAGAAGAAACCAGGTTTTAAAATTCAAATGCTTTGTTCATTTAAATAATAATAATACGATTAGTGCCCGAGTACAATTGGATAGCTGACAAGAGTTTTTTTACATTTAAGGTAGCGTGTTATTTTAGTGCACCGAACATATTTTAGTTGACTAAAAGTGATTATTAATATTAGTATTTTTTGTGTAACTTTTCCATTATATTTACCTCAATGAAATTTGTGTTGGATTTCGTAATATTTTAGTATGTAATATTTAGGTACATAGTATTATTATGAGTATACTTAAATAACGATGGCCCGTAGCTATTTCATGTACACGATCAAAACTGGAATTTCGCATGAAGATGGAGAAAAAATAATTATTCTGGCTGCTATTTAAAGTATTGTAAGTTGTGTAATTATATATAGGTTAAGAATTTAACTTAATTTATTTTCATTGTGGTAATAAGTGTAGATCTGTAAATCAAGATATTTGTCTTTGGTTTTAATATTTTGAGCCTAATACTTTTCCCATTTGCATATTCTATTATAAAAATGTTTTCAATGTTCTTTCTTTAAGTACGAATGAATTTAATTTCAAAATGATTACTCTAAATTTTACATAAGCTATAGATAGTAAGTCAGAAATTAATTAAAGTTTGTTTGATTGTGATATATAAAACAATTCCAAAGTTATGACGATTTAAATTTTTTATATTTTCGTATATTACGACTGTGTGTCATGGCGGGCTATAAGGCGGGCTGTAGGAACAAGCAGTAGGGGTCAAAAGAACAGGCGGGATTTGAAAGAACGTTTTGTTTCTCATATGAGAGAATAAAATAAACACATAAAATATACTGCATAAATTCATTCTATGCAGATAACGTGGCAAAGTGTAACGGTGAAACCGTCTCACAAAAAGGATTGAATATAATTTCCCTGTCTTGTGCGGCGATGTTAGTATATAGTAGTAATTTGTAAACTATGTTACGAGACATGTTAAAATATGTGAAAAATGGAGTAGTGATTCATTAGAGTTTCGTGAGTTATGAATTCATAATTTCCATGAATTTTTATATGTCTGAGTTTTAAAATATAACGAATTATTATTTTAAGGTACGTAGAAAACGCTTTTGAAATTATTATACTACACGTATGTGTAGCATATCTCTTCATCTGTTTCTCAAAGTGGAAATAAAAATTTCGTATTTGAACTTTATCTTTTTTTTTGAATGAAGAATGTTAATTATAAAAATTATTTCTAATCTTATGTAAAAATGTTTAGAGTTTATTATTTTGTTACAAGGTAAACTTTAGAACACAATTCAACTGAATTTTATTTAACCTCAAAAGAGCGAATAAAATTCCCTTTTTTAGATCTTTCAACATATGCGCTTTTAATGTCACATTATTTCACGTAATACCTCAATAATTAAATGCAATCTCCACGATATACCTTTGAAATAGACATTTTGAAAAAAAATCTTCGTAAGCTGATTATTGATTCTATATATTTTGAATAAAGTTTCTTCATAATCTGGTTATTGATAATTTGGTTATTGATTCTATATATATATATATATATATATATGATTATCGATATATATATAGGTTGAAGGTTATGGTCATTATTCATTATCTACGCTCTTCTCTGCAACTATCTAAAATAGTTATTGGAAATGTTATTCCTCATTACATTTTCTTTGCCTTGTTCGTGGTTTTTAATTTGTTTTTCTTTTTTTTATAAAATTTTACAAAACTGAATATTGTGTACTTGCTATCAAAAGGGTAACTCTACATACATTGAGTTTTCTAAAGTCGGTACATCATTAGAATTAATAAACATTATAGGTGAGCCTGAAAATTTTAAATATTTAAAACCACTATGTTTGTTTGAGAGAAATGATAATTAATTAGAAAATATGATTCAGATATGTCACGAAAAATAAGGCGCAAAATACGTCTTGATTTCTACGTTTACGAGTATCGGGCGACGTCATACCACCAAAAAGTAATCATATTTTAGCGATAAATAAAAATCCTTCACTTCTTATTTTCAATATTACTCATATGTAAAAAGTTGCTGAAAACATCAGGTGAAATATTGTTTTTTCTTTTCTCGATTATTTACATAAAACGAATATTTTGTTACATATTTTCATAAAAAATAAAAAAAAATGATGTGTGGTATAACACTCATTATACCTGTCTGATGTTAAAAAAATTCATAAAATTTTCACGCATTATATATTCCCATCATATATAAAATCTCGCCCCTTTTAATATTACAGTCCCTCGCAATATTAAAAATGTGTTTGTTTATCTTTCGCGTCGCAAAAGAAAAACAAATTGGCTTGATTTTTTACATAGAGCCGATCGATCGTGAAAGAGCTTAAGCTTCATTCCAACACAGAAATCTCATCTAAACTATCATTAAAATTTTAACTTTTAATAAAAATAGAAAAGTGTGTGTATGTTTGTTGTACTAATGCTTTTATAGTAATAAAGTTATAAATATAGGGTTTCATATTATTTACAACTTAACTCCAATGGTTTAATGAGATATTATTTATATTTTCATTACAACTTTGAAAAAGTTGAAAATTAATTTTGCCTAAAATAAATAACGGTAGGACTAAGATTAGAACTTAATAAGTCATTTACTTTAAAAATTATTTGTGATAGAATTTTGAGAAAATTCTGGGTAGGTAGGATATAAAATATGTTACTTGTATTTTGTCATTAATACCATCTGAAATATATTTTAAAAAAATATTTATGTTTTGAATGGCCTAATCATGAACCTAATAACCATTGGACGAGTGATTAAAGAAATTCGCGATGAAAAAAGTGTATCAAAATTTGGGGGGACAGGGTTATCGTCTCTCTTCTGACAACAATATCGACATACATTTTTCGATATTATTTAATTACCAGCTATGAACTATCGTAATAAGGAAAATAATTCTCTGTCTTGTGCACTTTGTTCTTTAAACTTCTTCCAATTAATCTTAAGCCTAATTTTATTGCACTTGAAGATATTCTGAAGGACCATTTTTCGTCATTTATAAATTCGTTAATAACTTTCAATTTACCAAAATCTGCATGAATAACCAAAACTATGAGTGCTTGACTTCTTAAAAAAAATAAAATTTGTGTAATATGCAGGCAAAACTAAGTCACAGAAATATAATTCAAGTTAGGACAATTTCAGTGGATAACGAAAAAAGGAAGAATTAAAATTATTTGCCAGAACATTCGTACCCAATATAACATTATAAGTACATTTTAGTGACTAGGTACTTTATAGTACATTTATCTAAAAACAGTGGAAAATGTAGGTGTCGGCATAACGAAAAATGTAAATTTTCTAATATGTATCTCTAAATGTAAATATGGACATTTTCCATTTTATATATTGGACATAATTTTCAATGACTTTATACTCGAGTCAGAGACTTATATTTTATTCCAGAAATAGGAAAAACATTAAGAAAATGTACATTGCAATTAATATTCATGTAAATAATAAACAATACTCAATGATATCAGGAATGTTATAAAACAAATAATCAGTAAATGTTCAAAAATTAAAATGAGTTTCAATTTAAGTTTTTTTAACAAAATACTAAGCAATAACAAAATAATTCTTAAAATAGCAGTGCCGAATATGAGAAAAAATGTTGTAAGAATAAATAAAAATTTTTCCTGTAATGCATTTTGCTTTTCTCAATAAGAGTCGTAATCCGGATCAAAATTTTAAATTCCTGCATTTAATTACAAGTAACTTAACTTACTGACTTACAAGTCGAACAAAATATTTTTTAAGAAAACAAAATTTTGCAAATTCCCACGAAGTCACAGTTGTACTGGTTTATCAGAATTTTTTTGTATTTTCTTTAAAGGAATATTAACAGTCAGACTTTTTATTCAGTCACGGTTTTTCTAAAAATATCTTAAAAGATGTCGACCTCTTGACCCCTATGAACTTCTTTAGAAGATGGGAGTTGTTAATATTGTATCACTAACATTATGAGTTGCTAACAATAAAGACATTAAATTGATATCCGTATAATTAATATATAATAACGTAGTTATATAATAATTTAGTCAGGGTCTTTCTCTGTGTCTCAGTAACTTTTGATACACACACAACACACTCTTGTAATTTTTATAGCTCTAAATACAATTTGGCATATATATTCTTTACATATATATCTTAACACATAGCCAAATTTTTAAAAAAAACCAGTGTGCTCTATATTAAATGGTAGCAGAAAAACGGTATCCGTAGGAGTAATTAAAATTGGGTATCACTGAATAGGCATATTAAAATGAAATTTAATATATTTAGAATTTTTTAATTTTGACTCCCGTTTGTCACAAACTACGCTTCAAATTGAGGTGCAATATTTGTCTAAAGATAATATAAACGAATTTTTAATCTGATTTCTAAATTTTTACGTTTAATCAAATATATAAATTAAAATTAAAAAACATTAAAAATTATTATGGTAATGCGAAATGCATACAATTCTAGTCTTTTTCTGAAACTGACCATATTTGCTAACTACCAAATAAAAAAACTGCAAAATCAATGTTCTGCCGATTTCCTTAATTCACCACTAACTATATAATTAATATGTGAAAAAAAAGAGGCTAAAAGTTCTAGTTAATAACAAAAACTTGATCAAATTTGAAATAGTAAGAAACGCTATTTTTTGTTATATACAAACAAACAGAATCAAATTATGTAATTACTATTACCAAAATCATATTTTACGGTTGATATTTTAGATTCCTGGGTGTGCGCTCTGCGTGGATTTCACATAGGGTTGCCAGGTCTTCTTCAGAAACAATCAATGTTATAAAGTTTTCTTGTACTTTAGTAATTATTGAGTAAAGGAAACTGATTATCAGTAAACAATAAGTTTTCTATGATCAATCATTATTAATGTAAAAGGTTTAACCTTTTAATCCCAAAAATTTATCTCTATAACTCTTAACTTCCTCTATTAGGTAATAAAACTAGTTGTCTTAATTACAAAACATAACAATTATTAATTATCTCTTTGTACAAGTTTTCAGATGAAGTTTGTAAATACTTGACAGCAATAATATACGTGTTTTTAATGTTTTCTTTGAAAGCTGTCACTTGTTTAGGGTATTCATTGTTATCTCCAAATTGACACAAAATTTATGCCATTTTCAATGGGAAAAAGTCTTGTTATTAATTTTGATAAATATTTTTATAGATTAGCAGCACTCAAATATATTGCCATTTTATATGGATAAATGGTGAAAAAAGTGATTCCAAGAATCAATTATAATATTCATGAAAGTAATATTTTGGAACTTAACATGTCATTTATTAAATTAAGCTTACAGCTACAATAATCATACACTGAAAAGTTATTGTTTTTTTTTCATGTTAATACATATAACTTTTTAAGGAATTAGACTAGGGAGAAAATTATTCTATACTAAGATTTAAATTGGTTCGGTAGGATGTATCATTACAGCGCCGTTTTTTTGTCATTACGAAAGTCTTAATTCTCTCAAAAATTTAAACTGTTATTATTCGAAAAATATAAAGGATCCCTGGATCAATGTAACAACGCTCATAGGCACCAACAAAGAATTTTAAAAAGGAAAATGTGAGTGTTATAATTTCTTAGGAAGTGTAAACAAGGTAATTTGAATTAGCTTTTATCATTTGATCTTTTAGAAAAGTAATTAAGAAGACAAAACGGATTTAATTACCCATAATAATCGCCGGGTTCCCCCTTATCTTCTTTTTACAATTTTATCACGTCTGCAAAGAGCCAAGATATTTTAAGTCGGTTTTTAAATACACTCTCATTTTAATGAAAATTTACGAGCTGATTTTTTCTTTTAACTTTAGACACATGAATTAATTAAGGCATTTAATTAGCGAGTACTTAAGGAAAATTTGTTATTAGTTATAAATAGCATACATTTTATAGCCAACATATTATAGCCAGCATAGGCTTGTTTTTTGAGTACAGGTTGCATGGAAAATACGGTTTGTTTGCCTTTTCTGTTTCTAATGAATTTGAAAATAATGTCGGAAAATTCGCGTTATTACGTTTACCCCGTTTGTTTGTCTTTTTTAATAAATAACGAAGTATTTTTCATTAGATTGAACTACTGCGCAGAGTGTGAATTATTTCTTCAACTCAGTTCCATATCAGAATATTTTTATATAAAGGATATGTAGCATATAATAGTCCATTATTCATAATGCATAGGTAATTACCTGTTCGCAGTACAAAGGTTTGTTTCAAAAGGAGACTTTTATAAATATCATATATATAACGTCACTGTGTTGTCCGCTACAATATCTAATAAATTAATTACTATTATCTCCTTCCTCTTGTAAAAGCTCTCCCCACCAAATATTTTTATACTAAACTTCTTACTATGGCTTGAAGAGAGAGAATCTCTTTGCTACATTCTTCTTTTGTTAAAACTATGATCGTAATAAAATAAAAGCCAAGCATATTTCCAAGAAGAAAGGCATTGAAAATAACTCACTGCGTGTTCTCTGCCTAGTGTGTCCATATTTTTTTTGATAAGTAAGTGTCGTGCTTTGTTCGACAATGTCTTAATGTCGAATTTTTTAATTTTTTTTATTTCAATAAATATTTTTCATGCCCTCGTTTAATTTACAAAAGTTTCTTCTACATAAAGTAATAATATTTATGTTATAACATAAATTTTTCATGAAAAAACTTTGAAATATATTTTTGGTATCTCAAAATTGAGACGTCCTCGATGATATGTAATGTTGGATTAATAAAACAATGAGAAAAACATTTTATTCTCAGAAATAACAAAATTATTCTGAATGACAAATGTTTCGTTTTTATCTATAGAATAATTTTCACGACGTTTAAACCTAAATCGTTCCCGATTAGCCGAATATGATATAGGAGCACACATTTTTTGTATTTGGCTGCACCTGAAAAATGTTTTACAACCGGTTTTTTGTGTACTAGCAAGTGCGCTTTAGCGCGGCGCTAATACGCTATGATATAACGTCATGAGGCTTTCTGTGTAACGAAACCTTTATTTTAGTATTTTATGTAAGACAGTTTTAGAGATATTGACATTATTAATGTCCAAAGATAATTCATATTTATTTAAGTGGCTGAAATTCCAATATCCTATGATTTATAATATATATATATATATATATATATATATATATATATATATATATATATATATATTTATATATATATATATATATATATATATATATATCACTTTAAAAACTGATTTTTTACTGACAAATATTTTTTCTTTCAAAATGATATTGTTTCTTTTGTTGCATCATAATTTTTGATTGTGTATTTGTAGTGAAAAAAAAATTGTGTCTAATGTTTTGTAAATACCGGTGGAAAATTATGTGGAAATATATTTTTAAATTATTTTAAATAAATATCATAAAAGACATATTGTATTAAAGATTTTTTTTCAACTTATTTGAAGTTTCTCTCTTCATTTATAACAGAGAAAAATTAAAATATTTAATATAAAAATTTGGGGTAATATTAAATTATTTTTCCAATCGCGTTGAAATTTCACTTTTTATTTTTATTGTAGTACTTGAAATTCTACTTGCGAAAGACCGTTTATGAAGTTAAAAACTAATATATAGGAAGTTGTGAAACTAAATTCGCGGTTTATCATCCGCTTTCCTTCATCGGTTTTTACAGCGCGACCTATGAATATTTAATTTGTCGATATGCAGAGGTACTTAAAGGGAGGTCATAATTCTAAATCGAACTAAATAACTTATTATTTTTATCTTCTTTGTTTGTTATTACTGGTACAAAGTTAGTTAACTAAATTGTAGCCTTCTAAAGTTACATTAAATTTTAATTATATTGTGTATAATTTTGAATTTCGATTCGTACCTAATTCTGGATAATTATTATAAATAACATATATAGCATTCTTAGTCAATGCAAACCTTCAAACTCCTTAAGTAGGCCTGGATAAGCCTTAGCTTCGTCTAACCCTTGTCGGTCATAAAATGTCTTGTAGAGTTCTTCTATGCCTGCATTTCGAAGAAGGCGATTGCCAAGCCAGCTCCAGTTGCTAACGATTTATCTCCGTGAATTATTCGCCGGTGAAGGAGAAAATGAATGACAAGTTTGAACTACGCTGTTTGCTATGATTCCTTGACAAATTTAACGTATAAGTGGCTTTAACGTAAAGTTAAGCAAAGGACATTTAAGGATGTGATTATTTTTTTTTATATTGACTTGCGTGTCTAAAAAAAATATGTAACTATATTTTATTTAAATAGCACGAATAAATTATTAATTTTAGTGCAAGATTTATATAAACCATAGATATTATAATTGTCGTTGTTTAAAAAGATTATACAATATAATGATATTATAAACATTAAAGTTAATTTATGTATAGATATGTGGAAAGTTTTTGTTATGATACATTTCCACGAGTATTCGTAATTGCTTAGACGTACAAGCGATTTCTTGGAGGAAGGATGCAAAATCGCCTGAAAGTAATTGCTAACATAAAGTTTCTGAGGTGAGTAATCAGTTGGTATTTATATTTTATAAGATAATCAATATTATTCTATTATACTATAATTTTTACTATGTCACTATTTAAGTGAAACTCCATTTGTTATTAATATTACAATGGAAAATTATTGTTTTGTTGTAAATTAAATATGCAAAAAGAGAGGTAATTTTAAAAAAATCTTCAGAATGGATAAATATGTGTATTTATAGTCTCTTGAAGCTTAGTAAAAGACTAGACATGCTCATATTTTGGCACTGTTTTAACATATTTTGCCTGTTTGTAAAACGTAATAAAGTGCACATTTATCGGTGTTAATCCCGAAAAATTGATTTTTTTTTAAAAATGAGAAGCAAATATTATAAGCCTTATAACTAATAGTCAGCCCGATAAAGGCAGACTATTATTTTAAACTTTAATAAACCCTTAATGATTAAACTGGATGAATATCTGATCCAAAAATATCAAGGTGAGTAATAATTTAAGTTTATTTATACTAAGAATAGACATTGGAAAAAAAATTAATTAATAGTCAAAATGAGATTCATTACTATTAAACGATGTGTCTATTTTTCATTACTATCTATACAAAAAAATAGGACACAGTTCTAGAAAAGGGATTAAATGAAATATAATTCGTGAGACTATTTCCAAAACAGTTTTTTTTTCTTTGCCCAGGAATAACCTTAAATATAGATATACCTAACATTAATTATAAAGGGACTATTGTTTTCGGAAGTAATTTATAAAAAAGGGAAAGAAGGCACTTCTATTAAAGAGAAAAGTAGGATTGAAGAACATATTATTAAGGTAAAAGGCGAAATGGCGAAGGGTAAATTAGGTCATAAGAAAGAAATATGGTCCATCGAGATGACGCGCTGTCATTGTCCGCATCCCATCCGCGCTTTTCCCTAAGTAAAATGATTATTCGCGAGTTGTTTTAGTAAAATTTCGTACTTATATGAATAGGCCACACTTGGCGCGGTTGTTCCTATATTTTGCACACGGTTGTCTCTAGCACGTAATTGATTTTGTCTCAGATTTTGATACCGTAAAGGGTAAAACCTTATATGTTCCTATTTTGTATGACTTTGGAAACAAACATCAAATTTATTCTATTAGTATTATGCGTTTTATTTATGTCCTTTTCTTAGACTAAAAATTGATAAAGCTCAAGTAAGATTAAAAAAAATTGGTTTTTTACTGCATTAAATAATTCGTTTAATATTTCTTGGCATAATCATGTCGTTATTACTTTAAATATTTTTCTAATTCAGTTTCAATGTGTGGTGTACCGATGTCGCAAATGTTGTTGCATTATTTGTCTGGAAATAGACAAACTCATAAACTAAACTTGCACATAGTGTGATCAATAATTAAAACAACAGTATTATAATTCCAATAACAGCAGTATTGTCGATATGAGTTTGATTGTAAAAGTCATGCAGTAAAAATGACTTGCAACGTTACCAGGTATTCAGATCAAACCCTACTCGTGAACATATTTTTTTCTTTGATATTATAAATTTAAATATTTTCGCAATGGTCAAAACCAAGAAAAACAGGGTAGAAATGAAATATTCTAATTGGTATTATTTTTATTGCACTGTGAAGATGTAATCCACTGCTGTGCTTATAAACCGCAAAGCTATTACGGCGAACTTTTTAGTTATAGAATCGGTATGGGTCTAAAATTCTTTACCATTGCTATTGGTACACAGCGCAGCTACAATAGATTGGAAGGATTTACATTCGATAGTTTTTGTACCACTGTTGTAAATTATAGCTATCGTCGTATACTCATAACTATGAGTTTTGAAATTTATTTAGAAATAAACAAACATGATACCATATTTTTTCTATATTGCAAAACACAGAAGAATTTGTTCATAATTTTAGATTCATTGTTTTAAATTATAAAAATTTGTAACGTATATACATCGATGTAATCGCATTATTCATACAACCTTTATGCTTTTAGAATTTTACCGTGGTAGTTTTGAGGTCAAATTTTAAACAAGTAGTCAAAATGTCTGTCCGTCTATCTATTTCTAACAATATTATACCTATGTGTTTAAAGTTTGGAGATATGTTTTGTAGATTGATTTAAGAACAACTACTTTAACAGAGCCACAACACTTTTAAAAAAATACTATATTCAAAATATGTTTTTGTAATACTATGTAATTGTATTTGACGTTATTTTTAGTTATTTCATTATATTCTTTCACATATAATTAAAATTTGTTTTTTTATCTCAGACCATTTTAATTCAAAACTTTATTTTACTTTAAATTGTCTGTGCTAATTTTCTCTATTATAAATTATAAATTAATTTCAGATTGTCAGGCAAAATATTGATATTATTAAAAAATATATTTAAAATTGTTCTGGAATACTATTTTCCAGATTATAGGTAAAAAAATTGTAAGTAAAAAAGTAAGCAAATTTTAAAAAATGGAGATAGTTTAACTACGTTTAATATTTGGATAGGAATATATTACTTAAAAGGTATGAACAGAAAAATCAAGCAGAAAAAGAAAGTGTAAAACTAAAAAGTTTAATCAGACTGAGGAAAAAAAGGAATATTTTTTTTCAAGTTTTCATAGTTTTTCTATATATTTGAAATCGTCGGCATTAATCATCCGAAATAATTTAAGTTTAACGATCTCATCAAATCGAGTGAGAAGAGAGACATGTTTTTCTCGGATTATTCAAATATATGGCACATTATTACACATCACTTTGGATACTTGCTTCCAAAATGCGGAATTGTAAATTAAATATCAATTTTGTATTATAAGAACTGTCCAGGTTTTTCTCCAATACATATTATGTATCTTGTTAAAAGAGAAATATTTTTCATTATTATAAATTCCAGTTATTTAAATAATTGTTTTAAGAACAACTACTTTAACACAGATCCTGTAAATGTAATGTTTAACGTAAATATCTAGGAGTTAATAAAAATTTGGTTTTATTTTAATATAAAATAATATTAATTTTATCTTAAATGCCTTTACCTCCGCCCTCTCATTAGGTATTAACAGACGAGATATCAGCCAAATTAAAATAGATTTATATCAAAACAGATTTCTCAAAATGTTTACTAATTTTTATTATAATAATTTTTTATACCTTTTCAAAAAAATAAAAGTGCATCGAATTAGACCCTAAAAACGACCAACAATAATTTAAGAAAAATTACTAAATTTTGCTTTATTAAGAAAGAAATTTAAAAATATGGGTTTTGAATTATAAAATAAAAAAAACCTCGATAGACGTGTATGTACTTCTGCTCGTGTGTCGAGTAAGGTATCGCTAACCTAGTGAGACAATACTTCTACTAAAGTATTCCGAATATATAAGTTTACAATTTTTTACTTAAAGTAGTTTTTAGTTGGACATTGTTGCTCGAAAAATTTACTTATTGAAGGAAAACGGCATTAAATGGTTGCAATCTATTAAAAGCTTTAAGTTTTGCTTTGGTCCTTGCCACTTTTGCTTCTGCGAGTGCGATCTCATATTATTATTTCTTTATGTTATGAGCTACATTTTTGTATTTTTAATTGCTTTGAAGTGCTCTTTAATTCATAGAAAAGTCTTTAAAACCGGATTTGATAGGCGGTGGCAAAATCTGACTTACTTAGGGTCAGCTTATGAATAGGTACCAAAAACATGTCGAGTGCAGGTAGACATTTTATTACGAGGGATCCGTGTACATTTTGGTACTTATGAGCTTTTGAGTGTAAATAATATATTTCTTATGCGGTTCATAAATGTAAATTTCGTACAATATAAATATATGCCTACTGTATCTTTCATAGGTGTTAATACAAGGTGCATATTATAATGGTATAAGATAATCATTATTAATTGTCTACGGTCGTCATAATTTTATACGTAGGATTTAGGAAAATTGTAACGATTATCGACTAAAACAAATTTTTTTACGACCTTTTACAACAATCGAGTTCACAATTAAATGAAACTACGTGATGTAGTATTATTTCTACTTTCTTTAAGTTCTTTACCACGACCTAGGTTTCGTTGTATTACATCTTCAGGTTGTCTATTAGCAACTAAGTCGTGGTAAAGAACTGAAAGAAACTATAAATAATACCACATCACGTAGTTTCATTTAATTGTGAATTTCTACAAAATTAACGCCAAATATATTCAATAAACCATCGAATTGTTAACTTGAGTCCCTTTCCTTTTTAATTGATTCTTTAAGAATGATATGTTTTAGTATTATTCTAAATTTAAAATTTTCACGTCCAGCTGTTTCTCAGAAAACGGCTGTGACAGATATACAAACATGGACCACACGTCAGGGATCTTATAGGGATTCTTATTTTAAGGTACAGAACCCTAAAATGATTAAACGTTACAAATGAATAATTTTTACGGCATTTTATTTTAAATAAATAGTCAAGGTCTGAAAAAATATGGTAACTGTATTTAGGCATTTAGGTTTTGTTTAAGTAGTTCACCTTTATACTTTTATCTTATTTTTTATATTTACGCGATTTACGCGATGAAAAATAACATTTATATTACTTAAATAGCTAAACTCTTAATTATACCTACGAACTCCATAAAATACCATAGTGAGTACTGCTTTAACATTAAGATATAATTTGGAAACTATTAAGTCGATGGAAACCAGTGTATTTATTGATATAAATATAAAATTAATTGACCTTTGAACATAAAACATGGAATTTTATATTTTTACATATCTTAAACAATCCAGTGTACATTATGTATTTTACCTTCTTTACGTCACTACAAAATTAAATCTCAAAATTGTTATAATGACACAACTTTATTATTTGCCATTTTTTATTATTTTGTGCAAAATAAAATATGAAGACGATTAATCATTAGGGTTCCTAGTCTCAGCTAGGAACCCTTAGGTTCGTGACGTCTCTTTATCTTTTTCATCGCCGGAACACCCTTTTATTTTTTCAATTATTTAAATAAAACTTGGTATAAGTTAATAATACGTATAAGAAGTTTATGATGCAAAATTAAATATAAACTAAAATCGAAAAAAAAATTTCATCATCCCACTCATTACCTATTCTCCTCAGTTCTGGTTTGGACTTTCAAAAATAGTTAAGTTATTTTACAACTAAATAATTGTACCTAATATTTTGGCTTGCAACTAAAAATGCAGAAACTGCCAATATCGCACTCCATTTAAATTTGAGGACAGCTCGATTAGGCCAAATAATTGCCCTTGGCAAATTCTATTCTAATTCTATTCACAATTTCTCCGATATTGGAAATTAGATTCTCGTCTTCAGAGGTACTTTGCGATGCACCTTTATGTATATTACACTATTATATTATGCATATTACATATTCCGAAACACCTAAGTTATATTGTCCACTGCACATTATGTTGTTAAAAAAGTTTGGTCTTCCTTATCTCTCCACTATATATTTCGAAACAATTGTGCCCTTTTTGCAGAAGATTGTAACACTAAACTCTGTATATATTGAATAAATATGGATGTATCTGCATCAACGTACGATTTTCCTTTATAATATGTGATCTTCCCTTTATAGAATGTGATGAACAATCAAAGAAGAATTCTTGCATCGCATATTATTTCTATAAAAGAGTTGTTCTCGTGTCAATGATTCAACTAAAAGATATGAGCAAGGGACTTTATAGAGAATCAGTCTATAGCATAAGAGGGTTATACAAAATCGCATAGTTTGGAAGGTATTTGTTATAAAAATATTTAAATATTACACACTTTGATGCGGATTAATCGTTTCCAGGCCGAGATTGTGCAACAAAGTCATGAAAAATGGTCAAAATGTTCATTATAACAACTATAAAATAGTGTATTCCTTATCTCTCTACTATATATTTCGACACAATTGTGCCCTTTTTCAGAATTGCAATATTTGTTCTCTTCGTCCATCAACATTTATGACCGGGGAATGCCTCTGAATGCCAATTTCCGCTATTCTGCCTTTCAAATACGTATGAACTGACAAAGAAGCGATGGTTAAGGAGTCATTGAGTCGCACCTGCCCTATATTAGTTTTCACAGTTACTGCAGAGCATGACAATTTCCCGATTACGTCAATAATTTCTCAATCATATTAATAAATGGGAAATTTTGGCTACGAAGAAGTAACTTCTTTGAGATTTTGAGTCATGATAAGAAAAATAGTCAAAATACATATGCAACTATCCAGAGTCCGTTAACAACAATATAAGGTGCTACTTCTTATACACCAAATCAGAAGCTCAAAGTAAATCTGTTAAATTCAAACATGAGAAAATATAAATCCTTAGATAGCAATTAACTTACGGTAGTAAGGGGGAAAGGCAAACAGCAAAATTATATATCTCAACTATGGTACAACTGAACTAATTTTGAATATATTTGGCGTTAATTTTGTAGACATTCATTATCATTTATTCTTTATTTGCAACTGAAGAAAACTATGTGATGTAGTATTATTTCTAATTTATATTAATTCTTAATCACAACTGAAGTTTCGTTGTATGACATGAACTTCAGGTTTTTAAAAATTGACCCGTTTCAGTTTTTGCCCACCTAAAGATGTTGTCGCACAACGAAACCTAGGTTGTGGTTAAGAATTTAAATAAAGTAGAAATAATGCTTAATCATGTAGCTTAATAAATATTACTTAAGCTTAAGCGTGAATAAAAATTAGGTGAATTAATTTTGTTTTACACTACTTTCAGGTATACAGGATCGTTTCATTAATATAAACAAGTTAAAACTATGATTAAGACTACCTTTTTCTTTATTGTTATAGTGCTCTGGTTTTAAATCATATTTTTGCCTAGAGTCTATTAATACAGGAACAAGACGATGTCATAAAAAATGTGTAAATTTTAGATAGAGAATCATTGCTTCGTCATTTTATTTCTGTATAAAATGTTAAACTGTTTTGTTTCACAATCTCAACGACAAATAGACAAACATAGAAAAGGAATGTTAATATTTTTTTTTGATTTTGTTGTGACATTGCAAAAATGCAATTTCCAAATTATTCCCATACATATACGTTTTAACACATAAAATTATAGCAGTTCCTAAGATAATCTGCACACTTTTTTTCCACAGTGGGTCTTGGAAAGTCAAGTAAAAATTTTTATAATTATGTATTCAAAAAGAAATTACTTAAATTTCAAAACTTATTCGTAGTTTCTAGTACAAAACGGTTGTCCACTTTATAGCCACATTAATAAGCTATGTTATCAACATTATGCTACATTTACAAATTTGTAGCTATCACAGGCTTGATGTCGATACGTAATGGATTAACCTGAGTCAAAATTTGAAAAATCTGGATATTTTGAAAATAAAACTAATAAGCTATTCACTTTGCATAATCCTACCTTTCTTTACATTGATTGCTTACGAAATCCTCTATTAATAACATTTGATATTGGGTGGCCTACTGACGCAGTATCACCTAAATATGCAAAATATCACTATTTGTCATGAACATATAGTAGATTCAACGGAAGCATTTATTTCCGAGAACTTTTCTTTCCATTAAATAGCCATAAGTTTTATTTTTTTCTTACAAAAAAACGTTGAATAAAGCATTATGGGTAAATAAATCAATTTCCTTACTTCTCCCCAGGTATAAATAAAATATTTCCTCATCCGATTAACATTTTCCCGTGGGGCTGCGGCAAACGGAAGTACCCTTGTAATCACTGTAACTCAGATTGTCCGTACTTTCTATAAAAAAGGTTTAAAAAAACGCTGTGTGCATAAAGTAATAGATTAACTTGGGCAATATTGACACGATAATTAGTGTTATATATTATAATATATTAAATTATGTTATGAGCTGGAATAATTATATATATATATATACATGCAATACATATTTTGGGATATATTTATTTTCCTTTCTTTAAACATAGAAATTTCATTATGTTTTTTTTTTATCCAGGTTTTTATATCCAGCCTCCTTTAATCAAGATTTTTGGATGTAAATTTGTTATAGACACAGAAATAATTCTCTACGAATTTATATTTTTAAACAAAATCTTAAGGGACTTACTTCTGTATTACTATACCTTTTAAGTATAATCGATTTATGAACTACTTTCTGTATTACTATACCTTTTAAGTATAATCGATTTATGTCGTTTTATTGGACATCTCGAGGTTATGAGCTTTATTACCGTCCAGTGCGCCAGCTTCGAATTTCGTGGAAAAATTAATTAAGATTCGGTTAATTTTAGAAGTGATCAACGTTGGATATAGCTTTTTGGAAAGAAGAAGTGTCAAAATTCCACCATTTTTTAATTTTTTTAAACGTTTGTTGTGATCTAAATTGACCTTTTAAAAATTAGGTGCGTATCCGTAGGTTACGCTAATTCGGAAATACGCAATTCTAGGCTGGATTTAATGATCTTTTTCCTTATCGATTATTTACCTATCAGAACAGAAGACTATGGATTTTGACAATGATCTGCCAAATAGTTTAATTTTTATAAATACTTTCCTACAAAAATATTCTCTTTTCGTACTCAGGGAAGTTATAGGCTTCTGTTTTAAATTATTTAACTTTTAAACATAAGTTTTTAAATTTTTTGTAATAGGTTTACGACCAAAAGCGCAATTGATAGCTATGTTTTTCCTTGATTATTTTAATTATTAATTATAATTAACTAATATTGGCATATATAATTATTTAGATACCAAAATCCGAAAAAAATATCAATGTAGTATATAATAACATTATTAATAAAAGATTAAAATAAACTCTAGGCCTATGCGGAAGTGCCCTTGTAATCATTGTAATTCAGATTATTCGTACTTACTATGAAACAAATTTAAAAAGCTTTGTATAATTAACAATAGATGGACTTACTAAATATTGATATGATTATGTTTGTCATATATATTATATTAAATCATGGTATTTCAGTTTAACCAACGGTTATTAATGTTTAATTTAACGTATTGGGATGTTCATAAATACTCCTAAACAAAATATATAATTTGAACTTAAATTTCAAAAAGAACACATTTTTGTTTTTCATTTATATGTGAAAATAATTAATATCCACAAATTTCCGGGAAAATTGTTGAACTCACTGAAAGAAATTTTCTTCAGTGTTCAATTCATAGGTTTGATACGTTAGTTTAATAGGTGAAAAAAGGTAAAAGGGCGCAATAAGGACCATTGAAACCTTTATTTCCAACGCTGTCGGCACTTATCGTCACGCAATCAGTTCCATTCGTTGCACTTTGGTAATACCGAATTTATCAAT
The DNA here is from genome assembly GCA_039881145.1 of Druceiella hillmani. Taxonomy (NCBI): domain Eukaryota; kingdom Metazoa; phylum Arthropoda; class Insecta; order Lepidoptera; family Hepialidae; genus Druceiella; species Druceiella hillmani. Next base: position 21,511,363 of record JAYKKI010000014.1, read on the forward strand.
TTTTATTTCGTTTCAAATATGTTTAGAATAACAGTTAATTTTCTTGATTGTGGCACTGGACGTACAATAGAACCCAGATAAATGGAAATTTACAGGTAAATGCCAAAATTCACACCGTACTTTTTTATTAATTTTCACAAACACACACAGAAATGATTATGTAAATTATTATTAATTTACATAATTACACGTAAAATAGTCCTCTATTTTCCTACTCATTGAAATATTCTAAACTTACCAAATTTTCGTTTAACATTTTTTTGACACTCTTGAAACGGAAATGTTCTATTAAGCTAGTAAAAAATTGATGTTTCATTTGTAGTTACAGTAATTGAATAAATTGTTTTTTTTACCTTTTTTATTTGTCAGTTCTAAGAAAAATGATATATTTGTCTATTATAAATATTTAGAGAGTCAAGATGAATTATTTAATTTTTTTATTTTTATCTGACACGTTTATTATTATTTGACATATATTAAATCAACAATACTATATAAAGAGGCAAACATAACATTTTATTTAAATACACACATTGTGAATCAAACTGTAATATTATTTTAGAGAAATATATTTGCGTACACATATTTTTTACGGCTAACATACTTAATGTTGTTTTAAAGTGAGGATAAAACGGGGAAACACAAATGTGCGTAAATATCTTAAACGAGAACGCCCCCTCACTGTACCAGCAATCTTTTGCATTATTCAATTCATTATAGTCCACTTGCTCTCATCTCGTGCAGCCACAGTTAATCTTTGGTAAAATTTTGCGGACAAAGTATTTGAAAAAAATACCTACGTCTTTAAAATATCAAAATAAATTTAAATTTTTGAATTCAATTTCAACAAGAAATTTGTATAAAACCATTCGCATAAAATTGGTGATTCATATATGAACAAATAAAGAAAAAGTATTTATTAAATTCTTACTATTTTTATTCAAGTACATTGTATTATAATCTTCTATTAACGATATTAGTAAAAGATGGAGGTGTTAAAATTTAGGTAGGACAGGTCTAATCATGAAATGGATTTAATTAACCGTATAATGATTTCAAATTAAAACAAGATATTTTAAGCAATAAATATTAAAAACCATGACCTGTGCTATCGATTTAGGAAAATATTATTTTCATTATTGTCATACTATACTTTATATTGTAATTAATGGTATAACGACTTAGTAAAAGATGGAGGTGTTAAAATTTAGGCAGGACAGGTCTAATCATGAAATGGAATTATTTAACCGTATAATGCTTTCAAAAATAACAAGATATTTTAAGCAATAAATATTAAAAACCATGAACTGTGCTGTCGATTTAGGTAACTATTATTTTCAATATTGTTATACTATACGGTATATTGTAATTAATGGTATAACGAGATAGTAAACGATGGAGATGTTAAAATTTACGCAGGACAGGTTTGATCATGAAATGGAATTAATTAACCGTATAATGATTTTAAATTAAAACAAGATATTTTAAGTAATAAATATTAAAAATCATGAACTGTGCTGTGGATTTAGGTAACTATTATTTTCAATATTGTCATACTATACGGTTTATTGTAATTAATGGTATAACGAGTTAGTAAAAGATGGAGGTGTTAAAATTTAAGCAGGACAGGTTTAATTATAAAATGGAATTAATTAACCGTATAATGATTTCAAATTAAAACAAGATATTTTAAGTAACAAATATTAAAAATCATGAACTGTGCTGTGGATTTAGGTAACCATTATTTTCATTATTGTCACACTATACGGTATATTGTAATTAATGGTATAGCGAATTACTAATATTTTAGTACATTGACGTCCAAATGAAATGAAATTAGTTTCGTGTCTTAAAGCCACCTGCCTATCAAATTTTTGGAACACAAAACTTGAAACCTTAAAAATATTAACAATAAATTATTTTGACTTCCTCCATCTCATCACGTAACTACTGTGTGCATTATAAAGAGGAAATATGGCTGGCGTATTTGAGCTTTTGTCGGTTCAAATATTCTTTTTTTTTATTTTGTTGCTCGGCGGTATGCAGCGGAGCAAGAGCAGTCCTCGAGTGCAGCCAAGTTTACACACAGACAATCTCTTGATACAGTGTTTCATGAAGTTCAAGCTGGCATCCAGATAAAATGGAATGATTCAACTTTTAAATGTTTTTCAGTTTTAGGAGTCTTTTTATTTCAGTTTCCTCTTTTTACGACCGCATTTTTCATATCGCCGCGTTGTTATCGTTAAATAAAAGTTATTTAAAATTCTTTAAACAATGGTTTGAAAAATGTAGGACATAATATATATTGATTTAATTGCATATACCAGTCTTCAAATGACATATGTATTCAAATTAAAAATGAATATTACTACGAAAGGAAAATCAAGAAATAAATTATGTTATTCGTTTTTCTTTTTCTTACTTTGTAGTTTGCCTCCCGCTTTTTCTCATCTCATTTTTATGTGCGTAAATGTGTGTTGAAATAAGCATTTCTGTATCCGTGCATATTTGTATGTTGACGTTTGTAAGTGTGTACACGTATTGGTTGTATGTATGTTTTGTATATGTTTTTAATGACTTACTTAGAGTACTTGCCAATACACCATATTTTTCAAGATTATTCTCTGCCTTTTTTGAATTGCCAGATTGCAATTTTTAAGTTATGTGCAATGATGTACGTATATGCCAGTCAAATTGCTTTATAGTTTATTATGTTATATATTTTATAAAGTTAACAAATAACATTGAGAACTATTTTAACACTATACGATTACCACGATATATATTGGTCTTCTTACTTAGCTTAATCTTTATTATATTGAAAAAGATATAACGTGGCGTAATAAAATATAATGTGGAGCAGATTACAGCTCATTTGGAACGTTTATAAGAGGAATATGGTTTAGGGAAAGTTAAAATGCCGGCAGTGTTAGTGCTTCTATGAAACTCAATTAATTTCTTGAACTTAGCAATAAAACATTTATAATATCGGGATGATTGACAATTTTTATATAAAAAGTTGCAAATAAAACTAAGCACGGAGTATTAATATGGAAAAGAAAAGGAAAGGAACAAGAATAAACTCATAAATGAATACGAAAACTTGAAAAGTGAATAAAGTGGGTTATTTTAAAGAAAAGTCCCTATTAGTATATTCCCTACATAGGTAACGTTATAACGTGTTGAAACATTCCTACTTTTTTTGCCATAAAGTATGAAATGTTACAACATTTTGATAGATTAATAAACAGATGGTTAGAAAAAATATTGATAAAACAAGTGGATGAATAAATAACGAGGTTTCCTAGAACTATTCAAAACGCCTTATCTTTTAAAAGAAAAAAAATATTTTGGATTTCATTTGCATTAGAATTTTTGGATGGTATGTCTTTTATGCCATCAACGTAACACGCCACGTCGTCGTCATAGTATTTAGTGATAATCACAAAACTTATTTTTGGCCTTTGATGGCGCAGCGCACAGCGTAATACCCGGGTCCATTTCCTAGCTGCTCTCCGAACGGGGCTATTCATGTAGCTTAGTGACCCAGTGACCCAGCTTAATGCTCAAGATAAGTAGCACCACTTTTATGAGAAACTACGCACTGCAATCACTGATTCTTCTCTTAGCATGGCGATTGTGGGCATTACATCGAAATAAAAACATGCTGAAAGAGTCAGAAATGAATTATGACAGACCGTTGATGTTTACATTATTACAAATCGCATTGTTTATTAAGTATTATAAGTTTGTCAAATATTTATTTTTTATTTCTTAAAACATTTATTTCTAATATTACAACAATTTCATTCAACTTTTAAAAGAAATATTTTTTCAATTGCTTACACAAAACGATAAGACATCCAAAATTTCGAGAAAAAATCTTTAGACATGAGTATTGCTTCGAAACGTCGTAATCCCAAACATGAGACTACAGTTCGACAGCAATATTTTTAATTTTCCACTTGCTTTTTCCCCAAGCATTTGCAATTTATAATTATGAGAAAAGGTAACATATTAAAGCATATATAAAAATATTTGGCGGCCCAGTGCGTACGAGCGCGTTATGGAACTCTATGTCAAGTGAAAAGGTGACAGATGACAAGGTTGTCATAACTCGATATAATTTCTCAAAAGATTATTTCAACATAAATTACTGGCGCTCGGGAGCGCGCGCTTACGTAGAAAAATAAAAACGGTTCGCCCTTATTCTCGAAAGTTTTTATCGTATGCACAACGCAAATGCGCCACTTTTTTTGTATAAAAATTTCTGGGAATAAGTGGGAGACGGAACAAATTCAATTGTTCGATTTTTATTTGTTTATGTTATACTAAGGGCGACCAGTAGATATATTGAATAAATTGTCAATATAGTTATTTTTGCTTCAAAAAATATATGGTTCTCTGCCTTGAGTATATTATTAGAACTATTTTTAAATAACTTTTCGTATCAAATACAATAATTTTTGGTCGAAATTTGATAATTCTAATGATATTGTCGAATGAAGGTAAGATTTTCACTGGCATTATTAAATTTTGCCATTTTACTTTCTAACTCCTAATTTGTGTTAGAAGCAGCCAATTTGTCAATTATTAGGTGTATGCCTTATTTTTAATGAAATATTTTAGTATTCCATGGAAACATTACAATATTTGTCACGACAATTTTTTCATGGCAGTTAATACAAAGTTTTAGGAGAGGCCAGGTTTTGACATTCAAAGACTTTGTCAATTTATTTATTAGTAATGAAACATGCACAGTTATAACTATATAACTGACAAGATTCCTGTTTATTTAAGGTAGCATGTTAATTTTTTGCGACAAATGTATTTATTTAATTAAAAATGGTTTCCAATATTAATATCAATATTTCTCTAAACTTTTTTCTCTATAATATTTACGTCAATAAATTACTTATTATTTTGATAAAAATAATCCAATACTACATACTAAAGTGCCGTAATAATCAAATACTATGTACTAACGTAATATAATAATAAAATACTACGGACTAAAATAAAAAGAAATATTTCTTATTATTTAAGTACGCAGTATTTAATCATCATCTAGTACTAAAACAATGATGACGGATTGCTCCATTATGTGCATGATCGTAACTGGAATTTCGCGTGAAGGTGGAAAAAGAATAATCCTGCTGGCTGCTAATCAAAATAGTAGTACTTTGATTAGCAGCAAGAAATTATGTAATTATATCTATATTATGAATTTATTTTTATTTTTTATTTGACGTATCAATCGGCACAGATAAAACATATCAAAATGTTTACCTATGGTTTTCGAATTTTAACTTTTCACATAATTTTTCCGTTTGCGTATTCTATTACCAAAATTGTTTCAGTATTACAAGAAATGTCCGTTTTTCTTTGGTTACGAATTGATGTAATTTTAAAATTATAACCCTAAATTGTACGTAAGGTATAGATAATAAGCCAGGGACTACATAGTATTTATTTAACAGTGATACATTAAACGATTCCGAAATTATGATGACAAAAATTGTACGCAAAAATTAAACCAAATTTCGCTTAGACAGCCGATAGATAGTGGCGGGCTGTGACGTGGGCTGTAGGAACACACGGTAGGGGGGAAAGGAACGGGGTCCTATGCGCAAGTTGGCCCACGAGGGATTCAAACTAACGTTTTTTTTCTTATATAAGAGAATAAAATAAACACAAAATATACTGCATATAGTCATTCCAGGCAGACAGCCTGCTAAGATGGAACGGTTCAAAATGAGAATTTAATATAATTTCCCCAACTTATGGGACAACGTTGGTCTAGTAATTCGTGGAACTTCTTTATAGTTGAAAGCAAAGACAATATACCCAATTGACAGGGCTTGCGGGGCAATACTATTCGCCAAACATATACGAAATCGAGGGTATGCAACGATTTCAGTTTCAGCATACATATTACGCTCGCGGCGTCAGTTGTTTTTATAAACAAAAGACATTAAAATTGCCTAGTTGTTTATTAAATCTTGTTTCACTTCAAAGACTAGAAACCATGAAATTTCACTAGTAAGTAGTATTTCATTAAATTTGAGCAAAATAATGTATCAGTAAAATAAATTATTTCATGGAAATATTCAATATGCACCCGTTTATGTCTTCCTACCCTCTCTTTCTTTCTCGCCAATATTTAGTATAGAGTTGTCTCTATTTTCTCCGTAGCGCAGTTAGGTAAACTCAATAATTATTTTCATAAATTATTCCATAAAATTGTGCTTGTATAATATATTCGATTTACTTATACTTTTAACCTGGTATGTACTTTATTCGAATAACTTGAGTGATTGCTAGGTTTTATAAATATTCAATAATGTTATTTTTTAATATTAGGTAATTTGTAAAAATGTGAAACTCCATTGATCTGAAGATTACAAAAATAATGTTATTTTTTTAGATTTCCAGATGATATTGGAAGGAAACAAATTTTTTTTATGTGAGACATAGTGACACCTATTCAAAGCGTTTTACAGCTGACTCCTTCGAACGTTTAAAAAATTGACGACGTCTATTTAGTTCAGTACTTCCTACATTATATTTATAATGGGCACTTTGAGCGTTTTTTTATGTTAAAATATGTGGCTTCGCCGACTCCGCCAGTCTTTTTTTGTCATTTAGACCGTTGTGATTCATTAGAGTTTCACGCTTTATGAATTCATATTTTTATATGGAAGCGTCACTTTTACACTTTAAAATATGAACTATTATACTTTAAGGTACGTAAAAAACGCTTTTGAAATTATTATACTACTCGTACATTTGTCACGTCTCTTAATCACTTTTTTTTCTCAAAGTGGAAATACAAATGTTATATTTGGAATATTTCTTATAATGGAAGTAAAGATTAAACTTTTAACTTTTAAAATTTTTGTATAAATGACGAAAGTTAATTATTTAATATCTTAGTAGCTTTCGAGTTAAAAATAACTCAAACATTGTCTCTGAAAGTTTTATTAATTTATTAGTTGTATGATGTATAAATTATTTTCGACCATTTTTCCGGGATATAGCTCAAAAATTCTTTCTAATTTGATGTAAAAATTTTGAGAGGCTGTTGTTTCATTAGAAGATAAACTTTAAAATACAATTGTATTTAAACAATTTTAACTAAAAAAGAGCGAAGAAAATTTTCCTATTCGATTTATTTCGTGCTTTTCATTTTTCACAATATTTCGCTTAATACTTTAATTATTATATACTATCCTTAAAATATACTTTTCTTTGGCTTAGATGATTTGAATAAAATTTGTACATAAGCTGGTTATTGATAATATATATATATATATATATATATATATATATATATATATATATATATATATTAAGTTTCTCATTTTAATCTGCAACTAAATAAAGTAGCTTTTTGAAACTTTTTTCTTCAAGATATTTTCATTTTACTCTTTTTTGGTTTTTAATAAATTTTTAATCTTTATGAAATTTTATAAAACTGAATATTGTAAATTCGCTATCATAGGTAAAAATATTGTAAATTCGCTTATAAAACTGAATATTGCAAATTCGCTATCATAGTAACTGTACACATAAAGATTTCTAAAGTGTATAATTCAATAGAATTAGGAAGCATTCTGGTCGAATTTGAAAACTTTAAAAATTTAAAGACACTACGTTCATCCAGGAGCAAACGTAATTAATTCAGAAATTTTGATTCGGAAATATTATTAAAAATAAGGCGTAAAAACGTCTTGATTTTTATGTTAACAACGTCTTACGAGTGTTACGGAACGTCGTAAATGCAAAAACTTAATATCTTTTAGCAATAAAATAAAAATGTTTCATTTGTTTTTTTTCTTTATTACTTATGTCTAAAATATCTGATGAAAATTTATATTTATTTTATGGAAATTCAATGCAAAAAATATTTTTCGTTTCCACAAATATTTAGTTGAAAGAAATATTTTGTCGCGTACTTTCGTAATAAATAAAAAAAATATGACGTATAGCATCTCTTTTAACAATCATTGTCATACGTGAAAACTATATCAAATTGATATAGTTTTCACGTATTATATACTCTTTTCCACACAAAAAACTATTACAATAATATTTATTATTAAAAATACGAAAGTTATCGTTCACCTCGGAAAAAGGAAACAATTTGATACACAGAATCTATTCGCCGGGAAAGAACATAGGTTACGTTCTGTTAAAAATAGAAAAGTGTTTGTATGTTTGTTGTACTAATGGCTTTGTAGTTATAATGTTATTGATATAGTCTCTCATATTATTTCCAAATTTAGTCTATTGGGTCAATATTTACATTTTCATTGTAACTTTGAAAGACGCTGAAAATTAACTTTTACCTAAAATAGATAATGGTATGACTAAGCTTAGAACCTAATCATAACTCATTAAGCTTAGAATCTAATCATAACTTATTACTATAATTTTATAATATATATGATTTGGGTTAGAGTTTTCAAAAAAATACTGAATAGACAGGATATAGATTACCTCACTGGTATTTCAAATGGATCTCACTAAAAAAAATATTATGTTATAAATGGCCTAATATCGCTATTCATTTTAAACGATAGAATAGTGGTTTCCTTATAATTTTAATAAAAAGTAGGCCGATTATATATTATTAAATATTTTTATATTTCATTTACATTGTAAAGAAAGAACTTAGATATCATATTAGTAACAGGTTTAGCAAAGATAAAAAAGAGTAGCACCTCTAAAATTAGTTAAAGTATACTCATAAAGTATTTGCTGTATCAAGTTTTATGCAATTTGATATGCAATTTTACGTTGCAATTTGAATTATTTGGAATCGCGTAATCCTATATAATGGATTGGATGAACAAATTTAGATGATATTTGGAATAAAACTTACTGATAGGAGGAACATCACGCGCTATATAATATATTACCGGTTTTAATTTATTTAAAAAAAAAACTATTACAATGACTTAAAAGCTATATCGGCATTAAAAAACAACAAGTAATTTTGTAATTCTCAATTAAGCGAGGGAATTTATTTCATATTTAACAAATATATTTTAATGTATTAATGTCTTCGTATGTACAAATCAGCAACTCTACCATAACATTTCAGACTCTAATTCTACTCTGTAGCTAAATTTTCAAAGCTCTAATTTTTAATATAGCTCATTTTCCGTAGACGAAAATCGGAAAAAAATGATAGTAAATGCTAAAATAATTGTGTTTTGCCTACATGTAAAAACAACGACGAAGACATTAGGAATCTTACTGACACAAGTAAATTTTGTAAATAAATTTCATCACTTTTAGGTGACTTGTGCAATGCTATGCCAAAAAACTCAATAATAAGAACTAAGTTCTCATCTTAAGTACCCATCTCTATTGTAACATTTAAATACAATTTTAATTCTTAATGGTAACGATTTTGAAACATTAATAGTTTTCATAATTATTTTTCTCCATGAGATTGGTTAGTTCTGATTAAATATTGAAGTAAGAAAAAGAAATGAGCTGTGATGATCTGCTAATGTTTTCGTCTGCAATATATTACACTACTCCATGGTAAAAAAAATTGGCAAAAATGTTCAAACTATGAAAAGTTTATTCCCTAGGGATTTATCGTAATTTCCCTTGTGTGTATTGTATTTAATGCATCCAAAAGCTTTTTTTGTTTTTCAGATAAAATCACAGCAACTTTTTTGTCATATTTTCAAATTTTAACGAGAGAATTGGCCAGTTCCAAGATATGCTTAGTCAGAAATTTAATCCAGCATGCCTTTCCTTAATTCCGTTAGTTAAATTCCCTATGACTGCAGTAGTAATATACGAAATCACATTCTATAATAAAGAAATAAAGACAAATGACTGATTAATCGCCATTGTAGATTAGGATATATTGTTTTAATATAATTATAGTGTATGTGTGCTCCTTTGACGATAAAAGTAGATAGCTTTTAATCTTCTCAATCCTTGTTTGTGTAATATCTGGACAGGTATATGCAATGATGATAATTTACCTTCTCTTTTATTCACTGGCGTTTCTTTAATAAGCTTTTACAGAAAATTTACGCACCCGAACAATATATTCGATGTACATTATTATAATTGCGTTCCAAACGGGAATCAAACCGATTTTGTAAATCGATTGAAAAATTCGTGGTTTGAAAATTTAATAGCTAGTCTTATCACATATATCATTAAAATTTTTGAATCCTATAACTTACTTATTCCGTAGCAGTTTTATCGAAAACTCTTTAATGATAGACTTAATAAATTTCAAATCTGGCTTTAAATACCGACACAATCTGATAAACATGTGATCGCAGTAATAACTTTAATCAATTTGTTATCAAATGTGTGCATAGTGGCATTGGTATGTTGTATGATGTATTCGATAATTTTTTCATTGTAAACTTGCGCCAAAGCAAATATTTCCTAAACCAGGCCATGAAAGCTCGACACCCAACTCTCCCTGAGAGTATTTGTTGCCGCGTGATTAATAATACGTGTTTATAGCGCGACGGAGCGACGACGGGTAACTTCGAGCTTGTGGAATGTTCGATATATGTAAGACGGAGATATTCAAATAGTTATTATCTTATAGTCTACGTAGGTACGGTTCGTATAATACCATCAATATTGTGTGAATATTGTGAGGCAGGCGAGAAGAGGGCAGACTCCGACGATTGACATCTGACTATGGTGGAAGTTTGCACAGCTATGTGAATTAATTGCACTGAGTTGGAAATTGGGATCGGGTAGATATTTGTATACAGAATAAAAAATAACTTTGAAGTCAACCAAATAACGGTGAAAAATTGGCATTCATTTGGTACTATAAATATTTGATAAAGATTTGAAACGGAATAATAAAGAAACTCAGCTGCAAAATAGGGGTAATGAAGAATTTTTATAATTAAAATGTTCGTATATCCTGGAGGGTTTGTCAAATAAGAAATGTTGAATAAAGAGAGATAATAAATAGGAATTAATTTTATAATACTTATGATTCATAAAATTAGTTTTAGAAACCTTTCCAATTAAAATAAATTTTTTGAACATTGATAATATATATAAAAGAAGATTATAATAAAATTGGGCGGTAAGGTCCTTTACTAATATTTTATTCATAAATTTATATAGATTTTCATATTGCCATACTTTCCATTTTTTTTTTCTTTGTAATTTGGATAGGCGATGCGATTTCCATGATTTTCTAATGTTGCAGTTTGTATAATTGGTTTTTAGTATTTCTACTTTTAATATAAATCTCATAATTTCTTTATTTTTCACTTCTTTCTTAAAGACTTGAAAGATGATAATTGATTTTACGTGTTGTATACATTTTTAGCAGCGGTTACAGATTACTTTTTTTTTTAAAGTTAAATGTGTTTATTAGTCTTTCTTTCAATTTCAAATTATATTAATACCGATGTATTCAGCGTTCAATCAAAATATATTTGACTTGGTGTGTAATATTCCAAAAAAAGTATTATACATAATATAAATTCATATTCAGTAAGCAAAGCGTTTAGTATTAAGAAAATGTGCAGTAGTGAACCCCTCGAGCGTCCCTGTAACATATGTCACGGCTTCGCGAGTATCACTCAAACGTAGTCAGGTTAAATTGAAATAAACGTATAAACAATTCATACATCGTAGAAAAAATAATGAAATAAGGAATTGGATCATGGTGCAGTTTTCTACTACTTAAAATAATTTCTGCCGCTATGATTTTTTGAAAATTGTGTGTTCGTTTTTTGAAATTGTGCATTCGTATTGTGTGACTCTAATTATGGAAGAAGTATATGTTTATCGTTTGAAGCGTAGTTCTTAGTGTTGCAATATGTATTTATTGGTATATTTTTTAAAAATTAAAATTAAGAAAACTTAAAAATATATAACTGATAAAAATATTACCTTTGTTTTCGAAAAAATATTTGTGTTTGCATAATTCGCATTTAGAATAATAATTTTAATTACAAATATACAAAAGTTATTTATTTATTATTTTAGACAGTGTTACTTTTTCCAATTCATAGGGCTTTTGCAAAATTTTGCTGCCATTTAAAAATAAATTATCCATTATATTATTATATTTATTATTTTGTTTCTTTTTCTATGCTTGCCTGGATATTATGGTCCGATGCTCTCAGGTTCAATAAAGAAAACAATGGAAAGTGTTTTAATATATTTTAAGGTGTTCATTATAAGGGACTGATCTGAGAAATTGGAGCTCACGCACTATACCAGATTAAACATTTTCGAAAAATTCATTTCTATGGATTCCAGTTTCTATAACAAAAGTGGGTACAAAGAAAACAAAGTGCGAAGTCAAATAGGTATGTTATTGCAATAACTGTTTTTTTTCTACAAAAAGTTTTGTATTTTGTTGTAAAGGTAAATATCTGTAATAATTAACTGAATTTAATATATATCGCATATAATTTTTGGTATTATTTTAATCTATACCGAATTTTTTAAAACATAAAAACGGAGTTTAAAGACAAACTCCGAACTTTAAAATTATTTCTTCCTTCTTAGAAGTCCGTATATGTAAGTGGTTAAAGTCCATATAATCCTCACGAATCTAGTGTATTGTACTTTTCCTCTTTTTTATTTTCTATCGGCCATATATTAGTCTGTTAAAGATATCTTACTTTTTAACAATTCCTTTAAGACTTTCATTTATTACTCTTCATATTTTTACATATGAGTTAATTAATCATTACTTGAAATATTCCTGAAATCAATTGTATCCTCTTAAAAATAGGTAAGAATATCCATCTGCGTAAAATAAATGCTTACTATATATCTGCAAGGAAAATAACACGAGCGTCACATGCGACCAAATACTAATTATGTGAGTATACATCACGCAAACATGTGTTATGTGATGTCACACAAGCATCAACTGTTTTCTTAGATGGGTTCTATCTACTGTAGAGAGATTTCAGATTAGTTGATAAATTGGAGTGACAGTGCATCGGAAAAATTATTTTGTATAGTGTACATGAAATTTTAAGTATATGCTTACTATAATAGTGAAATATTACGTGTATAGTATAATAATGAATATGACAAACAATAATGAACCGACAATGAAAATAAATTATAAAATTATAATAAAAACTAGCACCAACTGTTTCCCGGATTTAAAAAAAATACGTAACCTTTCTATTAACAGAAAATTATGTTTCCAAATTCTAAAGTTAACTACATATAGAAGCGCGCGTCTGTGTGTGTGTGTGTGGGCGCGCCACACACATACACACATACACACACACGCACGCACGCACCAACGAATGAATGCACGAGCGCACGCACGCAAGAACGCCCGCCCGTACGCACGAACATACGCAGGCTCGCACGCACGCACATTCGCACGCGAAATAAAGTAATTGAATGTTTTGGTGTGATAATATTATTATTCGCACGCTCGCACCAACGCAAGCACGTACGTACGCCTACACGCACGCACGAATATTTTATTGTGATAATATCATTATTCGCTAAAAACGTTAAAATAAAATTTCTTATATAAAAGCGACTTAGAAAAGTAGGTACTATAAATTTAAAAATAATTAACTTGAAATGTGTGCCTAATTACTAGCAACTAAATAACTGATTTATTTAGTTTTGAAGTTAGTGCTAGCACCGCCGATCAATTGGTACAAATGTAAAACTTGATATAATAAAAACCCCTTTTTAAATTACATGATAAATTTAATTAAACTATATATATTTGTTTAAGTTGGTTGACAGTACTGGCACTGACTTCAATGATAAGGAAATCAATTATTTATTGCGAATAATTAATTACAAGTTTTGAGTTAATTATTTTTGCCATTTTATTACCTATTTTTTTAATTCGGTCTTTATAAAATGTCATATGTTAAGTTTTAATAAAAATTTATTTCATTACCTATTTAATTTTATTATCTTTAAATTTTTATAATTTTACTTCATTTAATTTAAATCGTGTCCCTGGAACAAACGATTTATCATAGGAAGGTGATTTGAAAAATAAGATATATATACTCGTATATGTACTACGAGTTACTGTGGTTATGTGATAAGCAAAAGTGAGATCCAGAGTGTGTTTGAAGCGAGTGTATCGCATATACGATCCAAATCAAAATTATTTTTCATTAATATAATGAAATTATTTTCAATAGCACTCAGTATGCACAAAATAAAATACTAATGAAGTATTTGATTTTGAATATTTTTAAACTAAAATGTATTAATTAAGATATGTATTCTCTCAGTTTTCGTAATCTTTAAATTTTTTTGTGTCTGTTAAATATTTCCCTTTGGGTATCATGACAATGGAACAGCATCGTCAGGTTTATTTGTCGCAGCATCATTACTAAGTTTGTAATCGCATTGATTTCGATTGAATAGTTTTCCATGTTCAATTTTCTTCATATTTTTTTTATTTCATCGAACATTCAAAAATATATTAGGTTTTAATAAATTGACTTACTTATATTCATCCATAAACTTTATTGTTATTTGCTTAAATACAAATACTATTTTTTTAACGAAACGATACTGATGTGTCTTAAACATCGGTGTACATGTCTACTCGACACAGGGCATCAAATTGAATTAGTCAGGCATCTCAGTGTTACGTCGTATACACAAAGCCATCACTCTAGATGTGTCTTCGGCCGGTGGAGGTCATAACTCTCCCTGAAAGGATATTGCACAATAAATTAAATATATCAAAAGTGGTATTCTATAAGTATATATATATATATATATATATATATATATATATATATATATATATATATATATATACATATATACATATATACTGATTGAACACCATTTTTGATATATGTTATTTAACCCAATCCAAAAAGAAAGAACCTAACATAACCAAATCCAATCCAACTCAACCCAAAGCAAACCTAACCCGAGACAACCCAATCTAATTCAAAGCAAACCCAACCCGACCAAACCTAATCCAATACAACTAAACTCTACCCAAGAAAAACTCAATTCGTGCCAACCTAATATAAGTTATACCAAAAATCCAACCCAACTAAATTAAATTCAACCCAAAGTACCACTGCCAGCGATTATCATATTGATTTTTTTTGTATCGTTATATAGTCTACGTATTACAATAAATGTATATAATTAAGTAATAGTAATTACGCAATTCGTTGGAAATGTACAAAATATTAATAAGATTTTTATTCCTTTCATATTTTTGTCACGCTCAACACTCGCGAACGCGTGAACGACACATCTGATCTTAATTTAATAAATGTTCTTACACACTTTTATAATTGTTGTTAAAGCAATTAACATTTTCCATTTATAAAAGCTTTAAGCCCTAGAGCATGCACGTCAAAATATTGCAACGCAAGTGCTCAGATATCCTGGCGTTGCACATTTAAGGGCTTAAAAACTTAATCTGAAATAGGTCTTCGAAAAGTTGCCGAGAAAAATTATAGCATTTTTTGACTTCTTGTTTCGATACGTAGCGGAAAATCAAATTGAGTATTACTTATTTTACTTCCACTCTTTAAATCAAATATCGTTCTCATTCCAACTTCACCCATTCAGCCAGCTTAGGAACGAGCGCAAGGCTTGGCACGGGCACCGCTCTACTGAGCCAGTTAAGAGGTTCCCACTCACGCGGCTACACTCTTGTGAGCGGATGCAATTTGCGAAGTGTCAGATCTGAGATGTGAAAGAAGTTAATCTTTACTAAAATATTTATTTTTATTTTCATCGCAATTATTAAAGTATTGCATATGCACAAAATCATCAGCATTTGCGAGTATGTATGTCGGCATGTACTTATGTACGTTTACTCTTCCTGTACTATCAAAGACTTATATAAATTAAACGGGGTGTCTGATAGCCTTCAATTTTTTAGGATGGGCGATTGCTTTTGATTTAAGTGATTTTTATGGTAAAAAAGAACGTTTATATGTCTCAAATTTTGTGTTGTGAAATTCGAACAATATAGATCTCAATTTCTGACTAGATTGTATCGTTTGTATATGATGCAAAATGGTACATGAGTAAACTTGGCGATGCACCTAAAAATTGGCAAAATGCAAATGGGGAATAAAGATTTGGAATATAAATACAAATCAAATAGGTGAAACAAAACTTCATACTCTTTTATGGCATTATGTTTTCTCCAACGCGTAATAAAATTATTTAGTTTTAAATTAATGATTGAATTTACTACTAATTTATAAAATCAAACCATTCATTAGTAAGGTATTATTGTAACTAAATTGAAGTTCCCCATCTCTGTATTTTCATTCATCGAGATAGTCTATTTGTTTAGTTGGTACACTTTTTTCTGCCTCATATTATGCTATTTTCTAACTTGGAAAAAGTGTTTATTTTAATTGTTGTGGAAAGTAATTAATCGTGAACATTCCAACAAAAAATGTATATGAATTTATGTTAATATCTATTATTTTAATAAAAATAACTGAAATTGTAAAAGAAGTTTTATTTTACCACTTTTAAAAATGTTATTTAAGTATTAAAATACATTTACTGGATGCAGCCCAACAACTTATGCATTTTTATTAAACAATTCTATTCTTCACTAATTTTCCAAAGTATCCCTTCATTTTGTTTTTCATGCAAATTCAAATAATTAACTTATAATTAACTTTATTCGTAAATATGTTAATTTTATTCATATGCCCTATTATCGCATAACCTACTTTTATTTTAGATATAATTTGGTCATTGAATTATTTTCAAAACCTATCATTTGCCAATAATCTGCATTCATTTGCTATTACCTTTCCAGGTATTTTGAAATAGTCATATCTCTAGAGATTCTATGAAAAAGGCGTGCTTTATTGATTCGAAGATGCTGGTGCTGTTAAACTTTAACTGATCATTTACGTTATTTTCCTCATTCACTGATCATTTACTTTAATATTTACATTCTTATGTAAAGAAAATTATTAAGGTATTTAACCTTACGAAATATGGCAAGAATCTTAACGCATGACAATACCCTTCTCTGACTACGATGTTAAATAATTTTGTAAATTCTTTTCGGTGAATACTGCATGCGACACGAACGCAGTCATTAATCTCACTAGACGTTTCTCTACAGAGCCGTAACAATTTTTCAAATACAACGTACGGGCACTGTGCTCGCCTGCCTGTTGACTATTTTCGTTTTTCGACTCTACTGGTGGAAGGCGTATCGTAATATGTAGTACGCTACGGACTATATAAAGCATAAACTTAAAATTATTTATCGATTTGTGGTTATTGAACGTCACTGAAAATTTACAGATTCTGTTTACAGATTCCTTAGATCTGGTAATGGTCAATTAATATAATTAAATTGCTTTAATATATTTGGCGTTAATTTTGTAGAAATTCATTATTTACAATTAAATAAAACTGCGTGATATATTATTACTTCTACTTTCTTTAAGTTATTTACCATGAGCTAGATTTCGTTGTACTACAACATTTTCAGATGGGTAATTAGCAAAGATCTTTGCAAATAACCCACCTGAAGATGTAATACAACGAAACCCAGGTCGTGGTAAAAAACATAAAGAAAGTAGAAATAATACTATGTCACGTTGTTTTATTATTATTTTTATTATATATTAGTAAAAATTGTAAAATAAGTAGGCGAATCAATTTTACGTTACATAATTCATCTTGCGATATAAAGATTTAAAGTTTTCTAACCAATATTATAATTTTAAAAATTAAATTTGGGTTACATAAAGTAAATGTGTAAACTATTAAAGAGTCACTCTTAAAATTAAAGAAGTATTAGAGACAGTTAATTGAGCTTTACATATCGTATCACCAGAGGAGCGATACAGTAATAGAAACGGGTTTTTTATTGAAGACTAGCTGACTAGTTGGTGCCCGCGTTCACGTGGACTTAAGATTTGATTTTATCAGATTTGCTTTTAGTGAAAAGTAGTCACGTATTTGCTCATCTATATATACTTAAATTATAAGGAAATAGAAATCAGAAGTGACACACGTCGTTGCACTGACTATTCGTCATGTTATTAGTATAACAGTTAATAAGTTACAGTAATGCTTCCCTGTGTACGATATTACATGTAGAGCCATCAGGGATTAAAGCATGGAGTTTTCTGGTGCTGTTAACATACGACAGAGCCACATTTGGCTGACCGTGCGAAAAAGTTTGTACTAAGATCTACACCCGCAGTACTCAGCATTTGGCCCTGGGTTTTGTTAATTGTCATAGAGTAACATAGGCTCACTGGAAACTGAACTCGTTTAAACCTAAACGGATAATCGTTTGGGATAATCGTTGGGGTAATAGGGATAAAACCCTATTCTTTATAAAAACACTATCACATGCTCTACACCCTGTTAAAAAAAATATTTTGGTCACATTTCTTGTAAATTGATCAGTTTTAACTTGGTATCGTTATGCAGTTTGGGCGGGTTTAAATTTTTAAGGAGCAATGTAGGTACGTCGATTTTTAAATTTATCTTATAAACTGGTAGTCCAGAAGTCCTCAGGGATTCTAAAAGTTCAACTGGATAGTTAGTAGATTCTTTCTTATGCATAACTATGTTAATAGAGCTATAGTCTACTTTAGTTGATTGTTACGCGGAATAAAAATAGCTCTTTCACAAAGCCAAGGATTTTCATAGCTTGCTAATTTCATTATATCTCCATATATGGATAATATGAGGTACCAAATTGAGGAAACTGTACGGCACAGGTTTTCATATAATAAAAACTTTCCTTGTTTTTGTGGATACGTACCATTAAAAATATCAAATCAGAAAACACTTGTGCATTATCGTGGCCTCCAATTCGCGCTAGAATATTTATAATTAAATGCATTGAGATTGTGAAGTATCATAGACTAAAACTTTTAAGACAGGCTCTAATTTCATCAGCCCTTGTTCCACGTGGTATAGCAGGCAGAGTCTTTTGAAAATCACCAACAAAAAAGTACTGTAATACAACCCATGTGTTGCTCGTTTCGCTTGATATCAGGTAATGTCCGGTCTATTGCTTCTACCGCTTTGCGGTTTGCTATGGTATTTATATACCATATAATAAGGTTACAATCACGTAAAACTTTTGCTTTATCATTGTCTCTTGAAATAATAGAAATAGGGCTCCCTGTGTGGTCTAACTCGATTCTTAAACATTTTGTGGGCAGTTTTTCTCCTGGTAATAAAGTAGCTGCTATGAGGCGACAGCAAAATCAATTTTACTTTGACTTCGAACATTGGTCAAAATGATTTCGTTGAGAAAAATCTTTCCCGTTCCATCAGAGCATCTATAAACAGCATTTCTTCCGAGGCATTATATATGCTGCGACAAGCACGTTCGAATATTAAACACTGTTCTTAAGTTAGTCTCGAGACACAAGTTTATAAAGTTTCGGCGAATTCCACTAGATAATTTATTTCCACCGTGTTATCTCTGTAAATGCGTTCACCTTCAAACGATGGCTCTGGTATACCATATTGAGAAATAAATTTACCTCCAATAGACATACCTTTATCTTGAATAGTCAGCAAGTAACGATTCAAATAACTTTCATGTAACCTTGCAGTAATTTCGTTGTCATTAGTTACTTGTGCGTGTATGAAAGTCTTCATCTATTTTATCTTGGTATTTATACCACAATTTTGCAGGGTCTAAAAGTGCACAAAACACCAGCATAATCGCAAAAAAATGGCATCAAAGGGTCGTCCCAATGTTGCTCACCTGCTAGTAAGCGACGTGCCCGGCAAGCTTCTTGATAAGTAGAATACACAATATCATCAATCCTTCACATCTGAGCAAAACGAATATGGTAAAAGCATTCTGAGTGCTTTGAATATACGGTGAAAACTCTTCCAATAACGTGTTCTTTAGAAATATCCGGTTCACCATTCACATTTCTTCTGCGGTTAAAAATACCTTGTTTTTTATTATAGGTACAATAAGACGGAACTTCGCTGTGTAAAAGTATTTCAGCAGATACATCTGTTTCACAAAATTGAAAGAATGCGAGCAGAGTGGCAGAGATCTTGTTGGATTGCTTCTTACAGGTTCACCTTATCTTCATCACGTACACGTACTTGGTTCGTGCCGATGTAAACTAACCTCTCCGTTTCTATTTTTCCATAAATGTCCACGATGAATTGTAAAAAAGTCTTCAAAATTGTTGCAAATAAGTAAAGCGATTTTGTCTAATTTATACTTGGTATGTATAAAACTGTAGGGCTAATATTTTTTACTATAATTTCTTATCCTTGTAGTTGGATTAACTTGATAGAGTTCAAAATTGTATCCGTCTTCACCGTGACATGTATTAAAAGATATACTTGATGTTTTTCGGAAATACGTCGAAGACGATTATCGTGAGAGTTTAATACAACTTCGCGCCTGTTGCATCCCTAATCAACTAAGCTCACTGTAAATTCAAAATGAGGTTTCTTTTAACGGGGACATTATACGTTCTCCAGCAGGACATCTGTCTGCTCTATAAATAATTTTTATTATTATTTTGAACCATATTATTTTTATCCAGCGGAATGGAATCGAATGCAACTTTGTAGCTTCTCACGTATGGATTTACCTGATGAAAAATATTCTAAAGTATATGAGGTTCATGTTTAGCTGTTGAAAGTTTTGATTCCGTATATTGACCTGTTTATTGCAATTTGACACAAAATAAATCTGAAAAAAATTTGAGTCATTTTGGGAAGCAAAGTTCTAGCACCTTGAAAGATGGCATAAATGGTCCCTCTGTAATTTGTTGTGCTCCAAAGGATGTCATTTTTAATGCGTTATTGTATAAACGGTCATTATCCAAGAAATGTTTTGACTGTGGATGCTCACCGTTTAGTAGTGCTTTAATAAAGACTGGGGTTCTTGAAAGTTTTCAATTAAAACCTTTTTATCTGAACAGCAGATTCCGTTGATTATTTTATCCACTTCAGTGCATTATAAAAATGACAACATACCACCATACCTCCTACGAGTTCAGCGTAATGAATTCTAGGTCACTTGAGTTTTCTGACGAAATAATTGAAATTCTATTCAGATAATGTCGAAGTCGATCAGCATTTAATCGTGACTGACGTTGGTCTGCAGTTTCTTTATGCCGTATTTCACTGATTATTTTTATCTATCTATCCCAGCCAATAAATTGTTTTCCTTAATCTGACTGGTCTGTTTATATTTTTCTTTTCTTTTTGACTTTTAGTTCGGAAAAGTATTATTAATTCATTTCAAATTGCTATCATGTTTTTAACAAATTTAAAAACGCTACAAAAATTACCACAAAGGTAGAGCGGCGTATTTATGAATGTAAAATAATTATATATATAATGCCCAACCAGGTCCTTTTTGTAATATTCCATTATAAAAAACATTGCACATAGGCTTATTATTGCTAGTTATCGTAATCACTAAAAAGATAGTGAACCCTTTATTCTTTCGATAATATCGCTAATAAAAGCAATACAAAAGGTGTTAAAGTTATTGATTTATATGTAGTTAAAAATTAAACTGAAGACCAAAAAGTCGACATCATCATTTGTTCGTAGTCAAAACCCCCCATCATTTTATTAAGATAAATCACTTCCAACTTATATTAATATAAATACTTTTTTACTTTATGAATACAAGATAATAGACATCGGAACAACATTGGACCTAAGAACTATTGCATTTCGCCGACAAAAAGATAAGTCCCCCGGTCAATAGATTGGTGCCCAGCAGTTCGCTCACCAGTTATTCATTTATCAAAACAAAATATGAACCAGAAGGCATAGAGTAAGCTAACCGTAAGGTATAGAGTCGCGCTGACTATGGAGAGATAAGTGTAATGTAGTTAGCGGCCAACTTACGGGTGTATCATTTCGCCGAATATAAGCTACTACTAGCTAGTAGCTGACTCGTTGCAGATGTTCGCGTCTGTAAGCAAAGTTGCAGAATGAGTGGCTGTATCTGTCAATTTGCTACAAAAGAACTGGGGCAATATGGAGCTATTGTTACTTTATTAGTGAGTTCTGTTACGCAACACGAGAGCGTTGAGGTTTGGATGTTAGTTAGAGGCGAAATTAATTGCCTTTTGTATTTACTTTTGTCATACCGTTATGCAAAGAGAAAATTTTATAATTTACGTTAGTAATTTTAATTTACACTTGAATTTTTTTACATTTACGTAGGATATACAATAAAGTTTTTTTTTTCAATCTGAAATGTTGTTTACTTAAGTTACTCAAAGAGATTTCTTTTCTTATATTTTATTTCATCGTCTATTTTATCCAAATTTGTCACGTGGTCAAGATTTTAAGGTGTAATTTTAATAATTTTTACATTTTTCAAACATAGCAACGAAACATTGCGTATGATCAAACTTATAATATTTATTATTTGTTATGCATTACTTTTTAAGAGAATAATTGTAATGTAAGATTGATTGAAAGAAGAAAAGCTTTGACAATACATACTTCGGTTATTTTCACTTTAAAAAATTTAATGAGTTCTATTATTTTATAGATATCTAAGAACAAATGACACAAATATTCAAAAGCTCCCAGCCAAGTAAATTGTTTGTTGGGTTTTCATGTGAAAACAACTTATATAAATGACATTTGTTACATTTCCAGGATCTATGGATAATGAGTAATAATAGTTTAGCTAAAGCGAGTCAAAGCTTATAAAACAAGTTTATGAATTTCAATATTTGAAGCGAAAAAATACAACTTAGTTGCAGGATATATGTGAATATAGCAAATTATTATTGCAATATTTAATATTACACAAAAAAATTAGTTATAGGAGATGTTAAATATGAATAATTTTTTTTCCGAGTGAAGATGGAATCAATGTCAAATCTATGACACTCCAGTTGAAATGTGTACAAATATGAAAATTATGAATGCACGAAAATATGAATGAGGTGTATTTACATAGGGGGCTCTAAAAGAGGTATTTGTGATAAAGTTGAGGGAATACAATATTTCTCTCATAATTCAACATAAGAAAAAAAGATTTTGTCGGTGCCAGTAAAAGTTGAATGGCTCCTGCCAACAACTCTAATACTATACTATATTTAATATTACTACATAAGAATTTTAAACCACACTTACATCTGAATTCAGTTGCTGGCCCTTTATTTTAGCTATTTTTTCTTTCACTTGTTAAATTATTTGTACTTATAAACTATATTTTCCACATTTTGACATGAAAAGTATTTGCTTAAATTAATTTGGCATGTTTTGTTATATTTTTAATGAAAAACCTCCCACGTGTCTAGCAAATTTTGTGAGAAATGCATACTTTTCGTACTTAATTTGTAAATAAAGTAACAGTAGAATTTATTGTTTTTGCAAATATTGTTTTCCGAAAGTGTTGTAAATGTAATGCAGTGTGTCAAAGAAGTCTAATGAGGTGTGGATGCCAACGGAAAGAACTATGGAATCTTCTTGATGGCTACTACTGCTTCTGCATCAATTTTCACGCATTCAAGGAACTTGAAATACTTACACTTTTGTATTCTCGTCTGACGATAATTGATACAGTTTTAGTCCAATCGTTCTTTTAATAAATATGATGGAAAATATCGGACAAAATGTATTTTCAAGCTCACAATATTATGTTAGTAATTTTGGTGCTTTATTTTATAAAAAAGCGAGTACTTCCATCAATATTTGCAAACCATGAAAAAAATGTAACGAGACAACTGGGCGGATATATGAGTCATCACAATAGTTGAGTATGTAACGTAACTTTGACTAAGGCGGTAACGTTATCAGCTGCTACGGTTACGTTTCCTCTATTTAAAATAATAAAATACGTTTTTAAATTTTAAAGAATAGACAATTTAAATTAAAAATATGATATATTCAACGTTACGGCTTCGACAAAGGCGGTTACGTTATCGGGTGTTACGGTTACGTTTCCTCTATGTAAAATAATAAAATACGTTTTTAAGTTTAAAAGAATAGATTATTTAATTTAAAAATGTGATATATTCAAAATCTTACGTAGAGTATAAACATTGATTATGGTAGTATATACATAGTACATACAGCAAACAAACAAAAAATTCATTACAAAATTGGTTTTTGAGCTGGAATTAATCAGGATTAACCGATATTAGGGTATCTTTTATTTTTTATTTCTTTAAATTTACTACTTACGATTGTTAAACAATATAAATCTGTGTTCAATAACTTACTAGTTATGGGCATGTTGGTATAATTATTATAGAGAAATATTTTGTACTTTTTTTGCTTATTAGGCTGTAATTATATTATTTTTTTAAAATATTTAAAAATTAGTGAAAAAGCCTAATTACTCCTTTGCTTAGATTATTGATTAAAAAGAAAAGTTATAACATATTTTGAAAATGGGGAATATATTCCGCATGTACTAAAAAACATAGCTTTAATGATGAATTATTTACCGTTCTACATATTTACATATAGGTAATATCGTTATAGTTTCATTCTACGCATCATAATATTTTACGTTAATTCAAAATTTGCACTTTTTGGTTAGCAAAAATCGAGACAAAAATTGACCGAAAATTAATCCGGTTTTGTAAAAATGCAGGAAATATGTTTGTTTCAAATTGAAAGGAAATTCGAATTTTTTCTACATTGTGCGTGAAAAGACGATATATTGTATATTTAGATATTATTAAAAAAATAACCAAACAATATTACTGCGGAACTTACATATAAAACTGCAGTACATATTAGTTCCGTAGCAATCACCGTAGTATCAGTGTCTCAAGAAAAATATTGTTTACAAAATACAAAAAACACGGTTCACGCTCTCTTGCAAACAGTGATAGTAACTTATCAGTGTTAACCGTTATTGAGTAAATATAAAGTATAACTTCTCTCTTTTATGTAGTTATTTATCTTCAAATAACCGAATATTATGATATTATTTCTTAATTTTTGTTTAGTATCTGGGTCGAAATTTTAATAATCATTCATACAGTCAAATACTGACATATGTACAATTGTTGTGATATTTCGCATTCAATTTAATTTATTAATCGGAATCAATAAGCAGTGCTTAAGTGGCAAAATTATTAATCTACGTACTGAAAGCAAAACTTAAACTCTTCCAGCAGGAAACGAAATTTAAAACCGTAGATCATTTCTGAAATGCTTCGTATACAATGCATCGTGTATCAAAACAAGAAAACGTAATTTGTTGGTATTTAACATTAAACATGATGAGCTTACTTTTCTCTAAGAAGTCAGTAAATTATGGAGTAAAGAAACCTTAACAAAACCACCGAACATTAGTGTCATTTCCCACATTGAGAATGGTATAAATATCTTTTCAGAGATCGACTTATTACAAGTTTGATAGTAAACTTTTTAAAGTTTCAGTTGCTGAAGAATTTAAATAATGAACTGCAATAATTACCTGTTTTGGATCGTATGAATTTAGTCCTTTTTAATTTTGACCCAATTAGTGCACCCTTCAGGTTTTGATAAGGTATGTGTATGAAACATTTTATTAGCGTCTTTATTAAAATCAGACCCTTCTGATCTATTCACGTGCTCGTCATCTGTCATTATTTTTTCATAAAGATGTATAAAATATGTACATATTTAAATAGTTAAAAATTAGTTATAAAAGCCATTAAAATATAATTTTTAGGTTACTTAATCACCTTGAACCCATGATTCAAACTCACTTATTTTAAACTTCGAATAATAAATTAACAGCTGCACTAAAAAGCCTAAAATAATTATCGAACCTGTTTTCTCTGTCTACTCTGTAAGAGCTTTATTGTAAGCTACATTTCTTACTGAGTAATATATTTGAGTGAAAAGCGTGAAGAACTTTGTCTTGACATCCAACTGACATGTTAAGTATTTTCATTCATATAATATTATTTGAGAAGCAACTTTTTTTTTTAAAAAAAGCTCACGGTTTTGCTCAAATATTATAGTATATATATAAACAGACATGGATTTCACGAAATTCCTTACATAATAGTCAAAGAAAACAAGTTCAATAATTACTTTTTTGCTTTTTAGTGCGATATTTATGAAGGCAGGTTTTCTTTAGTTTCTGATAATATTCATTAATTTTTTAATTTTTTTCCTTCACTAAAAGAGTAAATATTTTTTGAACTTGCCTTATATTACACTTAGAACTACTTTTTAAGAAATGAACACAGTACTAAAATACTTCCATAGAATTCCAATTAGCAGGACAGCATGTTTAGTCAGATTGAGGTGTATCTTATTGTTTCTGTGTCTGTGGGTAACTGAGCGCGCATCTTTTACATCACTGCCAATACATCAGTATTACAAGGCCTTTTTTCTGTAAGCTCGAGATAAACCAATTCTTTGACCTGAACTGCGCAAAGAAATAATACTCTACTTAGATCTACGTATGCTTGTCTAGACGCAAAGATTCGCAGTCATAATTAGGCAATAAATAGATAAAGTATACAAAAATCAGAATTCGAAACACGGTTTGAATACGTTATTTTTTATCGAGTTCAGTACTTTAATTCAAGTTCTATTGCACTCCATACAGTCAGTAGGATGGTATCACTTTTTTGTATTGTCATCAGAACTACACACAATTGTCAAGTTTCAAGAGGAAGCAATAAGTAAAAGTACAAGAAATTAATTTTCGTAAATTCAAAATAAATTAATATCTATATAAGAAAGAATATTTATATTGCTAGTATAGTTAAAAAAATCAATGATAGCATTGCAAAAGTATAAATCAAGTATTTCATAAACAACACCACTTGACTTTTCCATTCGTAAATCATAATTGAGTTTTTTTCGGATAACGCGGAATTGGATGTAAGATAATAAATATTTATCAAATTTTGAGCACATTCTACTTTCTATGAAGTTTACTTTTAAAATGTTCATTAATGTAGTCGCATTGCGTTTTGTATCATTTATACAGCCGAGCTTACTTTGAAAGCAAATAATATCCAGAATAACTTTACAAGATATGACCTAATGGATAAAAATTTGGAAAAAAAACAAAATCATAAGCATGGCATAGTCTAAATTTGGACATTATAAAGAACCTCGTAAAAGATTTAGAACCTGGTTTTCGGAATGCTTATAGTATTCTATAGAGGAAAAAGTATACTTTAATTTAAACATTCAGAAATTTGAGTATATTTTTGGTTTAATAATCCATTGTATTATACCGTACTCTTCTTACTATCGATGAAAAGATTTAAGTGCCCATTCGGTGCAATAAAAATAAATAAATAATTTCAATGTTAAAATTATGTATGAAAAATACATAAAGTGCAAGAAAAATGGAGGAAAACGGAGGAAAAAGGTAGCTAGAAACTGTATTCATTATTAATCTTTAAAAGGTAATGGAATTGTTTATTCTTTTAATACTTAACATTGATCAAGTATTTATTCACAGAGATTTAGATAATTTTCCTCGAAGAATTTAACTTTTTATAATTGAATTTCAAGTTATTATTAACTTGTTAGATTCTTTTTTGTTAATGAAAAATTATAACGCAGCTGTCCAAAGTTTATTGTAATAACTATTCACATTTTACCCCTAATCTATGCTTATTTGAAAACATATTTTAACTTTATATTTGAAAGGAATATCTGCACTATTGCGCTCGAAGTTTATATTTTTCCAAAAATAAGTTGATTAAATTTTATCTTTAAAAAGAAAACTTAATCATATCCTTAATAATTAAGATAAATTTTATGTTACTGACATTCTGAACTTATGTATATGTATACATATACATATACATATATGTACATATATATATATATATATATATATATATATATATATATAAAGAAATAATCGTAAGATTTATTATTAATAGAAACAAATTATTTTAAAAAACGTACTTTATTTTTATGTATTCGCTAAAACCTTAGTATATCTATTTACATATTAACACAGGTTTAATAAAAAAAAGTACCTTGAAATAAAATAAATTGTTTTAAGTATCGCATTGTTTTATTTTTCGTACAGAAAAACTATTTGCTTCCTAAAAGAAATCTCTTTGAAAATTTATTCAAAAAATTAAATCGTAAGATTTTAAAATACAATAAATGAAATTTTAAAAAAGCTAAATTCGAAACCACATATTAAGAGCTAATTTTTCGATACCAATATTAAAACAGTTTAATTCCATGATTAATTATTTTAATAAACTTTCTAATATTGATTTTGGGACTTCAAAGGCGGTTCATGCTCAATAAGTTAGGATTGAGGGAGAGACTTAACTCCGAAAAATATTCTTAAAAAAAATTATTAATTTAAGGAAAATTGAGACATTTAGAACATTTTTTTAAATTACAGTGCATAAAATGAACTTCAAATAATATCTTTTAATTTACAAAAAAAATTATTCCTGACAAAGTTTTCAAGTCCAATATGCAATTACAGACGCTAGTACTACTTTCATAATTTGATCATGATGGTAGGCTGTTCTACGCTATTATTAACAAGAGATTAAATGACGATGAATTTTCTGAAGATTGAAATTTAGAAGTTAGAGTTTCGTATCGCCTTTCCAATGAAATAAGCTTAATATATTTTTATTCGTTTGATTAAATGTTGATGCGAAGGCCAAAGCACAACTGAATTTGTTAGGAACCTACGAAAAATAGTTACTCGATTACCGATCAAAGACAACTATAAAATTATTGTTTTCTGTCACTGAAAATTAACTTTTCCTGCTGATTGATTATTTACACTAATAAAAATAGGTGGAAATATTGGTAACCATATTCTATTTTGATGGAATAAATGATATTAGAAGCGAAAGAGATTCCGACGAGGAATCCTGCTCTCTTTATTGCGAGGACAAAACCTTAAACGATGTTAAATTAACGTTATTCAAGAAATGCAAGACTTGTTTTAACAAGATCTAAGAGACATCGTGAGGTGGGAAAGTCTGTACAGAAGTAACTTGAACTCGTCAACATGTTTCAACGCCAGATAATTATAGAAATGACCAATCCACAGCTATTATAAAATATTGTGGCCATTAAAAATACAAATAAATTGACGTCAATAAACTACTAAAGAAGCATTTCTATATCAAATGGAGAAAAAATTCCTCCTTATTTTCTTGCGAAGAAATATCGAATGAAAAATTATCATTTCACCGGATGAAGGGAATTACTCCGAAGAAAAATCCAAAGAGGATAATGACTCGCCTATATAATTAAGTTTAAAGTGTTCTAACATTGTTTATATTAGGAGAACGTGGAATAAGTGTTTTACGTTATTTGTTTTTTTTATAAATTGTTATTAAAAGGAGAAGAATATAAGTCAAGCATATATGTTTTATATTATCATAAGTAAATAAAAGAGGCAATGATGATATTTAATTTTTTTTTATAAATAAAACCAACTTATTTTTAATTATCTAATTCTGACGCTTTTCGATTGGAATAAAATACGAGAATTTATTTTTATTACAGTGTTCTATACTAGCTTACTGTCAAACACGGCATTCTTAAATTTTTCGTATCAGCCCCGACAATCCATAGAAATAAAAACGTTAACCCTGGGTTTTGAACCATATACAAATTTGTAATAATTTTAACCGGTAATTTCTCCAAAAATTTAAAAAATTTTATCATATAAGAGAACAGAAATGTTATATATTGTAATTACCATGATTCAGGGAAAACGTAAATTACCAACTTTGATTGATATTACTCTTAAATATCTACGAAACTTACAATTTATTTCCTTTTCCCTTCACATTAGATTACACGAGCGAGCTCCAAACAGTTGTATAATGTAAAGCTAGGAAATTCTAGGAATTCCACAGCCTTTCCGCTTCTAAGACTAAGAATAATGTCTACTCTAGTTTACATGTCGTGTATTAACTAGAGTGAACATTCTCAAACGTGTAGAGTTCTGCATTAAGTTGTGTACCGCGATAAATTTAGAGAAACATTTGTACTTACGTGTACTACAATGATAATGTAAGCTACAATGATACTGTATATAAAACAAATCTTGTAAACAAGAGAGTAACTTAATGTAGTGACTAGAAGCTGGTATGTAAACTCAGTTTCAGCTATTACTTTAAACATCGTTATCGATAGGTCATCGAAATGTGAGCGATGCTAATTTAGAACGCGCATTGCAAGTCTAACTCGTAAATTTCATGAAATAAATGAATTGAATGATAATTGTGCTCAACGCCATAATTGATAGCACACATATCCCAGTGGTCATGAGTGGTTGAGTAAAAATAATTTCAATTATTTATTATATCCTTTTTTATTTTACTGTCTAAAATTTCATCTAATTTGTTTTGAGCGTGGATTTTATTAGTTTTGATTTTTCTCATAAACTGTTCAACGAGTTAAAAATGCAGCAGCATATTAACATTTATAATTGTTTTAATAAAAGGCTAGAATGCAAGGATAATTTTCTACTTATAATTTTGATTTGAATTGCAATATTAGTTACAATAACCAAACAGATATAAAAGTCGTGTTGTTATTGTAACTTTAAAAAATTTGTGTCCACATGCAAAAAAATAATAGGGTCTCGTTACTTCCAACAACAGAGAAATTACAGGAATTATGATTATTGTTTCCTCTTTGCATCCCTTCTGAGGAAAAGGGCAAAGATTGCCGTTATGTTATTGATCAATTCTCAAGGCATAAAATTGCAAATTTTTAATAAACTCCGTCAAATAGTTATTTTCGACATGAGTGCGCAGTAATGTGTTCATAACCATTCTATTTCATGTACATTTGTGATAAAAGAGTAAATAAGCAAGTCTTATAGTATCGTAATAATAAAATAAAATGTAAAAATACATATAAGATTTCGGAATCATATCTTTGCTTGAGCTAATATTTTGTAATAATAAGAGCACAAAAATGACGTCTAATTATATCCATCCTACAAAATCTTCTAAAACAACGTGATAATTTATAAAAGGATAATTATTTTTAATTAGAAAATAATTAACAATTTACGCAGTTATACCATTATCCATGCAAAATAAGGGTAAAAATAAAATTAGCATGTAATAAAAGTCTTCATAAAAAATCCGGTCGTTATCTATTGAATGTTTTCGGTGTGCGTTGCCGTGTTTGAACAGCGTTACGTGCATCGTACATGTGAAGTGGAATAGGCGTTTTCATTCTTTTCAAGCGCATGCTGCTACTTTACCCATCAGTAAACCGATGTGAATAAACGCACACTACGCGAATATACTCACCGCAGAAAGTAAAGCGCTTCATTGGTTTTGTGGGCAAGTGTTACGTGCGCGAATTAATTGGATAATGTCACAGTTTTGGATATCGGAATGATATTTTATGAAACCGCATATGACAGTTGTAAAATGATGATATTGTGATAGTAAATATAAATATATTTAGTGTTTTTTTTAACTGCACACATCATTAATGAAGAATATATAAAGATATTACAAAAAATTAATTCGACTTTCATTATTTTATTGTTATTGACGTGCTACTGTATTAAAATACAGCCTTTCCATATATATATATATATATATATATATATATATATATATATATATATATATATATATATATATATATATATATATAACACTTAGTGTACTATACAGACTAACAATCACTTAACAGTAGGTAATTACTTTTGTTCGCGAGAAAATAAATTATGTTAATTGTAAGAAACCTTAACAATGTTTTTCTTATTTAATCTGAAAACTTAATTAGTTATTTAATTATTTTTTATAATATTCTTGGTAAAAAATCTTTAAACTTCTTAGGCAAGACGAGAAAGATAATACTTAAAAAAATTGTTTGCTTTTTAAACAAAGCTTTACCCTTTTAAATATTTCCTAATTTTTTATTCTTTTTGATGTCAGTATTTTAAATTGGTTCAGCTGAACTGTTTGCGCGTCTTCAAACTTATCTATTAGTTATTTAATTATTTTTATGAAATTCTTTAAGGTTTTTACTCAAGACGGGAAATTTAAAAAAATTGTTCTCTTTTCCAACAAAACTTTAAACTTATTTTTTATTTCCTGGTTTATAATTCTTAATGATGTCAGTATTTGAAATTGGTTTGGCTGAGCTGTTTTGCGCGATTTCAAACTTAATATTCAATTAATTTGACATACGCGTTTCAAATATTAATTTATTCAATTTACGATATTGACGGATGCATAAAGTAGTTTTACTTACAAGTTTGTATCACTTCCAATTGTTAATTACAAGGATGCATGTAAAGCATACAAATGTTTGACTCCTATTTCACATAGGCGGTTAACAAAATAATTAAAAGTTCTTAGCCAAATAAAATATTAATACCAGCTTCCATTTAATACAGCTCTGAAGTTCTTAAAGTAATACAGTACTAATTCGTGTTTAGAATTTTTGCACGAAATATACTATAATTTGTGAAAAATCATGAATTTAATTAAATTTCAAACTTAACGTTTTGATAATTCCATATAGTAATAGGGTAACATAAACTAATTATGTGGACTTTGCATCTACAAAAAAATAAATACCACCATGGTGTAGTCGCCGCCCGCACCGCGTCAAAACTCGTCGCCGGTGCGGCTACATAAATTAACTGAGTCACGGGCGGGCGGTACCTCAACGAAATATTAATATCGAATATCGATTCATAGCTATCTGTTGTACGTACAACTGCGGCGCCATACGTAGCAGCAATCAATTTTATTGCTCTCAAACTATACATTAGTAAAATTCGAATTTACCACAGCATGTCCTGAAAACTAGACTGTAAATAGGACACGCTGTTAGATAATGTCATTTCCTATGCCCACGTAGATTAGAATTATCTATTGAAAGACACACTTCTAGAAGAATTATTTGTTGGTAATATGCTTGAAAGTTACGTACCCTATGACATCTTTGAGAAATACATAAAATTCCAACTTAGATCTGTAACAAAATCGCAAACGCCAATATGATATCTTATTCCTATGAATTTCCTCAATATGTATGGAGTATATTGAATAGTTTTAATGTTGATATTAAAAAAATATCTAAAGAGGAACTAAAAAAAATTGTAATATGTTCTATAAAAAATTATGTTGGAGGGAGAGTCATAAATATTAAATCACGTTGGTTATCCGATAAAGAATGAATGCTTTGTGGAAAAATTATTATGATACGCTATTACACCTTCTTATTAATAAAAACATCTTTGCAATAATGCCTAATTAATACATGAATTTATATAACTTATTAGAATATAAACTATTATTAAATTGACTTAGATAACTAACAACTTAAGTAAGGCCAGGCTTTGTTAATACTGATTGAGAGATCGGCTTCCTAATAATTTTTGGTATGAAAAATCTGTTTTAAAATAGATTGGTTTTATGATGTTTATTTATTCATTTCAATGGGAGTGTCCATTATTTTAAAGCCATCTATATTCAGTCTTATTTAACAATTCATTAACGTACTGCTCTCGATTAACTGTTATGACATATGTTTTCCTAATAATACGCATAGCTAGGCATTATTGTACAGAATCCAATTCCTTAATCTCAAATATAATTTTGAGACCTGGCTTCGGCACCTATTTTAAATTGTTCGTTGTTTAGAATGATTTGAAAAAATCAAGAAAACATCAACATAAACTTTTCCAATTTTCTTGAAATGTCTAAATAAATAAATGTGGTTAAAGTTTACTTTTTATTTTATTACTGACTAAAGAAATAATCACTTCCTCTGTGATATAGGTATTGGAGCACCGTTTCAAATAAAGAATAGCTCTTTTCAATAACAATAAGTTGTTTAAACTTGTGACTTCAAAAACTTACCAGTAACTGTCAGGAATAGACACACCAATACTTTTTTTAAGAAGCCTTTAATAAATTCAGTCTTGTCATGAAAGTCAGTAATATCTAAGTTTAATTGTACATTAAAGGCAAACAATATTCTCAGTATGGAGTACCTCACTACTGGTGAGAATGTATCATCATAGATACCAGAACGTTGAGAATAATATTTGGCTACTGACTTTACTCTATAAAGTAAATTATTAAAAACCTTGAATGTTATTTTTTAAAACCATTTAATTTGAACTACTTTAAATTCATTTATAGTTTCTCCTATTTTCTCATTGCCTCTTTCCACTGAATATTTTTAGGTCCCATGATATATATTCTTTTATATTTTTAGGGTTATACCCATGAAGTATTATTTCTCATCAAGCCGCTCTTGAGTTTGACGCACATATTACTAAAACGATATCATTCAGAATTCTTTTTTATTATCTTGGAAAACGAAACATGATAGGTCACGTCTCCTTAAATTTTACTGCTGTGGAAACCGAGTCAGGGTCACAAAGAAAGTGGTTTATAACTGGGATATTAAACTTATTAGAAACTTTTGCAGAACGTTATGGAATTCTTTCAGACTTTTCATGTAACTATGAGTTCTCATTAAACCACTCTGAGTTTACATTAATGTCCATGTCCCTGAATCCACATTCTGTTTATCAGCTTCTGTTTGAAAAGAAGACAGCTTAAGATAGCTTCGTCAAAAACAATAACATCTATACTTGCGGTAACAGTACTATTTTTGAAATTGTACAGTCTACAATCTTTAACATCATCAGCATAGCGAATTAAGATACATTGTTGTGAATTCTTGTCCAATTTTAGATGCATATCTTCGAAAATATGTGCCATTACCTTGCTTCTGAATATATTCAAGTTATCATAAATATTTTACATAAATATTGTTATTATTAATATATTTTCAAGTTATCATAAATATTTTACATAAATATTGTTATTATTAATATCACATAAAAAGTTTATATAATATGATATCTCACATAAAGAATCTTTGTATTATTATTATATGCTATCTGGAAAATACTCTTTATAATTTAAATTTAATAGTTTAAACCTGATGATATAGTGGTGTTTTTAAATAAGCTATAATATTGACCGTCTCGCCAAAAAATAAGTTCCTGGCATCTTCTACACACAAACAATATTGCATACTGGCAATTTTGAACTAGTATGTATTGATTGATTCTTTGCTATATGATCCCTGCATCTACCAAGTGATCCTTAAATAACTTATCAGAGAATTTAAAACATTTGTATATCAATATTTTGACTTTTTGCTACTATGATTTACAAATAACAATTAAAACAACTGAAAGTTATCATAAATTTCATCCTTAGTTTTTAAGAAAGAGACAATCACCATTCGACTAAAGTTAGTAATAACAGAAAATAAACACATCCATAGAATCGTAAGGATCAACATGCACCATGTATTATTTCTGAACGTTTGTCACCAATATGAGAAAGTGGTAAGCGGGTTTGCTTCGGTTGATAGCATAATAGAGTTTTGTTTTGTAACTTTATACTTATCCTTGAATAATATTCCGATAACAGCATCCTCATTCATTTTGTGAGGGTATAGCCATAGCCATACATTTCCCATTGCTGACATCGATAAACAGCAAATTTCTCTCGCGCTTAGCTTGTAGAGTTTTTCAATTAGCTGAAATATCAATTCATATTAGTTTCTTGCAAATGAGACATCTATCTTCCTCTAATAATATATTATTCCCTTTACTTATTAATTCGTTGATTCATAAACAATTAGTTGTTTGACTCGGAATATAAAAGACAGCGTAAATAGAATATCATATTCAATGCCATTCGCTACCATTGTAATATGCATATCACCACTACAGTCAACCGACATTTTATTTTTATCAGCATTATTTCAATATGAGGTTTCAGTTATTTACTCGTTAGCGTTACTTTTCTCGGCGTCATAAATCTACTTACTTTTGAATCAAAATGTATGACTAAATTTAGCACTTAAACAATTGCGCTAAATGTTTAGATTTATTTCCTTTCCACTGGTTTTTGTAGTGATATTTTTATTTTTATGTGTAAAAGGTTTTTTTTCCGACTATCACTTTTTCGACATTCAATATGTCTATAAACGAATTTTTCATTTTGTTGCCAGTTTTGTATTTATACCAATATTTAATCGCAAAACTTCCACTCCATCGTTTCGCCCGGCGACTCCCTATTGAACAATTTGGTTGTTATGGTATCCGCACTAATTGTTACTCCTGAGTGTTTACTGGCCATGATAATTGCAACGAACTTCTCTGGTAATCCTGCCTACAACCGTAATCCGACCCATTTCTCATTTATTACAAAACCGTTCCAAACAATCCTTGCAATCTTTCAACGATTTGGGTCACATACTCGTTCACTAAATCACAAATCTCGAGTCAGATTGATATTGAATGACGAAGTAAGATTATTCTTCAGCAGAAACGGCGATCATCGAACATTTTTTTCAAGTTTATCTCTAACTCCCTAGTTGCTTCTTTTATATTAATATGAAAGTTTTATAACGGGTCTATTATTAAAAATACCTTTGCCTGTGCATCCATATCTGCGGTTACTCCTTTCATAGATTCTGTCTTTATGATTCCTGACATAACTTACAAGATGAATAAATTCCCTGGAGCAAAGACACCACTCATCATAATCGTCTCGATTTTTCAATTTCGGAAAATTTACTGTGATATTTGAAGTCATCCTTGTACAAGCGTTATTTGCGGGATTTCTATGCACGAAAGAGGGAGAGAGGAAGAAAAGAAGAGAAAAGGTCGTTTAACTTTTAAATATATGCAGAGATTGCAACGATTTCTCATATTACTGTTAAAGTTACGCAGCTAAACTTAGAATTAACTTAGTATAATTCAAGTTAAAACTAAACCTATGGCACTAAGTTAGCTTGGTTTCAATTTATAACTTATTCATCTTGTCATTTTAATTAGCAAGTCACAAAATCACCTTTTATACCCACTTCCATATTTTTAAGGGTTCGTTTTTTTCGCCTTCAGGAATTCTAAAAAGAAAAAAAAACGTTCAAGTGCAACTCGAATTTTGGTGATTAACATTCAGTGTCATTGTATAGATATTAACAGACATCCAAGTAGAAGAGGAATCCTAATCAATGGATTAGGAGGTGCTCATTATTTTTATGTATATTTTTATTAGGGTGTGGGACATTTCTCTTTATCAAATGGTTTTTTAAATAATGATGAATGAAAAGTAAGTTTGGTCATATAAAACGTCGATCAACACTGAATGGTTAACGTATTGGTGGATGGGCGGACGCATGGAAGGTCAAACAAAACCATACTGTCTTTAATAGAAATATTTGAAAATGTTGTTAAGATTTTCATTGAATGAAGACGACTTTAATTTTAATTTGAATGAAAGGAGGATTTTTCATCTTATTACCGTTGAATCTAAAACAAAAACAACGCGTACTTATGGTTTTACAAGAATATTGTTTTTTTTTTCAAAATTAAAAGAAATATCTGCGATTCTTACGATTCATCCGATATTATCATGACAATTTTTAATAGTTTTCGAAACAACCTTAATTTCAATCTTAACTCATTAGATTTTAAATAGACTGACTTTTAATATTTAAAAACCAGGAACTAAAATCGTCTACTTGTTAAATAACGTATTATCAAAGTGACAAAAATACTGGTTGAATAGTCTTCGGAAAAAAATAATTCCTGGATACAATTAAATAGGGTTGAAAAAATTATTGGTTTCAACTATTAATTCATCGCATACTAATTGAAGTAGTAAATTAGAACAAGAATTACTTATCTTAAAGATTAAATGCAAGCTGCTGGAAAATATAATCCGAATAAATAAATAAAAATCATATCCTAACAGAAATGTTTGTGTACTTTTTGCGTTTGCATCAAAACAGGATACCATCATAGCAACGACAGTATCATGACAGCAGTCTCTGTTCAATTTATGCAGGTATACATGTTCTTTTACAGAAAAGCAACCACATACTTCGAGAAAATGCGACGTAATTGTAAATGAATAGAATATAAAATAGTAAATTAAAGAACAAGATGATAGTAATGTTATCAGTCTCTACCTCTTAACACAACTAAGTGGGCTAAATAACAATCGAAGCGAAGATCGAAGCACAGTTTAAAGACTGACCTGGTTGAGCTTTTTAATAGTGTTAAAGTTATGAAAAGTTGAAAGTTATTTCGATTCCAAACATAAATAATACTTAAGAATATGCATAGTTTATTTTCATTAAATAATTATACACAATTAAATGAAACTACGTGATGTAGTATTATTTCTACTTTCTTTCATTTCTTTAACCACGACCTAGGTTTCGTTGTATTACAACATCTTCAGGTGGGATATTAGCAAAGATATCAGCAAAGATATTAGCAAAGCTATTCGCAAAAATAAAATAATAAAGATATTAGCAAAGATATAGAGAGAATCTTTGCTAATATCCAACCTGAAGATGTTGTAATACAACGAAATCAAGGTCGTGGTTAAAGAAATTTAAAAAAATAGAAATAATACTACATCACGTAGTTTCATTTAATTGTGAATAATGAATTTTTACAAAATTAACGCCACATATATTCAATAAATAATTATAATGATTATATGTGCGGATAAAAGAAAAACATGAAAAAGAAACGACGAGACTTGGAGAAAAACAATGAATAGAGTTAATCTGTCTTCCTTATAGCCCTGTAGCAATTATTGACAAACTGTATTGACAACCAAAATATAAAGCAGCACTGAAATATTTAAAAATTTATGTAGGCGTAAAGAGATAGAAGACATTTTTACAGGACGTAAACGAAGTAATACTGTTAATGCCATAGTTGACATGCTATGCTTAAATCAAGCAATAGCTATATTTAATCGGCCACGTATTTTTGATACTTGAAAAGGAGTGTAAGAAAATGTAGCTTATATCCGTGACATGTATTTACGAATTTCTAGCTATGGTCAGTTACAAACGTGATTTTACAACATGTCACTTTACAACGTATTCGCTAAGCTTAAACTAAAATAAATATAGCAATCCCAACTTATGTCGATCATGTACATAATTTAAATGATATTCTTATATTTATAACGTTATACATAATACTTGCTGAGTTCTCTAGTTACGAGTATATCTTGAATATTAGATAATTACAAATTTGTTTTTATGATCACTAATAATTCGAGGCATCATCGTGGTTGGATTAAGTATATATTTAGTTATAGTCCATTCAATTTCGAGAGAAAATTTTTGTAAACAATGGTATTTGAAAGCTAAAATATGGTAGGTACAAATATATATTAGTTTCAGCTGACGACTATTTATGAAATTCATTGTATTATACCCAGAGTATTATAAAACTGTACACATAATTAAAATAATAACTTCAGAAAGTTTCACTATAAGAAATATTATAAATACAATTATTACACCATTATTTTACTGATACGAATTGCAAAATTTTACAAAGTAAAAATGGACAATGTCCATTTTTACTTTGCGTTTCATTTCTTTATGAAATAGTCAGGCATTCAAAACATTTCATGAAAATATTCGATATCTCGAACCTGAAAAAGTCTAGATCATATATGCTATTCACTATATTTAAAAGGCGTTAGAGTGAGATAGCTACATTATGTCAGCTTACGCTGCTACATTTCTACATTTAATTACCTAATATGTAGGTAGAGTTATGGTATATTTGGCGTATAGATAATTAAACAAACATTGTGACATACATCATTTTTACGTACTTTAGGATAATGTTTTCATAATAACTTAACTTTTACTCTTATTTCGAAGATTATTCTTAATATTAGACATATTTATTTCAAATACATTAGAAAAAGCTTTAACGTTGAAATCCGTCAGAAGTTGGCTGCTCATGTAGGGATAAGATGACCATTTGATTTCCCGGTAATATTTCCTCACCCTTTGACTTTTCTGATCCTTTTTGATTTTTTCTCGTGCAAGTTTTTCTTTTCCGTTTCTCGTTTCTCCATTTTCTCGCCACAAGGATTGCAAGAATTGTCGAATGACGTTCAATTTACATGTGGCTATAATTCACAAACAATTAATTGCAGCTAATCTTCAATTTTTTCAATCTCGTAGTAATTTTCATCGCATACCACTAATCATATATTTCATAAACAGGACCAAACTTCAGGATCAAAATTTTCACCCGCTAATTCTATTCTTCCCCAGAAATTGAATATAATTTCACTTTTTCCTGTTTAATATTAGGATTTTTCATAATCTTATTATTTTCAAATTCTCTTTCCTTTTTTTACTAAGATAATCTAGGGATGCGAGTACCTTTGCTACTTATTTGGACAGTTTCCGAATCTTAGTAAGTAGTTCTATAAATGGGTACATGTCAATCAGGTATTTTGGAGGCCTGTCTTTATGTTGGCATCTTCATTAGATCTTTATATTAAAGACACTGTTGGTGGTAGACCTTATTGAACAAATATCATTGAAATCTCTTCAATAACTCCGTCATTTTTAAGATTGTCGGATATGTAAACATAATCTGGTAAAAATAATCTGGAATCTAAATTTAGCGCCTCTTATGAATTTGTGATTCGATTTGAGGTTACGTTATCAACAGGTTATTTTATTCGACGAAAATACAGTAAAAATATAATAAATTTTAAAAGTATTAACACCACAACATCAAATATCAACGTACTAAAAAAATCTCAGTTAAATTGAAACTTTGAAGTTTAAAAAAACTTTTTAATTTTTTTTACTATAAAAAAGATACACGTTCGAGTAGCAATAACTCATCAATGTTAGCTCACGATATCTAGAGTAGACAGTAAAATTTTTTTGATTGGTCATTTCACCGAACAGGTCATATCATATTAAATAACTTGAATGTATTTATATATATTATAGTGTATTCGCAGTGATTCGTTATGACGCATTTTCATATTATTTCAAAAATAAAACGCATTATGAGCGGCATAGTGCACAAGTGGAAAATAATATAATAGAAATATTATCCTGAAAAGAAAATATATATCTACGTTTGTAGTTTCGTACATGTAATTTAAAAGTGTCAATTGCTGCGGAAAATGTATCGCTTCCTCATCTCAAAACCTTCGACAAATAATTAAATATTTATTTAAAATTGACATACCTATATTAATTTTTATACTATTTGAATAATCTGAACTACTTTTGAATAGATATTAGAAAGAAGAGAAATGTAATACCTATTTTTATGGTCAATACACCTTGAGACTTAGTAATTAATATTATTTTAAAACCGTACTTCCGTTCGACTTTTATAAAATCATCCATTTTTTCAGATAAAAATGTTTACATGTGCTTATGAATTTTGCGAGGTAATAAACTTTTATTCTCCATTCAGATATGTATGCCTGGTAAAACTAAATTCTTAATTTTAGTTTTGAAGACAGTGAATGTGGGTTCGTATTATTATCCATCTGTCCGCCTGTTGCACAAACACGAAAACTAACAATTGTATTGAAGTGGCCATATATACGTAGGACTAAAAAATCTGAATTAATCCGAGCGCACAGCTAGTATAATTATTTGCGACATTCATTATTTATATGTTTACAAGGGACACACTTCTTATATAGATTCAGGAGATCAATTATATTTTTTTGTTTACTCTATGCCAGGTATATACATACGTATCAACGTAATGGCGAACTGACGAATGTTGTTTTAAGGATAGTACTTATACAGCTGTCCGAGAATACATATCACTGGAAAATACTAAGATAACCGTCATATCACTGTAAAATAAATACAATTAAAATGATTTGGACACAAAAGAAATGATATGTGGCAAAAGAAAACACTACTTTTAAATTAAACGACGAAAAACGATTTCTACTTAGAGCATTTCTACTTAGTGTCATTTAATAATCCCCGGGCATGGGTGAATAATCATTGTTAATGTTGATTGTGTTCTGTAATACTATTTTTCAGTGATATCGGTAAAAGGCGGCCTCGCCGCTACTAGTATTAGGCACAACCATCTTTGAATATCGGTGTGAAGCAAAGATTTATTGTGAAGTGATTGCATATGTATACAGTGTATTTTTTCTGTGATATATTATTGTATTTCGTGTATTTTTATACATTATTTCGATTTAAAAAACGATTTCAATGATTACTCAAAAATTAAGTATGTATGTTTAATTTATAATAATTTTCTGTACAAATTAACATTTAATTGAAAGACTATTTCTATTAAAATGTTTAGTATTATTTTATAATATAATTTTTTTAATGTAACAATAATACTTATAAATTGTTTGAAACACTTCATCTTACTTATCGTAATTTCTCTTAAACAAAAAAATAACTTATATAAATTACTTATGTACACAGTGCAAATATGTACACTAATAATTTAATATATTTTATAATCACTCATACTAAATAAATCCACATTAAATTACTAACTTGAATTTAAGAAAAATGTTTACAATACCTTTGTTGACAAATCTCAATATTTATAAATATTCTATTTTAAAATTGCATGAAGTATATATAATATAAAACAGTGGTCGCCCGGTGTTCGAAATTTGAGTTACTGAATTTGAAAGTTATTGAGATTCTTTTGTCAAAGGTGTACCCGTAAACTATTATATATTTAACATTGACAGTATGAACGTAAACAATGAATCTTTTACTGTTGAACGTGAACAATGTATAATTTAATGTAATATTGACAAATATTACATATATGTAAATTTTAGCTTCCTGCACTGCTACTTCTTCCTGCACTTTAACTATATCAAATCTCACACGCCTCCGTGCCCTTAATTTGCCTGAAAATGGATACAAAGTTTTCTCTTTACTTATTTATATATAGATTTCATGTTTTAGCAATGCAACAGGTTTAAAAAGAGATTACAGTAAAGTTTGTGTAATAAGCTAGAAATGACTAGTTTAGACGACAACGATATAAATACGTACTGTATATATTAGTGGATAAATTAATACATGTCTAGGCTGCTTTACTAATTTCAAACAATTAACAGAATTGGTGTAATTAAAGTCATAGTCAAGTAAATAGATAATTATAATCTTCAGGACTAGTATTAGGTCTTAATTACTTATAATATAAATTCTAATTTTTTTTTAAATAATTGTTAGAAATAACATTATAGAGACTAGGCGGATATTTTTTATGCTATTGTAAGGTGTAATGGTACATGCTAGTAAGTTTGTTACATACCTGACAAGACCTCTATTCGCTGGAAATAATCGTATGTCCAATGTTAAGAAAGCAAAAGCTTTTGAATATTCTTTGTATTCATTGGTAGAAACGATATTAACGTCTTAACAGAAAAATTATAATTCGGAGAAAAGTTATATCACACTGAGTTCGATAAAATTTTCTTCGCTGATAAAGTCACATATTTGTTTTTATGGAAAGTGATTTTTAGATATTACATGGCATTGCAGAGGAATATAATGTCATAAAGGATAATTTTTATAACTTATTATGAGTAAAAAGTAGGAATAGGATAAAAAAACGTTTGACAAAGCATTGAAAACTGGGTGTCTCTCCTTAACGTCCCTTCAAAGAAGTAATTTGTATATGCATATTAGTTTTGACACAAATGTTTATAGATTTGTGTAAAATTAGCTGT
This sequence comes from Druceiella hillmani, assembly GCA_039881145.1. Taxonomy (NCBI): domain Eukaryota; kingdom Metazoa; phylum Arthropoda; class Insecta; order Lepidoptera; family Hepialidae; genus Druceiella; species Druceiella hillmani. Next base: position 21,554,895 of record JAYKKI010000014.1, read on the forward strand.
ATGACATACATTTTTATATATTCATAAGCTTGATTACGCCACGACCGTGATTTCAAGTCTTAAATCGAATAGAGAATAGATTGAAATGTAATAATACTTACCAGTCCTGCGACTATATTTCAACTATCCTATTAGTTTCTTGTTAATATAATTTACTTTCTTTGTAATTTATAAATAAAATATCAACATTAATATATTTGTTAAGGATGGAAAGGATACTAATATATTAAAATATTGAGGTGCAGATATCTTTCTCTTCTATTCAGTGTTGTAGCCAACACGACAGATTGTTGTCTAAGTTATACAAGAAACAGTTTCGAAGTACAGAAGTAGAACAATTTTCCTGTCTTTTCTATAAAACAGAAGAATACTGATAATGGGGAATGCAGAAACATGAGAAAATGCTTACATCAATTAGTGTAGATTGTTGACCAGATTAAACAATTGGATTAAACATATGCTTAAAAAAATAAAACCTCATATATATTAAACTCATCCTCTTCCCATTTATGGCGATCTCGACTATTAGGAGATATTCCTTCGTTGGCAAATTTAGTCATTGAATGTTAAAATATAGGTCGCCAAGATGCTGGACGGTGCGTCTAACGGCCCGGAAGGTGATTACGAGCTGCGCGATGTTGTAAGTGTCGCAGGCAGGGAACCGAGAAGTAATGGCCCTGCCTTATATTTATCATTGGCCTATTCCTTGATTTGGGCCTACTTCCGATCCTGTTTGAGCTGTAGCATGCTGATCGGGTATAGATGTGTATACGTACATATCTCCTTCTGTAAGTACAGTATTTATTTAATTCACAAAATATAAATGAAAATTTATATTAAAAGCTAAAAATTATCTATTTTCATAGGAAAATAGATAATTTTATATAGATATGCGTATATATAGATATGCGTATACACAAACATCTGGATCTTAAGGAATACTTCCTTTAGTATATTTTTTCATAAGTACTAAATTTGAGTGGAAGGTATTTATTTCCGACGAGATTAGAAACTAAGCTAACTAGAAACTAATAGTATCTATGGTAATAATTCCGAAATAAAACCTATTAAAATGTATTATTTTCCACTATAAATTTGGTTACAATTTTTATTTTTATAATAAACATAGTCATATCATACAATTTGAGATACTCACTGATCTCTACAGTAGATAATTATGCTAAAGGTCTTCGTTCCGAATACAACTTTTAAAATTAAAATGTGTGTATTGTTTGTGAATGCATTGAATTAATTATTCCTAATTTTCAATACGTCCTACTTTTCAAAGCCTGGGTGATATAATTAATTTGCTAATGTCACGAAAAATTTAATAACTTGAAAGCAATTAGCGATATAAACGTGATTGATCACATTCAATAAAATGTTAAATATGTGTATATTACGTGCTTATTAATATTGCGGTGGTGTTATCTATCTATCAAATTACACTGAAAAATTTAGTTAAAAAAATGTGTATCGAGATGATAATTGGTAGGTGAGGTGACAATTAATACTGTCTAGCTCAAATTTTCATTAAATGAGTGTGATGTTTGAAATGTTATTGTTTTTTAATGTTTCATCAGACACCTTATAAATGAAACCTTAATATTTAATTTTTATTTCAGCATCATCCAATGAACTGTAGAAGTCTCAGAAAAATTGTAAAATATTCAAAATGTGCATAGCAAACACTAAAAGAATTACAAAGAAAATGTTAATAAAAAGAAAGATTTAGGGATGAAAATCGAATAAATTCGAAGGATTTTAAATTTTAATATTATATTTTCTGAATAAGTCTCTTTTTTGCGTGGATTAGAAGACGTACATGTTCGTATTCGATGCATTTATAATTTTCCAATATTATAAAAGGTATATTTACGCGGTAAGTGGTAAATATTGACAGTAGACGCCACAGACTCTGCCAAACGATTGCTCTACACATATTGAAGGAAGCGAAGGAAAAGTAAAATGAAACGGCACAGTATCGAACTGGCGTGTTTACTTGGGAATCTTTAAGCATCGTCAGAATATAGCGTCTGAAACGAGTCGATTTATTATTTTTAATTTAAAAGGTAAAGTTGTGTAGGTATTTAAATGGCTTCCTTGGTGAATATTTTTATAACATAAAGAGAATTTTTATTAAAATAATTACATACTATGGGCAACATTCATATATCTATAACCTAGAAAAGGCAATTCACATGTTAACAAATGTTTCCTTTTTTTATTATAAAGAACAACTTTAAAAATATGGATTGATAATAAAGTTAAGGAAATATATTCCTAAACATCAATGCCTTTGGGGTTTTTTTTTTTTCAAGTGAAGAAATATAAATTACTAAAACTATTTACGAATGAAGCAGTTTACCAAGTTCCATTGAGAAAATATTGCACGGTATTACAAATAAATTTATGTATTTCATTTCTTTATACCAATATAATGTCCTAACTAATTTTATTTTTTGGGGAAAAAAAAGATTAATTTTTCTGTTATATATTATACACTTAAATGTGTTGTGTTATTCTCAATTAATATAATTTTTAGTTTTTAAAATTCTTATCAAATACATTTAATATCTTTAAAATGAAATTCATTATAATTTAAAATAATATAATTTATAATAATTTGGAAAAACTAATTTTTTCCCATGTCTCTTTTTACGAAGAGTGTAAAAGTGACTTCATAACAAATGTCATTGATTCCATTTTATGTGGTGATATTTTTCTAAACTTAATTTACTTTTCATTTCAAATATTCAAAATATTTCCTTTACTTTTTTTATTGAAATTATTTAATTGAAGAAAATGGCGAAAAAATGTAGACTCTTATATCTTTGAATGAATTATGTGTATATTATATGAAAAAGAAAATGGAAAAAGGAAACGAGTTTGTTACTGAATTTTTGATGATATAATAGAATATTTAAAATCGTATTTAAAGGGCCTTGCGCAATAGGTGTAGTGTAATGGTCCCGAGATTCACATGTTTTCAAAATATTGTTTCATGATATGAGGACCTATTATGAAAAGACAATATATATAGTTTTTACACCCTAACCTTTAATTGTCCTTGAGGTAATGAAAAAAATAGATTATGAGGGTGTCACCTAAACCTATTTTTCCTATAAACTTGTTGGTAGCTAACTCTTTTTGGGTTTTACCTCAAGGAATATTTTATATGCTAAGCTTTTTATTAAAATGAAACATTAGAATAGGCATTGTATATTTTTCATTAACGTTTTATAAATGTTTCTTTGAAGTGACAATTATTATATTAGGGCACGTTATTACCATACAAATCCACTATAAAAACAAAGAACAACAATTGGTGCAACAGTTAATAAAAATAATTGTAGGACTTAGTTTGTGAAGTTCTAGATTGTAAAAGATATGTGATGAATATAATTTCGTATTTACACGATCATAATTTATGTAGTAGTATTATGAATTTTTTGTAAATGTATGAATTTTGAATATGGAAAAGTTTGAATTTAGGAACTTATTGATAACTTGAGGTATCGATACTTTTCTATCAATTATCTTTTTTTAATTCTACTCACGAGTACAATATCGACTCTTTCGATTCGATACCATGTGAAGGTACTAGTGGAGGCATGGTTTTGCCGTTGCTGTCCGCGTTTCATATATTTTCATACGCAATGCGACTTCAAAAAAAATGTTGTAATGAATAATGTAATAATATAATATTAAACCCTGCAATCTGCGTTATCTCAAAAATTACTCTGCATATTTGAAAATACCCGAGGCCTTATCATATATGTTACAACATATACGATTATAATTAATATAGTGTTTTGAAATTTAATGGTAATTTTATGCATTTTTTTATCACTGAGATAGCAATGAACCCACGACGAAAGACCAATGTCGAAACAGTTTTTATAATGATAAAAGTATTATGATAGCGTAAAAGTTAATGGTACGTGTCAAATATTTGTTCAGTATTTTTGTTCAGTTTCATAATATAAGTAATTATAAAGAGAAACATTACATATTTATTTTACGGTGATTGCCATTTGAGAAAATTATATGAAAATCGAAGTGAAAAATATATCTTTTCAATGTTCCATATTCATTGAAGAAATTCCTAATATAGTACATATAAATAAAAAAATTACATAGTTTACAAAAAAATTATTTCGATATTCCTATACAATAGCATCTCTCGTTATTTTAATTTACGAAAAAAAGTTATTTAAAATTTCCTAGAAAATCAAATTATCTTTTTAATTATCTTAATGATCTTCACATGATCGTTGTAACCGCAAACTGAGTTTAAAAAATATACATTGAGAACAATTTTACTGTTTTAGTTTATTATTATCAAGTAAATGAACCCAGTTTTGTGTGTGATGATCTGAACAAATGTCTTATGAATTATCTTACGTTAGCAAAAATAATGTTTTATGGATGATCTGATGTTACTAGAATATTTTAGGAAATCCGTTATATAATGTATTATTGTAAAGTTTTTTCTTCCTGCACAATCATAGAAAAGAATAACAAGAGCTACAGCTCTCCGATTGAATGCATCCCATTGTCACGACTACTCTATGAAGAAAATAATATTACAAAGAATAAAACTGAAATCGAATAACATGCATTACTTTTTAATGCCCTTATTTTATTACGGAAATTTCACACTTGTTTCACTATGTAATATGGTTTCGAAGACCAGTTGAAAGTATTGAATTTTAAAAAACACATACACACACACACGAACGTACTCACGCACACACATACATGCGCGCGCGCACGCACACGCTCACGCACACAAACACACATGCGCGCACAGACACGCACACACGAACCTCACATAGACGCGCACACATCGGACCGACATATAATTGTTACTGATTATGAAATATTTCACGGATAACACCATATTTGCAAAAAAATTATGCATCAAAGTATATAACCAAATGTAGCATAAAAAAGGACGATGGTACCATGAAACCCTTAAACTTCGTGACAATTTTGTGAATAGGATTAAATGAAAATTCAAAGGTGATACACTCAATACATGAAAATTAATCTGTCATGAAAATATAGCAATACTTAAAATGAGAACAAGGCCAAGTTTATAATGGCTGCTTTAAATATATTTAAATATATTGCTGTTGGTTTGGGTTGTGGACAACATTTTTCCTTGTACAGCTTTTCAGTCGTTTTCGTTTAAATATATATAAAGTTTTCTTTAATCGTATTATCTCATCACAGTTTTTTCTGCTAATATAAATTGGTTTGTTACGTGAGTAAAATCGTTTGGGGCTACGTATTCACTCTAGCTATTTTCGTTTATATACTTATTTATCATGATTTATTGGTACCTCACAAATTTTTAATGCGTCAAATAAAAAGAAAGAACAATCAAATATGAAAAATATAACAAAATTATTTTATCTAAATAGTTCGAGTAATTAAAAATAATTCTTAACATATTCTAAAATTATCTAATTTTAACTTACGTACTCTTTCATCTATAAGAAAAAATATGTGCGAAATTATTCCATGAGCAACAAGTACGTCACATTCCATACTTGGAAACTGAATAATTTGAAAGTTTCGTAAATTCATATCGTTGAAATCGTTTTCATCTTATTCAGTTAGCATCATTTCCTCAGTTATGCGATAATTAATACAGGGACAACTTTAAAACTCGTATTTTAATTTTACGCAAAACAGATGCATATCGATTTACCGCCATAAGGCTTTTTTGCTCATTCTTGCGATTTGTATTTGATACGATGCTTTTGCCTTGGAAACCACCTTAGAATTTTGTGAAACGGCATGTTCAGTCGTATTTTTATTTCTATTATTTTGCATGGGACGCTGACTTCAAATTTCTTAACACATTTTTATGGCAATCTTATTACGTCAAAATGTTTTATGTATATTGAAAACCATTCAAATTTGAAAGTAGTCTCAATTAGCATAATTCAATACTTGGCGATTTCACTTAACTTAAATTTAATATCATTGCATGGTTATCTCATCTCAATTGTGCCCTTAATGGAAATTTAAAGTCAAGACAAGAATTTTGAATAAATATTTAATTTACTGACAGCTTTGAAAAACGTTTAGAGTATATTTCATTTATCGCAGTAGATTTCATTTAACTAATTTTATTAATAAATAACTTCTTATTGAGGCTCACTACAATAATGATGGAGACTAATATTCAATGCCAGGTTGTTATTTTCATATTTTAACTATTCTTAAGTTAAATTTGACGATATATTAAAAGAGTTTCTAATTTTAAAATATTTTCTCCTATTTGTGATTCTTCTTAAAATTAAGATAATCTATGTTCTTCAATATTTCTAGCTCCTCAATACTCATCTTTTATACATCGCCCAATTTGGTCTCTTTGTATTGTATTGGCCCTTCGTACTTTCCTTTTTTTCTTAATTTCTCCATAATACAGCTTTGATCGCCAATTGAAAAATTATATTTTTCATGTGTATTTAACGAGGTGTAGATCGTACGTATTTCTTGGTTGAAATATTTTTATCAAAAAATGAAAGTGTACATAATTATATTAATTTATTAAAAGGGTGATTTCTTTCTTGTTAATAATTGGATTAAAGATTCAGAACTATTACATTGAAACTTTTACAGATGCATTCGCTAATTCGCTAAAAATATTAATAGCTGTCGCCAATATATTGACGGATACCTTGAATAGTGAAGGTTGCTCTGAAATAGGGCTGGAAAAGGCGTGTCGATGTATATGACATACATTAGTCGTAATATATTTTTCAAGCTATAACGAATACAAAAATGTAATTTGTTAAACATTTCAATACTTTGATAAATATATTATACATAAACAGAAGCCATGTTATGTATTTTAGTTACCTACTGATATCTATCATAATATTTTACGATAAATGAACAAATATTTGTTACGACGAAATATTACAAACTGTTAACAAATTATTGGTAGTGTGTATTTGTTAAAATAGTGATATGAGATGAATTACATATTTGTTAACATGTCTATATAAATTTAACTAGATGTAATTTCCAAAACAAATAAATTGGTACTAAAGAAACTTTAAGTGTGTGATTATTTTATAGCATATATTTCATATTAAAAATTGTACGTTACGTTTCACCAAACAATATATAAAATATTGCATCACAATATCGACATTTAATTATTGTGTTTTATGTTTTTTCTGTTACAGGTAGTTACTGTTAATGTCAAAATAATTACCTACCATGTACTCGTGATATTTATTTTTGTTCATAGCACTCCATTAGTGTGTACGTTCATCGTATCATCATTCGGTCCTTAGGGTTCGGAACATTTAATTTCATTTATAGTTCGTCATACGATATAATATTTGTCATACGATAGATTACGGACATTAAATGCGGTGTTTATTTTAACTACCAGTAATAACAACAGATAAATGAGTCTATAGGAGTACAATATCTACGACTGGTTGAATGTATAATGCCTCGTCGATACTGAAATCCCTAGTTTGACAGTTTACATCATCTAGTGCTTGGTTTATAAGAAATACGGTTAAAGTAATGAATATGGTAACACTTTTACCGTCTTTATAAATTATGTAGGTGGTAGCGCTCGATAGTGCTCGTAGTTTGGTAGAACACTTCTTGCCAAAGAAAATACTCTGCATCTGTATTATATTTAATTAATTTTATTTCTAATAATCAATTAATCTTCACCGAATAACAGCATCCCATGAAAGATTTTCTTGTGAAAAGGTCCAAGTTAACTATTAAAAGTTAACCGTAAGAGAAGTGAGATAAAAGAGAGCGAAGTACTTACAGCGTTTTGCTAGAGAAATGTAGCTCATTTAGTTTGTGCGGCACAAAACCACGAGGAATTAGGCGCAAAGCATAGATTTATTAATATTTTATCTGTAATAATATTAAACTTGATTACTGTGAATAGTTTTCACATGTTTAATGTGAAACAACTATAAATACAAGTTATGAAATTTTAGTAGTTTTAAAGATCTAAGCAGGAGCCATAGAGATAGGGAGGTACGAATTTATATAGAAGTTCATAGTTCCGTCATCAAAATATTATAAAGAACTATAAAAATCTACTACGTATATATAAAACTTGATGGGTACTTGGACATAAACTTTACATTTGTTTCTAGCAAACAATTTCCAGACTGCTAAGTTGTTACTAATGCTTAATTCCAGTTCTTCTGAGAGTGTCTTATGGGTTTCGTTCTGTCACTGAGTAAATAAGTCGATGATTTGTATTGTGACTTTTAACGTTAAATATCTCGAAAATTACTGTAGAAAAAATTAGAATGCCAACATTTGTGGAAGCTAAGTTTTGTGGGTGTTTAAAAAAGTGCTAAGCGCTTCGAACAAATTGTGCAGAGTCGGAAAGTGTGGCACAAAATTTTGTGATGCTGTGCTCAGATGAAATCAACATTAATTTACATGCCTTGAATTATTACATTTTGTCGATGGTATATTATCTTATTAATACACTATATCTTTTTAAATCATATTATTAATTGTTCATGACGTAAAATCAACTTTTAGTGTTTTATAATTTTACACCAAAAGAGTCCCTTCATTGAATATAATGATGCCAATGATGCCAATCAAATTAATTAGAACGCTGATCCTCCAGGTAAAAAAAATTAATGAAAAAAATCACAGCATGGGACTTAATAAAAAAATTAATTTTCGTTTTATGTTTTATTATTGAAAAAAGGAGAATCATTCAATTATTGTCTCAAATGAAAAATTGTTTCTTGACGGTACTCGACGTTCTAAATCATAACAGAATTACATAAAATAAAAAGGTCTATGTCTTTCTAAGTTTGCCTAATGAAATGATGAACCTTTATAAAATCGTTATAACCGTCCGTCTGTATATTCGACTCCCATAGCCTCCCAGTTTTTACAGTCATAAACCTCTTTGCGTATGTATTTTCATATATAAATGGTTCGTATAATATCCATTAATTTTTTTATCACAGGATTAATTAATCAGGATAAACTTTAAACATTAATATTTAATGGGAATAATTTCGTTAATTTGCGTCAAGAATTTTTGATAATAAATTAATAATATAAATATTTGAAACACTATTTTAGTCATATATACCTATAATCATAAATGGCTGATAATTGCAGTGATACCTAAATTTACACTAAGCTACATTTCAAAGTAAGACTTACTTTTGGCAAGACATGTTAATGTAGATTAAGAACTAGTGGTTAGAAATACACTAGATAATTTTACTTTAACATTAAACAATACATATAAGATGGTACCGACTGAACAATATTAACTAAAATTTAATAAATATCGACATAGTATTGATTAAGAATTGGCGGCCTTTATTAGACAATATTACCTTATTGTTAAATAAAATTAAACAATTTTCTCAGTACTAACCCATTGTTCACAATAAATTTATCAAACGCCGTTATTTGAGATAAAACAATTGCATGGTTACAGTTAACTAACTGCAGGTAAAGTACAACTTATTGGAAAGTTACAAGGTATAAATTTATGTAGACTTGCAGTTGTACTTGACTTTGACTTTTAAATTTTTTCCAGCATGAGTTAAATTTCATTTTGAGAATAACACTGATTGTGCGTACATGACTTAATACAACAGTATTTTAATGAAATGTTTATTTTACAATTCATACCTAATATCTACATGTTTCACGGTTTATGGAATTAACTTTTTCCGATTACATTTATAGATTTTTTATTGTCAATATCTAAATGCACAGTTTTAAATTTAAATTAAACTTTTTCAATCATACTTCTTTGGCGACTGATATAAATGCTGCTTCGGTGGTAGACAGGCCTATACTTTATTGACATTGGGTGAACCAGATCATGTCGGTTGCATTCTTCGGAAATATGAATCAATTTATTGAGCATTCAGTTTCAATGTCCTTTGCATAGTTAAAATTTCCATAGACATTTAGGTCAGTGGTATTTGTATTAGGTATGCAGATAATGAACCCGCTTATTTCTTTAAAATACTTCATTACATACTTTTTACATCGAGATTGATAAGTGCTTAAAAACTAACTTATATGATTTATAAAAAATATATTTGAATACATTTGGCGTTAATTTTGTAGAAATGCATTATTAACAATTAAATGAAACTACGTGAATAATACATCACTACGTCAGCAAAGATTTTTGCTAATATCCCATCTAAAGATATAATATGACGAAACCTAGATCAGAACTTAAAGATAGTAGAAATAATACTACATGACGTAGTTTCATTCAATTGTGAAAGAAATATAATATCAGGTGTGCTCACAATTGTGCACAACTCACGTATCCCATTGCTAATCAGTATTAGGATTGACGTCTTTTATATTGCAAATGCTTAAGAAATGTTCAATTTGAAGCAAAGATATTCGCAATCAACCAATATTCCATAGGAAGGGACATGCAAATTGTTTTGAGAAAGGCTTCCTTTGTTATTATAATTACAACTGATTTAGTCGACGAAGCGTAGAATATAAATTAAATTGAAAACAAAGACAAACTTATCAAGGGAAGTTACGCTGCCGCCTTTACAGCTTTGACTTCTATGAATCCTAGTACAAAAGATTTTGGTATTTTCCTGTATATGATTTAACTTAAATATTTCTGCATAAACCAATGTACGCAGCAAATCAGCAGGAGGGACTGTTTCAAAAGCAATAAAAGTGGCAGACGAGACTCCTCCGCATGTAAATCATCCGCATCAATCCGCATGTAATCTGCCAGAATATCTATACCTAGAATATTGTAACAAAATTTTAGTTAGAAATATACAACTGGTACCTGATCTGGTGACAGATCTATTGTCAAAGAGTCAAATTTTTATAAACTGTAGCCAAGTAAAATTTATAAATGAGGTTATTCGCGCCACTGTGAAAGACATAACCACAGCGGCACAAGCGTGAACTAGTTCTTATATTGAACTAGTTCGAATTATTGAAATAGTTCTTATTTCTTTCACTTTTTATATTAACGCTGTTCGTCGTATTACACAATTTTAACGTTATCCCCACAGAAACTGGCGACCGCGGATATGAATCTGCAGTTCCAGATTAGAGAAGCTGATTACGCAAATTCAAAAACTCACCAAGAACAAAGGGAAGTGCCTTTTTTTCTTCATTACATCAATTCATTAGCAACAATTTCTAATTTGCCGATCATGTAACTAACTAGTAATAGGAATAGTGCACGTTTCTACTTAAAGGTCATTTAAATAATTTTTTTTAATTATTGTCATTTAGTTTCATTAATTTATTTCGTACTAAATAATATATTCGTGTTTATGTGGTACAGTGATTAATGCAATAAAAATATTCGTCTTAATCATAAAAATTAATTTTTTTGTTATTTGTGTTTTTTATTGGCGAAGGATTTAAAAGAATAATAATTTTTTTCTATTATTTGCTGATTTAAACCGCCAAATTATCCAGATAAATATTGAGTATGGCTCTTCTGCTATGTTCCCTCAAATTGAAAACAATTTGCAATCATGAAAATCCTCAAGTGGCATAATTAATTGCTCGCTGGGTTCGGTTTTATTTATTTTTTTTTTGATAATTCATTATTTAACCCGATGTGAATAAAAATAAAAATAAAGTATCAGTATCCAATGACGAATATACCTTGGGGAAGAGACAGACCTTGCTGAATTTCCTTCAGTTTCGTAAAGTGATTACATCGAAAGAATGAAGTTATATCTTCTATAAGTTAATCCCCTAAATTTTAGAAAAAGTATGGTAGCACTTATTTACTTGAAATTAAATTACCCTAATTTGACGGCTAATATGTAACGTGGTTGAGGTTCAAGTATACATTTGATTCATTAATAAATTTAGTTGCATTCGTGCTAGAAACAAACAAATGCCACTATTTAATTATGTTTTTAAAGCTTAATTCCAAAATTACAGTAAAATGTAAATATTTAAATTTAAATTCGCCTTTGTTAAACTCTCAAAATATCACCTTAATTGCCTGCTTCTTAACGAATGGTATATATTCTGCTTCTCGACAAGGGGGTGTATTCGTAATTTGCTAGGGATCTGACTGAAGTTGCATTTACATTGGGTTTACACAGATTTATATGATGTACAGGTAAATCTACTATAACACTATTCATTGCGATAATGGATTTAATAGGGTCAAAAATGAACTAGGTAAATCGTTAATTTTCGCCAGTTCAGCCATAAATAACTTCGCTTTAGAAGAAAGTATAAAATTTGCCTTTATTCTCCTTATTCCTCCACGATAAGTATTTGTGCATATAGAGGTTGTTTTTAAATACCGCCTGCTTATTCCCTTAACTCAAGATCCTAATGTAATATTTCTTTTAATTCTGAAATACTTTTTAATCCGCCGCTATCATTTTAATTAATTTGAAGTGTCATTGTTGTAAAACATAAATATTATATATATGTTTACATATATATATATATATATATATATATATATATATATATATATATATATATATATAAATAGTTTGTTTTTGCATATTAAAGGTATAATGGTGCTAATGGCAATTAGCCATTATACCTTTAATATGCAAAAAGTTAGTATTATTAACTATTTTACAATGAACTAATCGTAACCTGAAATTATTTTTTTCAAATGTATCATTCTAAGGGTATATTGTTTCATTTTATAAAACAAAATAGTGAACTTCTGCTAAACTCCATTCGTTTTTTAAATTATAATTGTAACCAAATTTCACGGCCTTATAACTTTTTAATTAATATCGAAGAATTACTTGAAGTCATCTTTCGTAGACGTTGGTTATTGATTAAGCGCACGTTGTTATATTCTTAACAGTTCCGTAATTTTAATTGTCGAACTATTTAAGAGTTAGGTACTCTGGGATAGAACCTGTTAAATTACATTTAATTTGGGAGAAATACGTGGGCGATTCATGATATATTTCTTGATGAGGATCCCCGACAAATAATCGCCGCAACTCTTGATGTCACCATACAGAAATGGATAACGGTATCCGAATTACCACTTTTATACCCTCTACATAGAATAAAGGGTTGCACAAAAATGAGCGGTATCATAATAGCCTTTAATGACACTTTAATATATGTCTGTTTATGTTTCCATTATTATTTTTTCACATTATTGAGACTATTCTGATACAGTCTATTCTATTAATTTCATTAGGCTCTAGAATACTAACCAAAATAGTTTCGAAAACAAATACAGTATTATAAATTTGGCCTTGTATTTTGAGGATTAAAAATGCAGACCCAACACATGAACATCATATTTTAACAGGTGTATTTAATTATCTAATATGCTTTGGAATATGTAAATGACAGTAACAAGTTGTGATGAACAAAAAATCTAGTATGCCAATTGTCAAAAACTAATCTATTACTCGTAAATTTTTTATGGATCAATTCAACAAAAAATCATACCGAAAATAAATTGCCAATAAAAATATAGTCACAAATGAAGTCATGTATTTATCTCTTCAAATCATTCGATTGATTGTTCAACGGCTTTTAGGCACATTCTGGTCTCAGCCATCCTGATTTACAATTATTCATTTACATATGTATCAATCCTAAAATTATTTTTAAGTGTGTTTCTTTTTCCATGTTCATTTCATATTTAGTTCACTTCATCTTCCCTATTCTTAACATTTTTTTAGTTCTTACTGTTTATGTGATTTGATGTTATCATATGATATCTTTTTTGGGAATTAATATCTTTTTAAACCACTTCAAAAAAAAAAAGTACTTTCAATTTTAATTAATGACCTGTTATCCAATTCTTAGCAAGTTCATGATATTCTGAGTAATATAAGATATTAAGAACAATACAAAAGGGAAATTAATTAAATAATCATTAAATAAAAAAAGCATTAAAAAGTAGAAAACAATGAAACACCGGTATAAATTGGGATATTTTTAGCTTGCAAATATAAAGAAATTTGCAATATATTGCTACGGTTAGAGATTTTAGGAAGTCGGCTCATAAGATTTTTTTTTAAAAACTTTTGTTATGTTATCAAATTGCAAAATTCATGATATGCTCGATTCTCTCTCGTTTTGAGTTTGTTTGTTATGTCCATATTTTCCACACATTCTGGCAGTTTTTAATTTTTTTTGTGAGAATTATCGACCACATATGCATGATTTTGACATAATTTTCTGCTTTTATGTTCTAAGGTTACCACATCCTCAAATGAAATACGTGATGGTAATAAAAGGAACATAAAATCTACAAGCGAAGAATGATTTTGAGTTTTTCTCGTGCATTGATAATTTAACTTTGAGGCCGATGTTAGAATTAATTATATCTTTACAAATTCCAAGTATCCCAATTTCTCTCCAATATAATACAAATGCCTCTACGCGTTTCACGATAAATATTGACTGTATCCGCTGTTATTTCCGGTAGGTATAGGCGGTAGCAAGAGAGATACGGAATTTCGTCCATATTTTTGATGCAAAAGACGAGCAATTAAAAAAAAATAAAAGTGATAAATATACGCTGTTGAAATTGTATGGCATAGTACCGTGTTGGCAAATCCAGCATATTATTTCTGACTAATGGATTATATCAAGCCCGAATCGATCTACTTTTTACATAATAGCTTCAATTTCAATATCAATTAACCGAAGTTTTTATGATTATTGTCCTATTAAATATATATATTAATGAATACATCAATTAGGAAGTTGTATTAACTAGACATACAACCATTTGTAATGAAATTTTCTATTCTTGATGTCTACTTGTAATATATTAGGTATTTGTTGCATCCTTTTCAGGCAGCTTACAGTAATTAGCTGCAAAACGTGCCGTCTTTTTGTTGATCAAGGGAAGACACGTACACTTGGATATATTAGCCAATTAGTTTCAGTAACTTTCTAAGGAAATCTATCAAAATTTCATTTCTGACCAAAGGGCAGAAAACTTTTAATTTTCCGCAGCGTGGTTACGAATTGCACTATAATGTACTAGAGAGAAAAATACTTTTTGATTTCCATTTTATTCTTTATACATTAGTTAAATATGCAATCCTATTATATTTTTTAGCTTCACTTCCATATAATTATATACGTAAATAAATGCTTCATTTCTTTATTTACGCTCAATTCTAATTGTTGTTTTTATTTGTAACTTTGCTAAGTTATGCAATTAAATTTCTATGAAAATACAATAATATGGTACCATCGAGATAGTATGGAATGGTGGCAAAGGTAAGGAAGGTCATGGGGTCTTCTCAATGGCTGATAAGGAATCTATAGCGTTTGGATTAATTTGACTTATCTCAACGAGTCCTTTTTTCACCGACTTTAACTGGGAGGATTTGACGATAGGAGGAAGTAGTAATAAAAACTTCTCAATGGTTAATGAAAAACCAAGCAAATTTTAATTCCTTTCATTTGTTTCGGCGGATCTTTTGGTAACATATCGTAGTGGAGGGTGTGATGATGGAGCAGGGGGCATCGTGGAAATTTCGCAATGGTTAAATGTAACCCATGATGTTTGTGTTCGTGGTTTTTTACAAATTGATGCAAGGAAGGTATGGTGATGGAAGAGCAACGTGTTCACGTAGGTTTCTTAATGGTTGAGTTTGGGTTTGTTGGATATGTTTAAATGAGTCCTCTGGTTACATATTGTAACTGAGAGAGTCTGATGATGGAGAAGTTAAGTGGTCCTGGGGAGTTTGACTTCTAACATTTGTCTTTTTCAAATAGATTATTGGTTACATATTAATACCAGTAGGGTCTGATGACGGAGAACATTAATTTAAGTTTTATTGAAACTGCAAATCATTTCTTTCTACTGATTAATAGAACCTGTATTTATCTCGCACGAATTCAAAAGTAACTGAGTTTTGACACGAATAATTCAGAAAATGTATAATGAAGCGGTATTTATGCAATGTAATCTGTTAAATATTTAAAAATTATTAAATATTATTGCTTAAGTTTAAGATTTATCATTTCGTAACATCTTTTATTTAGCAATATTATGTATGATTATTTGTATAATATTTTGTATTATTAAATGTTTACCTAGTATTTTCTATAACCCAATGAAAATACCTTGTTTACCTAGTATTTTCTATAGACCAATGAAAATAACAGACGCTCAGCGCAGAATTTCATCTTTTTCATCTGTCCGTCTTTGCATACATAATTCTTTTATTTTAAGACCATTCTATGAAATGTTGAAGTTGAACGCAGTTTAATTGGATTCAATACCTGGCCTTGCGTCTGGAGTGGTATTCTAGAGGCTGTAAGAGATTGCCTTCTAAGGAATAAGTTTGCCATTTCTTTCAACTATACATATTAAAGTACATAAGTAATTAAAATAAAAAAAAATTTTGTTTTTGCATAATCCTATAATTTTTTGTTACTTCAGCTATTAGAGCGGTTAGAGTATTTCAAAAAGAATCAATTTCATGGAATATTGTAGAACTATACTCTTTTTCTTTCTTCCTTTGCTTGCAAAATAAAAATTAAATATAGATTTTTATTTTTGTCAATCCGTTTTTTTATCTCCACACTTTCTGGACCAAGATAAAAGTTGCTTATAGCATTAATTAAACTTCAAACTGTGAAGCAATATATACTGAAACGTATGATGATATAAAATTGTTACGATGCCTATATATAGTAAGTATTTAAAAACAATAAAAAGTGTCATCTTTTTGAAATTTTTAGCTGGCTGTTTGTATTCTTTAATATTATCAACTTGAGTTTGATAGGTTCTATAATTTGTGATCATCGGTACTTAAGCCAGCTATATTGATGCTATAATATAATTTGAATGTCAAATTTAACGTCTTTGACAGTTTATGCATATATATATATATATATATATATTCATACGTATACCCACACACATATTCGCTGCGTTCAACGATCAGATGTAGTCGCACATAAAGATGTTACCAATTATCACGTCTTTACGGATATAGAAATGAAAAAAAACAGTAATAAAAACGTACAAAAAATTAAATAAATATACGAAATAAATAAATTATTTCGATAAATTGTGCACTGATATTCGTTACGTAAAGAAAATCGTCTTCCTTTTATCTCTAAGATACAACAGACGTTTATTTCTCTTCATTTACCATATATTCTTATAAATCAAGCTGTATTCATTGTGTATTCATTTATATTATCGAACGTTAATAATGTACTGTGATTTTATGTGAAAAAAATACTAATTAGGACGGAACAACACTTGTAAGCATAATTCTATATAAAACGTTAGAGACCACGAATTAAAAAAAAAATTTCATCTTTCGGCGGCCAAAGTCGCTTCCGATTTCATATAGTTTTATTTACATTATATTTAACTTATTTACTATCTCAAAGACATCGAATGGGAGTTATTTTAAAGAAAAAGAACTTTGATATAGTAATAAGTTGGCTTAATAGTCTCAAAATAAGAGTTATTTGAGACATCCTTGAACGGTATTATTAAATTTTTTTGTAACTCGGAAGAAATTATAGAATAAATATACCAGTATAAGCTTGTAAAATTATAATACGATGTGACGACTGAAGTGTAATTTTTAGGGGTCGTACCATAAAATAAAAATAACCCTTCCGCCTTTCCGGCTATCCGTCTGTTCATCTGTCCATGATTTTTTTTGACCTGTAATATAAAACTAAAACATAGTAAAGGTAAGAATAATATTTTTTATCCCCTGCATATATGTCAATCGTTGACACTCAAACATATTCATATAGAATTTTATAGGGAGCAAAGTGCCCGAAAATATATATAGAAAGTAATAACAAACAAAATAATTTTATATTAATGCTTTCATTACATCAACCGAATTTTTTTTTAATATTTTATAGCAATTCAAAACGAAAAATTTTACACCTATTAAAAGGTTTAATTTTCCTTCATACTTCTTTAGGTACATTATAATATACATGTACACTTACATACCCATACGCACACACATACACACAAACACACATGCATGCGATAATAAACTCGATTTATAGAAAGTAATAACATTTAATACCTCAACTATTAAAAATAATTCATTAGAAAAATATTTAATTCTTCTATTTGAAAGAAAAACTAGTTAATATTTGCCATATCGTTTTAAAGTTTTTAAGTGTTCTATCCTTGAATATTTTTTTTTGTTTTATTTGCTATTTCCGTATAATTATTAATACAATTTTCTTAAATGACGCTCTTGTAGAGTTCCTTTTTCTTATAATTATTGTGCTGGGTTTTTTTTTTAAATTTAATTCCACCTTGTTTTTTTTACATTTTATTATAAACGAGCATAAGACAAACATCAATTCATCACTATATTCCCGTTTAGTTTTTTTGAGATAAATGATTTAATAAATGCTTTTATCTTGTTGTAACAAGTCTTATAGAGAAGTTTTCTGAGTCTTTCAAAATAAAATCATAAGACATGCTTGTATCATTTTTATTAAAAAAAATTATAGAGTATATTTTATGACAAGTTATTTTACTTGGTGATATAATACAATTAAAATTAACTCGCAGACTGGACGTAACTAATTGTAACCGGACTTGCAGACTGGACGTAACTAATTGTAACTAATTGTGAAAGGTTGAAATGTTATGTACAATGCATAAATTAATTTATAGGAATATAAAACATTTCATTTAAGGCGGTTTTGCTGTAATTACTGTGATATTTGAAATATATTACAACTTACATCCATACATTTTGGCTGTAATGAACATGCTGGCTTCTTCCTCGTCGTGACTTAAGGAAGCAAAAGTTCTAAACGTGTTATATAAATAACATTTTTATGAGATAAATTTTGAATAACAGTCAACAAAGTGCGTGCTGACCACGTTTGCCCACGAATCTACTTTCCCATTAAATAATGTACTCGACGAAGACTGAACAATTCAAGTGTGTGTAATTATTACACTTGAGTTTGTTTAAATTATTTATAAATTCAAATACCAGGGACATGCAAAAAATACGAATTCACACTTTATGTCATTTATATATCATTGGAAATCTAAGATTTATAATTTTACAAGACATATTGCCTCGTTTCTCTGGATTTAACTACTAGTATACTGTGGTCTAATTAATGACAAAGTACGTCTTTATAGATATAGATCATAATGGCATCGAAACATACTTAAAATTCGATGTCACAGTCGTTTTTCAATAGCAGATGTCTTCGTGCAAGAAGTATATTTTTATTATATTTATTTGTTGTTGACGTAAGTTTTCTCCATAAACATGCAAATAAATGTTTTTTCTTAATAAATACATATTTTGTAAGTAATGAGCGGTCATTATCGTTATAATTTTTTATTATCTTTCCAATTTAAAACTAATTAATTATCGATATAATAATCACCATAACTTTGTACTACATGTCTCCGACGAACTGGCAGGGATTGGATAGTTTCAGCGTAAAATTCAATTGAAATTAAAAAATGGCCTATGAACTATTGCAAGCGGTCTTCTTCATCAAAGTTTTTTTCTTGTAAAGCCTTGCCGAGTGACCTAAACAAATAATCAGTGGGTACGAGATCTGAGGAATACGGTGGGTGGGGGATCTCTGTCCAGTCAAAATTCAAAACATAAAGGCGGGTCTGTTTGACTATATGAAGAGGGGGCTATGGCTACGGATGATCCGGGCTAAATTCCTGTATTAGCCGCGCACCATATTCGAAGCTTTTTTTCTAGTTATATAAATTATTTTCTATAGTTCCGTGAGAGCAATCGAGATCAGTTGCTAGCCAGCGTGTTATTAATCGGTTATCTTCTTCAATTGATAATTTTAACTTGTCGCTATTTAATTCCACCGGTCCACCAGAGCGTGGACCGGTGGAAGGGAATAATCGCCGCTGCAAAACCACTGGAACCATCGTTTTGCAGTAGCTTCAAATATTACTTCAGAAACTATGCGTTGGAATATATTACACGCAGTTTCGACAGCAAAGTAACCAGATAGGTACTAGTAGAGTAGACAATGTCTGACATGCGTCTTAATGTTGTCCATATTTTATGCGTGTTAATAGTGCAGCATCTTAGTTAGTACTGAATAGTAAGAGCGTGCCGCATCCTTTATATGACTTCATTCATGGAAACATCTAGAACTTTCCCATATTTTCTAGCTAATTCCCGAAAAAACTCTCCTCAATTTTTAGCCAACCTAATATATTCTGAGTTACCGGTAGAATATACGCATACTTTAAAATTAAATATTTCCAATTTTAAATTAGTAATACTTCCAATAATATTATTAAGGTATCACGTTCCTTTTGTATCAGTAGTATCTATATCTCTAACTTACATTAACATTTAACGATCTCTCTTTCTTTCTCTCTCTTTCTCCCTTTCCCTCTCTCTCTATCTCTCTTTGTGCAAAAAGATAATGTCTTTGTTAAATAATCGAGAATGAAGTTGAAAATATGTTTGCGTGATCCATTAGCGTGTAGCGACACACAGACAGAGTGATATTTTTTTAATAGATTATGGTGTTAAAGAAAATTATTTTATATTGTGACTAGTAAATATATCGGTGTCGTTCTAATATTTTAAAGAAACATTATGATTTTTCCAAGCTCCCCTATTTGACATACCTATAAAGGCAGCTAGAGAAAACTTATGTAGATGTTGTCCTAATTTGAAAATATCCAAAAGTCAGTACATTATGAATTTAATTTTTTTCTAGATTCCTTTATATTTTAAAAATTAAATTATCTTATAATGGCTGTGTATATCTATATATTTATGTTTTTCAAATATGAAAACGGAAAATGAGATTTGTTAATATTTTTTAAAAATAATTCTATTAAATAATATTGTTGTTTAATATTATCATTGTTTTCGTTATATTACTATTTTTCATATGGTTGCATTTTAAAAACTATGTTTATTGATGATCTGATTTACAGTATAGATATTGCTTAAAAATTTAGTATTTGAAAAGAAAATACCCAATGCATATTCATATCATTCAAATATTATCATAATAAAATCAAGGTGTATATTGAATACATTTGGCGATAATTTTGTAGAAATTTTTTATCGCTTAATTTTTATTCACAACGGAATGAAACTACGTAATGTAGCATTATTTCCACTTTATTTAATTTCTAACCTATGACCTAGGTTTCGTTGTACGACAACTTTTTTTAGACTGAAGATGTTGTCATACAAAGAAACCTAATTCGTGGTTAAGAATTAAAATAAAGTAGAAATAATATTACATCACATATTTTCATTTAGTTGTGAATAAATATTAAGTGAAAACAAGGTATATATTTAAATAAATTAAATACGCAAGAGATTGCAAGGTTCGCCCTAAATAATTTTGATAAAAACAAAATATAATAAAGTGGTGTCTATGCGAAATAAGTTATTTGAATTTCATTTTTTTCCTCTTCAATGTGATTTAGCAACAAAAATTTAGAATTTTTCTCAGGAGGTATTTAAGTTCTTTTTTTTCTATTTTATATTCAGATTATTCTCATTAAAAGACGATTTAATAGATGTTATCTTAAAATTTAAGATAATCATTGCATCGAGGAGGAAATAAACAACAGAAAAATTGCTTTATGAATACGAGTTAGTGACGCTTAATATACAAATAGGTTGAAATTAAAAGTAGTGCTTTAAATGAAGATAATTTTTAAAGAATTCTCCATTTAAAGAATTAAAAGGAGACAAATTTAATTCTTTAGAGAATTAAAAATTCTCATCAAAGAAACACTTTACGCTGACCTACATTTTTTTTCATTTTACATTCACTTTTTCACGACAGGTAAGTATGTTCATAAAAGCTTTTCTAATGTCACGTACAGAAAATGAAGCTAGTTTTTCTGTAGGACCTACTATGTTAAAGCATATATTTTTCATAATTTAAGAATATATTTTTCATAGAGGAGGACGTGTGAAAGAATGTTATTTTTCTATACGAGATGCATTTATAAGAAGCTGTATGATTATTGGATCTACTACTAGATGCTTTATAATTAAATTTGAATTAAACAAATTTTCATTAAACAAAATTTTCATTAATAAATATAAGACTTCGTTTTAGTAATATATGATATAAACGTTTTGAATTTTTCCCCTCCTTATTATAACTATGTATGCGCTTGTTTTAACGTGCGAACATACATTTTTATAGTTTTATCATAAAAAAATTATTTATTGGTCCAAGAGAAAGAAGTAGTATTAAATGTATGTGCTAACATAATCTTACTATAAAGATTTTCTTTTAGAATATAAGCATCTCTTCACAAATAAAAGGTAGAGGATGGTATGTTAAAAATTGCTATAATGCTTAATAAATCGTAAATAAGGCCTCAAACAAAAAAATTATTTCAATTTTATTACCTTTACCCAAACCTCCATCAAAAAATCTCTTGGTACTACCTGCTGTGATACACGAAAAAAGTTTCAATCCCGTCTAAAATATATGTGAAGCTATATTAAAAAAAATAACTCTTTCCTGTAATTTAAAGCACGAAAATATAACGATGTGATAAACGGACGTAATAAAGTTTTAAGAAAGCATATTTTGATTACTTAATACTAAAATTCAAAAAATATTTTTTCTTTGGAAGTCTTTTTTTTAAGTATTGTTATTTTTTAGTAAGTAGATAATCACTTACATCTGTTCCGTAACATATATAATGTATAAAGACCTTTTCACAGTATACATTCACTTGAATAGAGATAATAGGAATGCTTATTAGTCGGCACTAATCAGTCTAATTATGAATCAAATTTCAATTGAGATTACACGGATATTAAAATACAAAAGATTCTTAAGCGATTAATTGTTTGAACATGTTAATATTAAATCTAATGGATGGTTTTATTTTGAATGATTATTTTCTTTGGAATATATTAATTATTTTCCCAACTCGTGAAAATGAGTAGAAAACTTATTCCTACATAATTGGTGTACGCGCTTTTTATTGCTGCTAAAATTTATTTTGCACCAAATTTAGAATAATGTCGATGTTTAAAATTTTATTTATTATAATAAGAAAGAGAATAAACATTTTTGTTAATAACAGCAGAATTTTATGATAAATTAACATTAATTATACGCAAGAAAGTTTATATAATATTTAGTCATCATATGCAAGTCATATAGGTGCAGTAAAAAGTAAAATAATTCGTGCTTATTTCAGAGAACTATTTGGTTTTTGTTAAGTAATAAATTTAATCACGGTATGACAGACAGTAAAAATGTAGAGATAAAAGATTTAAAATTACAGTTATATTCAGATAAAAAGATGGGGATAAAAGGCATATTGAGATAATAGAGTAGACATAATAGTTTCATAAAGATGACATAAATAAAGAGAAAATAAATTCATAATTTCGTCATTTTTTTATTAAAAATATGGGTTCTCAATTTAACTATATTTTTTTCACATGTTACTTCCGCGGTTATCAATCGATTTAGATGATTGTTTTTTTTTATTTTAAAGAATGTATTCCGAGTGTGTACTTATGACTTTGTTAGAATTTTGCGATTAACATTAAAGGTCTACCATAGAATTCTGCTACACTGAACAGCACAGGTGTCGTGATAAACTTTGGATGTATTTAAAAGTTTTATTTCATTTAAACTATCCACTAGTTTTCTACAAAATTTCTATTCTTTAAAGTTTTATTTCATTTTAAACTATCCACTAGTATTTTTCCGGAAATAATCGATAACGGAAGAAATATGAAATAGGTACATATTTCTTCGATGAAACCAAAAGTCCCATTATCGGACTACCATACTTACAATATATGGAATGCTATAAACATTATCTTCTGGCTTCGCCGTAGTTGGTTAATAAGAAAAATATCATTGGACATCTTTTTATCATTACTTAATTATTAAAGTTACAAGCAAGCCTATTTACCAGACATGTGATACTCTTTCCATTTATCGGTGCTTAGTAATTTCCAGAGAAATATGATAAGTATCATTGTCATTTTTTACCCTTAGACCTTAAATTTGATGTGCTTTTTAAATATCCGAAACAACGTTACTAATGGACCGCTATATTATGTCGAATTCTATATTATACTCTTACGTAAACTATGACTATTTTGATAATAGAACGAATCTTATTATACAATTTTTCAAATTTATCTATTTGCAATGTAAACGTGAAATACATTCATTATCGGACTTATTGCAATGTACAAATGAGGTTTCTAAGTCATATCTACATTGCCTACGTTGAAAGACAATGTAGATCTGACTATTATATGTCGCTGAAACTTTGCAAGTGAGAGACATATGTAACCTAAGTACTGATTTTCTCAAATCTAATATCACAATGTCAATGGAATAACTTTAAAATATATTGCGGTTTGATAAACACTCCTACTTTAAAGTTATCAAACTAAAATTACTTTTGAAAAAAATATTCTTTAAAAATTTCCTGAATTTTTTTTACCTTTTAGGACAAAACTTTTTAATTGGCAAAATATTACTTTAATTCTTTTGGAAAGTATATGAAATTTGAACGAAAAATAAAATTTATGGAATTAAGTTAATTATTTTTTATGTAAACAAAGTTTTGATTGTTAGGCATTTAGTTTCATAATTGCGGATAATAAAAATTCATATTATAAGCATATTACGTTGCTCAAATTTTGTCAAGTAAATACTATTCGAGGAAAAATAAAATGATAAATCCAACCGAATACAACAAAAAAAGTATCATATATTCTGAACTCTCATAGCTGCAGTACACTCATAGCTAGTAGTCTATAAGTTTAGTGATATGTATTACAAGAACTCTAGCTCTATATTTATATATTTCACAATATACAGACGATTTGGAAAAGTTTATTTATCGCGGAGGAAATGTACATATATATATATATATATATATATATATATATATATATATATGTGTGTATATATGTGTATATATATATATATATATATATATATATATATATATATATATATATTTAGAAAATGTATATATATAACATAAATACATAAGTTTTCAACTAATAAATTTTCACTTTTATTTCATGTTATTCATTAATTCATTATTATCATTTTTATCAGTGTTATGTTGTGGCAAAACGAGGTCTCTCCGATTATAATCGGTCACAGAAACCAAAACTCCCTTCTCTGTAATTCTCGGAATCAATACTAGGCTGTATCTTAGAGAAATAAATCTTTGCCCATCATTGTGTATATGTGCTGTTTAAATTGTTTTTTTTTTTTGCTCTAAGACAAATTCAGGAACAAAGTCACTTCATGGTCTCGTCGTGAAATTTCCGAATATGTTTGTTCTTTACTTGCCGAAACTTAATTGCCAACTGAACATAAGATTGAACGCCATGCTTTATATATACCTTATCAAGAGATGTAACAGAAATTTTATAAATCGTTAGAAAAATGGCGGGTTTATCAGCTGCCAAATTTAATACTACGCATTTTGTATAAATCATATAATGTTATTCTTTACCATTGTTACAATGAAACATTTTTATTCTTAAAATAATGTTATAAGTAATCAAGTCGAAATTTCACTCTAATGTTTATATATTAAAAATTTCAACTAAAATTTATATTACTTATTAAAACTTACACACTTTTGTACAAAGTAATTTAAATAGTCGTTATTTAAATAATCGGCGTTTAAAATATAATATAGGAATTATTGACATTTTTCATGAGATTAATCAAAACGTAACAATAATTCTTCGATTTTAGCAAATTTGTGAGCTTACGTCATTTTTTTCTAACTAAAAATAAAATGGAAAAAAATATAAATGCCTTCCGTTCCAAGAATTCGTTTCAACGATAATTCAAAAGCCTAGGTAAACAAAACTAACTGCCATTATACACGACTCTTCAGAGCTAAATTAACTAATATTCTAATTACGATTTTTAGTTAGGGGTCAAAGCAATTCATGAAAATTTTAATTATACAACTTTTTACATTTAAGATAAAGAGGATATTGGTCACTGATATACTTATTAACAAGGAGTATAATGTCAATAATAAGGTTTGGTTCAGACACTTTGGGTACAAAACCCCAACATGCAAATTATTCTATTGATAATAATCGGAGAAAATAAAATGAATTATATTTAATATTTATAACATACGTTCCACAAAAATCGACCCAAGAAAATAAATCAAAGCGTGTCTTGCTAGCTCCGATATTTACTAGTAAAAATGTGCAAAAAAAGAAAGGGATAGACCATAAGAATGCACACGCGCCAATGGAAATGGAAAACATTTGTATGGTCGGCAATGTATGCCTTTTAACACATGCTTTAAATCCATGTATAGTTAGCAACTGACGTCCCACAGAAGTAGACCTTACACGTAAATATTACTTACACATATGACTCATTACTATGTACCATGGAAGAATTATTATATGTATTACTATTCATAATTAAATAAAACCACCTGATGTAATATACGTTTTTCAAGTTCTTCACCACGACCTAGGTTTCGTTGTATTACAACATCTTCAGATGGGCAATTAGCAAAAATGTTATAGTACAACGAAACCTAGGTCGTGGTAAGGATTTTAAAAAAGTAGAAATAATACTACATCACGTAGTTTCATTTAATTGTGAATAATGAATTTCTACAAATTTAACGCCAAATATATTCAATAAACAATCAAATTGTTAACTTGCGTCCCTTTACTTTTTAATTTATTCTTTGTGAATGATATGTATTTAGTATTATTCTAAATTTCAACGTCACGTCCAGCTGCTTTCGTTCACGCCAGCTTTTTTCGTCATGCTGATTTCATTCAACGCACGTTTCATTGAAATTTTGATTTAATTCGGTAGGATAATTCTAAAACATTATAATCACTCACATATTGTCTGCTCATGTATAAGAACTTTTTGATTAATTCTGTAGTATAATTCTAAACATTATAATCACTCACATATTGTCTGCTCATGTATAAGAACTTTTATAATTTTGATTTAATTCGGTAGTATAATTCTAAAACATTATAATCACTCACATATTGTCTGCTCATGTATAAGAACTTTAATCCATTTCTTACCTAATCAATTACTTACGATGCTTTAGATATTTGCGTAAATTTTATACTCAACGCGCATTTCAAATTTAGCGCACCGATAGCAGGTGTGATGGGAGCGACTTGTGGTAATTACTAAAGTGCTCTCTGCAGTACGTGTTGCGGCCTCTGATGCGGGCAGCGCCTGTCTGACTTCTCACAAATACGACCCGCATGTTAAATTCGCGAACCGATGAAATCTTGTTACCGGATTGTGAAAGGTCTAGTGGATATTTAGTAATACCTTAATTAACTGGAGAATTTGACAAAGTGAATTGTGTTTATTTAAAACAATGTGAAAGCTTAATTAAAACCAAGAGGAAAAAATATTTTTATTGTATGGCGAAAATATTTTCGATTTTCTTTAGAGATGTGTACAGATATATTTATTTTGTTTACCTTTTATCATTTCATGGCATTTTTTTTCAGTGATAAAGAGTTACTGTAAGGCAAAACTAACTTTGGAGAAAATTTTCAAGATCCACCAAGCCTGGGTGATATTTGAACAAAAAAGTAGGGCTGCAAATTTTTTTTAGTCTTTAAGGAATAGCTGATAACAAATTAAATAAATACAGATTTCACAATATATTACAGGATAAAAAGGAAAATATTTTTTTTTAACTCAAACATAATGTAATTATTCTTTCAACAATTGTTTTATAGTTTATTAATGATTACGTTTCTCATATGGTGATTCAGACAGGGCACTAAGTCAACTAGCACTAAGTTACGACTTTTACTTCCCCTTTCCTTCACTCGTCATTAACAGACAGACATTGTCGAATTACTTTTTGCATTTACGGTCTTTCTCACTTTAATTTCAGGATATACGGAAATTTTCCCGCAGTACATTTAAAATATGTTTGAAAATACGGACTACTCCAGGAAGTACGGTAATTGTGTGTAAATTACCAAATTAGTAATAATTTAAGTCAGTTTAGTTAGTTATATTGATATATAACTAGTTTTTAAGAAATATTTTTCACTTTTATTACCAGAGCTTATGGTTATAAAACATAAAATTGGTAGAATTAGAAAAATAATTGTCTTTCAATTCAAAATCCATGTAAACTTAGATTTTTTTACTAACGGTGTTCTTAATTTACTAAATATAATTTAAACTTTGATTTCAAATTTTAATTGGCTCTCTTCTGACGGAAATCAATGATAGAATATTTAACATTTTCGACTCACTAATTCCTAACTAATAATTTATTTTTTGTAGTTATTTTTATTGACGCACTAAATAGTACTCCTTTGTATGGATATGCTTTAAAGGACAAATTATTAATTAAAAAAAAAATCACAGTTAGCATTGAAATTTATTCGTCCAATGCGTCCCCCAAATATCGAGTGCAAAAATAAAATCATTTAGGAATATTTTTATTGACTTTAAGTGTTTCAAATTTAATTTATGGAAACCTGACTATGGAAAGTTGGTTTGAAAAAAAATATATACAATTATGTGTTATGACTCTCTGTCTTTGTGAGCATGTCAGTACGTAGGGATAGGTCAGGTAGTATAGGCATGAATGACATTTCGTACAAAAGTTTCTAACGGTCCAAGTATGTTTACTGTGTCATATAACTGAATAAACATTAGACATTTTGTTTTATCTTATCTCGAAATACGTTATATTAATGCAAACCAAAGGACCAAATGCAATACGTCCGATTCGCCGACCTACATTTTTTGCGCAACCATTTGGCCGACCCAATGCTTTTCTGTACGTTATTTGCAAACAGAATTATAAATAAGGTAGCAATGGGCTTAATTTTAAATGCACACGTGTATTTATTCACTTCCATTTTGTCGTCCCATATTTTTTTCATATTCGTTATTCGGTGGTAGCTTACCTTTCCAAAAAAGTTATCGACATTACTGTGTTGAAAAATAGAGGCTACGTAACAATTCTACGCACGATCAAAAATCAAAAATCTTTTATCCTTTTAACCACGAACTACAAAGCTAAATGTACAAAAGAGTGTGTGGAAAATTCTTGCTACAATTTTAGTTAATTTTTTAGAATAATACCACTCAAAAAAAGCAACTACACAATAAAACATATGCAAGGATCAATAAAGACGTAATATACATTAAAAATCAAAATAAACAGATACCCAAATTAAATAAATTAAAATAGGCGAGTGCATTATGCACCGGACAGGAGATTAAAATATTGCACTTTGAATATTTCTAGCATAGGAAACAAAAGGAACTAATACATTCTTTTAGAAAAAGTGCATATGGCTAGCGTCCAATGCACACATACCTCTTGCACGCATCGGCGACTCGTGAGTCCGTACCAAGTGACGCGGTATTTATAAAGTAATCTTTAGCAGCATTTAAGTGTTACATTTTTAAGTATTTTTAAAGTTATTATGTTTATAATAATCAAGCCTTTAAATAGAGTTGTGGTTAAAATAATGTCGGAAAAAAATTATCTCACTCAAACTCAACCTATTAATCACTTGTGTATATATTATAAGGGGCCGGAATAAATTTCAGCATGTCCTGTTTCTTACACAGCTAATTTTATATTTTATATTCTAGAATCAGTTCCGAATTTTATATAAAATATCTGTTAATAAATTCCGTTATTATATAAAACATTATGCAACAATATTTAATATTTATTAAAAAATATTAGAACAAGTGTGGAAATAAAATGTAAAGTTATAATATATAGGAAACAATTTTTTTCAATAAGGTTGCAAAGCCCTGATTAATTAAAAGTTGTAGGCAAATTATTCAAATAAAATTATACCAAAGAGATACATAATGGATATAAAGTTTACTTATTCGACAAAATAGAAAAATATGTAACATTCTACAGAAATTGTCATAAAAATTATAACTTACAGAGGACATGGAGCAGGTATGGAAATTGCGTCAAACTTCAAACAAGCGACATTTTTAATGGCCACACATATACACACACGCATATATATATATATATATATATATATATATATATATATATATATATATATATATATATATATATATATATATATATATATATATATGAGAATCGCTTAATCCCCAGATGTCTTACATAAAAGTGGATTCAACGCAATAGTTTGCATATTTAGTAATATTGGCACGGGAATTAGTTCAGGGTGACTAAGTATTTCTATTACCAAGAAACTTCCGATCCTATCGATAACGATATTTTGGGAATTCAGCTTGGATGAGCAGTTTTATATATATTTATATTTCAAGTGATCGGAATTAAACCAGAGTTTAGATTTTGGGCCGTTTATTTGCATAAAATATTTTGATAAAAAGCTGAGTTGTGTGAATAAATAGACTGGGTTTTAAGTTGGATAATGATTTTGAAGTTACACCAGTTTTATTTTTAAGTATGTTAGTGCAAATATAGTGAAAGTTAACTCATACAGTTGCCGGGTGCAATTTTTACAGTCGTGATTACAAATATACCAGTCAGAACTGTTGCATTGGTCACATCGTTTAGTGAAAATCACTGATATATTTTATTCAAATACGTATATGGAACTTTGATACCATATGAATAAATTTGCTTACATATCTACATCGTCTTCCTGTTCTACCCTGTTTCTCTTGTACAATGTATATTATTCTAATATGGTGACCTACGTTCTTTTCAGGTGTAACACAGTCAGATGATTCATTTTATATTATGTAGAGTTACCAAAAAAATAACCCATTTGCTGGAAATAATCAAGAAAAAGTTTTTGGGATATTTGGATATTTTTTGTACTTGATATTCTCTCGAAAATATTTTTAAAATTTTCCACTCTATTTAGTTTTCCTTTTCATCTTAAAACTTCATTTCGTCAGGTTTTAAAGGTGTAAGACATAATTATTTTAATATAAATTTCAAATAACTATTAATTGCAATCAATATTTTGTTACTTTTCTTTTTCTTTTTTATGAGAGAGATATATGATATATATTTTTCCTTGGAACATATTTTCATAAGCTGATTTCTGCTATTTTTCTGAACGTAAAATAATACGATGAACGTCACAAAACACAATTGTTTCCGAGATCGCGTTTAAAGTCAGAAATAAAAGTCGCCGTGGTGTGTTGGGTTGATCACAAAGCATACGGCCTTTGCCGACGCGGCGCACTGCGGGGAACCGGGTTCGATTTCCGGCTGTTCTTCGAATGGGGCTGGACTGGTGTTATGGTCGGCTGTAAGGCATTTCTCTCGTAAATTAGATAAATAAATAAAAGAAGTGTAAACAGCGATATGCATTTTAATTATTAGGGAAAATGGTTTATTTATAACGAGTATATAACGATACATGCACTAAGTGTGAAATTATTTGGACTATGACATAAAAAATTGACTTTGTGAAATTAATATCGACTTTTGTCAACCATAATTTAATACTACATTTAGAATATTTATTTCCTTTCTATTTTCTATATCATTCTGGTGTAAAACATGCATATTGCAATGTCAACAAATATATGAAATTACATGTTCTTTTATTGTACATATGTGTAACTTTATTTAAACCGGTTTTTTATAAAAATGTTTGAAGTTTTTTATCTCATTTAGGTACAATTTACTATTGGGTGTTTTCGCTAAAGACTTTAACTTATTCCCAAATTAAATTGGTTGTTTTCGCTAAAGACTTGAACTTATTCCTCACTTCTGCAGAAATACGTACCCTCTGGAAACCACTTATTCTACCTTTCATTTTAATACACTAAAGAATCTCCGCGGTTCTGCGAAGTTATTTTAAATTCATAGCATTAACTTTTTTCTTAAATTAAGTTTTAAAAATAAGTTTACTTTGTTTTCCCTCTGGCATTCAGAGGGAAAACAGCAGCAGCGAAATGCATAATTCATTTGCTCAAAACACAACAGCAATTTACTGATCCAAAAATATAGTATTATTGAATATTACTTCAAAGAATCCTTGCTAGAACAGCTATATTTAATTTTACTTTTCTACCTTATGTCGCAAGAGTATATTCCGTAAAGCTTTATATAATTCGTAGTGGTTAAGCATCGTTTTATACACATAATTTGTAAAACATAGTGATCAGAAAATAGAACAACTAAGATATAATTAATTAAAGACACGAATTCAAATTGATTCTTTTGAAAGTTTTAGGTTCAACTTTCTAATTAATTTAATAAGTTAATTCAATCGTACTGAAAAGTAGTTATGATATTTTCCAGAAAGGTATCAAATTTTCAAATATAATCGAATTTTTTATATCGTCGGCAAATTAAATATTGCTCTGAATAGACATCGTGCTGAGTTGCTTGTTTAATAACTGCGTGAAAAGAGTGTTACTTATATTAAAAATGTAACTATGTGAGTTTATTTATTCCTTTTTACAGACGAAATGGCTTGACAGTCTCCAGTAAACGATCTACTATTGAAATTGGTCAATTTTAACAAATAAAATAGGATATTTGATTTGATACCTGTAATATTAATATTTGTAATCCAATATATATATATATATATATATATATATATATATATATATATATTCGTAGTAAAAGAGCGTGGTAGCATTGTTAAGAACTCATTTAGAGGGTTCCAAATTATATGTTAATTTAGTATTTGATATAGAATAAAAAATATGAACAATGAACAAATGAATAATAAATGATCTATTGAAAATCTGATTTGGGTATTTAGGAATTCAGAAAGAATATTTAGCTTCAAAAGATATTGTAATGATAACAAAGTAATACTAAGCGTTTTCCATTACGTACCTATAGTACGGTTGGTTGCGCACAAGTCCACAGGAGATTGAGATAACCATGCGCCGACTGTGCAGTGGAAGAGTGTATAAAATAGTCATTTACCCATTGGGTAAAAACGTAAATGTACTTATCATGGCAAGTGATTTACATTTTAATTTACTCTTTAATTTTTTGTGTGAGTTTTACTCTTTTATATTTGTTTAGTTGTTCATACAGATGCTTAAGATAGAAAATAAATTATTTGGGTACTTGCGAAAAAGCTGTGTCAAAGAAAACCAAGTATGATCTATACATTAAAAAAGACAGTCGAGGAATTGAATCGGTTGGGAAATCTGTAAGTTTGTGTTATATATTTACTTCCAGTTTTATGGCATGGTTTAAGCTTAGTAAACATTTCTATTTGTTCATCAACAAAGAAAGCCATAAAGTAATTAAATCTTAAGAATTTTTAGTAAAACTCGAAATTATATAAATGGAAAATGTGAAAAAAATTAACTCGAATGTAAAGAGGGAAAAATCCTTACAGTACACTGATTTCAATTTTCAATCATAATTTGACCAAAAGTACCCAACTCGGTGTACCAACAGCGGGAAATATGTATGAGACTAAACTCATCGAAATTATCAAGGATAATAGAAAATATTATTCTGTTGAAATTACGATACCAGTTTTGCACCCTGTGATAGAACGTTGTGGATTTATTTAATTGTTGTGGTAATTAAACTAACCTAACATATCCAAATTACAAAACTATTTTTCTACTTTTTAACCACGTATAAGAAAATTCTGAAAACTTACTTCGATGCATTATTATTTGGTTTAATTTAAATTAATAAATTAAAGCAGTATTAATAATTGAATTATCTGTCCTACACCTAAAAAGAAATGATCGGAAATATATTTAGAGATTAAAAATAGGGTTGTATCTATAATAATTTAATAAAAGGTAGTAGTTTAACAGAATGTTTACCTCTTGGTGTGAGTCGAACTCATATTAGAATGTGCCCTGAACACTTAGGCACATATGAACATTTAAGTTTGTAAACTATTTCTTTACAAGTATAAATGTATATAAATATTATTATTTAACGTATAAATATACAAATATTGCTAATACATTTTTCGAAGGTGTAAATATGTCGTGAATTTCTCAAAAAGAAACACAAGAGATTTAGGTCATTGCTACAGTTTTTTGATAAACATTAGTTTAATTGTCAGTAATATATTGCTTTCCTAATTTGCCAAAATTAAAACAACTTTAGAGATTGGTGTTACATATATTTTGTGAAGATTATAAAGTGATTTGGAGCTTTTAGAACATTTTCTACCATTTAGTTTACTGATTAATTCTGATTTTCAAGCATTTTTATATATATTTTTCGAGATAAGAAACTCTTCGAGATATATTAAGTCTGAATAAAAATATCGTTTTTTGTCCTTTTTTATTCACTTTCTTAAAAACTTCATGAATAGATTTACATTCAACAAATCTTCTAAATCTTATGTTCTAATGTTTGTCGCTTTTTTACTACTGAGGAAAGTAGACGATTGCGATGGGAAGAAATATTACAATCATGTGTTAATTGGTACGTTATCTTGCTGCATAGAATACAATTATTATGTGCAGCAAATATACAGAATACTGAAATATATATACAAGAAATGAATATCCTGCAAACCGAAAAGCTGGCTAAAAGTAGGTGATCGGTTTTATTATTGTAACTCATTACGTCTATAATTCCAATTTTCCTTTTAATTTTGCAAACCTGTCACAATCGTTTATATTTGCATATTTTTATTGATACATATTATAATAAATTGTCTTTAATATAAATGTTAATTCTTTCAACGAACCAACAGGAAGAATTTTCATTTAAATCATTGAGGGCTTTTTAAACTAAGTTTAGAAATAGATTAGAATGGAATAAATAGTAGGTAAATCTGTAAGTAGGTAAGTCTGACAATATGTTGTTTTTTTTTTAAATTAGTCCACTAGTTTACAGAATAATTCAAGTTTAAATTTTCTATGAAACCGTAATTATGATTAACCTTTACACTAAATGTCAGTTTGATAACGTGGCACGCCTACTGAAAACATTACAAACTGTCCAGTGTCAAAATGAAATGCCATTTATTCATTTCAAAAAACTAGCAAATACAAAGTATTTAAAATGCAAATTATTTTATTTTGAATGTATTTGCATTTACCTAAATGTTATGTTCCGTTTCCGTTATATGTGTCTTCCCCGTACTCACTACACTTTCACAAGCACCGACAGTAATTTTGACTTACATTATCTACGGTGTGCATCCGGTATTCGAGTTTTGTCCTCTTCTAAAATGACATTTTGTTCCATATTTATGGATATTGTTGGAGGAGTATCACCTGATATCACTGAAGTGATGGGCTTATTCTCCTGTGTTGCATTGATAATAACTAGACTTGATTGTCAGATAACGTTCGACGTACATTTTGTGGTTATTATAATGGTATTATGCATATACAAATACCATGTTCCAGCACTAAAAACGACATACTCGTAATTCCACTCATTTGATGTCATAAATAACAAATCGTTTAACAGAAACCAGCGACGTACATTAAACAAATCAACTGTTATGTCAAAACTAAACTTTCAAAAATATTCTAATTAGAATAAATGTGCGATTGTTGCCATATTAAAAAAATAAATAATCCATGAAGGTTGAAGTTGAAATAGCCAGTTAAAATTAATACTATATTACTAATAAGAAGCGAATAATAATTTATCTAAATGACAAATGAAAAAAAACCGCATCAATAGTTATTCCGATAAGTTTATATTAAAATTCGATAATAATATTTTTTATAATCTTTAATTTTTTAGGGAATAATGAATTGACGTTAACGATTTTTAAATGGTATTAATATTGATTTACGAAATGTAAACAAAGCTGGCTTTGAAATCCCTTTCTTTTTTTTATCTTTTTATGCAAAACTATGCTAGTGAATATATACATCGCTAAGAAGAGTTATAATGCAACATTGCCACATTTCTTATGTTTATCTAAATATAAGATACAGATTGATCCATTTTTATTTTAATGAATTATAAGAATTTTTAAATATCAAAAAAGTGGTATGATTTAAAAAAAATAAGCGTATTGCAATCTACCCATAATGCACAATTACGGATTAAAGTACCAATGTTTTCTTACTTTATGTATTGAATATGAAGTGAAACTAAGCAATTTCTTGCATAACCAAGTGCAAAAATAAAAAAAAAATGACCTACAAGTGTAAAGTACCTTTTCCATGTTTTCCATAGTCGATCTATCTCGAGCGAAATAAAATTATTGTAAAATACATGATAATTTCTACTTATATTCCGTTTCCACTTAATGTTATATTATATAGAGAAAGTTGTGTAACTAGCAGTAAATATTGACTGCGGTATCCGTTGATGCCGTTAGGCGATTGCGCCAAATATACGGCAGGAAGCGAAAGAAAAAATAAGGAAGATAAACATCCGGCGGCGAAATGAAACACCACAGTATCGTAGGGGTGAGTTTAGTCACATTTCCTTCGAGTATCATATACTATCTAAAAGCGAGGTCTGAAATGAATTGGCTTGGTATTTTTTATTTTAAATGTACTGATACATGGGTCGTATTGTATTTTCTCACATTTGGTTGTCATATTTTTGACAGTAGTCAGTAATTGTAAAGAAGATGATTAAAATTACGTAATAAAAATACGGACTTAACATAATTATTTTTTCTTCATTTTCGCGCCGTTTCCAAATGACTAAACCAAATATTTATTCGATCTTATCCCAAGTAGGTAGATTTTTTTTAATTAAAATAAATGGTCTCAATTTCCGGAGAAAGAGAAGAAATTCATTGAGAAATTGATAACCCTTAGTATTTAATCACGTTTACACGTATTTTTAATTGAGGATATAAATATAGCAACAAATGTTAGGTACTAGAGTTTTTCTGGACTATGAAAGAAAACTTTCGTTTCAATTGTATAAAAACAAAATATATTTGTTATGAGATCCATAGAAAAATGCCTAACTTTAGCTTTTGCATGATTGATTAGGCATTGGTTGCTTTTAGTAATAAAACTTGGGACAGATAACATGGGCTAAACGTATTAATTTCTTGCTAATTGGTTTATTAATTCCATGAAAGAATATGAAACACAAAGTCGTATTGAATTTATTCAATTTCATAATATTATGACATCTAAAAAACAATTAAGTTTAAATATGTTATGGTAGAATGGACTATAATTTTGGATTTTATTTACATATTGATTGTCGTTTTCGGAGACACAAGTTATCAAGGTGTAATATTTTCCATGGACTACGCTCTGAAAGTCGATGTATTGCGGGAAAATAATTATTTTAATTTTAGCTCAAATAATTTTATGGATTCTCTGATGATTAGATTATAGAATTAATTTTTTTTTGAGAAACATACCTTCCTTTGCATTTATTCCCAATAGTAGCCACTAAATGATTATAATGTTTTCGTTAGTGAGATGATTGAAATTACGTGTTTTCTAACTGAAATGAGGAAGATTTTGATATATTTTCCTCGGCCTTTGTGGACGACAGTATTTTTCTTAGCCTTTGTGCAGCAAGTACTTACGATATTTATTGCTTCAATGTTTCGAGGCGCTTTGCTTATTCTTTTGATATGAATTTCGTTAAGCGCTTTTATGCTAGAATGAAAAAGCTTGTTTGGAATAATTATAAGAAGCGAATATCTTTTAATTTGCTTTGTTTTTTTAACTTAAAAATTAATATAGTAATTACTTTGTATTAATGTTGAATATTAAGAAGAGGCACAACGCACTATATATGTACACCAAATAATTACTTTTAAAAAATCCTTTACAGCCAACAATAGGTAGTATAACTGATTTTACAAGAAATCCGTACACACTTAGGCATATAGGAAACACTTTAAGGTATATAGTTGCTTGGTTGTTTGGTGTCGTATCCACATGAGATGAAGAAATGGTTATATTGTCCATGCACATAAATGACGCATTTGGCGATTTTGACGATATTTTCAGAATAAAGCTGTCCTCTAAATGGAAATTCTCCAAGATCTAACAGGAATATCAAAAGCGCAGGACAGCGAAAGTATGGTCCGGGTTGAGGGGTCGTCACAGTTATTACGGGGATGATAGATTGTGGTACCATCACGATGGATTTTCATGCCTTGTAACTGCCCAGTTCTAAGTCTTGTAATGGTCTTGATGAGCACACGATTTACGTTAATTTCACATACCATAATAATTTCACATACACATGATAGTCTTTTTTGTTGACCTTTTCTCTTAAGCAGTACCTTGCATAAGCATTTACATAGTAAAGGGTAGTTCCAGTATTATTAAAATCACTAAAATAACGAGCTTCGTTTGCAATCTTATCATGTACCGGCATATACAGTATATATATTAAACCGTTTACAATTATTTACATTATTTTTACCACGTAAATACAATGTCTAGTATATATCATAGGTAGGTATGAATCATTATTACAGTTTCCTCTGAAGTTTAGACTTTATTTTAAAACTGCTGATATTAACAGTTTCAGAGATAAAGTCTGGGCCGGTATACATTTTTCAGAAATATTTTCATAAATATGCCTAAATTTAAATTACATAACACGTGAGTTTTTCTTTTAATTGGTATTCTAGACGATACAGAAAATAATGGAAAATATTTTAAGAAATTTACTGAAACGTGCATTAGTGTTAACTATTGAGTTTTATTCGAATTATTTTATTTTAATACTACGCCAATTTTTAAGTATTTATATCAAAAAAATTTTTTTAGAAAAGTAGCTGTGATTGATGGATGATACATGAATAATTTCATGATCGTTCCACAAGTAGTGATAAATCGTGTGTAAGAAGTGGATAAGGAACTAGAGACGACGTACGGAGGGATTTTCTTATATAGAGAAATGTGTTTGAATAATAAAGTTCTCATAATAAATATATTTTGTTTTAATAGTTTTGTATTTTTTCTGTCATTGAATAGTTATGCAAATCGAAAAAGTATATAATTGATTGATGTTGCTAGGATATTTTTGTTTCCAGAGTAGATTTATGGCTTTCAATTTTGAAGAAAATATAGATCGGATCATGTTGATATTAACTTGGTTCATTAATTTACCCATGGAAGTTTAAGGCCCCAGGGAAAACATAAATAAATCAAGAAAAGATTGACGGCATTTGAGGTGATAAGTTGAAAAGTAAAGTAGTATATTTCAATATAATTTTTGAACATGCACTGTTTTTAAATCTACGAAAGGCACAATAGGCAATATAACTTGCTTTTTCTATATTCACAGCCGATTTTCTCAACTATGCGACGTAGATACTTTAAATTTTTAATAGTAATACATCCTAATAATTCCCATATTTTGTGCAAACTGACTTTTTTTAAATATTCATATAATTATTAAAGAAAGGGTAAATAAAATCGTAAAAATTTTTTTTTTTCATTTTACATAACAAATCTAATTTCATAAAAATTCTGTGAAACATTAAGTATTTGTAAGCGCCTAAATACATACGGAACTGTCGTAGTGCTAGTTCTATTCGTACTTGACCAGCTTACTTTAACTGTATAACGTAAATAACTCTTGACGTTTAGTTATACTACGCATCACAATATTAGCACATCCAAAACCTTATAATTTTTTAACTTAAAACGAACAACTCAGTTACCTTTTCAAAATACTATAAATTACTATAGTAGTGTTAAATTTAAAGTTAAAACTACACTACTAACAGGGTTGGCTGTAAGCACTGCAGAAGCTACGGACGATGCTCGGGAAAGAATAATCAGTGCAATTTACATGCAAATTGTTGGATGCAAGCTAAATAGCTTTGCGATATACCTCCATTAATTTAGTGAACAATTATGCCATGGTCTTAGTGCACCCGCTCCTTATAGCATTTTTAAGCAGCACACGTTGTATGATTATATAACCTTTTAAAAGCTCAGTTTAACGTCCATGCTGTGGAATAAGGATACGCTTTCTCACTTACATTTTGTAATTTCCCATGGGAATGGAGCCTGGCTTATATGTAAGTAGTACTGACCAATTCGTTTAGTTGAACAAATAAAATTGGGATTGTGTTGGTTTTTAAAGTTTTCAGCAAAGCTTTTATTTCATTTCCTAAAGAGATTTACCCTTTTATTTATTGTAATATTTTTCATCGAGATATAATATATCAAAATGTGTAAAGTATATTGTAATGAATTTATTCCTGAATAAGATGCATATTCGTGTACTATTTATATAATTAGTTCAATTTCGTTCCT
Organism: Druceiella hillmani; assembly: GCA_039881145.1. Classification (NCBI taxonomy): domain Eukaryota; kingdom Metazoa; phylum Arthropoda; class Insecta; order Lepidoptera; family Hepialidae; genus Druceiella; species Druceiella hillmani. The sequence continues at coordinate 21,595,062 of JAYKKI010000014.1, forward strand.
TTCGTGTTTAATTATCTTTTTTCTCATACATTTAATTTCACATTATTAATTGCTAGTCGGATATTTCAATACTATTTTATAATAAACATAATATAACCTCTCTTCTGTTTATATCAGTTTCTTTTATTTTTGATTCGTTATATCCTATATCAAAGTGCAAAGTATATTGTAATAAATTTATTCCTGAATAACGTGCATATTCGAGTTGGATGTCTAGCTATTATATATTTAATTTAATTTAGCTCCTTTAGAGCTTTAATAATTTTTTCTCATACATTAATTTTTCATTATCAATTGCTCGTCGGATATTTCAATGCTATTTTAGAGCAAAAATAATATAACCTGTCTTCTTTTCAAGTCCGGTTCTTTTATTTTTTATTTGTTATGCCCTATATTAGATAAATTAAATTAATGAATTTTGGCAAATATATCCGTGATTAAAAAAAAAGTGACTAAGAAATTTTTTACGTCATTATGCTATATAACAATTTTTATACTTTTCTTCATATTAAATATATATTTGTTTGTAGTCGTTCTTATATTTTCGTAAATTTAAATTACTTAGCTTTAACAGAAATATTTTGGCTATAAACAGGCAATTTTAGTAAATGTCACAGTTTGGAGTGTTCTTGTATAGGTCCTTTAACCTGTTCTTGTTAAAATCATTTTCCCTCATTTACTTTGATCTGAATATTGAATTAATATCAGACTCTATTTAATTTTTGTTGTATAATCTCAATACATGAAAAATTTACTCAATTTGAAAATGGGAAGGTGACATAGGTATCATTTAATTTCTTAAATATTTTATGACATTCATTTTAGGTTGAAAAACAGGTTCTGTTTTATTTTATTCGCCTTTCACTACTTTATTACCATTTTAGGGATAGTGGAAGGAGATATATCAAGTAACTGAAAAAAAAAGATGAAAAAAGGCTGTGAAGGTGGGCGCGGAAACAGCCGTCTTATGCACTGTGCATACGTGCTTGTGAATGCAGGTGTCCATAATTATTATATGTATACATATATATATATATATATATATACATATACATATATATATATATATATATATATATATATATATATTTATATACATACATATATATATATACATATATATATATATATATATATATATATATATATATATATATATATATATATATTATATGTATGTATGTATATAGACTATTTTATGCTACTAGAAATCGTTAGTATTTGATAAAGAATACTTACTATAAATCATTCGTTTCTCGTTGAGAAATTTCAAAAGCATTATGTCCGTCAATTATCTGACAGCCATAAAAATGTTTTGCGTTGACGCATTTTTTTGCAGTATAGTTTTAACTGGTAACTAGAGAATAATTAAAAAGTCAGAAGTTCGATCATTAAGTTCAATTTTAGCTTAATACCTGAATAGAAATCTGTTGTATTTAAATTTGAAATTATGAATAGAGTCTACCAATGTCTACTGAACATAATGTCCTATATCTATGATATATCATGTATTTATATTTAAGGGCCATGGGCTTAACTTCCACGATAGCCCAATTCACATCGGGATCGCTGTTTTCTCTAGTGAATTATCCAATTATGAACAATCTCTAAAAGTGATTTGCCTCCCATAGAATTTATCAATTATGATCTCGATAAAGGACTTGTGTGTGTAATACAATAATTATTGTTAAAATTCAATGTGATGTATATGCTCACGGTGAATACTCGTAGTTTTTATAGTTCAATACTTCAAAAACGTTTCTCTTTTTAGTTTTTAAAGAAGAACTTGATCAATTTTACAGTAGCAATATATGTAACGATACTTCAATGGCAAAGGATTATAACTGATTTGGATATTAGTTTCAAACTCGTTAAGCTATTAATTTTTTTTAACAAAAATTCGGTTCGTAGAATTTTAAATTAATCCTTAAAAAAAAATTATATCATCACTGCTGTTCAAAATACCAGAGATAGTTTGTTGATTTACGTGTCTTTATTTGTGCTATGTTTTGTTGGTTTGATGTGCATTGTACATAGATATTTGATTTTGATGGCTACAGAGTGTAAATGAAGCATAATATAATTTTTTTTGCATTCGCGAATATTTATTATTAGGACGATGTTTATTATTACGAAAAAATTAACTAGGAAATATTTACGTAGGTCCAATACAGTTTTTATTTATATATTAGGTGTTTTTTTGCTACAAAGGATGGAGCAGATGGTATAATCTTCTGTTGATTTAGTTGAAATGGTTTCCGTGACATGAAAGTTGAAAAATACATGAAACATATTTGCATACGACATTATCCATAATAAAGTAAAAATATTTTTGTTTTTCTTCGTCATGTCTTAAGGAAACGTATATTTCCTGTAGACATATATTACCTGTAGGAGTAATTGGAAGGTCCATTATAGGTGGAAATAAAGTCAAGGTTACGAAATGAAAAATATGTCATTTATTGAAAAGCTTCAATTTCGGCAGAACCACCTTACATTATTCGTGACCACATAACTATTTTTATTCGATATAGCTTTACATAAACAGACGCAGTTTAAACCTCTATACCATATACAACGCAAATTTCTCATAACGAAGTTATTATTGAGGATAAAAATAATATTGAATATATTTGGCTTTAATTTTGTAGAAATCCATTATTCACAATTAAATGAAACTACGTGATGTAGTATTATTTCTACTATCTTTAATTTCTTTACCACGACCTAGGTTTCGTTGTACTACAACATCTTCAGGTGGGATATTAGCAAAGATATCTAATATAGATACTATAGATACTATCTTTGCTAATATCCCACCTGAAGATGTTGTAGTACAACGAAACCTAGGTCGTGGTAAAGAAATTAAAGATAGTAGAAATAATACTACATCACGTAGTTTCATTTAATTGTGGATAAAAATAATATTATGTATATTTTTTATTTCTTATAAATTAAAGGTGGTTTTATGCATACAGGATACATAATGGTTTCATGTTATGGCTGTTATTCTCTTTTGGTTGGATTATTATTGATGTAATGAGTTTCACGCAGTCTATATATAAAATAATAAAAAACTAAAATAATTTTCGAAGACACTTACTCCGTACGAAGGCCTGGATTAATAAAAATATGCTTATTGCATATTTTTATTAATCCAGGCCTTCGTCCTAATTATAATGGCAAATTTACGATGGAGGCCTGGATTAGTAACATTATGCTCATTATACGCAGTGAATATCTGAAAAAGGTTAATTATCTTTATAGAAGATTAATGGCGAGAAGCTTAAAAACTATGCACCTATATAGGTATATGTAAAATGTAGATATTAACAATATACGTATTTCTTTGTTTTCGCTTTTCTCACAAATGTCTTCTAATAATTAACGTTTCAAATTGACGAATAGAGGCATGACTTTTTTCAATAGAATTGCAACATTAAAAATTAGCTGCGTTTTTTTAAGAAAACTATTTGGAATGCATTTGAAAAAGCATAAATTTCAAATCAAAGCAAATCTGCTGCTCGTGAGAGGGTTATATATATATATATATATATATATTTGAGTATGTGTATGTGTTTATATACATGGTAATAAAAATAATGATAAATTTGTCGGGATATAAAATATTTCTTGATGTAAACTTTCGTTATACCCCTCATTTATGTTGAAATGAGCAATGCTCCAAGAAAGAGTTCCACATACAGGTAATTTTTTTTAAAGATACAATCGTTCAAGTAACTTTGAAAGTGTTAGGTTTGATGGAACCCATTGAAGATTTTAAAAAACCCGACTTTGCCCTCAAAACATTTTTCTATTTTTTGATCTTGTCAAAAATATTTATTTGTGAATTATCTTAATGTCCATTTAACCAAAAATACCAAATGATCATCGATATGTTATTGTGATCCCTTATGTTATTTTTGTGATACATTTAATGAACGGTTAAAATTATTTTACAAAACTGCTTTAAGGGTACATGTTTTTACATCTCAACAACTTTTTTTACAACCTCAAATACTTTGATATCCAGACTTCGAGGTTTATATTTTAAATGCAGAACGTAGACACAAGAATATATTGAAGAATTTTTTTAAACACATTTTTTTAATTATATTCAAATCATTTCAAGTAACATTTTAAAATTTTAAGTTACATAAATATATTTTCATTTACCAGCTGAATAGTTAATGCCGTCAATGGTTATGTTTATAAATACAAAACAGAAAAACATAAAATTCAGTGTAAAACTGAGTAAGTGCCAATTTACACTGATATTACGATTTAGACTAAAACGTAAACCTCGAGAATGCGGTTTAGATAAAGGCTTCACAGGAACCGTTTTACAATATATATCCTTTGAGTTAAGCCGCTAAGCCTAAACTATCATAAAACAGATTAACTCAACTAAAGTTTCAGAGCAACTTACATCGGTCGAATAAATAATCAAGTATAGTAGAAGTTCGAAGATTTGAAGCTTTCGTCGTAATATCGACGAAATAACGATATGAGATTTTAAATTTCTTACTTTGTTATATTCATGAGATGCAGTGATATTAAAATATAGTTTTATACGTAATTTAAATTTTGAATGGAATAAAAAGTAAGTATAGAAAGTTAGCAAAAGTAAAAAGGGAGGAATTAGCCCTGAAACATGTTAATTATGTATGCCTCCGACGCCTGATTTTGACGTGGCAAGGATTAATTGCTATAAGGTTGAAATTTATCACCATTATAATAAAAATATAACAAATTGAATTTTATACATGGATAAAATGTTGAAAACGGTGATACATTTAGCGTATAGAATGACACATTTTTTATTTGCCTGCCTCTCCATCTATGTATTAATTTGTCTTTCAGTCACATGAAATCCACCAAATGACTGTGTGTCTTAAAATTTGTAATGGAAATAATTTATAACCTCAAGCGACATGTATTGTACATTTCATATAATTATTACAGGTTAAATCGCCAGACTTGGTAAATATTACAATTTTGGTACTGCTAATGCCATCCATTAACATCTTTAGGAAACTTTAAACTAATAGACATATTTTAATTTGGTACTGCTAACGCCATCTGTTAGAGTTTTTAGTAAAATTTATTTCCACAGAAATCTTATGATTTGGTAAAGCCAACGCCTTCTGTTAGCGTTTTTAGTATAGTTTATGTTCATAAATATTTTATAAATAATAAAATATGTGTTAATATTATTAAATTGTTAATATTTATATATTAATATTTTTAACAACACAAATAATTAAAATGGTGTTAATAATATTAATAACCATAAAAGATTCGTCATTTCAGTTGGTTTAATGTTTAGCGCGGTGGCACGGTACGCAGAAGACGTGGCTACAATTTTCCCCGGCTGATTGACTTTTTTTGTGTGGTTTACAATACTGATTACTACATTGATGTAATTTTTAAATATTAAACGTTTAATAACCTTAGTTTTTGACTTAAAATGTTATCAGAATAAATTTACAGCTACTTTCTATGATCGTATAATTTACAAATACCGTTAATAGCTGCTAATACGTGGCTATTAGTGGTATTTGTAAATTGTACGCTAATAGAAAATTACATGTGTTGATTTTTGGAAGAAATCTGTGTTGTGCTGATATTTTTACATCCGTCTTTTATTCTCTGTAAATATTTTTACGTTTGACGGTTATTTTAAACAATAAATGTTAGTGAATTTCATAAAAATGAAGCGGTAGGCACAGCTAGTCAAACTGACTCGTAATTGCAACCTTCTTATGTATTATTTGTGTTATAAGGTTTTCTTTCAAATATGAGAATAAATTTTCTATGATATTCGTATTCTTAAAATACAATTGTTACAGATATGTAAATATTATGAAGTATTAATAATGGAATATGCCTTGAATACTACCATAATCAATCGTCTCGAATTTTAATATATTTGGCAATGTAAAAAAATTGTGCAGAAGATGTGTTAGATTCTTATATTGTTAAAAGCAGTTCTTGAGCAAAGGCAAAAATTGCTTTTAAATAAAAGTGATAAAAAATGGTTTTAATTTTGTTTACAAAGGTGATACTAAAAAAGAAATTCACGATTTATTTTTAAATATACTAAGACGCCTGAAAGTCGTATTTTATTGACTCCTGCTTTAGATTATTTTTTTTTAATTAGCGATGCCGCATGTCTGGAAGTTCTTTACGAATCTGACTTCTCTTATTTATGATCTGTCTAGTAATTATCGGAAAAATAAAAACTCCCAATTTTGAAAACCCGATTTTAATCTGATATTTTTCAATGAAAGGAAATATTAAATTTAAAAATGAAAGTGAACATGACATTAGTTTCTAAAGCCATAATTAAGTCGATTCGTTTGTTAGAACTTGTTATTGTTATTAGTATATTACTAATATACTAGCTAGGTGACTTACAGTATTTGATGACAATCCATGCAAACTGTGTGTATAATGGTTTCACTTTGATGAGTACTTGCTAAGACATATAAATATATACCGTAGGTTGTTTGTAATCAAGTTCTTTCAGATTTATATAGCATATTTTTCGCATCAAATCAATAATTCAAAGAAAAAAAAGTTTTTTAAATAGTTTATTTTATTAGAAAAATACATCTAATATTTTATTTAGATATTATTTGCTGAGCTTGTGGTAAAAAAAATTATTTCTAAGTTTAATTTTTAAGTCTTATTTAATACTTTTCTTGATTTATTTAATTTGATTATAACTACTACATTCGATATAGTAGTTATAATTTACAAAATTTGTTTGAGAAATAAATTAAGAAGTTTAAGAAAGTAACAAAAATTATCGTCGTCAACCAAATCATTCTGGTTTATTGCCTTTTTTCAACTACCCTTAACACTTAATTACATTTTTAGGAAACCGAATACAACCTATGTGCTTTTGAAAATAAATTACCAATTTCTCTCTAAAAATTCTTAGAGGATATTCCGTATATTATTAGATAGATAGTTTACAATAAAAAAATTAATTAAAATTTGTTGTCATATTGTGTTATTAAACCCAATTTCAAGGAAAGTCGTCAAATCTCCTAAGTTGAAACTCCTTCAAGATTTCATTGCACTATATTTTATATTCGCTTTTCTTTACACATTTTATGTGTAGTTAACGTATTAAAATATGTAATGATTTTTGTCTACAATGACACACTAGAATATATAGAAGATAGGATAATTTTAACACAAGATATGTCTGTGAGCTACCTAAAATAGCTACAAGATTATTGTTGGTGAAGGAAAATAGATGCTATTTATAATTTTATTGATATTATGTACCAACAAAGATATGGCCTGATTTGTACAAAAGTTTAAATATTTCTTTATTAATCATTAATAATAATTTTATCTCCAAGATGACGAAACTTAAAAGTACCTGACGTAACTTTTGTAGTTTATGGGTATTAATAGAAGATAATGTTTGAAAAACTCAGAAAGTTTTATAAGTATAGTATAGTTAGTAGTATAGTTTTATAAGTATAAATTTTTCACTATAAAATATAAAGAAAACAAATAACGATGGTGCCCTACATTTTTTGTTAAAAAATCTAATATGTCTTTTTATTATTTTTTTCAACATACGTATATAAGTTACATCATGGAGACTATAAATAGCTGCATTTGTTTCAAGGATACTATGAAATACAGAAACATATAAATGTATGCAGTAGGTTGCTTGCAATTAGCTTCTTACAGATTTATATAACGTATTTCTCGCATTGAATCAATAATTGAAAGAGACAAAAGTTTTTTAAATAGTTTATTTTATAAGAAAAATACATCTTATATTTTATTTTGATATTATTTGCGAGTGTTGTGGAAATAAATGATTTTCAAGTTTAATTTTTAAGTCTTATTTAATTATTTTCTTGATTTTTAAAATTTGATTATAACTACTATATTCGATATAGTACTTATAATTTACAAATTTATTTGACAAATAAATTAATAAGTTTAATAAAGTAACAAAAATAATCATCATCAACCAAACCATTCTGGTTTATTGTTTTTTTTCTACCTTAACACTCATTGACATTTATAGGACACCGAATATAACCTATGTGCTTTTGAAAATAAATTACCAATTTTTCTTTTAAAATACTTAGGCGATATTTCGTATATTATTCTATCGACAGTTTACAATGAAGGTTTTAAATAAAATTTGTTATCATATTTTGTTATTAAATCCAATTTCAAAGAAAGTCGTAAAATCTCCTAAGTTAAAACTACTTCAAAATTTCATTGCACTATATTTTATATTCGCTTTTCTTTATACATTTTATGTGTAGTTTACGTATTAAAATATGTGATGATTTGTTGTCTACAGTGACACTGGAATATATAGAAGACAGGATAATTTTGGCACGAGATAAATGCGTGGGAGCTAGCTAAAATAGCTACAGGAAAGATTGTAGGTGAACGAAATAAGATGCTATTTATAACTTTATTTATCATATTTCGCAACAAAAATTGGGCCTGGTTTGTACAAAAGTATAATTATTTTTTATTAATGGTTAATAATATTTTATCCCCAATATGACGATCAATAGAGGATAATATTTGAAAAGCTCAAAAAGTTTTTGGAAATATTTAAATTAGGAAATATACCATTGTCAGGGAAATCGTCTAGCACTCTGTAGTCTTTCTGAAAATTTCGCATGTATCATTATTACTTGTTAAATGATTGTCCATAGAGATCTCGTGCGAATTTTACTATTTCAAATTCTGTTCCATTTAAATCGTGGCGTAGGTGGACGCGAAAGTATGTCCTCTCTGCCCATATGCTTTTTAAACTACAATTTCTAATTCCCTTATGCAAATAATGCAGTTACGCCTTGCAAATTGCTAGCATAGTGTAAAATTTTAAATTATAGCCACATCAGTAATATGGCAAGCATTAAAGTCACATAAGCTGCTGGGAAAAGTATAAACAGTGCACTTTACATGCAAATTGCTGGACGCTATCTAAACAACTGAACGATATTCATTTTATTTCACCTTTATGTCGTTTTCAGAGCGTAGCGTAAGATATGGATCATTATGAGGTCTTTAAAATATTCCACTATAAAAATTGTAAAAATATATTTCAAGTTCTTGTAGTAAAACAAGAAACTACTTTTGCACGTTTCTCTGGTTGTTTAGCGGTATAACCAAAAGAAAAATTATTATGGGCTTATTTTTTTTTTCCTTCTGTCTATTGGTATTTTAAAATATCAAATAATGTTCAGTTTTAAGATCTATTGATGAAATGAAACTTGTGCAAGAATATGTATCGAAAATTTTAAGAAAATATCTAAATGAGAAGATATATTTTTTATTTATTGGACCTGTACATCAAAATTGTGATTATTATTTTTTCTCACATTTCCCATCTAGGGGGAAATATTGTCGGGGCAGGTTATTAATAACAATAGTCAATTAGTGCTGTAAGGCACAAATATTTCGATTAATTTTAATTATTTAGTTAAGGAAATATAAAAAACAAGTTATTTGCCTCATAACTGCCAAATCAATATATTTAGTTAGTAAAAGAACGTTCTTTTTCAATGAAAATTGGGCATTTATGATTTTTTTGATTAATTTAAATAAAAGTGTAAGGAAATAAGATTTTTTGCAATAAATTTAAATAAATATTATCTACCAAGAGTGAAAAAAATTTATCTGGTAAATTAGACGTTCTTAATTAATATTTTTTTGTATAGTTTTTATCTCTTCATTACTCGCCTAAAAAAGAAGCCTTTAACTGGCAAGATACCCTTTATTTAACAAAAGTTAAGAAAGACAAAAAAAATAAAATTAGTATTAAATGTGACCTCCTCTTACTGAAACGACTGCTGCAATTCTTTGTAGCATGTTCTGCGTGAAGTTTTAAACCATTTCTTGTTTAGTACACCTCCATTCGGACGTAAAACCCGTTCTTAGCTCTCTAATATTCTGTGGAACTGTGTGTACAACTCTAATATGCTATTTTAGAAAATCCCACAGATATTCAATAGTATTGAGTTCGAGACTTCATCCTGGCCAATCTAAACGCTGAAATCCGACCTCAAGTGAGCGTCTAATTGGTTCGAGCGTTATCGTCCATGAGGACTGTATCAGCTCTTATAACACCTAATGCTAGTTATGCATGAGGAATTAGCATTTCCCTGATGTATCGTTATGTAACTAGAGGGCCTTTTTCGACGAAAACTTAATCCGTAAAAACTTCAGAGTATATACCTGTGCAAAGCCTCCGCCGTAAGGTGAATTTTTTCCAAAACATGCGTCTTTACAACGCTTTTTAGACCTTTTTAGGACTTTGCAATTTCGTTCCTCACCAAATAAGGAGATTCTAGCTTTGTCACAAAATAAAACTCGGTATCACATAGTTTTGAACAAACCATGTCACACAATTTTGGATAAACTTTACCTTATATTGCGGTGCTCACATGTTAATTTAAGACTCCTAGCCAGTCTTTCGCTGCATATTTCAACTTGTAAACGCCTTCTCTGTCAGATTTCTTTGACACAACTCTCACTTCTACTAGATTGTTTTTGATGTTTGTGTAGATAGACTTTTCTTTTTGAAGGCATTGCTCTCTTGAAATCTGTTCTAGGGCCTCTCGATAGTACACTTACTTACACGAAACCATTGCGAAACATAATATCGAGTAAAGCCTTCTTCAAGAAGAGTGACTATATTACCAACGATTATTGTTGTGTCTGCCAAAATAAGTTATAAAATTGGTTACAAAAATAACATTTAAGCAATTTAACAGTAATATTTATAATTAAAATTATTTAAACGGTATTTAAAAATAAACAACATAACATCCAACCACACAATGATATAAAAACGATTAAAACTCCCTACTAATATTTTTAGTACACAGACAGATATTTCCGATTGTATGTATGTATAAAAAACTTCTCTTTTAGATTTTCACAGTCGTAAAAAAATGTTAGATGTCCGTTTTTTGTCAAAGTGTATCTCAATATCTTTAATTGTTTCACCATGTGTACTCTAATATTTTAAATATTTTATTTGAATTATTTAATATTTCTAATACATATCTAACTAAATATTCACGAGACTATTATTGCGCGTGTTTTCTTATTATAGTATTTACTGTTGATGTGGAATTTTAAACTCATATTATATAAAAAGGTAATATGAACATACGTATAAACTTATCAATTTTTACATGTGAACTTTCAAAGCATCTTTAAGTTATTAACAAATATTATTATTATTTTTCACCATTTTTATATAATAAATGCTGAAAAAAATGAAAATTAAGAACCATTGCTATAATTTTCCAGTTGACTTTAAGTGATTGTTTTTTTTATAATTACCTTCATGGCAGTTTGGACAATTAATTTAGACTAGACACATTTTGTAAATATTTTCTTGAGTTTTTAACACAAAATTGAGGAAAATTATTTTTGAGATTATTATTATTTTTACAATCATTTAATACCCCTCACAATACATAGAATTACAAAAAAATTTTTCCATTGCCTTTCCTCCAAAATCTTAATACAAATATTTTTTTAGAATCAACTATCGAAATATGTGCAAGATAATATGATTTCATCAATAGGCTAAATTTCAAGTTTTTACCTGTCTTCGAAAAAATCACTGATAGGTGGACAGTGTGATATTAAAATGATTACTTTCTTTTGTCGTTTTGAGGTTATTAAAAGTATTGGATATTAAAAGGGTTGCTTTTTTGTCTACTTTGTACTCAAGAATTTTTTTAAAACTTAATATATATATTCATATTTATTAGCTCTTCTAAATACCTTTCCCAAAATTTTAACAAATATTTGCCAATTTTTTTATCACGCAGATGAGACGGTTGTGATTGTAAAGGCGTTTTAAAATTTCGTGCTTATTGAAACTTATTTTGTTGCGCAAAATATTATTATTATTAATATTTTATGTCTTTACAGGATGTTGTCTGCAGTCTAGCGACAGGTTTTATCAGAGTTACTCTTTGTATTTTCTGCTCATTCCCATTTCTACCCACCTTATCCTTTGAAATTTTAATTTTTTCGTACAAATTGCTTAAGAGTTTTAATATTAATTTTACAATAGATTAAACAGATAAAATTTATGCACAACATTCAGTTTCTACTACGTATTAGAAATGAAAATGAGCTTTAGTTTGTATAATCGATTAACCAAATCACTAATAAATTTCTACAAACTGAAAATTTTTCTGTTCAAAAATCTATGTTTAATATAAATCTTTTAAATATTATGCAGACTTTCTCCGATTTTCCGAAATGACTTTCTCCGAGGCGAATATTTTATTGCCAAGCACGTTATCGTTATAGTAACTATTGTAATTTCAATATGTATTATACTAATTTTTAATGTTAATATTAGTCTTTAATTCTGAGTAACCATCCTAGTTTTTTTTATTAATGTATATATATATATATATATATATAAATATATATATATATAGAAAAACCAACAAATTAATTGTCGTAACACACAAAAAATAAAGGTTAAAATCTATATATATATATATATATATATATATATATATATATATATATATATATATATATATATATATATATATATATATATATATATATATATATATATATATATATATGATTTTAACCTTTATTTTTTGTGTGTTACGACAATTAATTTGTTGGTTTTTCTTTGAAACATATGGCAAATCGTATTAAATAAATGGTACCAAATTATTATTTAAATTATTTTTTCTATAAGATAACATGAAACACAGATGTGGAATATAAAATATATGAGATGCCGGGTCCAAGAATTGAATTACATTTAAACCAATTATTCGATGAAAATCATTTTCTGTAAAATAAAACCAAATATACACTAGAAGTTTGATCACAAATAAATTCGTTATAGAAAAGATAATATACAAATTAATAGCTTTGTAATTAGGTAAAAGGAATGAAGAGAAGATTCTCTGTCTACTATAATAACATTTCATCAAATTAAGATATTTATTTGTAGTGAAAATACTGGAAATGTTCAGATATAGATCCCAGTATGAGTGAATTATTAAATCGTCAACGCTATATTGTTGGAACAGAGTTGCATTACTAAAATGACGTAATGTTTATAACATGAGAATACAGAAAAACATCATCTTTGTATAAGCCGGCGATAACTTATTCTATTCTTAATAATATTACGAGGTTGTACAGTTGAAATGTATACGAGTTGGAATTTTACTTGTTTTTCCTTATTTTTATCGTAAGAAACATTTAATTGATATATTAAACATATTTTTGCCAACAAGTATTATGCAAACCAATTAATATTATAACAAACAACAAAATAATAACAAACAACAGAATTATACAAAAATGTTTCAACATAGTTAAATTAGTGTTTTCGTTGATAGATATGAAACATTTATGAACATTTCGGTTGGAGAAAAAAACATTTCAGGAGAGATACTAAAAGTTTAGTCAACCTGTAGTATGATCTTCGGTACCAATAATTGTACGGAAATTATTGCGATTGTAGAAACCAATCGTTCTCCTATGCTAGCACCATACTATAAAATAAAAGTAAAAATTCAATTGCCTAATTGAAAAAGTCGATATTTATATGATCGTTTATGCTACGGCTAGCTAATAAGTGAGATGCGTTTTTTGAGATAATGATATGTGTGCAAATTGTGCATGGTGTGAAGGTAGGCTTTGAAAATGAATACGACAATTAGTGTTGTTAACTACCGAAATTAAAATATCTTTATGGTTATCGTATCCGCAATTCTAGGTTTACAATAAGATTGTGATAAATTGTTCTTAGTTCCTTATTATTATTTTTTTTAGATTAAGTAAGATTTGAATGAAACAGATGTTTATAAGATTACAAACGCATATAAAGCTGGAACATTTATTACTTGGTTATGTCTAATTAATTTGTTGAAATATCTTAATTTGTTGAAATATCCTAGCACCATACTATAAAGTAAAAGTAAAAATTCAATTACCTAATTGAAAAAGTTGATATTTATATGATTGTTTGTACTACGGCTAGCTAATAAGTGAGATGCGTTTTTTGAGATAATGATATGTAGTGCAAATTGTGCATGGTGTGAAGGTAGGCTTTGAAAATGAACACGACAATTAGTGTTGTTAACTACCGAAATTAAAATATCTTTATGGTTATCGTATCCGCAATTCTAGGTTTACAATAAGATTGTGATAAATTGTTCTTAGTTCCTTATTATTATTTTTTTTAGATTAAGTAAGATTTGAATGAAACAGATGTTTATAAGATTACAAACGCATATAAAGCTGGAACATTTATTACTTGGTTATGTCTAATTAATTTGTTGAAATATCTTAATTTGATGAAATATCCTAGCACCATACTATAAAGTAAAAGTAAAAATTCAATTACCTAATTGAAAAAGTTGATATTTATATGATTGTTTGTACTACGGCTAGCTAATAAGTGAGATGTGTTTTTTGAGATAATGATATGTAGTGCAAATTGTGCATGGTGTGAAGGTAGGCTTTGAAAATGAACACGACAGTTAGTGTTGTTGTTAACTACCGAAATGAAAATATCTTTATGGTTATCGTATCCGCAATTCTGGGTTTACAGTAAGATTGTGATAAATTTTTTTAGTTCTTTATTATTTATTTTTTAGATTAAGTAAGATTTGAATAAAACAGGATGTTTATAAGATTACAAACGCAATTTAAATCAGGAACATTTATTACTTTGTTATGTCTTCTCGTCTATCTTCACAACTTTTACAATTAAAGTTTCAACTGTTTGAGATCAGTATGCATAACATTTTTCGGGAAATCTCAATTAATTCATAGAAAGATATTAAAAAATATGTAATTTAAAATGTAATTAAGTATTCTTTTGCAAGAAATAGGCTTTACATTTATGTGAATTGTAATAAATTATTTTAATGAATCCGTTTTCCTGCACATTTAACCAATGACTTGAAGAATTAGAAGAAATTCTAGATAATTATCTTATTTTTAGAGATATAAATAACACTGTTATTCTTTGCGTAGAATCCCATGAAGATGGATAGCAGAAAGTTCAGCAGATGCCATATTATTATATGGTTTTTTTCTTTTTACAAGTTGATATTACTTAAATCCTAATGAATCTTTTAAAAATATTTATTCTATGCAAAGCTAGTAGACATTTTTTAAAATAATTAAAAAGTCAAATCAGTACTTTGCCATAATTGAAAGTTTCTGCTCTTTTAATCTATTTTTTTATTACGATGCTTGTCATGCTACTGCAAATTTAATTATAGCTTGTATACAGGTGCAGTTCAAATTTTCAAATTTAACGCACCGACACCAAGTGCGACAGAGGCAATCAGTCTTAGTTACATTGTTATTTCTGCAGTGCATGTGACGTACAAAATCTATCCGCATTAAACCTATAGATACAGCTTACAAGTTAAATCCTTGTTGAACCGTAAAAAATGTAAATTTTGGGATATATGCACTTTTAGAGAAATTTTGCACTTCTATTCGTAGGAAAAACTACTTAACAAAATAATGCAGCAGATATAAATAATAGTAGAATTTACTGCATGGTAGATATTAAAATGCAAAGGTAATGACTGTGTTATTGAGTAAAAGAAGGATACACCAGCATGTGTAATTAAATTATAGAAACTATGATGAAAATTTCGAAAACATGAATAATGGCTACACATACTATTAACTATATTTTTTTTGAAAATTTATTGAGAATTGTGTATATCAAAGTTAATAATCTATTCGTTTTACTTACAGCTAAATATACTAATAATTTTGACAAGACTATAATTTTTTTTTTCATTTATTATTTAATATCGTTACTAGTTTTAGATTTTTTGCTTTATAAAAATAAACTTGTAGTAAAATTTTGAAATGTGCCATAATAATAATTTACACATTCAACGTCTTATCATTTTTAACTTCAAAATATACAATCGTAAATTATCATACTTAATCTCCATACAAATAGAGCAGTTATAATATTAAAACGATATAAATTTCCAACCCGTCGCCGCGTTTAATTTGAAGTTTTAACTGCACTAAAATGACCAAGGTTAAAACACTACAAAAGCCACAGACGACGTCAAAAAAAGAATAATCAGTGCAATTTATATGCAAATTGTTAGATGCAAGCTAAATAAATAGCTTCACGATAATATCTTTATTAACTGAGTGAACAGTTATGCCATAGTATTAGCGCACCGGCTACTTATAGCATTTTTAAGCTTCACACGTTTTATAATTACAAAAAGCTTTAAAAGCTCAATTTTACGTCCATGCTGTGGAATAAGGATTTACTTAATCAGTAAAATTTTGTTATATTCTAGGAAAAGGGACCGTGGCATGTATTTAATGAGTACTAACCAGTCTCTTTAACTGCACAAATAAAACTGTAAGTGTGCTGGATTTTAAAGTTTTCTGGACAGGTTTTGTTCCGTACATTATAGTGATTGTGATTTTGTTATTCTTTGAATATATGGAAAAAATATTTCAAGATATTTTTCCCTGGTATATACATGTGTTGTATGTTTACTTAACATATTGTTAGTTTATTTCATTCGATTATTGCTTTAATGTCTTAATTCCGCTGCTTTAATTTTTTAATATTACATGTTCTTCTGTGATTTCAATACCAATTTATAGTAAAAATAAAAAAAGACCTATTTTTCTGATATAATCTACTTTTTTATGTTAGTTGTGTTTCAATAAAGCATATACTATAAATATATAAAATTTATTAATTTTCAGGAGTTTCTCCGTAAATGAAATAAAATTATGGAAAATATTTTATTCGTCACTGTAATATTTGAGGAATATAAAATAAGAAAACAAATTCGTTTATTTTTATCTCTTCGCATTAAAGCTAAAGGATATAGCAATGCCAGTATACTAATTTCGTCCCCAGAACCAAATGTTATGAATGTTATACCGAAGGTCACGTTATTAAATGACATTTATTTTTAAATATATTTAAACCTCTTAAATTTGACCTTCTTTTAGTAGTCTTGAAAAATATACAGAAAATGTTTGTTTTTTAAACTTAATATAAATATTAGATTCATAACATTTAGCTCTATAGGCGACTTCATTACGCTTATACCAATATAAACTTCGCTCAAATTCGTACTAATATTTTAAAAAATTCCATATAATTGTATTTATATAAATAATTGCATATCGTCATTTAGTTTATTTCACAGTTCAAAGAGTGGCTGTCTTCGCTTTTAAATCTGATCTTTAAAGTCAGAACCATATGTGCCTACTTTATTCGATCTAAATAACTGTAAAGAATATAAATTACTCCGTTAAAATATAATTGTACAATCTCGTTACTAGAATAATTTATTCATTCTGAGCGTAAAGAGGAGACATGTTGCTTTATTAAACTTCATAAATATTTTTGTTTTAGGTAGAAAGGTAAGTTTTATTATATACTACTTGTCTGTCTTCCTGAAAGTTTGTTCCGAACTAGGGATAGTAGAAGAAAATATGGAAGGATGCAGAAACAAGTATTATCAAATAAAGGTATGACGGGCGGTGGCTTCTTGCGGATTCAGTTGTTGAGGAACTGCCATTCCTCGCTTTCCTCGTATACGGGGATAAAGTGGTCCTTTATAAGAACGTATGCATCTTTGTTTTCTGTAACCTTGTCGAGAATGTCGAGCTGCTTGATGGCCATTAGATTCAGTTGCCCCGGTTTTTTCTTTATATAGATAGTGACCGGTTCAAAGGAGTTTCTCCAAAACGGCGGAAACCTCAGGGCCAGTGAAATGCCGACTTGCTGGGATATAATTTTTTTTCAGTGTTATTTCCTTTCATTATCTTATATGCAACTTATGTCTTAGTGAGTCCAGTTAAAAAATCCTATGCATTAAAAAATTGAAAATTACGTAAAAAATATTTTCAAAAATTTTTCATAACACTATCATATAACAGTATTTACCCAAAATATCATTTCCAATACATAGAGAAAATATATTATTTTCCTTCGCTGCATACTACAGAAGCGTGCGATATAAGCTTAAATAATACGTAAGAGGAAAGTAATATACGTAGGCTATCGACGAAGTGAAGTCAAGGTCACTAAAACGAAAACAATGTTATTTTTCAAAAGCTTCAATTTGGGCGGCATTGCCTTATTTTGGATTCGTGGATTCATAAATACCATTATTATGTATCGTTTGACGGAAACAGACATTTTTTTTTTTTCTTATTTTTCCACTTAGAATCATATTAGTGATCACTTGTGTACGTCAACGAGAGGAGTGTCAAGAGCCCATTTCGACAAATGTTATCGAAATACGCCCCCATACGACTTCTCTTCGCTTCAAACTAAGATTACTAGGATTCCAAACGCGCTCTGGTATGAGAAGAAGCCCCGAACAAACTCAGCCAGGGTTGACTCTATTGTGATCACTGTTTCACAAACGCCACATAACCGAAATTTCTACATGATAAATATCGAACAACTTTTTTGTGATGGTATCCTAGAAGACGTAAACAACGTTTTGTGTATTTTATTTTCTAATTTTTTTTTCTTTAACCATACACAATTTAACACGACTGGCTCGGGGAGAATAAATTTTTGTTAATAAAATGTGTTAATAAGGAAAAAACAGGATATATAAATAAGTTTTTAGAAATTAAGAGTACATATATCTTAAAGGCCATTAAATATCTAACAGGAAAAGCATGAATAAGCAACATATAGTGGTGGAGTTCAATACTCAGAAAATTTGCAGTTCGTAAAATGATTATAATTTGAATTTGGCGAAATCAGTTCACCGGTTTTAATTGAATTATTATATGGCAATAATACTATGTCCTGTCCATAATTATTAAAATTAGAACTAATCAGCAAATCATATTTACTAAAGAAATGACAACTGGTCGACGTAGAAGAGTTCTCGAGTTGAAACCTCAAACCTTAAATAGAAGTATGGGGTGACTTTCAACCAGATGGACTTACGGTTTAGAAAATTCAAAAGATCATGTATGCTGGTTAGGCCTATTCCTAGAAGCGGATATATAAATTGATAACATACAACACTTGAAAAATAAATGACGCGGAATTTTAGAGGAACATGAAATACTGTTTGAACCGTGGCTTTAATATTTCTATCCTGTTCAAAACTGGTGTTTTACTTATAACTGATAAATGTTATGTAAGCAGCTAACTAATTTAATAGACTGACTTATTCAGAAAATTTTGGAAAACTCTAACTTGAACAAGATAATGTGTGCAGTTCAAATTGTTTGTGACTATTGGTATGGAGATTTCGAAGAGGACTTTGGAGTTATAAATACTGATATCGCTAGTTTTTATTGCCGGGTAAAAACTGGTCGCAGCTTGAAATGTACCGAATAGAAATACTTTTCAATGCCACTTTTCTCTCGATGTCTTTCTTATAGTCAAAGTGATATCTTTGACCCGTAAAGCAGAATTATTAATTAAATTGAAAATAGAGCAACTAGAAATTTATTTAACTATTTTTCAAGGTTTTTGGTTATTTAGCGACGTTTTGAAGTTAGATATATCAGATTTGACAGTCAACATTTTTTTAATGTTAAGGCTCTCTTAAATATTAACAGCAGAAAGTAAAATAATTTTAAAAAGGCTGAAAGATGATTAGTTTATTTTTATTACTATTATTTGGTGTTGAGTAATTTCTAAGGAAACAAAATTGGTATCACTGAGTTTTTATCAATTGGAACTTTAATGTGATAGCCCATTTAAATGCAAATTTTATATCATTCGATACAACATTGCCTCCACCTGGCACCACATTGTGTTTTTATATTACCTACACCGTTCTCAATATTAAGACGAGCCCAATCACTCTAATAATTCGTCGTCTGGATGGAACATACATATTCACGTACCCACCCACATAGACCGCAAAATTTATAACTTACCGTTATTTGATAAAATTATATTTCAATAATCTATCAACCCTATTTTACATATACATAGATTTGTGAAAATTGTATGTTATTAACAATTGGTCTAGATTGTATTCTTTTAATTTCTGTCTACATAAATCTTTGCATATATTGTAAGAATCTGAAGGCCGTTTTTAAAATTATCCTAGTGATTAGATTACAAGTGAAAAACCCAATAAGTAAACCCAGATTATAAACTGATATATTTATTCAAAAATTTAATTAAAGAATTAAAAAAGTGTGATATTAATTTATAAAGCAGTAATTAATTAGACATGTTAAATGGAAGTGGTCATTGCCATGAGTATGATAGAAAGTAGTTATGTAGTTTATGGATTTTAAAGCTCATCCGGACTAACGGTGTTAAAAATGGTTTCATTTTTAAATTATATAAAGGCATATAGCTGTACACAGTAGGTTACGAGTAGGTATGTGCTCACGGATTTATAAATTTAAATGTTCTATTCAAATCTTAAGTTACATAACACAGTAGTTTTTACTTTAGCTATCGTAAATCGTGTGTATTTACTATGAAGCTAAATATATGCAGAGCTTGCAGAATGAATTCAATGAACAATTTTTAGTAATCTTTCTTCATTTATTGTTGGCTCTGTACATTACATGTGATTGGTTATATGAATTGAATCTTAAATGGCCTAACGCTTAACAAAAATAGTTGGAGCACGATCGGAAAAAATTAATTAAATAAGGGCAAATCCTTCAGCCCATAGTATTTAAAATGAGAACGACCATTAAAAATTGCAATATGTTTTGTACGTGACTTTGTTGCAGAGAGGCCACAATCTAAATTTAAAATCCCACTATAAAAATGATGTCAAATTGAAAATTTAGAAAGAAAAATTCTTTTATTGTATATATTTACGAGGTCAAAAACGAATAAGTCTTACAGCGATGGACTAAAGAGTTTTGGTATATTGCTCTTTTTCAAATACTTTCAATGCCCAGTGATATTTCCAGGCAAATGAGTAAATACAGTGTACACTTGGAAATAAATTATCAATTATGACTCTCATACTTTACTTCTAAATTCGTCAGGTCATATTCCATATCTTATCCGAGGGAAGTTGATTCCAATCACCAGTTTTTATAACTTGTAGTCATGTCTTTCAAATAAATAATATTTTCAAAGAGATCCTAAAATCTTTTAAATTAAAACTCAAAATGTTACTTCGAGGCTTCACCGCATGGGTTTTTAAATATATGTCGCTTCCGTATTATTTATAGAGTTAAAGTGTTGCAACATATTACGTTTTTTATTTATCTGCAAAATTATCATTACTTTATCTTTCTCGAGAAACATACATGTGAGCTAGTGAAAATAGCTATAGGAAAAATGCTATTTGATTAGAGGGCTCATGGTAAGATTCACGGAAATGGAAACTAATATGTTGTTTATAAGAAAATATAATTATTTTCATAATAATTTTAATCATTATTTTATACCGAGGATTCCGACATTCATAATGGTGCTGTATTTGTTTGTATTTCATCGCAATTCTTGGTGAAAAATAGTTTAAAAGTTCTACTAACTTCGTTGAAATAATAGTATCTAAAGACGTAAATTTTGAAAATGGATTTTAACAAACTAGCTTCACTTGTTTATTATAATAAAATTTAAAAAAATTGCTGGCGAAAATTTCACATTTAGCCAGAAACAAAATATTTCTCATGTCATTTCAAGATTTTGTAAACATTTTTGGATTAACAGTTTTCGAGGATAAAACCTTTAAGTGTTTTAATCTAACGATAGTGACATAAAAACAGTATACACGTTATAATCCTTTATCACGTATTCTGACGAACTAGTCCATATACGTGATGAAGAATTTTAACATATAAAATCAAGTGAGTCGATTTACAAGGAAACTAATGTAATAGTGTTCAAAATTTATCAAGATATCTCGTCAAGATTTATCATTTTATGGTCTCCTATTCAATCTACCTATACAATTTACTCGTGCAACCTACTTGGTAGCGTTTGTAGTGAATATCACTTAGCGTAGTTATGGAAATTGACTGTAATGTCGGTTACATGAATATATCTTTACCACAAAAAATATAGTTACATTACACGAAAGACTATAGAATCTATTAATGAAAAGTAGTTTATCGCGATTTTGCGAATTGAAATTAAATTATTTTATTATATTTTCTAAGCTGATCACATTTCCACTCAATATTATTTTGGGTACGTTGTTGGGTAGCTGACAGTAAATATTGACTGTGGTCCTTGTTGATACCGTTAGACATCCGCACCATATATACAGGAAGCACAAATAAAAAATAAGGGACCAAACATCGGCTGGCAAAATGAAACGGCGCTGTATCGTAGCGGCGAGGTCGTTCACTAACATATATAAAGCACATTCTCAAACGAATGGGTTTATTTGTTTTTATTTAAAACGTATTAAATAAGGAGTTCTATTGGGTTTTCTTATTTTGGTTACACTTTTTTGGACGGTAACTGGTAATACCTGGGGTTAATAAATAAATAAATAAAAAATAATAAGCCTCTTATTTCCATAGCCTTATGGTCTCAACAGTTTTATTCTATGTGCTCAAGATTTCTTAAAATATCACTTTTTTAATAGTAGCAAGATTTAAAACAAAAAAATAATATATCATCTAGTGATGTGATTTTTTTCGCGCATTATTTTGAATGTAATATCACTTGATAGATTTTTGAAAATGTAATTTAAGTTTCATTTACAAAATGTTTTTTGCAAAATGTTAAGCTTCAAATTGATATGAAAATTAGAGAGACTAGCAACTTGCTCTTCCAACCCTGGAGCAAAAAATAAAAATATATTTATGTGTTCCAAATATTTTCTTACTTGTAAAAGTAGATACCACAAATTTCAGCCAATATGGCATTATAGTAAAGATTTTTTGAGTTTTGAACGTATGGACATTATTTCAATTCGAACGAAGGTTTCGTGAACGTTTATATTCTACTACGTTTATTTCTTCTTAGGGATTGTTTTTCATGTTAGTCAAATCTCTTAAAAATTACAGATTAATTCAGCAAATTATCATAATTATAAACTATTGTTTCCTTTATCTATTACCTATGATATTTGACGTGTTAGCGCACGTTTAGTAATTGCCTTTGCATAGGTGCAGTAACAATTTTGTACTTTAACTTGTCTG
Source organism: Druceiella hillmani (assembly GCA_039881145.1). Taxonomy (NCBI): domain Eukaryota; kingdom Metazoa; phylum Arthropoda; class Insecta; order Lepidoptera; family Hepialidae; genus Druceiella; species Druceiella hillmani. Next base: position 21,618,219 of record JAYKKI010000014.1, read on the forward strand.
CACCAGATGCGACAGGGGCAATCAGTCTTAATAATTAAAGCTCCTCTCCGCAATGCGTATGACCTACAGAGTCTGTCTGAATTGTCTTTGCAGAGGCTGCTTGCAAATAGGTCAGCAAACCTGTGACATTTTATTATCGACTAGTTGGCTCACGAAAAACCTTCTGTGTGTAAAAGCAGAGACATAAAAAGGTATGTAGAAATTTTGCAATTCTGTTTTCTGTTTCAAAAAAAATTACTGTACTACACAAAGTGAAATTTTATGCGTAGTAGATGTTAATCTGTAAAGATAACTGTGACGTTATTGAGACAAGAACAGGCACATCAATATATGTTATGTAATTGAAGAAAATATATTGAATGATTAAAAATTTAAAATACATCTGTAATATTTGTGCATAACGCTATTTTGATTACAATCTATGAAAATACATTAGGAATAGTTTATAAAGAAGTTGGGTATTGAATATATTTGGCGTTAATTTTGGAGAAATTCCTTATTAATAATTAAATGAAACTACGTGATGTAGTATTATTTCTACTTTCTTCAATTTCTTTACCACGACCTAGGTTTCGTTGTATTACAACATCTTCAGGTGGGATATTAGCAAACAATGGCTCTTAGGAGCATCCAACAGCATTTATATGTTTCAAACACAATAGCGGAAGCCGGGTCTGTGTGGGTTTTCCCACTACTTGTGTTAATGAGTTTATTGTAGATAAGCGGTATAGATTATATTTCCGAGAGTTATACGATATACCAGTATTTAAGTGAGGATAATAAGTTCAATTGTTGTTATTCTATGTGGTTATACAATGTAAATGTTCCGGTGTATGTAATAAAATTAGCTGGAAGTTATCCTCGGTAATATGTTTAAAAAAAACAAGGGATTCTGAAAGTTAGAACAAGGTTATACCATTAATTCTACATATATCTGGTTTTATTTATTCATATATTTATTTTTGTATTTGTTTACATATTTATTTATTTTAATTTTTATATACTTATATTTATATGTGTATGTGGGCTGAAACAATTTGAAAAGTACTGTAGTATCAATATTGTCTAATTGTATTATGTTTAGAAGATATTAAGTATGGGTGATGATGTCATATTTAGTTTTTCATTTAATATATTAAATGAAATCAAATTGTTTCAACCCACATACATATATAAATATAAGTATATAAAGATTGAAATAAATAAATAAAGAAATAAATATATGAATATATAAAACGGGAGATATGTAGAATTAGTGGTATAACCTTGTTCTAACTTTCAGATACCCTTGCTTTTGTTTAAGTATATTACCGACGATAACTTATAGCTAATTTTATTACATACACCGAAACATTTGCATTGTATAACCTCATAGAATAACAACAATTGAACTTATTATCCTCACTAAAATACTGGTATATCGCATAACTCTCGGAAATATAATAAAACATACACCGCTTCCCTACAATAAACTCATTAACACAAGTAGTGGGAAAATCCACACAGACCCAGCTTCCGCTATTGTGTTTGAAACATATAAATACTGTTGGATGTTCCTAAAAGCCATTCTTTGCTAATATCCTACTTGAAGATATTATAATACAACGAAACCTAGGGCGTGGTAAAGAAATTAAAGAAAGTAGAAATAATACTACATCACATAGTTACACTTAATTGTGAAGAATTTGGATCTTAATGAATTGGATTCAGATTGATATTAACATGCATATATTGGAAAAGACGTAATAAGACAGATGTAAACATAAAACAAGACAGAAAATGTTATCCAAAAATTAAAAAGTTATATTACTGATAAAGCGATGATACCTCCACAAAATACTTGAAGTAAATAAAGTATTTACTAAAAGAAGGCGATGTTAATAGTTTTCGTCAAGGCTGAGTATGTACAATTTAATATAACTCGTACAAACACTTTCATTTGTTACTTTTTCCTAATTATGTCTTTTTAGTGAATGACGATTCATTAAAATGCAAATAGACAATAAAAGAGGTGATCATTGTGAAAGGAATTGTAATAACGAAACTTTTAATCGATCTCATTAAGATTTGCTTCGACCTTGTTGAAAACCCATCTCTAATAATTATTGCATAAAATTTTAAACAGTATCCTCAAATATCATCCATAAACATCAAAATATTAAACGGTATCCTCAAATGTCATCCATAAACATCAAAATATTAAACGGTATCCTCAAATATCATCCATAAACATCAATTAATATACTACCTTCAGTCGGCCTCACTTTTTCAACCTCAATCAAGTAAAATATTCCGTATTACGGTTTTTCAATTTTAAAAACGGTAACGTGTAATATTTTTGATATTGTTTTTCACCACAACTACTTTTAGATTAAGATACTTAAAATGTCCAAGAATAATTTCTAAGATCCTAAATACTGCGCATCTTCTGGAAACACTACGTATATTTATAGAATTTTTAATTCTATTTTCCTGATCTAGCCCAAATAGCACCCAATATTACTTTGACATTGATTTTAAATCCTATAGCCAAACCTTTCCATATTTATATTTGTTACACCTTGAAAATTTAACGCCTTTCAATCTAAATTTTATAACAGGAATTTTAATTTTTTTTTGGATTTGGGAAGCTTTTATTTTCCTTCTAGTAAATTGAAATTCGAAAGATTTTCCAGAATCTCCAAAATAATTAATTAGCAAACTAGCAAATATGGTTTACAAGTTTTGAGTAACTCTACTCCATCTGTAAAAATAAATGTTTAATGAAGGCCAAATAAACAAAGTTTACTTTCATAATTTATTCGCGATATTAACCGCTTTAAGTAGAGTAATTTTCATAATATTTTTTTATAAGTTACTAGTTAAATTTTGATTTACATAACAAAACTAAACTATTCCCAAAAAATCTTAAAATGCGCCATCGATTAAATTCAAAAAGCGTAGTCCGGAATTATCATGCTCCCAATCCATTTAATCGCACTTACCTTTTTGAAACGTTATAAATTGCCAAAGTAGTATCAAATTTGAAGACCTGCATAAGCTATGAACGATGCTAAAAAGAATAATCAGTGCAATTTACATGTAAAGTATTGAATGCAAGCTAAATAGTTATACAATAATACTTCATTCATTCTGTGAAAACTATGCCACGTTATTAGAGCAACAATTAATAATAACATTTTTATGCTGCACACATTGCATTTAAATGCAGTATTAAGCACGCAATAAATTGCATAACTTTTAAAAGCTCAGTTTAATGTCCGTATTATGGAATAAGGAATTACTTCCCCGCTTGTATTTTGTGTTTTCCAACGAAAATGGAACCTGGCTTATATTTAAGGAGGACCAGGAAATTCATGTAAGGGGACGAATAAAAGTTAGTGCGTATTGAATTTCAGAGTTTTCTGCGAAGCCTTACAGTTTTTTGCAAAAGGTTGTGATTTGGCTAATTCTTTGGGGACTCTCGACTATTTGTATCATTTGTCAAAAACTTGGGATATTACATTTTAATGCGGAAAATATATTGCAATGTATTTATCTCGCGAGAAGGTCAGGTGTGCGTAGTACATAATTAGTTTCATTTCATTCGGTACTTTGGAAATATTAATGCTCTCTTAGATTAAAAATAATATCCATCTTCTTTTTCTGTTTAATCTGTTTAATTTTTTGTATTTAGTTGGTTATATATTACGATCAAAAAGAAAACATAAATAAATAAAATGTATCAAGATTGCAGGCTCTACCCGTGAGTCAAATGAAATTAAGCACGCCACTTTGATCATTAAATAAATATGAATTTTCTCTTATTCGTGCTAATATTTTTATAAACTTGAAACATTTGCGTTTATTGGTAATAATTTTCTTTCTTGGAAAACTGTGGCGTCATTTGGTCAAATCATAGATTCAAAGAGATGCTTTCTATGTTCTTAAATTTAATCTTCAATGCCAAAACGATCTAATTCTACTTAACTTTGATCTGAATACGTGAAGAATGTAAACCGTTCCATTATAACAGTTGTGATGTATTTGACTGTTCACAACTTTTGACAGCGCGGCGCACCGCCAGGATCTAGGTTCGATACACTGCACTGGTTTTCTAGTTGGCCGTACCAGCTTGCTGTCATAGTAATAAGTCCAAAGTATGCTTAATTTTACGTTTTAACTATATGCATAAACGTATATAAATAAATAAATAAATTAAATTATTTTACACACTCTCGTTAAAAAGAAATTTGTTTGTACTAACATGAAAAGGAGACAAAATGTTTCGTTAAAAATCTTAAATATTTAAATAATTTATTTTTGGCAGGAAAAAGGTGGTTAGGTATTAGTTACCTTTGATTTTTTTACATTATTGGATGTCGGCAATTTTTTACGTACACCAATGTTCTTTAATTTACGATTTTTTATGAGGGCAATAGTGATTTTATTATTAAAATTATTATTTAACTTCAAAAAATCGATTTTGTTGCGCGAGTAATTGCAAAATGTTTATATTACGGATTGGTTTAAGAAGCTAAAAATTTCTAAAAAACGGAATTTAAATTTGAAAAAACTATAACAAAGAAATACCATATTTTCGATAACAAAAAAAAATACCGCAACCTTAAAAAGAACGTTTGAAATATCAAAACTTTTTGTCTAAACATTTTTTTTGTTACTAAATGAATAAAAAAAACGTACTAAACTATATCTTAACTTGTACGAATATGCAATTTATTACATCTCCACAAATCTCATTTCATTTTGACAAATATTTTTTTGAGAGAGAGGATTCACTTTGTTGTTTATTTTAGTGCATTACGTAATTAACATTTATTTTTCTACATCTGCCGTAGGTATCTAAACTAAATATATAAATAACGATGTATGAAAAAAATAAGAGTTAATTGATTTCAAGCAGCACATGGTCACCTGATAATTAGCAGAAATGGGGCATTTTAAACTAAAAATAGTTCAGTATTCAGATTGTTATTTTATTCTTAACAATGAAAATATGAAATTATATATTGTCAATTTAAAACTAAAATTTATAATTGCATATTATATAGTTCATTATCTCAGAATCCTACATTAATGAATCGATTTTATGGTGACACTTTTAGTCCTGTAGAACGCCTGCACGTATAGACGCCTTGGTTTCTCTTTAAGTAATTTTAAAAAGCATCATGGTATTTACTTAATAAGTACAAATTATATTATTTTGCGCTGGGGTAAGTCTGTAGGGTTACATTAAACCGTATCATGATGATAATAAAAGCTAGAAAATTAATCATAAAATTCAGTTATAACTCAATAGATGAATTATAACTTGTTAAGTCTAAATTTGGGATACCCGATATAGTCTATATTTAATAAAGGCGGTACCCTATATTTATATCATACGCTGTAATTACAGATCAGAACCAAACACGTCCAATTAAGAAGGTTCTTGAAAAACGCCTTCTATACAATTTTAGGAATTTTATATTAAAATATGTAAAGAATTTAAATGGGTAATGCTACCAATTTTTGCCTAAATTGATATGTTATGTACGGTCGTGGCGAATAATTTCCAGATATTTTTCGCGTTATTATCCAAATTGTTATAAAGAGAAAATTCTATTGATTTTAAAGATGTTATCCCGCGACGCAATGATGGAGTTCCAAAAATGGTTGCAGCAAATTTAATAATTGTAATAGGTACAATATTCAATAAATCTAGGTGCCAAACCATAACACACTCCGTTTCTTTACCTAGAAAACTTTGCAAGAAATTTGTCACTTTTCTCTTATCATTTTTTACGGTCACCTCTTTAAAGGAGAACTTAATCCGTATAAGGGCAGTGTTCTTTAACAATATAATGGAGAAAACTACTAACAATATTGACGTTAGTCAAATTGTGAGCTTGTAAAAAGGAGCTTGACACGATCTTAATGGTTGTAGTTTGTAATCGAAGGAGAGATTTAATATGGGATTACGGTGTTTATTATTACGATGATACGGTAAATTATTTTTGTGTTAGTGATATTTCTTTTCATAATAAAAAAAGTTATAAAAAATAATTTGGGCGTTTCTATTCTAAAGTCTTTATATAGTGTGATCTAAAAGCAATCTTAATGTCTGCTAATCTAAAAGTCGGCCTAATGTTAACTTTTAAAATATATATTTTGTTTTTTTTTTCTTCCATGGGAATTTCAAAATTATAAGTGTGTAATATACACATCTATGGAAGTAAATCTTGTATATCCTGAAAATCTTTTACTTGCGATAGCTTATTTTATTTTTAATTTCACAAGAATCCGTTTATTGCCAAAAAGACAAAACGTTTGATACCCACATTAAAGGACGCATATCATTAGTCGATATATTTTATACGAGCAATGTTTAATTTAGAGTAAAATATTTAATAAAAACATCCAAAAATTTCATACACAATTTACTGGGTTAGTGAAAATGATTTCATTAGTTGAATGGAAAACATTTTCGTCAAGTTTTGTAGGTCACCGTCATTTAAAAAACTTCATCTTATAAAGAAAAAATTATTTATGCACGACCTGTATTTTAGAATCATGTTACAAGGTTTTTGTTTTTCTCAGACCTCTGTTATTTAACCACTCGAGATAAGCTCATATCATATATAGTAGAAAACAAATATGCGGACACGATGGAGGAAATAAAGTCAAGGTTACGAAATGAAAAACATGTTATTTTTCACGAGCCTCAATTTCGGCGGCGTCGCCTTCTGTTACTTGGGGATACATAAATATTTTTATTCAGTATCGTTTGTTAGGAACACAGGTAGCTTAACATATGGTAAACATCAACACGTTTCTTTTAACGAACTTATTATGGAAGAAAAAATTAATGTTTTGAATATTTGCCTAATAAATAGTGTTACTTAATAAACTGAAAATGTTTTCATATCTACCACGTCATGGACATCACTCTATTTCAATTATGTTATGCTCGATGTAATGAGTTTTTTTATAACCAGCCAATTGTAATGTCATAAGTTATGTTCAAAGCTTGGATTATTAAAAATATATTTATTTTTGTACGCATTTTGATTGAAAATTTTATTTTGATTGAAAAGTAATTAGCTTAAAATATTTGCACCCCTGTGGGAGTATGTAGAAGTATGTAATATATACTGATTTGAATAACAGAACTATTTTTTTAATTCAGATTTTCACGCAAAAGTCTTTTAATATCACAAAACTAAAGTCTCACGTCCACATGCAGAGAGATTATTTCTTTAAAAGTGCATGACATTAAGGGTGAAACTAGTTATGAAATTTACTGAAATGCTTCTTAATGAAAACTATATAGATGCTTCCGAAAAAGCATGAAAAGACAGTAAGTAACGTGATAGTATCATTTGTGGAAATAAATATTTCTCTGGAAATACCATAAATCTGGCACTGATGAGACGGTTATATTTTCAAGTAGGATCTATACAATTTTATCAAATATTACATGATAATAATATTAAAAAGAATGAGAAAAATTTGGAGCGATATCAAATATTGTTACATCTGAGCTTTGTTATTTCTTTCCCGCAGGAATCTGATTATTTACTTGTATAGGATCAATGTTCCAACGACATATTTAACAGATAATCGCATCTAACAAATATTAAAATCAATATTAATAACTTAGAGATTAAAAACGATGACTTGGCTTTCGCCAATTTTTTCCAACCTTGGCAAAGTATGTGTCGTTTATTAGAAGGAGAGCTGTTTGACTATAGTTCCACCAAAGTTTGTTATTAATCACTTACTTTATAATTCATCAGGTCAATTAAGGAATAGTTTTCAAAAAGTCTGTATGTATCCGAAATCTTCCTACATCATTGAAGACTTCAACGGAAGTAGTCGGTTAATGTGATTTTATATATTTTGATTATTATTGTTGTAATATTGTCAAATATATTGGACAATGCTTGAAGTTTTAATTAAGTCATACTTTCATGAAAATACCAAATAATTTACCCAATAAATCGCATTTGCTCTTTAATATGAAGAATGACGTAAATTATTGTTTTCTTTCATGTTTCGTATATATAAATAATATCACCATACCTTCGTCCTATGTACCTTCAAGGACAAGGATATCCTAATCACTGTGATCTAGTTTTTTTGCTCCTTTTTTCACGCGTTCGTACTAACACATTTTCGAATTATAATTTAAATAATTAATTTTCCAATACTGAATATGTTTGAAGTTAGTTTTGCAGAAATCATTATTCTCAATTAAATGAAACTACTTGATGTAGTATTATTTCTACTTAAATAAAATTCTTTACCACGACCTAGGTTTCGTTGTATTGCCACGTCTTTAGGCGGACTATTAGAAAAGATTAACTCTTAGGAACTTCCAACAGCATTTATATATTAACTAGAACGGTAGATGAAGCCAGCCTTGGGCGGGTTTTTCCACTGCTTATGTTAGTGAGTTTATTGTGGGGAGCGGTGTACTTTTTATAATATTTTACTTGTATATTGTATAATTTTCAAAGATGTAATAAAAACAACATCGCACCCCTACAATCAATTCGCTAAAGTAACTAGAGGGAAAACCTGCGCATATCCGGCTTTCGCTATTATTTTGGGTAATATATAGAAGCTATTGGAAGTTCTTAAGAAATAATCTTTGCTAATTGCCCACCTGAAGATGTTGTAATACAACGAAACCTAGGTCATGGTAAAGAATGTTAATAAAGTAGAAATAATATTACATCACGTAGTGTCATTTAATTGTGAATAATTTTCCAATAACATAACATGTATCCAGAGAGATTGTCGAACAGTTAAGTATCTACTGTTATCATTTGATTTAATCATGTTGAAGAACAGTGCATGAGATTAGGTGTAAAGTAAGTGATATATTTTATTATTTTACACTGGCATTGCTGCATTACCACAACCTAAACTTCGAGAGTAACCTATTGATTGTATACTGTCGTACACAGATTAATTCGACTAAGACTTGGGTGCAATGGGAACACAAATTGGTTAAAATAAATAATGAGGGATAGAAGAAGTTCGTGTGATTTTTAAATGTCATCCTGGAAGTAAAGGAATAAGGTCAGATTTTCAGTTTATTAATTTTATTATATTCGTTATAAATTCAATTGTATGTGTTATTTAAATTTAAAGTATTATCCATGGGGTGACAATTGAAGTACAGATATTCAGCAAACGTAACCTAGTGGAACTTCATTTTGGAACTTATTACTTTTGTTGTACCTTTGTATTATCTATAAAATTCAATCACGACGACCTATTTTTATTGAGACACATAAGGTTTATTTACTGCTAGTTGACGATATTCATAGTTGTAATATATCAGTTGACTCATAGTTGTAATCAAGCAATTTGATTTATTTATTTAAGAGTTTGTTCAAACGTTTAATTTTCGGGTTTATTCTATGTGTAAACGTGGAGCACACGTATAAAAATTTTGTGTTCTCACTGTAAAATTCTAAGTAATTATTTATGTTAACGTTAATGCAACGAATACTCGATCACGTCTTATGAACATCTTAGAGAATTCGATACGAATTTTTTTTTGCTTTCAGTTAAATTAATGTAATGAGAGCACATAGACATTTATTTAACAAAGTGTCGCGATTTTTGGCAATGTTATAAAATAGAAGATTCGATATATCACATTATAGATACTAAAATACTGCTTTTGAATTCTAAGTTTACCCTTAAATAATAGGGAGAGAAAAACACTTGAACTTACGTATGAAAAATTAAGTTACGCCACCGTGTCTGTACAATTATTACATGAAGTTCTTGTGATGTTTTGCAGATTATGATGTGAATAGAAGCTCCCAATTTTCGAAACTTCACTTTTAAACTGAAATTTAAATTGATACTTTTCATTAAGGAGAAAAATCACCAATTTAAAATAAAAAAGGAAATTGATTATATGGAGAATATTTCGTAATTATTAAGGAATAACATCTTTTTGATGTCGTCAAAGGGTGGGTTTCCTGGTTAATAGTTTTTGAGGAAAAAAGCTTTGTCAACTTTGGTCTAACGATATTTAACTACAAGCAAGAAGTTTTATACCATCAAGGACGTATTTACAAAATCCCGCCGCTTGAGTATGGATACCAGTCGTAAAATGATTATTACAGGCGTAGCGATGCCCCTTGTGGTGTCCCACAACCCTTGCGAATTATCTTGATCGCTTAAATTATAATTAAAAAAAAAATTGTCTTTTATATTTGTTTGGTAAGCAGTTAATTTATTTTTTATTAATAAAATTACGTCGTTAAAACAATTACCAATATTAATGTAATTCCAGTGTTAATCCGTATTTTATCCATTGGCCGGGCCAATTGAACAGAACGGGTGTGTAGATTGATTTAGTCTTTCATATGCTGCTTTATAGAAGGAAAAGTAGTTATTAATCAACGGCTTTGATCGTCTTCAACTATCTATTACATAAAAGATAAATAAATGGGGTAATTGCAGATGAAATATACTTAGACTCATTAAAATATTTTATAGCACGAGCTCTAATGATAACCACTAATCATGAAAACCTGACTTTTTATGATACCTGTTAAGACATAACTGAATTATACGTGAGGCGAATAAAAAAAAATTAGAGATATTATTTGAATACGTGACAACTACTTATTAAAAATTATAATAGATACTGGAGATATCTCTTTTTTTCGTTACATTTTTCCTTTCGCAGAATCACATATGATTTATCATGTTTAACTCCAAAACGGCTAGATACCATATCAACACCTCACAATTACCTAATTAAAATTAAATACATTTACGCAAAACCTTACCTTCAAAAAGCTCTGCATTGTATTTGAGTTTGCTTATAACAAAGATCTTCAACCAGTTCCCATTTTATAAAATAAGTAGCCATAGTTTTTTTTTTTATTTTGCTGATATGAATTGTAAGAAAAAATGGCTGTATACTTTAAAAATGTCAAAGGATAACAAACTTTTATTCTGATCATCTTTAATTTCTGCTTTCAAGATTTTAGCGCCAATGGAATGTGTTGAACAATGTCTTAATTTTATTGATATTGATTTTCGAATATCAACCCAATTCTGGTAACAGTTTTGATAAAATTTTACTAAATGTTATTACATGTTGTCTTTTTTTAATTAAACACCCGCAATTAAATCATATTTCAATTTTTATGTACCAACCCAGACCGCAAACTGGTAGACGTCTGGAACAATAATATGAAGCTGACCTTGTGTATGATAAAACCACGGATGCTTTTTATTAATATTAATTTTAGTAAAATCATATTTCCAAAACTTCATTTTTTTTCCTCAATAATTTCATCTGAGTGCAAGTTGAATTTATATGATAGACACTTATTTTATAATGTCATCTGCGTGTTTACTGTAAGACATGGCACCTAGAAAAGGAAATTTATTACAATTAATAAACAGTACTTTTCAGGGTTGATATGCAAAAGTATTGTTAATTTTTAATGACAGTAAATGTATTGTCTTTTTTTATTTAGTTGATGGCACATAATTCAAATTATTCCTGTACAAAATCTATTTAACTAATGAAGTACAATTCGTATTTGTATGTATCTTACACGCTTTGGTAAACCAATCAATAACTTCCACCTACGTTCTAATGAAAGTGACTAGCATCTTATTGGACTGTATAGGTGTTAAATATTGCCGCTGGTTGGAGTCGGAGAAGCGACGGCTTCAATCATAACCGGTTATTAACAGCTTTCATCATAGCAACAATATTTTAATAAGCTCTTTGTAATTTTTTTTATTCTTTTGAATTTCAAGAATCAAGTCAAACTGACAAAAAGAAAGGATAAAGTATTAAAGAATGGATGAGTTAACGTTACTTACTAAAACAAATTACCAAAATCGATTAGGGAAATGAATTAAATAGTTGAATAAGTGGAATGAAATCGATATCAGTTATAATTAGATTGAGATTAATTTGAATATCAATATCACACTTGAATTACTAATGCATAGACACTTCAAAATTATAACATATTCACACATTCAACAACGCGGGTTCAGTACGCATTTAAGTAGCCATAAACATTTAAAAGTATTTTTGTTAAACTATTTGGAAATACAAATTTTTCATAACGTAAATGTATTCGGTTGTTTCAGAAATAAAGGGGAGATAATAAATTTTCGCATATATTTGGAATATATTTTTAACTTTTAAGTTTAAAATGATGACAAAAATATCTATGTATCCCTTTTTTAGTTATAATACGAATATTTTATAAAATTAGTACAAAATGTATGGATTAATAAAATGTATTACTTTGCCAATTTTAAGATTCTACATTGCACGATTTATGAGAAATTCGGCTGAGAACATAGAAAAATGAGAAATTATTGCATACAATATCTTTCATAGTCGTAAATATATGGGGTAAATAAAAAAATTATAACATCTAGAATCGTGGTCAGAGTGTTCTTGCAGCTTTGCATAGGTTTCTAAAAACCTTTTTTTTCATTGTTTTTGACTCGGTAACTTTTTGTACAATACATACAAATTTTTCAGTATATCTTTGGAGACATGATATGAAAAATTATGAAATAAAATTATTTTTCATACTTTTTTAACTAGTCATTTCACACGATACTCCATACTACAAGTTGACTTAAAAAAATCGAGTCCTTAATTTTTCCCCATTCCTCCCTCCCGGAAAATTATGTATCAATGTATTTGAGTTCTAAGGAAATATGTGCGGATTAATATATTTTACCACCAATTAAAATTTCTACGTCAATGGGTTTCTTAAGAAAACGACTGTAATGGACAGATGGTCAAACAGGTTAGTGATCTTATAAGTGTTCCGTTTTTCTCTTTGAGGTTTGGAATTTTTGGGTTACTTATTCTAATCTGGTAAAAAGTAAGTAGCTTACAACCTTACCAATTGTGCATTTTTTCAAACTAAACACAAACATTTTCTTCATATAATATTAAAGAAAATAGGCATTATGAAATAAAATATTTTAAGTAGATAAAATATGTTAACTCGGCTAAAATGTTCAGTCTAACTTTAGTTACATAAAAAGTGTATACATAAAAAGATTTCTATTTACAATTTTTTTTAATATTTAGTCCACATTTGCAAAAAATTGAATTACAAATTGATATAAAATACATACCATCTCCCTGCCTTTTTAGCACGGACCTAAAAAATCTGAAAAAAACTAGATGGTTAAAATATTGCTGGACACATAGTTTAAAGTGTAGTTAGAACCACTTTTATGAAGTATTATGTATCATGAAAGTGATTAACAGTAAGTTCAGCAAATGCCGCAGTAATATGTGGCATTTTTGTACCTTAAACGGATGGATGAAATTACATTTCGTAACAAGGTTTCGTAAATATCTGTATTCTAAAAGATATTGTGGTGTATTTTTCCACGTTTTATTTAAAATTACCGATTATTTCGCGAACTCAATATGGTTGGAAATTTCTTCTGATTTAGTCTATTTATTCCTTTATGAATTATCTATGTTGTCTTTCATGCTAGCAAAAATTGTATTATCGCCTGTGCACAGATGCAGTTGAAATATTAAAATTTAACGCACCGACACCAGGTGCGACAGAGGCAATCAGTCTTAGTTAGTAAAGTGCTCTCTTCAGTGCGTGCGATGTGCAGAGGCTATCTAAATAATTCTTGTAAACGCGGCCAGCAAATTATATCTGCGATACGGAGACATCTCATCATTTATTGGTTGATATGAGAAAAACGAAATCTACGTCAACAATTTTACATGGATGTCGTACGAAGTCTTATACGTGTCTTATATGGAAATTTTGTGCTTTCTTCGCTGAAAATTTTACTCAAATTTACCATCTAGTAAACATCATAAATAAAGGTTGAATTGGACGCCGAGCAGATTTTTATTTTAAAAGCTAACGGTTGTGCCATTGAGTCACAAAATGGTAATGTGAAGAAACATAATATAGTTAGAGAAAATGTAATGAATCAATTTAAGATAAGGAAATATCGAAAATAATTCTAATGGCTTTGGAAGTATATTGAGAATAGTGTTCGAAGAAGATTAGAATTAACTGAGTGTAGCTAGAATGATATTAATAAGGAAGATAAAAGGCATAATAATACAGTTAGAAAAATAAAGCAATTATAAAATAAAAAAAAATTTTACAATGGTTTAGATGTGTAAAAAAATTAAAACCGAAAAAATTATATACGTATATGTATATATTAATAGATGAAGCGATGTTATGTTATTTACAGAAAATTTTCGAGTTATACCGATTATGTATGAAGGTATATAAAGAGTTTTCATCAATGCTGAATATTTAAAATCAGATCGGTTAATCCGCTTACTCTATTTCATCTGATATGGGAGTGACAATTTAATCAGGGTAAGGTTAATATTAATTTTGGAAAAAATTTTGAAAACATGCAAAATTATTCTTGCGTATTGAAAAATTTATTAAAATATATTATAATACAATATCCTATATATATATATATATATATATATATATATATATATATATATATATATATATATATATATATATATATACATACATGCACATACATATGTATATTTATATTTAACACCATAGTTAATAAAAATACCATAGTTTTTATTTGTGAGAATTAAATATGGCCGTTGATCTTCTATTTCGTTTTTTCTCTTTAGAGATTAATTTTCAGTTTTACTAAAAATTGTAGGTTTCTTCGTTACTTTAAGATTATTCTACTAATTTAATATAGGTATTCTTAAAGATTTTATTACTACTTCCCAAGTTTCGTAGTTTTGAAAAAAAAGCGAATATCCTCGTGGACTATTCCTGCATTATGTAGCCAAAATTTTACCTGTGGGCACGTAGGAAATTTTATAATGCATGCTATCAATTCAAGGACATGGAACACATATCAATAGTATGTAGTTACGTTACGTTACGTTAAACACTAGCAACTGCCATTTCTTAAAAATGAACTGTTTTGCTAGCATTTAAATAATAAAACAATAATTTAAAGCTATTTTATCAAAATTCTCCCTGTGGACAAATATATGATTGTATTTGTGGATTTTTTCAAGATATAGCCTTGATATTTTTCTTTTCCCTCAAAATAAGAAAAAAAAAGGGAAAATTATGTACAATCAGTGATGATGAACGAAAAATTACGCTTCTCTACAAAAAATTTTCAAAAGTTTAAATGTGAGAAAGTCTACAGTTTGTAAATAGATCAAGACAGAAAATATATAAGTCACTTCAGATAATTTTATGATAATTGCTTTAAAAAAAAAGTATTTTCTAAGTAAGAAAACATTTATATCTTGGTTTGAATACAATATAATTTGTATTGTGTATCAATAAAAAAGTTTTGAACAAATCGTGCGAGAAAGAAACAGTTGGTAAAGGTTGGTTAAGGGGTTTTGGTGAAATGTTTCTAGCCTTTTTTTTACGGAAACGAAAATCTACACCAAATTTGGCAAGGATAACGATTTTAAACAAGAAAATGTAACAATATTCTTAGAAAGTCTCAGAAAAAGTGTCTCAGAAACTATGTATACTCTGATTCAAAAGATATTAACAATGTCGAAGGGTGCGGATAAAACCAGCCTTTATGAACCTGTTATAGTTCTAGCCCTAAAAATAAAAGAATTCGGAAAATTTACATCTGGAGGTACAAGGAATCCACTTAATAATTATAAATTGCACTTATGCAATTGGTAACGCTAAATTTACAAAAATGTTGTTCATCAGGTCAAAAGATGACCACGTGTTGAAAGGATCTCCTCCAGGTGCACTTGATGACGTGTATTATTCAAGTTGGTTAACAGAGCCGTTATTACGAAAATATTTTTATGATTTTGTGATGGTCATTGTATCCCGATCAGTGAGCTGTGGATTAATAAAATCTCGTGAGAACTAAAATATAATTTAAATTTGAATGCGAGCCATGTGGCGATGTGGCCACAATGGTGATTTTGTTTTAAAAAATATATCAAATTAAACTTATTTTCATACAAAATAATGGAAAAATAAAACCACAGAGCGGAAACGATATGTTAAATCCAGTAAACAGAAATATTACTTAGAGACATTTCGTTACTTACAAACGTGAGAAAAATTTCTTAACTGCATATAAAATAGACGAGGAGCGAACAAAAACACATTGACAAAATAATTTATTTACCTCATATACTGATTTTACTACTAATAACCCTGAAATGTCAATGTCAATTCGTTATTTTCCTAAGGTTCCGTAAAGACAGAATAAATCAGAACAAGGACGAGGGGCGAAACCCTGGAGGACAATAATTTTTACCGATTGAAAAAGATGAAAAGTAAAAAATATAATACTTTCGATCATCATCCAGAAAAGGTTTCTAAGTTAGAAATAGATTTGAATATTCTCAGTACTTGTGGAGTTTCAAATTACACTAGTAGAATTGTATTAGTCTATGTGTCCACTATATTTATGATGACGCGTATATTTATGATTTGAACGTGAATTTATTAGTTGTTTAAACACTATAAGAATATAAATCAAAAGTAATTATAATTTATAAATAATTTCATCGTGTATGCTACGAGCGGTGCGAAAAAACTAGACTATTCGTTGTCGATATGGAGGGCCAAACTGATCGTAGCGTGCCCTGTAGCATTGGCGACCAGGCTAACCAGTTTTCGACCAAATGGCTTGGTCTTTCCTTTTTGATTAGCAGAGTGCTCCCCTCAGATGTCGTTGCTACGAACAATCATGGAAATAATCAAGAAAAGGCGTCTCGAATGTGTTCTGTGCGGCTTCAGCATGGCACGATTGGTGTGTGAATCGATTTGAACCTGAGTATTTTCTGTTAGAAGGTAAGTACTTGCATATTTCCTGCAAATTTTAAATTAAATCCTGTTAATCAAAGGTCACGGTAATTTTTTTCTTTCATGACCAATTTGTACACTTTCGAACCCCTTTTTAATACCATGTAAGGATCGGTAGAAGCTAATGAATTATTGATTATTATGCGTACGGCATCTTGTCGAAGGAAAACAAAGTGGCATGTCTCCAATTCTTTAAAGATGAAAGTCGATTTTGAACTATTTTGTGAATCGGCAAGATTCTGTAAACTGCCAGTAATTCTTTGCGATTGTGGATGCGAGAAACTTAATCGTTACAATCTGGCACGTTGTTGAAATTAGGTTGATACAATTTGCCAGGAAGTCGTAATGGCTAACAGTACACGAATTCTGTCAAAGATGACTGCAAATCTTCCTTCTGCGCACTTCGTGTACCGAATGAAACCAGTGGTGATATTTCAGTTTGTGGAATTGTTTTACCACGCCATTTGCTGCTGAATTATAAACCGTGGTCACTTTATGCAGAGTTACCGTCAAATTGGCCAACAGATAAACTTTGAATTGACTTCCGCGATCCGTAGTAATATTTGTGGGGCAACCAAAACTTTCTACCCACCCTGTTAGAATTTCCTTGGCTACCATACGCAATTATGGAAATGGCATAGCTTCAGATCTGCGTGTATATCCCTCAGTTTAGACGATATTTGCATCCCCGATACTTTGGAAATAGCCCAAATAAATCTATATGGACTTGTAAGTATCGTGCAGGTGGGAGTAAAAATGTTCCTAATTATGAAGAAACATTTCAACTAATCTTCGACGGTTCATAAGGCAGATAGTTATGAATCCACTCGCGGCAGTTTTTTTGCATGCCTGGCTAAACAATACGCTGAGGAGCTAATTTAGTAATGTCATTGGCATCAGGGTAACTAAGAAAAAGGAGATATTCGAATTACTAACGGAGCATCGTTTGCGTGATGGACTGCCAGACCGGTTTACATAAGTAATTTATTATGTTGCAATATAAGTTAAACATGGTACCAGAGATCTGAATATTTTTAGTCCGAGGGAGCAGCCTTCTTTTAATAAAAACTTCTTTTAATACAACTCTAGATCGAAATTCTGTGACTTAGATGGTATTTGGAAATCAATCGTAGAGATAATTTCGTCAACTCTGGACAATATGTCAGTTACTGCGTTATCTTTACCTAATATTTATTTATTACCCAGAATAACCTTTAAGATAAAGTCCAAATATCTATATTGGCATGAAAAACATTTATTCTTGCACATCTGGAGTGCGTAACTTATCGACTTGTAGTTGGTATTAATTGCAAAATGTCTTGCTTTTACTATATTTCAGAAGTGTTTAATAGCCACGTAAATTGAGAGAGATAAATTGAGCACATCTTAACGTGAATGACGTTAAGATGTGCTCAATTTTTTATTAAAGAACGCCAATGATTTCAAAAATTATTCTTAAATTGCTTCAAGATTGCGCCTACAGTTACATCTAATGCATTGGTAATGGTTACGAGATTAGCTTAGCAGTCGGAGTAGGCGAAAAGTGTTGCATGACGTAAGACAGCTTAATATCAGTAAAGACTTTTCATACTTCTGGAGTCATGTTGAGAAGCTGTGACCCTTTGACAGAGTTGATAAATTAGTTATGCAGGAGAACCTGAATCTGAGCTGCATTAGGTATGAATCTATGAGAAAAATTAGGCATACCTAGGAAACTTCTAAACTCCTTCTTTGTTTTTAATTATGAGGATTTCCTTACCAATTGGACCTTCTAATGGCAATAGCTGCCTTTGTAAGAAACATTTTAACCAAAAAATATTGCTTCGGATACGTCTAACACGCATTTTGAATATTGAGAAATACGTCGTATTGGTTAAATTCGTGAAAGGGCTCTTGCATATTAGTCGCGTGCGAGTGTTTTTCCTACGAGAATACCTGGATGTCATCTAGGTATTCGTAGATAAAATTCAGGCAACGAGTAACCTTCTCACTGGACCTTTGGAATGTTTGGCCCGCTTTACGTAGACTTAATGTCATATATGGGAATTCGAATAATCTAAAGGGGGTTATTATCGCAGTCTTGGATACGTCATTTTTATGAAATGGTATCTAGTTTTATGCTTTTGAATGGTCAATATCAAAGAAAATTTTTCATTTCAAAAGGCTGTCAGTGCAGTCGTGATAACGTTTTATTATGTATACATCTGGTACTCTAAAAGTATTTAATGTTCTACAATCTTCAAAAGGACATTACTCTTCGTCCTTCTTTGGAACGAGATTTAAAGTAGACGACCATGAATTCTCGGATGGACGAGCGGTACCATTACTAAGCATTCTATATTCCTGTTCGGCTATTCCCAACTTGTCAGGCGTCTTAGGTGGCAGAAAGCAGGGGGACTTGCAACGGTCTTAATGAAGTGAAAACTGTTATTAACATGACGAGGAAAACCGGCTTGGCTGATACTTTCATGATAATTCTTTAGAAGATTTTATTACCTTGCGTTTTCCATAATAATTTTCACTAACGAAACAGATCCTAAACATGTAACTGGGGTTGTTGCTGAGGATAGTGAAGTGAGACTATCTAACAACAGTGGTTGCTGCAATAAAGTAGATTTTTACAGAACTACAGAAGATCTATGCCGATTATAGTCATTGTAAAATCTGCAACCACAAATCCCTAAGTGTACTTGGACGAAGTTCAAAGTACAACTAAAAGTTTGTAGCTCAATACGTGGAAATATTGGAACCGTTGGTAGCAAACAATTTGTAGTCTGTTTTCACTCGTTTCTCCTTGAGTACTGACCCAAGTCAAAGTACGTACAAGTTGGAGCCGATGCAGATCAAAAACTGCATTTTTGTCTTATGTTCGGTAACAAAGAGCAGGCCTATTGTTGAACAGCAGTCTTCTGCCGTCACAAGATAATATCACTAGATAATGATCGCTCTTGAAGTTTTCCGGTTTAAACTTGCATGGTCCAGTACGCTTCATTATCTTCCCAAGTTTTGATGGAACTAGCAGAATCATTTGTTATCAGACCTGGAACTGAAATGCTCTCTCCTCGAACAAGACCGCGGTGAGAGCGATAACTGGAATTTTGACCTACTGAGTACAGAGGACTTTAACTAGTCATGTTAAATCTGCCACTTGTTTCGCTATATTTTTCAGTGAGTTAATGTTATCGACTGATGTGCTGGCAATCTGCGGCACTATAGAGGCCACTTCTTGGATTATGTTGGCTGGTCGATATCTCTTCTGGAAGTTTGCTACCTCTTTTGATGACGCATCTGTTTTTGAAGCAATAGGAGTCTGGTATTTTATGGTCACCAACTGGTCCACAATGGTCATAAAATTGTTTCGGTACTGCCAGATTGACCAAATGTTGCAAGTTTCGTGGAATTGCGATAGCTTGCGGTCACCAATTTCTTTATCTGTTTTTTTATGTTTTTTCTCCAGAGAAGCATACATGCGCTTTATTAAATCTGTTTTTGTTTTATTATTCTTTCCGGTATCTGGCGGATGGGGTATAATATCTTTCTACGGAGCATACTGGCGGTCCAGTTGAGAAACATGTTATATTGCTTATAATATAAAGTGAAATGGCCTTCAATTTAAGCAATCCATACGACTGGTTTTTCTGGCTATAATGGGAGTATTCGAACAGCAACGCGGAGTAATGACTCGCTTTATATTATAGTTGCGTTGTTATTCGTCACGGCTGAACGCGTCAAAAAAATTCTCCAACATATTCACGTTGTTCCCCATGACGTTTCTCAATCGTATACCATAATTACCACAGTCAATTTGCTAAAGTTTAGAAGTACATATGTATTTTTTTTAAGTCAGGTTCGTTTATCTGTTTCACTTTTAACAAAACTGAAGATTAAATACGTTTTCATGATTACGTCAGGATCACCAACTGACACTAGCAGAACTGACTAGAATAGGTAACAGTGTGTGTAAGTGTTTTGACAAGGAAATAAAACTTCTAACATGTAGTTTGTGTAAAGGTTGTTATCACAAAAGTTGGTATCTAAAATCCGTAAAGAAAATATTTCAGACTCAGATGATGAGAGCTGTTTTATTTGGCAACGTTGCTTCAACTTATCCGCTCATAATGATAATAAGGATGATCTTTTACATTCTAAAAATACCCTTTCAGAATCAAGAAAGGGTATTTTTAGAATGTAAAAGAATTCTCTAGTCATAACTCGATTTTATATAATTTATTGAAATCTTTTAGCAATAAACGTATTATTGATATCACATTATAAACTAAAATATTTTATTGTAGTTGTCCACAGATATATTTCCGTACTCAAGTACATAGGTCAATGGGCTGTAGACAAGAAAAAAGAATTTTGAAAGTAAAATTGTATAATTCGAAAACCATTTATAAAAACGTGGTTATTGTATATTGTAAAAGTATCATAAAAAATATCTCTGCAATTTCTTTTTTTTTAAAGTAAAATTGAAGTCCATTCAGTAAAACTGTTTAAATATGTGAAACAAAAATATTACAAAACTTTAAAAAAAATATTAAAGAAATATTCGATTAGGAAGCTTAGTTAGGTAAATATGAAATAAAACCAAGAACTTGTTTGCTGGCTCAAAAATTACATTCGTGCTACGGCATGACTTAGAAATTTTGCACGGAACTATTGTTAAGACAGCCTGAACCGAATAAACTAGATTCTCTAGGAATCTCTTGTCTGAATTAATACAATATAGTTTTTGAAATCGGTAAAAATATTTTTAATAAGGCATATTAAATAAAAACCGAATACATTAAGGTTATCATAATTTATTTGCGTTATAAACCAATAAATAAAATCGTACTTTTACCAGAATTTAATTTCATTTGTTTAAGAAAAATTATTTCTTGGCCCTGAATTTAAAAGTACACCAAAATATTAATTTACACATTGAGTATCTTATAATTTTTAAATCCAAAAATTACCCTCTTAAATACTCATACCATTAAACTAACGCAGTTACCTGTTTAAAACGTCATAAATTGCTAACATAGTGTGAGATTTGAATTCATAGTGAATAACTACACTACTAACAAGACTGGCGTTAAAACTCTGCAGAAGCTACGGACGTTGCCTTGGAAAGAATAATCAGTGCAATTTACATGCAAATTGTTGGGTGCAAGCTAAATAGCTTCGTGATAATACCTCCATTAATTCAGTGAACAATTATGCCATTATCTTACCGTACCCCATCTTTATAACACGATTAAGCCGTACACGTTGTATGATAACATAACGTTTTAAAAGCTCAGTTCAACGTCCATGCTGTAGAATAAGAAATTACTTTCTCACTTACATTTTGTGATTTCCCACGGGGATGGGGCGTGGCTTATATTAAAGGAGTACTGGCCAATCTGTTTAGCAGGACAAATAAAACTATCAGTGTGTTAGATTTTAAAGTTTTCTGTAAAGCTTGCGTTTGTTTAAAACTTTTTGATATTTCTCTTTATATTTATTTGCAAGATTTATCAATAAAATAGAATAATAAACTAAAATACGGAAAGCCTATTATAATATATTTTTCGCGGAATTAGATATATATATATACATATATATATATATATATATATATATATATATATATATATATATATATATATATATATTCTGTTGCATGTTTACGTAATATATAATTAGTTTACTTTCATTCTATTAACGATTTAATATCCTTTTTCTCATATTTTAATTTTTTTAATTAATCACCTGCTCGCCAAATCTTTTAAATATTATTTTGTAGAGAACGTAACCCAATTCGTATTATTTTCTTACCTAATGTATTTTTTCTTTGGTATTTAACTTATTATATGCTACAGCAAGACAAGTAATTCGAATAAGTAAAGTTTATTGATTTTCAGATATAAAATTATTGACAGATTGATGTTTATCACAGTTGGTATATATTTCTACTTATTAAATCTCAACTTCTTTATTGTGGCTTTTATATAAATTTGACACACTTCTACTTACTGAAAATTATCAATCTTTTAAAGGATTACGTTGATATTTCTTTAATTTCACGATTCAACGAGCTGCTACGTTCGAGGAATCGCACTTAAAACAATCTTCCCTATTTTACTTTAATCTGGATAAGTATAGAATATAAAGCATTCTATTAAAATTTCATAATGCTATCTTGTTTCAACAACAATTTATTCATTCAGAATATAAAAAGATACACAGCGCTTCATTAAGCTTCTTGAAAACCATGTAATTTATCTTAGCTAGTAGAACAGAATTTGTTTTTTATTATATGCTTCATACCAAGAAAGTCCTTCACCTTGTTGTATTTGAAAACACAGCAGATAATACAAAGAAGAAAAAGTGTTAACAAATGTGGGCTTAATAGGCGGTTGGCTCTGTGCGGGCTGAGAAAACATGATGCATCTGCGGGCTTGTGTGACTGCTAACTTAAGAATATAACTTCAAGAATGTCACTGGTACATTTTAAATGAAACGTCTTAAATCGGATTTTAACTATTACGAACATGACACTTTTCGCTCTCTTAACGAAGTGCTGTATATACTTCTGGAATTAGATTTAGCTTGTATTAGACTACTAGGGAGGGCTTCATGTTTACACTTATAATGAAACTGGTTAAAATAATACTAAAACAAATTTCAAAATTTATAAGCACTTGATGAACCAGACCTCTAGTTAAGTGTCAGTATGGAAATTGATCAGATTTTTGAAATGTGCATTTGCAGATAAAAAGCATTATAATGTTTGTTTAATTAACCGGCAAATGTTTATTTAATTAAATGGCATCGTGATTATAATAAAAAATTAGTAAATTGATCAATAAATTCAGTCATAGCTCGACACATGAATTGAGCGAGCAGTCACCTGTTAAGCCTCAGTTCGATATTACCAATAGAGCTTATATCTTTTGAATGATTCGCTGTGACTATATGTAACTGCCGGGGACTTAGTGCCCACAATACCATACATGAAATCGAGTCCTCTGTTTTCTCATGTGGCCAAGCTTAAGTTGCGACGTTCACAGCGCAGATGCTCGATGACGTCGACTTAAATAATTTCAACCCCAATAACATTGAGCAGCAAATACGGCTCTTGCTGAACACAATAAACTAAGAAAGATCTTCAGGCAGGATTTTCTTTTTATGAAACGTAAAAAGTGTTGCCTCAAAAATTGTATTTTGGGGTGAATAATTTCTACATATACAAATATACATAATAATAGTTTACAAAGTCATGTACTTTGTAAACTAGAGTTTTTTAAAAGAGAAAATGGTGGTGTTTTTATAGAATTCTATATGTCTAATGGAATAGTGATAGAGAAAAAAGAATTTTTCACAACAAATTTCAACGTTGTGTTACACATTCGTGTAACATTATACAAATTCATAACAAAACGCAAAGCTCTATTTTCACCATGTTTACATTTTAAACAGTCTTGCAAGAGCTTGGTTTCTTTTCTCTTACTGCTTTTATGGTATGTGAATACATATACCTCAACGATACTTTAGTTAGAAATAATTACTCGCTATGTAACCGTCACACAAATTGCAACTTGTTCTAAGGAATGAAGTATAAAACTCGGCTTCTG
The DNA here is from genome assembly GCA_039881145.1 of Druceiella hillmani. Lineage (NCBI taxonomy): Eukaryota > Metazoa > Arthropoda > Insecta > Lepidoptera > Hepialidae > Druceiella > Druceiella hillmani. The sequence continues at coordinate 21,642,682 of JAYKKI010000014.1, forward strand.
TATTTTTACATTCATTATGTCAGAGAAAGTTTATTTATTTACGAGTTTTAAATTGTGCCTTTATTACGGCTCATTACGTCAGGAGATCTATTGCAGATGTAGACAGACATGGCCAAAATTTACAGCAGAGGCAAAAATAGATTTTCGTCGAAATTGATTTGCGGATACGATATTTATTATTACAATGGAGTTATTAATTATATTTGTGTCAAATATTTCTCTCTTTATGTCAAAAAATATAAAAAAACATAGGAAATGAAGTGTTTACATTTAAAACCGCTGCTGAATCAATATGATCTATATACAGAAATTAGGTTATTCGTCACTGTAAATATTTTGTAAAATTTCTTTAACGATTTTTATATCTTAAGTAATTAATAAGATTTTTATACTCGCAGTTTATATCTTAGTTTGTTCAACAAAAAATTAAAAATTATTTATACGGAATGAAATTTGAGATATATACACACACACACAAACACACATATATGTATATATATATATATATATATATATATATATATATGTATATATATCAGATCTTTGCAAGAATCTTCGCTTATAACCCACATGAAGATGTAATAACGGAACCTAGGGGTGGTAGAGAACTTAAAGAAAGTAGAAATCATACTACATCATGTAGTTTCATTTAATTGTCACCACTTGATAAAATATATCGAAAAGTTAAAAATTGTTGACTTGACTCTCACCAGATTATTCCACTACTTTTTTAGACTGTTAAAATTGCATGAATATATATTCGTTATGTAACTTTAGGTAAATTATCTAAACGAGCAAGGATGTGCAATTATAATATATTAATCATCTTTCCAATATATTTAGTAAAATATTAACCAAAACTAAATTTCTTTTTAAAATGAAAGTTCATACCTTTTCATTTATATTCAAACTTAGAAGTTGGTTCTTAAAATGGACAATAGGGAAATGGTACATAAAGATATATTTTTACGACCGTATTTTCTTTTTTCAGTATTACTTCAAAATTTTAATATAACGGAATTATTTTTCAATAATTAAAATTCATTTCTTATATTTAACACGCTAATAAAGTAACTGCTGTTATTATTAGATGAGATTTAAATCTCATCTAATAATAACAGCAGTTACTCCAAGCTAAGCACTTTATATACCTCCACCAATTTATATTGGTATTGTTTCTTCTAGAGACCTAATTTTGAGAGAAGGTTTACAATAATTATCGTTTGGTTTAAACCGCAATGTGGAAACTATGACAAACAGATTATTTTATAAGACTTACCTATACTGAGAAATTATATCATTCAAATAAATAATTTAATCAGGGATACCGAAAGTTTCTAGATTTGTATCTGTTGTAATAGAAGCGATGGGATAAGAAGGTGGAATTTTCAATTTACTGTTTCATTATATTAATGATTTGAGTACATTTCTTCATTTTTGTGGCTATTTTTTGGTAATACCGTGAGTTTAATTATCGGTTCCTGAAAATTGTTACTCCTGAATTCGCCGTAGTCGAGTAATAAGAAAAAAATATTGCAGGAATTATTTTAAGATTATTTTTTCACGTAAAGTATGTGTATGCAGATTTTTTTCAATTTATTTGTGCCTTGTCATTTTAAAGGAAATAATATAAAATTTATCTTTTAATTTTATCATACAGATATTTAATATAATATCAATTTCGACGTGGTTTAAATTTTAGATAATGTGAGATAATATGGCAAACCGTGTGCGTTTTATTTTATTTTCCTTTAGCCTTATGACACTCTTAATATTACGAATTGAACGATGCCTTACTTGTTACAACTTTTCAGCAGATTGGTCCCTGGAATATCTATATCCGCTCACCCTCATATGTAAACTGTTAAAGTTGTAACTTTTTAGCCTTTAGTTGGGTAAACTATATTTTTAAAGTACATTTTAGAAATCAAAATAGTGAATTGATTCTTCATTGAATTTTACGAAATTTCAATCAAGGTTATATGACCTTCGTATATATATATATATATATATATATATATATATATATATATATATATATATATATATATATACATATATATATATATATAAAAGTATAATTATTTCCTTAGCGAGGGATAATCTCACCACCGGGATTGTGGGATTCAAAATTATGTTGCCTTACTTTTATATTTTATCGGGATCTTTATAGGATTATATTTTAAAAGTAAATACATTTTTAGAGACATTTAAATGGCAACCTGCCTTATAAGAAATTCAACAACATAACAAAATTGGCAAAACTAATTAACTGTGAAAAATTAGGTAATTACCAAGAAATAAAATCTTTTTCTTATAGTCTCATGATTTTCATGAATTTCACTTTTTCTCGTGATTTTAATTTATTGATTTGTAGAATTTTCGAGCAAAAACACTTCGTTCGCTTTGATTAAACTATATTTACTTCCAAGTATGTTTAATACCTATTAAATATAAATAAATATGACGTACAGTCAAGTTTAAATACATTTTGATAAAATGTATTCCTTGAATAAAAAGCAGTCGAATATTCCAAACAATAAATGGATGCAATATTTACTTGCTAAACAATATTTTGAAAGGCGTTTTTATTGTTTTAATAAAACAATTCACTTAATTTCCTCCTTAAACGACTGTGGTGATTACATTCACTTTAATGACAAGAAAATTATTGTTTATGCACAATCTGTGTCCTTTAAAAAAGTATTTGTTTTATTTTCATTTTTTTTCAATATTTTTAACTTAACTCTTGTGATATTCACAGTATAAAAATTTGTGTTAATTAGACATGCAAAAATATAAAGAATCATCAATCGATCAGACAAGTCACTCTTAAAGTAGTAAGTATGTCTAATAGCTAATAATAATTGAAAACATGATGCGCAAGTGATAAAATCTTAACATCTGTTACATAGATAGAGCATAAGAATATATGTCATATATATGGCTTCTGACAAGATCAATTCATCAAAGTAACTTTAGTGTTTACATTTTATTGTTTTCCACATTTGGTAAACAACACTATGACAATTATTGTTAAATTTAAAAAAAAATATTTTCCAAAAGTAGATTTGTGCTAACACATTTCCATTATATTTTGAAGCTTTTTGTAGGAATGTTTCTAGTATATAAAAGCAATTGTGTGTTGTGAACGAGAACTGATTTTTAACCGATGATATGACTAATATTTATGTATTCTTTTCATCACAATAGTTTAGTATACAACGTATTGAAGAACATTTTAATAGGAGAATTTAAAATTATGATATTAAATGAGTACGTTTACAGGAAAAATAATCTAACCCTGACTAAAATTGTTTGCTATTTCGCTCAAATCGCTTCAAGCCATTCCTAATAAATTCCATTTTATATATTAATGATATTTGACACTAATATCATTTAAATTAATATATCTTTACCGGAAAAAAAAATAGTTGAAATAATTCAATGTATTTTTTACACATTGAATTATTATAAAACATTTATAAAACCTATAAATATCAAATAGTTGTTTCACATTTCTCCAAATCGAAGTAATATTATTTTATTATGAAGTACGTGATATTTTCTAGACATATCCCAATTCCACTCAATATTATATTATACTAAGCAAGTTGTTACATAAGTAGACGTAAATATTGACAGTGGTCGCCACTGATGCCGTTAGGGGCTCGTGCCATAGATACGGGAGGAAGTAGATAAAAAAATAAGAGAGATAAACATCCGGCGGCGAAATAAAACGGTGCGGTATCGTAGCGGCGCGTTCAGTCGAGTTTCCTTCGAGAAATAAATATATATTTATAATAAAATTATAACACAGTAAATTCTGTACATGGAAGTTATTAAAGAAGAATTTATTTAGCGTATAGAATGATAGTAGAAGCAGGAAAACTGTTTTTTAGAATTTTTTTCTGTCTGCAACGGGTTTGAAGAAATTTGGTATGGTAATCGTTTATTACAAAGAGCGAAATGTCACGGGGAATTTTTTTTTAATTCCAAATTTCACGAAAGTGAAACAGTGGAGCACAACTTGTACTTACTAAAAGTGATTTCTTAAACTAATTGACTAATAGCTTTTAATTTAAAATGTATCCTATTGTATTTCCTAACGATTGATTACTCTACTTTGGAGGGTAATGAGTTATGTTCAGGACATATGGATAAAATTATGTAATGAAAATGTGCGCTTATGTTTTTTGTAATCATTTATTACTTGGTGATTCAGGGTTTTTCTAAATTTTTAAATTCAAAATCTATTGTTTTTAATTAAAGTGTTATGTAACTGTTAAATATAGTTACCCAACTAGACAAATAATACTAATTACTGTTGACTTATTTTCTTCTTTTATTATTACGTTGTAAGATAAGTAATCATTATAATTTCATCATTTAACTATACGTATTTTTGAGGACGAATATTATTATAGTAACAAGTTTTAAGTACTAGCATTTTATCAGGACTTATAATTAAAATATTCGGTTAATTTGTATCAACATCAAAAAATATAAATACAATCTAATTTTTGCGTATTTCGACATTTGGCAGTTTTTTCAATAAAATTTTGGGCGATTAATACTGTATGAACGGTAACAAATATTTTATAGACAAGTTTGTTTATTGCATAGCGGAATATTATATACGAAATCATGATGTAAAAAAAATTATTAAATTTAGTAATGTTCTTATAAATTTGAAAATTCGCTTATTCTATACGATTTAATTTATTTTTGTTGTTTAACGATTGTCGCTTACCGGAGACATAAGCTATCACAAGCTATCTAACTTTGAAAACTATCACTTTCTAATGCTGGAAAATAATTATTTTTAATATTGTAAAACTTTAAATGTGAATAAATTGGTTCATTGCTACCGAAAATATGATACAATAAGATGGTAATGTTGCGAAGAAATAAATATAAACATGAAGGCAATTTAATTGTAGTTTGAATTATTTTATTGTGCCTCTTCATTGTAACATTATTTTTTAAACGACGTGTTTAATAGCTAAACGTTGTTCTGCTGAATGAGAACTAGATTTCTTTCTAATTTTTCCTATACAAGTTGCTAAATTGACCACTGAACTAAAACGTTTCGTGAGACGAATGTTCTGATTTAATTCCTACCTCAGCCTTTATACGTTAATGATACTAACTGCTACTAATTTGTTTTTTTTTATGTTAACAGACGCACAATTGGTCGGTAATGCACCACAACCGTTTGTGCTTGCTTTACTTTCCATAAAAATGGATTGATATTCTTTGTCTATTCATTTTTGAATAATGTATGCTTGCAAGCCTTTCAATATGAATAAATTTGTATTTTATTTAGCTTTGAAAAGTGTGCCAATATTGAAAACTCACAATGTGAAAGACGAACGATTTTCAGTTACTTTAATATTTCTTTATTCGATACCTGTCTATTATATCATCAAACGGGCAAATAATTTGGTTATCGCGCATTAAACAAAATTCAGGGATATAAACGAAAAGCTGTTATCATAATACTCAAATAATTCTGGAATTACCCTTCAAAAGCGACATATTTTATTTCTGTATATAAATTTTGAATACTGACATGATGCAAAACATACACACGTTCATTACTTCGATAGTTCTCCATTACTGCCAACCATAAACCTCTTAATTACGAGTGAAAATTAGACTCAATTAGTTCCCTATACACTTACTTATATAAAAACATTTTAATATGTTAAGTAAAAACTATCAAAGTTATGAAAATTATAATGTTTGTTAAAATTTTTTAATAAATTTTAGACAGATCCCCAATTCTGTTCAGCCATTTCAAAAATAGGAACGGGGTCAGTAATGTTTTTACACGCTTTATATTAGATTCACATATATGTATATTTGAATGTAACGGAATGTTTCAATTAAATTTTCACATAATTCCAGACACATACAATAATTTCATAACTAAATATTTTGGAACTAAAAGTATAGTTTAAGAAAACTAAAAAAAAACATAGAATGAGTCGCGCTCGTTATCATTGTCATAAATATAAATAGAAAGTACTTCACGCTTTTCCTTACATTAAAGTTTATTCTCACTTTATATTTATTATAAAAAAATTACGTTATTCCGAGTTGTGTGTGACATCCTTTCGCTCTTGACCAAAATCTTAAATTTATTATTAGTTAGTTTAATATTTAAATTTTTTATTTGTTAGTTCACATTGCGATTGCGACTACAATTTTGTTTAAAAACATTTTTGATACTGTTTTCATAATTACCTTTCTTAAAATTGTAAATATATTTCTTTGAAATCTTAAATTGTTATTTCAATTGATAACCAGATGGAAAGAAAACATTTTTATGTACCCTCTAAAATTTTTACAGTGATAAATATTGATAGAAATACTGGTTAATGTACTTTACAGCTTTGCCAAATTACAAGTGTTTACATTAAATGATTTCCGAGAAAAACAGAAGTGATGGATGTTCTTTTTTCAATAAATTTTGTATAAGTGGTTAACGAGGTAAATAGAAACGACGTATGGATGGATATTGTTCTCTAAGTTAGGAAAGCCAATATATTTTAGTAGTATTTTTTATACTATGAATGGAATATGTAGATTGTAAAGTCGTTTTAATTTGCAATGACGTTTCAGTCAGTCGTTGGATGGAAGTATTTTACTGTGAAAGAAAATTAAATCATTGACTATTTTGGCAATTGAACCGTGCACATCAATAGTCAGTAGTTTTAATTTTCACTAATAAAACTTGAGATTAGAAGTTATGATCTTCGTTTGAAGTAGAAATATTGGGAATATTTAGATTTCGATGACATAAAATATTTAGATTTCGATGTATATAAATAATAGTCAAAAGAGAATTTCTTTACTATAGGGGTGTAAGATTTATGAAATTGTGGTACGAGTACAATAAAATGGTTTTTGCTCTGAACAATATCCCGACATTTTAAATAGCTGTTTAAAGTAATGAATTTTTGACAAGTTATCAAAATGTGATTGCTAAAAACAATAACATATTGTCAGGTTAAAATATTGAAGCCTTCAGAAATGAAAATGTTATTAAATTTTATACAGATAGAAAAATGTGGATTTTTCTAAATGCAAATTTCGGTAGAGAACTTTTGAAATAAGATTAGGAAATTTTAAATGAAGGAAATATGTGTTTTTCAATTCTCAGCGACATAACTAAAAAAAATTAAAATATAGTCGAGATGGTGTCAGTAATGGGAATGTACATTATTAGTCTTCGAAATTAGTGAGTAAAAATTATTAGTATTTTCACAGATTTCTTTTTAATTTCAGCAAACCTGTTTTTCTCTTTTTTGCAGCAGATAATCAGATTGGAAAAATACTAATGTTATTATCAGTTGGTAGGTTCGTGTAAATTTACATAATTTTTTCCAACTCCATTTCACATTACCAAAATTCCTTCCCAAAGAAATTTACTTGAATTAGATTTATATTTGGTTTTCCATTTTCTTTTTTCTTTAGAAAATATTTAATTGTCGATAAGCTGTCATTTTAATATATTCTTTATATTTAAAATGAGAGCTCATCCACAATTGGTGATAATTTTTTAAATTTTTGTTTTGACCTGTTTTTCGGACATTTTGATTTGTCTTAAAGTACAAGTAAGTGATTACATCTGCTTTTCCTGTCTAATCGTTTTTTTTGTAGTTGCTAAAAAATTGATTTTTGGGAAATAAATGTTTGATGAAAAATTGTAAAAGAAATAATTTAAGAAATCGTATTTATAATATTTCCGAAATCTCTTAGTGAATGAAATAAAATTGATGATAAAATTTTGATCATCACTATGCTTTATTAACTTGTATATTTTTCTGCATATTAAATCTAAGTTTGCTCTAAATATATAATCTAAGTTTTTATCCTAATTTTTGAAAAAGTTGATTCAATTGCTTTCAGGAGGAATAGTTCGATTTCGTGAAAAACTGCATCGTTTTTAGTCACTTTCACTGTTCAAAAAGTTGATTGTTGAAAAGTTGATGGAAGTTTCAACTTTTTAATATTATCTTTAATGCTGAAACAATATATCCCTACATATATCTAAATACTTAATGGATATAAAGAATTTCATTACAAAATCTCGTTACAAGAACAATTTATTCATTATGAGTAGAAAAAGCGGATACGCGCTTTAATAAGCTCCTTAAATATTTTACATGAAATATTTTAGGGCGAAAAACATATTGTCAATAACAATATTTGCCGTTAGCATTTTTCACGTGTATTTTAGATCACTTCCCAAGATTTGTAGTTATATATAAACCTGTAAATATTCTATTAAATTTTCATGCGTTAGTTATCCACACAGCACATAATTTATCCACGAGTTAAACAAATGCTAGTAACAGGTATGGCAAATTATTTTATATTTTTCCATTGTGTAGTAATAAAACAGGAAATGAAGAAAAATATTACCGCAATTTGTTTTTTAAAAAGTATATAATACGTTCTTATCCACAAAGCTGCCGAATATATCACGATTGATGTCAATTAGACCGCTACAAAACTTTCCAAATGTCATATAAAAGTTTTGAAAGAGAAAAGAGATACAGGCTTAAAATGACAAAAATTCAAACGCTGTATGTTTATAAGTTTTTTGGTTCAAAAAATGTGTATTAAGCAATTAAAAAAAAATTGTAAGTACAACTCCATCGATGAAGAAACATATATTCAGAAAAGACCGATTTATATAATTTTGTCATCATTTATTCGTAACACTAAATGTTAATATTTGTTCATTTCATTTTATAAGTTATTATTAAATTATTTTTTAGCTATATGAATAAATAAACTTAGTCACCTTATTCTTTTATCATAGACGGACTACATTTTTAAACCAATTTCCATTAAATTAACGCAGTTATATTTTCAAAACACCATAAATAACTGACAGTATTAAATATAAAGTAATAACTACACTACTAACAGGGCAGGCGTTTAAGCGCTGCAGAAGCTACGGACGACGCCAGGGAAAGAATCAATGCAATTTACATGCAAATTGTTGGATGCAAGCTAAAGAGCTTCGCGATAATACCTCCATTAATTCAGTGAACAATTATCCCATGGCTTTTGAGCACCCTATTCTGATGGCATTTTTATGTTACACACGTTGTATGATAACATAAAATTTTAAACGCCGAGTTTAAGTTGTAGAATAAGAGATCATTTTCTCACTTACATTTTATGATTTGCCACCGGAGTGAATTGTGGCTTATATTTATGAAGTACTAGCCAATTCCTTTAGCTAGATAAAAAAAATGTATGGAAGGGTTTCGTTTTAAAGTTTTTGTTTCCGTTTTTGAAAATGTTCTAACTTTGCTGTTTCTTGTGTATGAGGGAGGATAATACGAGTCCCTGAAAAGACCCTGAGACAACCCGAGTAGTGTAAATAGTATTTCTTTAAAAATATTTCTCCTTCTTTCTGTAACATTATCACAAAGCTAGAATATTACAAATAAAGGGGAAAATTAATCGTCTTTACTCAGTATATAATTAGTATGAGTTTGATCTAGCAATGGATTATTTCCTTCACACCAGCATTTCATGGTTCCGTATCTATCTGTCTGTCCGTCACTGTCATTTTTTTCAGAAACTGCTTGATGCGGGAGCTTGAAATTTGACATAGTAACAAAGCGTGGTAATTTGCACTTACATCGATATTTAAAAATAAAACATATTTCTTTGAAAAATTTGGGGTGTCCAAAGAAAGTGTTTGAGATTTTTTTTAATTCCATTGTATCGAAAATAGTATAAGCGCTCTTTTGTGCTGAAGTAAATAGTTTTTTGAAATATTTTATAAATTTACTGGAAAGTACACCAGTGGGTGAATGATAATCACAGACAAGTAAGAGAGAACCACTGACAATCCTTAAGTTCATCTCACAAAGTCTATCAACTAAGGCACGTAAAAATTTTTAATATTTATTTCAACAATCTCACAAAATCACAGCATTCCCACTTTTTAATAATTAACAAATCAAAAGAGCCAAGTACCAAGTATCGTTAACTAATACTTAATACTTTCATATAAAACATATTAAAGGAAATATTTTAACAAAACTTATACCAAACTTAGCTACCCATTTTAAATAAAGCATACCAATGTACCAAAGGAACAAATATTTCATTGCAAAAAAAAAATTGTACTGATTTACAAGTTGCAAATACCTATTTCACTTTTTAAATATGGAAATTTACTTTTATACAATGGTTTTTTAAATAAATCAGCAGTCTGTTCATACGTGTAGTACATATTTCACTGTGTAGTACCAAATAGCTATTCCATATCTATTCCTTTTCCTCATATTTCTCTTTACCATATTAAAATTTGATGTTAACATTTTTGCAATGATTTCGGTAATTTGCATTTTTTGTAATTTCAATTGCACTTTGATTAGCCATGTTAATAGATATTGAGTCTTGATTTTTTTCACCTATCTTTAACATAAGCCTTTTTGACCTAAGAATTTCTTCTGTTGCACTATAAGCAGGCATACATTTTTATAAAAACGTATCCTGTCATTGATCTTCTAGAGTCAAAATTATTAGCATTGTCCGCATCACTATAATATTCTATTATATTTTTCTTTGTAAAGTAGAAATACCAACCAAAGTTTTTAGTTTTTTTTTTATATTTTTGTATCCTTTTTACAACATTCGAATGGCTATTATTATAACACTCGAGAAAACGACTTGCTAAGTTTAAAGCATACGTGGTTCATTGAAGGCCCTACTGCTTCCAGGTATGGTATTTTCTTGTTCAAGTCAGATTTATTTTTCTCTAATTTAGTGTTTGCTGTCTACAGGTATGCTGTTACTATTGAGATTATTTAAGTTAAACTTGAAAAGTAGCTTCTATATATATTTAGTTTAATGTAAAAATATATAGTCATCGTCGTTTTCCATTTGAAAATAAACAAAATTTTTCAGTTCACATAATTTGATTTCAAAGTTATTTGTCTTAAATACAATAGGTTTAGTTCACTAGAAACTATCAATCCAAGGTCAATTTTTAAATATTATTCATCTTACCAACACAGGCACACTTATCAAACTGGTTATTTGCATAACCAAATATGTTTAATTTTATTCAAAACTTTTAAACCATAATACCCTTTTAAACCAAAAACCATCAATTGAGTGTGCATACACAGTTATCAGAAACCACTAAATTTTCTAGTGTAGTCATGTAAATGGTCTCTGTCAGATCTTCGCAAAGAAAAGTATATTAAGTTATTTTGAAACAATTGTGAAAGCAACACTCTGTCCTAATTACATCTGAAAGTTGTAAATATGTCTCTGTATAATGAACTTGATATTTTTGTGAACATCCTACGATATAGTCTCACTTTGTTGAGAGGGCCTAATAACATATATTTATAACGAAAAACCCAATTGTAGTTAATTGTTTTCACTTGATGTGACTTCTTTACTAACTTCCATGTTTAATTTTTTCGTGTGTTTTAAATTCCTTTTTCATAGATTTTTCTCGCTTATTTTTATTTGGTGATGATACGATTTCTCAGTTAGTATTTGATGTGTCATCAAGGTGCAGATTTCCACCTTGATAAAGGTGAGTATTAGATGCATTTCTTTAGATCTACTGGCAATATTATTGTGTGGAACATCATATGTAACTTTTTCAGGTACATATAAGGAATCTCCATGGAAATAGAAGGATTTATCATTAAATGAAGTTACCGAAGATATATTTTGACTATCCTGAGTCTTTGAGTTCTCAAACTCATATTGCATTTACCACATTTTCAGGTGTGCTTTTGTTTACGTATTCAGTTAGTGGAGCCATGGTATACTTTTAGTGGTATCTGAATGAGCAACACAAAAATCATTTTACATACCTTGGCATCCAGTTTTTCCCGTTTTGATTTTGGAGCCGAAAGATTTATATCGAATTATTTTAATTTACTTCAAATTTAATTTCTTCCTGTATCACAATTCTACTGAAATCATATGTTAAAGACAACCCGTTAGATATTGTTTGGTTATATGTGTTATTGATGCAACTGTTTCTGTGAACTGTGAACTATATGCAACTATATCTGTGAACTATAGTAGGCTTAAGCTTGTAGCTTAAGCCTACTATAGTTCACAGAGGTTTGTCGTAAAAAAGAGTGAGTTCAAATTGGATTAAATTTTCAAAAAATTGGGTTTTCACACATTCACGTCAAAGTTATTTGCGCTAAGTAGGGTTAAAAATATAATTAGATTTTCCTCCGTTATTAATTGATTTCTTAATTTAAGAGCTCTGGGAAATGTGACATGCAAACGACACACAGTCGAGGTCTGGTCTGACTTATATCGCTTCCGTCATGTTTTAGTTTACATCAATATGTTTTAAAATTTTATTAGAATTGTCTTCTTAAATAGGGAATATTGATTGTAATTGTAAAAAACACTATGATTTTGACTGTAAAATTTCCAAAAAAATCCATGTGTAATATATTTACGTCAATCCATTTCCATCTACTTACCTATTTTTTTCAGAACTGGATCGAATTTTACGTCATAAATAATATTTTTGCATAAAGTGCATTAAACTAATTTAGTGTAAATAGCAGTATTCATGAAATATGTTAAGTGTGTCGATTTACGGGAATCTACTTTACGTCGTAATTTAATATAATACTGTTCATAATAAGGTTAGATGTTAGGTAAGTCGACTTACTGGGAATTTAAAATAACACTGTTTACAAAGAGGTTACTTTGTTCAGAGTTTATTACTTATTATCTGCCCGCAACCTCGAGCAAACTGCTAAAGAGTATTCTGTGTTAACGTTATTTTGTATGATAACCAAAGATAAAGTTGACTTTAATGTGGTTTAAACGAATATACCTTTACCACATGGATATTCCTTGAGGTGAATATTCGTTATTCTCAACTATAGTGCTGAGAAGTTTCCATGTTTTTAGCTAAGGAAGCATCAAATGTGTGAAAATTGGAAATTATCTTGATCTATTTGACCCTTAAGAATTTATTACACTGACTTTTGTGCAAGATTTACGGAATAATTTTTCTCCAAAGTGGTGCTTCTAAGTATGCACAGATATAGGAGTAAAAGGAAATGTTACCTTATGTGGTTAATAATAATAAGGCGGCTTTTCAAAAATAGTATTGATAGTACTTCAAGCGTATATTTGGAAAATATTGTTAGTTTGATTAAATTCGTGGCGGAAAATTGAGTATTGGGTTGTTATTTTTTTTCCAAAATATACTTGCATATAACTATTAGGGAAACTTAAAAATGTTTTGCTTAACTTTAAAAAGTTGGCTTGTTGTTTAATACGTGCATCTCACTGCAGTGCTTTATGCAAGTCCTTCGTTTTTACTAACAAGTACTGAAGGATAGTAAGATGCTCGGGAAGTGATAAAAAGATAGACAATCTACAAAAGTGTTAATATAAATGTAGATGATAGAGTTGTATACTTGGTTTCTTGAAATGGTTAGTCAGCTAAAATTTTTCAACGCTTAACAATGTTTAATAGTAAGTTCATTGTTCACTGTAATATACTACCAGTCAATAAAATATTCATGTGTCGCCCTATAAATTTTGTGTTATATGCAAATGATCATGTACATAAGTTTTTGTTTAAAGGCATTCTCTACTATTGGTATTAAATAATTTCATTAAAATAAATATGTTAAAATAAAATTAAAAAATAATATAAAATTGTTATGGGTCTGTCTGCATATGCTCAGATTATATGCAAACCTATCCAAAAATTCATAGATGCTAATTTCAGGCTGCTATCAGCAATCTGCAACAGAGTTGTACAACGTCAGCGTAATTTTTTATCGCGGGATATTATGTATAATGATTCGAAAAAAATATGTAATAGTTACTGCAGATTATAATTTCTAGAACTTAACTTCTAATTTCATATGGGCCAAAAGCACAATAAAAAATCGATCAGCACAAATACGAACCGTGTAAAGCTACTCACGTTATTTCAATTATCGGTTAATGACTATATAAGTAATTTAAAAAGATGTAATCTAATAAGGTAATCATATAATCTGATAAATACCAGAAAACAGAAAAGAATTACAGACAAAAAAAATTAAAATAAAATACAACTTCCTCAATTTTTTAAAAAGCGACTTCTCCATTAGCACAAAAATATCAAATTTGAAATCTGTACATCGATGAATTTTTCGAAGAATATTTTTAAATATTTTGATATTGAACACAATCATATCAACAAAAAAACATTCAGAGACATTGCGACTTGAAGACTTATTACCACACTTGACAGTAACTTTTCATATTACTGTAATGAAATTTTATGTATTTTTATCAGAAAGTGATAAATGATATATTTTATGGGTAGTAACGAAAAATCCTCCATTTAAAAAATAAAAATCTGTTCCTGACTAGATGCATTCAATAGTTTTTTTGATAAATAAATAATTTAGACAGGCAAATAAGGTTCTTTTACAATTTGCATTCCTTTTTATTTCTGAAGAAATTAATTTCTTAGAAACCGTAGTTAGAATTTAATTATTAGAAATCTACAATTACAAGTATTCTCTCTAATATCTTGCCGTTCTTCCTACAAACTGCAATGAAATGCACGTAAAATAGACAGGTTACATCGATTTTTCCATTTAATAAGAGTAATATATGCTTAAATTGTTTTAGTAAAATGAAGTATAATGAAATATGATGAATGTGCTTACTTTCAATTTTAATTTTGGTTTGAAAATTTAAATAGAATCGTAATATTTCGTCGTCTTTATTTAGTTTCGTAATAATTGTCTTATAGTAAAGTCGTATGGATATTATGCCCATCTCTTTATGTGCAATGGGCTATATTTTAATATAAAAATTAAAAAAAACTAGACGCATTAAAACAACGACTTCAAGGAATTTATTATTCTTCATAGTAAAAGTTTACTTAATTTTATCACCGTAGAGAGGTTAGAAAAAATGCGATAATATATTTTTTATTATTCTATGTATGATAGGTGAGAGTTTTTTGAGATAATTATTTTAATAAGTTTATTACTAGATTGGTAAATGGTTTTGAAATATTGTCAGTAATATTTAATAATAGGAAAAATTATATTAGAAGACATAATAAAAAAATACGACAAATTTTTTGAATTTTTAATTCTTGCGTTATTTGATGACCTTAAGACCCCTACATTTTTTTTAGTTGATTTTATTCTTTTCACATACATTTAAGCAAACTTTGTATTGATGCCAATATTTGAGGAATCTTTTTAAATTTAGCTTTAAATATTTCTTGAATATTTGTACGTCGCTTTTTACATAAATGGTCAAATGTGGATAAAGAAAAAAATTCAGATTTTGCACTAGAATTTTCTCACACGTCTGTGAAATAATAATCATACCTAATAGATTTTCAATTGAAAATTTCATTGGCGGTCACAAATTGTGACGACCAACAGTTCTTGAGAAATCGGTGTACACACGATGTGCCAATTACTATACAAAGTGCAAATGGTGCAAAAAAGCACGCAAACGATTCAAGATTTGGAATTGGTGCGGCACACTCAAGGCACTTAGATATTCATGAGTTTCCCTTATGCATAATAGTCGAGTAAATGTCTCAGAGACATAAGTATCATTGTGTGGGAAAAAGAAAATTTGGCTCCGTTCCGGCGGTTCCACCGTCATTTTATTAGGAAACTATATCTTGTCCATCACTTTAACCAATTACTTTTGATAAAAAAACTGATTTGAAGCAAAAAAAAAAGAATCGAAAAATTGATTGTAGTGAAAATTTCTTTTAGTTTTCCTACTTATATCTTGTTCAACAAAATCTGAAATTGAATACCAAAAAATTCAACTTCAAAATTAACACGACAGTTAATGAAGATACAAATGATATGTGGCTTTCCATTTGAATTTTAATGAACATTGTATTAAAACTATGAAGAAAAAAAGTGTAAGAAAGTATTTTACCGTTCTTTTAATGGTAAAATTATTTTATTGTAATATTTAGCACGTTAAAGTAATTCCACAAAATGCACATATCGGCTGGAAGGTGTCAAAGCATTTTATTATTTAATTTTTTATTCATGTATATATGTGTATACAATTTGAAGAAACTTTTACATTAAGTATTTTTGTATAAGTATTTTATTTGGAACCATTGAAAAATATTTACCTGATATTATTTTATTCATCAAAATCATGGAAACTTCATTATTTTGATGAAATATAACTATAACAATATCCGACTGACAAAATTATTTAAAACTTTAATATTTGTAGTTGAATTGAAGTAAAAGCTACTTCGGTTAAAAAAATGATATTGTGTAGTAAAAAAATTTAAGTAGAAATTAAATAGAAGCCAAAACAATTTTTTTTAGAAATCTCTTTGGCACAACTACGCTTTCATTGATATAATATTTGTAGTCTGAATTGAATTTTGAAGCTACCTAATGTTTAATTAAAACAAAGGTTACGCTAACGCAGTGGGAACTGAGTACGCGGGCTTAAGAATTGATAAATGTTTTAGATATAAAAATAAAATTTAATTTGCAGTTATCAAGTATTGGCCGTGAAAAGTATGGCAACTGTTTTATATTTGTTATACTTCTAGGTATATTGAAGAAATTAGTAGAAAAAAATACAGTTGTTAGATATATAGAGATGCAAACCTTATTATGGAAAAAAAAATTAGGTACATTAATAGAATATATATATATATATATATATATATATATATATATATATATATATATATATATATATACATATATGTGTGTGTGTGTGTGTGTGTGTGTGTGTGTATGTATATACGCGAATGAAGCATTGGATAAAAGCTATTGAACAAAAAAAATGTTAACTCCAGTTTTATGTAACGAAAGAAACTAGTAACGTCGTTAGGAAATATCTTGGGTTGTAATGACTATGTAAAAGTTCCTATAGATATTTTAAACCTCATATTACTATTTATATTTTTTGCTGTGATAAATCATTAAAATACAACTCACAAGGATTACATATCTACAAAAAGTAAGAGATAAATTAGTACGATACTACACGTTAAACACTGAATATTTCATCACACGTGGACTTCTATATCATCTAACAGATCTCAGTAAATTATGTGTTATTTCAGCAAATTTGACATTCTAAGGTAGACGAACTATCACGTGTTAATTTAGTCCGGTTTATACGTTCAAGGTCAGGCTTCTCTTTTCGCTCCCATACAAGTAGTTGCTCGTATTTATGTAAGTTAGAAAATCCACTCAATTCATCGTAAACCATGGATCAGGTAATGACTTTTGTCAAATGTAGTGTACAACATTGTTTGGAAAAGACTATTTAGAAAATAAAAATATATACAAGTTTCGTTTAGAAAATTTTACTGAAGTAATATATGCAATAAGAACAGAAGAAAATAATAAAATATGATTTAAAATAAATCGCCATTATGAATAGAGGTAAAATTACCTAGTTTGGTATTGCTTCAAAATTAATATGAAGAAAATACCTAAACAATAATAAAAATCAACTCATCTACAAATAAGAACATCTAGATCTAATTTATTAACAAAATATTGAACATTTACTATTACGTCGCCGACACTATTATCAGAGTCTTTAGAATCTGAAAACGTCACATCTCCGAAATTGACGTCTTGGAAAATGATATCTTCTGAAATTTGTCCTATTGGTAGTATGCGAGTAGATATTATGTCAATATCATGAACCAATATATTGTGTGCTGTCCCCGGCAAGTAGTACTATGAGCACAGATCCACACACAATGATTTGGTTTGACTCAACAATTGACCAAATATCGCAGTGTTAATATTGTAACCACAAATAATATTGTGAATAACTGCCTATTTTAATCAGTTTCACATCAATTCCTGTTGCTTTAGCAGAAAATTCTGAGTTTCTTGAAAATTACCTGCTAGTATTATCATTTGTCAAACTAAGCTTTTACCTAGACTTAGGCTTGTCGAAAATAAACCCAAGGTTTGTTTTTTAAATTGGGCTTAGATTTATTTATTTGCAGCATCTACCATTTTTTATTATGGCATTTTTTATTATGCCTCATTTGGCATGATTTTAAGAGTAGATGATACGCAACGCGGGGCAGAAAATCGATGTAATGAATCCATGCATACAGAGGAATGAAGGCAAATTTATAATATTCTACATTTGCAATTTTCTCTACATATTTATTCATCTCTTAAAGATTTGCGCCACATATAAATAATTTGTACGGACTATTGGTGTGAGGCACAATATTGAATATACTATACCATATATCGTTGTGAAATCATAAAACCTAACTCAGAAGTGCGCATATTAGATGGAGTAAAACTTGCCATCAATTGTTCTAAGTTAGCAAATTCTTCCTTAACTACATTTGAACTTTTTTTAACAAACGCAAATTTAATTAGCTTACAATATCTGTTAAATCCGGGACGAGGATTGTTCCAGATAATCGTTCCATATAAAGTATACTTCAACTAAACGGGAAATTAAACTATGAAGAGTAAATATTCAACCTTGTTAGATGAATATGTAAAGTGTTGTTTATACAAGTTATGTCTCGAGGTACCATCAAATCAATATTTGTAAATCCTTGTTAAGTCTCCGTAAGGAGATATTTGACGTAAAATATTTTCCGGAGATTAATTATTTCTAAGAAATATGTGATCCAATAAGACTTGGAGTTGGAACACAACATGGATTTCTGTCACTTAAATGTAATATTTTGGTGGTCAATACAGTGTTTTTAGTTTTATAAGATTGTGAATACTCGGAAAAGTGTTCTGGTGTAGGTTATTGACGGTATTCCGGAGCAAATTATATGTACTTTGCGAAAGACCTAAATCTTAATACAATGGTAAAATTTCTTCATTAATCAGTCTTTTCTTAGGTTTTCCTCGATCGATGCTGGACTTTGACATTGACATGTCTTTTATGATACTAGCTGCTGCAGGCGCACTTCAGCTTACAGGGAAATAATATGTACCAGCGCCAACTTCGAGGCTGAGAGCTGTCCATTAAAACCTTTACTTTCTCTCGATTCGTAGAAGGAGGACACTCGTCAAAGGTCTTATGTTTTGCCTCGTGAGGGTCTTGGTCAGACTGTTCTCCATAAATGGATGAAAATGTCGTTGGCAGCTAAAATGTTTCAGTCAGCTACTCGTAATTTTATTTTAAGAAATTGTTCATGTTTTGTACTAATTTGGTCCACTTTTTCGAGACCGCCATACAAAACATTTTAATTTTTTCATTGAAAACTACTTGAACCACATCACAAAAGTTTTCTAAATCATAAACAATGCCGAGATTATCCAAATCATAAACAAACCGAGAGCTTCTCGAACACCACTTATTTTGAATCTTTTGTAGCTGCCTTGCCACGCGCAAAAACAGTCGGCTTTGTTTAAATGCCAAGGTGGATGTGAAAAAAAAATTCTATATATATGGCGAATCAGAAAGTACAACTTGAGTGACATAAATAGAAATAAAAGATGTGTATTTTTCATATAGAAATGTGACTGAATTTGCAACTACCAATTTTTTCTTTTGTCTTTGAATCACAAAAAAATTGGAAAGAAAACTTTCAAAGTTTAACTACGTAACACACATAAACTATTGTAATTTATACAGCATAAAAATATCATTTTAAAAGCACATTCCTTCCTCAAAAGGTTCCATAGTGAACATTAATTCAGACTCAAGGATGAAGATAATTTTCTGTGCTTCAACTTAAATAAGAACAAAATGCTTGCAAAATGATTGCAATTTTGATCAGGAGTAACATGTTTGATATTTGAACTACCCTCATTTAGACCTTCTAATAACTAATAAAAAAATTATTATATAGTAATAGCACATAATTAGTCCTAATTGCAATTTCAGATATTTCTGACCGATTTGTTTACCTGATGTTGTTTTATATTTCGAACAACCACTTGTATGGGAGTGGATTATTGTGTATCATTATAAAAATTGAGAGTGTATTTGTTTGACCTGAGAGTCGAAGAGGACTATTTATATCAAAGTACGGATATTATATTGAATTTTAATTATAGTAAATTGAAGCAAAATACAGTGTACCAGGAAACGATATTAAATTTTTTTTTTAAATTAAGAGGCAATTTATTCCTTTACAAAAATAAACTAATCTACGAAAATATTTTTTCAATATTTCTTTTCTAATGTGTATTCCTCCGAAAATATGCTAATTTTTAGCTTTCCCCTTAATATTTATAGTTTAATCCTTATTGATTGAACTAATAGATCTTTAATTCGCTCAAACATGTCATTTTTGGACGATAATAAGTCTATAAAAAATACAGAGCAAAAACAAGATAGAAGTGATGTGTTCGGGAATCGCTATGAAAACACATATCACCAATTTGAAAATATTGAATTTTAAACAGATCGTTTATATTGCATCGTATAGCTCCATCCTTGTTCGAAATAATCAAGGAGTTTTTAAATGGGTTCTTTTTTTCACACCCTTGAGTCGCATATAATTATTCACAAATATATTAAACTAAAGCGATGCAATAATGGATGTTATAATATGATTAGTTGCTATTTTTCAATTTAATTTTAATTAACAAAAATAAATTTTACATTGTAATATTTACGGGTACAAAAAAATTATTATCTGCATTTTACATAACAAAGTGACAATATGCATATGTGTTCATAAGTTCCACAAGAGAAATTATTAACAGAAGATGAATGAAGAAATTCCACTTAAAAATAGCATTTAATTTTAGGCAAACGCTAGCAATTATTAGGGCATTAGAACAAATATCTAAGTGTATGTAAAAAATAGATAAATAGGAAAAGGAATTATTATTTTATAGATATCTTTTATGTGTTAATAAACTTGTTATGGTCAAAAAGGTTGATCATCAAAATTGGCGATGAAATTTAGCAATATTTCAAAATGACACTGCTTAGGTAGTATATGGAATCTCTTCTCCGTTTTTCAGGATTATTCTGTTAAAACGTCTTAAGCAGAATTTCATCGTGTTATTTCTCTGTTTATTTATTTATTTCACTAGACCGTTTTTTTATTCCAAAGGATTATAATAATTTTAATTGATTTGTAATCTGTATTTTATAAATGCTGCCTGGAGTTAGAGTAGAAAGTGAGAGGTAAATTCAAAATATCACTTCGTGACTTTTTTGCACTTTGAGATTATTTCGTAAATTAAATTTAATTCAATTTGGGACATACGTTCATTTCAAGTGCAACAAAAGAAAATTAATTACGAGGAACAACATTTTTTTAAATGGATTTTTAATTTCCGATGAGAAAGAAAAAACTGTGATTTGTTGCATGCTAATTTCCGATTCCCTTTGGAGATTGGTAAAAATTTTAAAAACAAAAATAATTTTAAAATGGTAAAATATCTATACCAGGAAAATTTATAAATGTTTACTTATCTATATACGGTTTATGTGTATGAATTATAATATGAACTTTTTAACTGGTTATATCTATGAAAAAATTATTCTGCTCGATTTGTGTTTGTCAACACTGCATATAGTTTTATTGAAAAGATATATGAAACATTATTTTTTCTCACATGTGTGGTTCCATTAAACTCAAGTATAGAAATAAAACTGAGTAATAATTTGCATTACGAAAACGTTAATTTTTAGTTTCCTACTTTAAATCCGAAATAATTCACCTATGTAAATAAAAATTTCATTGCTTGAATGAAAAATAAATTACAGTTTCATATTAAATTTTCTTGACATCGGTGTGAATATTAGCCCTGTAACTGTATTAAGTAAGGAAAATGTGCTTAGCTAAAAATATAAAATAAAACAACAAAATAACTCTACGATTTTTATAGAAAATAAAAACAATATATCCAAAAACGGAAGGGCGTGATGTCTTATGAAATATAAAGGAAAAATTTGTAATTAAATTATATATTTTTATGCCAAATATATCCACTTTTTTATGAAAGAGATAGATTAGATATTGTAATATCTATTATAATTACCAGGAATACGTGCGTTAAATAAAATATCGTTATATTAAAATATGTCGGTTTTTAAACAGTTTCGAATAGAAAGGAATTGTGAATGTGAACGAAAATTAAAATGATTTAAGGTTCTACTAAAAACTTTGAAAATTAGGTAAACTTTGGAAATTAGCTCGTTTAGATGTAAGATATAAAGCAAAATAAATGAAAATGTGGTTTCAGTTACAATATTGAAAAAAATGTTCGCTTACAGAATACCAATTCTTTTCTCATGTTAACTTAACCTTCAAAATATGTTCAACGTGATGTAAACAAATGTTAATACGTAAAAAAATTTATCGTTTCAGTATCTGAAAAGTAAACTAGAACAATGTTTATAAATTAAATATATCAACGCCGCAAGGGTGTAATATAAATTAAACACACTCTTTAAATACTTTGCAAATCTTACATTGAATTTATGGCTGTTAATTAAAACAATTTTATATTTAAGTAACATAATAGAGTTAGTTTCATTACAAAATTGTTTTTGTCTCAAAATTTCCTTAGTGTTTTAGGGTGGGTAAATATATTTGTGGAAAAGTAGACGTATAGAAAACATGTCATTGATTGTATTTTGAGAAATAAAATATTAAATGTTAATTTATGAATAATTTTTATAAAGGAGTTATTATTAACTTTTATTCGATTAGTTAAATTTGACATAAATTTAACATAAAAACAAATACTGAGAAAAATTAAAACTTTTTCTATTCGAATGATGTGGGATTTTTACCTTGATATTTCAATATGTGATTACTAATAGATATATGACTCACATAGTTCCATTTATGTACAAAAGAGATTGCATAAATTTTATTTAAATTATGTTCACATTCCAAATATTATAAACAGTTTATTTTTGTCTTAAACGAAGCAGCAAGATAAAACTTCAAACCGTGCAACGGATTGTTAGAAGGTTCATCACCTCTTAAGAAAAAATCTGTATAATTTAGCAGTACAAAAAAGTGAGGAAGAAATCTTCCTCATATATATTAAAGTTCTTCATGATGTTTATAACATACATTCCCAATTCTAACGAGGCGCTCAAATTTCAGTTTGAGGTGATATATACTAAACGAATAACAATATAAGTTATTACTTAGGACAATACGTAAATGAGTTTCTGCCATACCACTTACAAAGAAAATCAGAAAGAGAAACAGGAGAGTGCAAAATCTTTGGACTGAAACTTTTAATGCGGAGGTGAAACGAAAAAGGGCTACGGCTAAAGCATCATCTGCTTATCGTTTACCCACGCACCAAAGATATGACGTCATAACGTTTCCATACTACCGCTCTCTCTTTTTTTGTCTTTATAATATATATGTGTGCGTGTGAGCGTATGCGTGTGCGTGTGCGTGTGTGTATGTGTGCTCGCATGCGCGCGCGTCTGTGTGTGTGTGTGTGTACATATACATATATACATTAACACTGACCTTTCCTCGTGCTCTCACACTTACTCTCCTTATATATATTCGCCATTTTTAACACACACATTCGAAAATTACATAAGTAAAATTGATGAAGAAACAAACTAGAAAAGTTGTAGAAGTGGTCCTCCAAATTTGGAAATATAGGCTCCATCTTCACATAATCTATGTATTTATTGTATTGAATAATAAAACCAGCCAAAAGCGTAGGACTACGCCTAAAATAGGGGCAGTCGTTTATATCTCTCAAAACTGAAAACGTTTCAGTAATTTTTGCGTGAAATTCGAAATTTCCTAAAAAATCATGGGGTATCCAAGGTTTGTCCCTTGTCACAAATCCTCCAAAGGAATGTTTATATAAACATCTAAATATTCCGAGTTCAATAAAATCAATCTAGCGTTTTGTTTGTGAAAACTTAACAAAAGGACGGACTTACTCACTTTCGCATTAATAATATTATTGTTATGGGATAAAAACGCATCTCAAGTTTTAATTTAGTCATTGTTGTACGCCGTCAAAAGACACATTGACATCAGTTCAGTAATTTTGCGTGATATTCGAACGAACCGACGAACAAACTTTGTTTATACTATGTTTTTAATTATTGTTAGTATTTCTCGTCACTGACTATTTACGAAAACATAAGCTGTTTCAATTTGGTAGTTCATCAAGTGACATACTTCTTAATAGGTTTTATTTAACCTATGTTTTTGTCTTTCTGTTTATCAGAAATGTTTTATTGGTATTTTATCTATTTTTCAACGCGTTAGGCACTTGAACACATACCTGTTTCCAGCAATGTCATGTGATATTATGATTAAGATCTGACGATGGCTAGGATCTTCGTAATAAGGTCAAAGGGTCTTCATAACCGTGAAGAGCAGACCCGTTGAGTCTACGCTGGTTTCTATTATTTTGATAAATTGTTTGTCAACTATTAAAGATTTGGTGTTGAAAATAAAAGGTGGACAAAATATCTTCTTAACAATGAATATCCTATCAAGATTGAGTTGGTTTCATCTGATTTGATAAACTGTTTATGGTACGGGCGGAGGGGGGCTAACCTAACAAGATAAAAATGGAAGATGGGCAAAATATTTTCTCAACGATGAATGCCCATTGAATTGTGGCTGGTTTCACTTATTTTGATGAATTGTTTACGGAGGAGCGGATGGGTGTTATAAGGTACTGAAAATTGAGGTGAGATCAGATGATGAAAATGTAAGTTGGCAAAATATCTTCGCAACAACGAATAGTGGAACTCTCGAATTTGGGTTGGTTTTATTTATTTGGAAGAATAGTTCATGGAGATGATCATTTACTGAAGGTTGAGTCAAGATTTCTTGAAGAAAACGGTAGGTGGTAAAAATATTTTCTTAACGATGAATAGTAGACTCATCGAGTTTGAAGCTATTTCACTTTTTTGAACATCTCCTTTTGTTTTTTTTTAATTTTTACCACATTTCAAATAAAATCTTTCTTTTTAAATAATTGTACCCTCTCAATTTATTTATGTAAGAAATACTCAAATACAAAAAAATATAGAAGCTTAAAGCTTTTTTAATATTTTTAAAGCAAAATATTATGCATTCAATACATTTTTTATTATTGATACAAAACGAAAAATTCTATTAATTCGTAAAGAATTGAAATTTAGATTTCTTTTTATATTAATTTATTTATTAGTTTAGATATTATAGAAAGTTAAAAATAAGAATCAAACCCTGAATTTTTATCTATTTAATAAAAGTATGGGTCAAATCGGATGATTAAATATATGTTTACAAGCAGAACATAAGGCCATATTTCAGAAAATCTTAACAGGAAAAATGTATATGAGGTATTATCAAACCTTACAAATTTGCAGTACATATTTAATGCATAGCGCGAGTAAGTAATCTTCTCGTAACAATGATGTAATTGTGTTTACTTTTTTGTAGATAAGAGATTGGAGGTAGCTATATTTATAATAAAAGGAAAAACTTAAGGAAAATCTGTTGGAATTAACACTTGTAAAATAAAACAATTGCATCCATACCTCAAAGATCTGAAATAACATCAATAGTTTGAAAATTTGTATATAATAATTTTGATCATTTGAATGTGCATAGTATATGTAGTTTTGTGAGAAATATTTCATGCTTACATTTACATTTCCATTTCCCCTTTCCACAAAATCGTTTTTCCCTTAACGCAAATACAATAAAAGTATATTTTACTTATTCCCATAATTACGTGACACATGTTCATGTTTCTCTTTGGAATTGAAATTAATAAAGTTTTCCCGTGTGGTACGTTATTACAGCACGTTTTAGAAATTATTACTAATTAATTTAATAATACTTGAGCGATAAAATATATTTCAATAAAATAAAATTGCTTACAGATTTAATAAAGAAAAAAAGAAATAGATTTCATATCAAGATAGTAAGATTTATAAACCAAGAATATGAGTTCACTCTCCAATTTTCAACACGTAGTAGTAACCTAGCGGATCGACAGTGTTATTTCGGTCCCCATGCAAATTGTTCGGCAAAATAACTGCTATTACCCAAAGATTTTTCATTTAAAGCTACAAAGACTTTTTGTCTTCACCAGCTGATAAGTCTATGAATTTAAAGCATTGAAAAAACTTCACCAAGATAAACGCGAAAAGAATTGTTTCAAAAAATTACATGAATTCTGCTTGTAACAACAGGGTGAGGTTTGAATTGATTTTATCATATTTGATATGATTGAGTGTGGAAAAAATTTTAGGTTAGAAAAGATGATCCGGCTAGCAATTTTTGTTTTATTTTCCTTTTCACTCTATAAGTTACGTGTTTTGACTTGTGTTGTGCGTATGCAAGTAAAAATAGCCCTCATAAAAATAATTGTAACAATCATTTCTTTCTTTGCGTGTTTGTATAGTTGTTTCATGAAATGATTCATAAAAGAAATAACAAACGATAAAGCCACACACTGTACTTCTTTTTCATTTAATTTGTTTTCTGCAACGTTTGTTTTAGATATTTTTCTGAGCGATACTTTAGGCGATAAAAGTAGGAGAGATCATTTTTCAATACATTTTCTTTGGGCACTGATACAATAACCTGAAAAGAATTACTTTATTTCCCGATTTACTGTAATTTATAAAAGTGGAATTTTTTGTGCTACATTCATGTAACTGAGCTATTATACTTTACCTTTTACTAAATTTTAATTTTTTACATTAAACAGTTTCCAAGAAAAAATACTTATGACAGGCTGACGAACGTATAGATATCGAAGTGTTTCCATTAATGTCCCGTTTGGGTAATTTGGCAACGGAACATTAAAATAATGAAACTTGACCTTTGAGTTCAATCCGGCAGTTTGATGTCATTAGTCAAAGGTTAAGATGAGAAAATAGAACAGAGTTACATTTTATGTATGTGTACTCAATTGTTATACATGAATATTCACTCGGAGTAACGCTCAGTAAGCGCCTACCAGGTATTTTATCAATATAGATTATTTTATTTATTAATATAGATTATTTTAATTGCTGGAGCAGAAAAACAAAATAATTATTCTTTATTACAAATATAAAATAATTTTATAATGCTTTAGGAGACTGTATGTATAAGATTTACTCACGACGTAAAAACGAAAAATACCTGTAAACCGATTTTTCACGTATGGAAATCGATAGCGACTTTTTTTATTGTTCAAATATTTCTTTTAAAACTCATTATTCCAATTAACAAAAAAAAACGAAAAATAAATTTTTGTAATGTATAACTCTAACTTTCACAATATTTGTTCACCAAAAATAATGCAAAATTCCTAATTATTGTTTGGGTGTAGGTTAACAAAATTGAAATTTTTAAGGCATGCAATTGTCATAAAAATTATACAACGATTTTAGTGTTAATGCTAATCGGGTAAATAAAAATGTATGTACCCTATTAGCATTAACACTAAAATCGTTGCATAATTTATATATATATATATATATATACATATATATATATATATATATATATATATATATAAATATGTAGAACGAACCGTTACTTTAATTCGGACATGTGCTAAAGAATGACTGAGCGACAAAACTGGCAAAAAATATTTTATAATTAAACAAAAATCTTTCTTATTGTATTAGCAATATACACTAGTTTACGGAAATAATGTACCATTTTATTACAATTTTTTGCCGACACATTCGCATTGTAAAAATAAATATTTTTAAATGATTTTTCGCTTAAGAAAATGGTGCTCTTCTTATGGGTTCGTAAAAGAAACATAAATACGTTTAACACGTAACAGACATTGTCTCCCATATAGATAGCGTTTTAGAGACATATAATCCTTACGCAAACGAGATTAAAAAGGAATCAAACATTTTTTTGATCATACCTATCCGTTTCTATCGAAATTGAATAAATTCGTTCGGTGAACAAAAATAATTAAGGTTCTTTGTAGCCGTTGCTGAAAAGGCTCGTGCATAATAAAGGCCATTCTTCAGGATATTTCGTTTAAAGGCTCAAATAACCTTCATGCGCTGTAATGTTGCTCCTAATTGGCCGACGGAGACTGAGCTCAAATACGTTTGACACCTATATTTTATTATCTTCTTAATTTTTTTACATATGTACTTCATCATAATTATTTAAATTTTGAACAATAAGAAATGGAGTCATCGGTTTAATAGATTGAAAGCGTATTAATATTGATATTTATCGATAGACAACAGAAAATTAGGTTTATCTATTTTTATTTGTGGGTAATATGAAGTGTATTCAAAACAATGGACGTATACCACGGAATATAATTCTTCCTTGGAATAATATGCATTTCACAAGGTGTGTATATACATACATATGTTTTAATATGCGCGTGATTCCGTAATTTAACAATATTCAATGAAGTCTTACTATGTTTTGTGGAAACATTTAAGTAATTTACCAACTCTAGTACGGGAATAACCTATAATTAAACAGCAGCTAGACTCAACGAATAGTATTACTCTTCGTACTTATTATTATTTGTTTATTTTCCTAATTATCAATAAATTATTATTACTTTAAACGTATTGTGTATAGTTTTACATGTTATAATCTGTAATTTGTATTTCAAACTTGTTTGGCTTATCTTCTTTAATCTATTAACATTAAGGGCTTCATATTTTATTTTGCAGGGATATATAAAAGGGTATAAAATAAACTTTTTCAAATAATCTGATAATATCGTTAAATTAAAGAAAAAAGGCAAGATTGATTAGTTAAGATGAATTTGGAATTAAGCTTTAAAATTTATTTTCGTTTAATAAATTTTTGAAATATTTTTACATGTATCATTTTTAATTACTTTCTGAAACACTCGCCACTGTCCTCATACTTAAGTATTGTATACTTCACTAGTGTATATGCTAGACAACTACAATATATTGATGTGCTTAACGCATCATGAATTTACTTATTCAATAATTCTTCAAAATTTTTCTCAAATTTTCTTCTTTTTGTCCTGTCCTATAACGGTCTATTGTAAATTATACACTAATTTGTTAACATACAGTCTTTTAGTTCTACGAAAGTTATTGTTCATGTAGCAATAAGTTTGTCTACAATGAATAAATATAATGTAATTTGTAACTTTTTCTTTCATATAATATTTATATCATGCCGAGTTTTGCTTTTCGTTATTAATTCTCGAAATATTTCAATATGTTTATTTCTTAACTTTCATGTAACTTCAGCCTATTATATAACATTTTCAAATTTATTAAATCCCAAAGAAAAGTAACAGGAAATAATATTTGTTTCTTATGATTCATTTTACTGAAACAGTCATCCCCATTAATCGTATAAAATTCAAATCAAGGGAAAGGGTTTAGATTAACAGTGCGGAAACATTTAAAAAGCAAACCTGCATTTCATTCAAGAAACCCAAGAGGCAAAGGGCTTTAAAAGAAATGAAAAAATGCAAGGGATACATTTACTGATATCCTTTTGCTAATTGACCATATTATATAAAATTGTGTAGTATTATTCGAAAACAACACGAGAGCAGATACGCGATCATTGTGCGACAGTGTTCGGGAGTATAGTTAAAGCTTTGCCCTGAAATAGTTTTCAAAGCAGAGTCTAATTAAAAAGGCTGGGTCTAATTAAAAGTGCAAAGTAAATTTGAATTATATGTGGGGTTTACTTTTTTGAATGAACTTTACTGAAATTAGTCCTTGGTTCGAAAAAGCACAAAATATTACTATCTGTACCTAAAGAAACGTAATTAAATTTTCTCATGCTAAATTTACATTAAAATCGATTTTCTAAATATTTTACATCAACAAGCATTTTTCCAAGGGAGCTTGCAAAAAAGATAAATTCTTTATTATTTCATACACCTACTTATTTCATGATGATTATATTGTGATATTGACTTATTATGTAAATAATAAATATTGGAATATACTTGTGTGTAACAAATAATATAGAGATACCGACCGAGTATACCTACTTACCGTTAGTGCATAGTTAAATTATTAAATTAATTGTACATTGCACCAGTATCATAATATGATATCTAGAAATAAAAATGTAAGATAAAATGTGGAATATAACAAACATTTAATGCAGTTTATGTTATTAGTAATGGTGTCAACATAAATATAAACGGGTGCTAACATAACTAAACATTGATTTTTAGTAAAGCTATTTAATTAAGAATATATTTCATAAAATATTACATGAAAGAGCTTCGCATATTTAAATATACGTCTAGTTTGAACTATTCTCTAAAAATTATACCCTCAGCCCAAATCATGATTTCGAGTAAAAATACCAAAAAAAAAATAACGGAATAATTTGAAAAGTACGCAGTGAACTCGTAAAAGCTCGATAAAGTTTCATGTCTTTAGATATAGTTAAAATCAAGGACTTCGTTATTCGCATTACGAAACAAACCAGTGGGATTTATACCATCCATTAAAACGTAGCTTAAAAGGAAAATAAAAATTGTGTGTTACAAGTCTCTAATAATCTAAAATATGGGAGTAATCTTTGTACACAGAGGACAACGTGTGAACAAGAGAACAACGTTCACGTTGCGGATTAGCTAACAAAGCCGCGAGAAGAAAATCCCATAAAAATATTTAGACACTCATTAAGCCCAAGCTCCGAGGAAAAGATCTTGAATAATAAGCAGTTATTTTGTATGGACGTAACTTGTATGAGTATCCTTATCTTTATGCTATAAAATTAATAGATATTTCACCTCGGGTATTCCAGAAAATTATTAATATTTCAGAGACTGGAAAACTTCACGGTTTATATAATGTAGTAAAAAAAAACGTCACGATTTATATGATGTAGTACGAGTGCATTTTTCTTTTTAATTGTTTGCTCTAAACATTTTACTATAGGGTAACAAGTTACAAAGCAATTAGCTGGATCTATATTACGGAAATTAATTAAGCAGCACAGATCGACACTATATTTCACATGCAATGGTCGTGAGACTTGAACTAAAAGTGTGACTTAAATTATTTATTTCAATATTAAGACATAGATTAACCAACTTCTACACATAAACGAGACTGTTAAGAGATGACACGATTCGAATAGATAAAGATATTCAAATAATATCAAACCATTTTAACCTTTTTATCTAACGTATATCTCACTGATTCTTTTTTATAATAAAATTTATCACCATCGAAAGATATCACTAGCCTAGCTGCCAGCATGTGTTCAAATTGGCAATAAAATTCATGTTCTTAAGAATCGAAATTTCCTTTATTGAAAATTGATCTGAAAGCTATTCTTTGCATCGTTTCCTGCGCGTTTTAGTATGTTTTTAATTACTCCTTTCATGTATTTACTTAAGCATAAAATTAATTTCTATGTTCATTGAAATGAAGTGTCCATATATTTAAAAAACACGGATTTTATTTTTGAAATTAACCAAAGGCATATATGACCCTTTTTCAAAAATTTTCTTCATGTATTCTTCATTGAAAAAGGTCTGCATTTTGTGAAATTCTATAGCTTACGTGGAAAGAAGCTTAAGTTATAGCCTTACTTTGCATGAGCGGCCTAGAAAACATATTTTCTTAAACAGTTAATAGCGATTTCAATGCTTGCAATTCACTCTTTTTTATTTCGTTGTTAGGTGGAAAGCCTGACCAGTATTAATTATGAGTTGTATTGCAATGTGGTTCCTAATTTCCTTTTTTCGGTATTATCACGACGTATTACATAATACCCAATTTTTTTTTCTTTCACCCTAGTAAAGAAGTATTCTTAACTACGAAGTAAGCCATTCCCGGTGAAGCCATTCTCGGTGATGAGTTTTTGATTTTCTTGGATCACATTTTTCGGGGTTCTACAAAAATAAAATTAAGATTACGATAACATAATTCGTAGGATAATAAAAGAAGAAACATATAAATAAACTACCACCAACTACTACTACTGTAAATATATTAAATACGTAAATATATTATTTACCATAATAGCCATCCACTCGTGATTTAACCCGCGTGGAATAAATTTTATTGCGGTAGCCGCCAGGTTAAATTTATGATCACATCACATAGCCCATGTCCGTCTTAGGATTCTGATAACGTTTTTGCTAGATTTGGTAAAAATCGGTTTAAGGACTTAGGTGTGAAAAGGTTACAGACAAACAAGCAGACAGAGTTCCATTTGCATTAATAATATTAGTATTTTTGAGTCTCCGCTGATACAATTATAGAGCGTAACCGCATAAGTTTAATTTATTTTAGGCGCGAGTGGGTCGCGCTTCCAAACAAACGGTGTGAGACACTCTCGTGCATTTATTGTCGTACTGATGGCATGAAGCTTTCGAACGAACATTATTATTTAGTTTTTTATTTATTTATCTTTTTGGTAGGTGCCTACTTACTAGTTGGGTAATTCGCGTTTTCCGCCAGGTACAATGATAATTGTTTTAAAATATACTGCAAAAATCGTACAAATACGACTATAGACACAGAAAGGTGACATGAATTTATAACCTCATGCTTTCGGGGATGATCGGATTTCTTAATTGTACTTATGCTTACTAAAAAATAAATATTACTGTATATATATATATATATATATATATATATTTATATATACTGTTGTTATGGGTTAGTTAATCGATATACAAAATACATAAAAATAAATAGCAATGCATTAATATATTCCGAACTTGTATGGAATAATATACCACATATATATATATATATATATATATATATATATATATATATATATATATATATATATATAATTGTCTTTTCGGGGGGTTCGTTTGCAATAACAGCAATATGGAGAATATTATATTATTTTATGTGATGAATGTTGAAGAACATCTTTCTTCATTTGGAGTTCCTACAGCGTTTCTCTTCAACCAAGTATCCATAGCGTATGCGGTGCCATGCAATCAGAGTGCGGTAGAGTCGTTGACGTCGTGACTTCACTAGTCCCTGTCATCAACTGACTGTAACCCTCCTCGTCCCCGCGTCGCGCGTGCTTTTCGCTTCATTGTTCGTCACATGTCGAAAAGAAAAAGAAAGCTACTGCGTGGAAGAAAGGATAAATAACGTGATGGCGCGGCGACTGAAAGTCGATACAAGAAGATGCGCGCAGCAGTTGGTGATTACTTTGCGCGGGCTGTGCCACGTATTTTTATATAAATATTATTATTAGATACATTAATATTGTATGTTTTCTTTGCCTTGCCAAAATCACCCCTGAAATAGAACTATGCAATTATACTTTATGCATAAGCTGGCAATATGTTCCCACATGCAATTGGCCATTTGTTTTGTTTATTTAATATATATGTACTTTTATTTTATCTGCTTTTTATCCATTTACGAAATAATTAATGATTAGACCGTCCCGAGACTACAGCACTACAATTATTATAACGGATAGGCAACCGATAACTCAGAGTTAATCAGGAGTTAAAAATATTAAGTGAAAATAAAATAAAAGATTGTTTTTCTTTCATGTTCTTTTGTTTAAAGAAACTGACAACAGAAACAATATCTTTTGGATCGTTATAAAAGGCATTCGTCTGTAGTAATATATATATATATATATATATATATATATATATATATATATATATATATATGTATATATATATATATATATATATATACATATATATATATATATATATATATGTATATATGTATATATATATATATATATATATATATACAAATAAAACAGAGAGAATATTTATACTGTGAGAGAATATTTTCTTCCTGACAATATTACGATTAAATAAACATACGTAAAATTCAAGTCCACTTTTTTGGAGCTTTAATTATGAAGAAAATATAATAAAATATATTTTAATAAGGTCGTAAACTTTTGATGTTACAGGCCTACCAAGTTTTTACAAACTTTTTATACCTAACATACACCAATTCTTTTAAAACTTTTTAAAATAAAGTTTATGACATATTTCACTAACTGATCTACTCAATACGTTTCTTTAAGTTTGGAAAGTTTCTCGGTATGATACTATTGATTTAATTGTTTTCCGCATAAATTTTCAGCGCAAGTAAGTTTTCTCATAATGATTATTAATATAATTTTAAGTTACATTAAGTGTAGAATTATTATAATTACCTGACAGTTTAAATTTTTTTGACGAATTCGATAACGCCAAAATTTATTTAGAAATACAATAATATCTAAAGAAATATGTGTGCGCAATTGCGTATTTTGGAGCATGTTAGCGCCAAAAGACCGACTTAGATGGCTTTAGCAGTTGTCAGATTTTTACCTCCAGCAGATTTTCTGTTATTAAAATTCATGGTACTTTGCGAGAAAAAAGGTAAATGCCTAATTTTTAAAATTGTTTTGACCATTTTATTTCGCAATCTTTTCATATTATTAACTTTTAATATGTTCATAATACAATATACGTCGTAAAACGTCATAAGGATGCTTCTCGTAATAAACTTGAAAATGTTATGCACATTTATTTTGCATATGAATTAAATTATGAAATTGTACAAGCTTACGTTTCGTGGGAAGCTGTAGATAAATCGTCATCGATACATCATGCATAATTTAAATATTTATGTTTTATTTAATAATATTTATGTTTTTTGGTTAACTTTCGTTTTGGAAATTTAAGGTTGGTCATAAATATATCATGCTTAATTTAAATATTTATGTTTAAATAATTTTACATAAATATTTAAATTATGCGTGATGTATTTATGACCACCCTTCAATTTCCAAAACGAAAGTTTACCAAAAAACTTCATTAAGGTTAGATTTATATCTGTACGTCTCCACGATTTGCAAATATTTATTAGAGCCATTTACTTAAAAGATACTTGTATTATGTATATATCATAAAGTAAAGTGGAACAACATGTATTTAGTAATTTTTACACCTAGCTTCTATGAAGAATAGCTGTTCTAAATGAAGACTGAGAAATAAGATTCTTTATAATATTAAAATATGCTATAATTTAAGCTAATAACGTATCATCTTATTTAAATATGGCCATGATTTGATATTAAGAGATTTCGGTGTTATCAATCAACACAAACCTATCATGTGGTATGTAGCATTGTTTGTAATTTATGAATATATCTTCACACGATTTTACAGCTAAGAATTTGGTTCTTCTCTTGTTGTTTTCTTTCATAAGAAACGCTAAAATTCAATATTCAATATTTTTAACAACAGCACCCAATTCAGGTTTTTTTGAAACCTCTTCTTGCCTCTAAATTGAATAAATCCGTTCAGTAAACAAAAATAATACAGGTTCTTTCTAGCGGTTGCCAAACAGACTTCGCATAATAAAGGCTATTTTTCCGAATAATTCCTTGAACGGCCCAAATAAAACCTTCGGCGCGCTGTATATGCTCCTAATTGGCCGACGGAGATTGCCTAAATATTTCGGTTTTGTTGTAATGTAGTCTATCTACAATTCAATCTCTTCTCTTTTTTTTAATATATAATATTAAATGCAATTCATTATGATTACTTAATGTTGAACGTATTAATTAATGTTTTATAGATCGAAAAAGTTTATTAGTACGAGTATATATCCCTAAACAAGACGAAAGGGGGGTTTTCCCTATTTATATTTATTGGTGATGTACAGAGTATTAAATATAATTAAAATAGGTTATAACCACCTAAGTATATTGTAAAGTTACGTAAATGCTGTGAAAATAAAACCGCTAGAAAATTATATACATTAAATAAGTGTAGTTATACTTTTAAATGTGCGGATTAATTTCCATTAATACTGACTTAGTGTCGATAAGAAACTGATACATAAGATTCTGTTCATTTTTGTAGGTCAAAGTTAGCGTCTACTTTATCTTGTTTACCTAAGACTCATGCCTAATTTTACTTTTTTCCCGAATCTCCCAACCTGTTTCAATAATGTTGTTCTCGACTTCGTGCAAAAATTTATAACATTGACCAGCCATGACATTTAAGTATTAACTTATTATATTAACAATAGTCTAACTACATAAAGATTAATACTGTTAGCAGTAATTAAGCGATGGCCGTTTATTTTTTGTTTTATCCATAAATTCCTTTTTAAGATGTTTTTAAGTTTTACACATAATCTGTAATCTAACTCTGATTGTATATTGTTTCATTTACTTGCAGTTATAAAAATTTAACAATAATTCAGGCTTCATATTTTGATTAGCCGTGACACAAAATGTGGTAAAAAAATGTGATATGCTTACATAAACTGATAATATTATTAGATTGTGGACAAGAAATACGACTAATTAATTGGGACGAATTAGGGATTGTTGTGAAACACTAATTTTCGTCCAACTAATTTCAAAATTTCCATTTTAAGTATTTTCATATATGCCATTTCTAATTATATTCTTAATCACCCACAACATAATACTAATGTAAACTTATGCGATGGATGTGCTTAAAAAATCTGGAATATCAAAAACATAGAGCATTTCGATATGTCAAGAGATTGCTCATTTAATCATGCTCCCACAGTATGTACGGTGAAATCTGTGATAAATAGATATAACGCGAAATACAATTGTTTCCTTCCACAATAATGCTTATTATCTTAAAAAGTTATATAAAATCATCTATTTTTTAAATTATTTAATTTATGTTTACGATTTGAAATTTTAAAATATCCTCAATCACGCATTTATATATTTAATAAAGTCCATGAATACATTTATTAGTCGAGAAGTAACGATAGAAAATATTAAATTTAATATTCTACCGAAAACAAACCTTCACGCTGACCTTATCAAATTCAATTCACCGGAAAGGGTTTAAATTAACAAAATGAAAACATTTAAAGGGAAAACGTACATTTCATTCAAGAAATCCCAGAAACAAAGGGCAATAAAGGAAAAAAAAACATGGGATACATTAATTGAAGGGTACCCTTTGTTTAGGGACCACATTAAATAAAATTGAATGTAGCGTTATTGGGAAATGGCACGAGGAAAAGAGAACAAAATCGCCACCATTTTGCGATGGAGTGTTTCGTGCGGACAGTTAAAGTTTTGCACTGAGACAGTTTCCAAACAAAGGCTCTGATGAAAGAGGCAAATTAAGTTCTAATTTTAATACTCACTAAATATCAAGTCCCAAGTCACCTTGAAATATTCGTCGCCGTGGTGTGTTGGGTTGATCACAAGGCATACAGCCTGTGATGACGCGGCGCACCGCGGAGACCCGGGTTCGATTCCCGGCCGTTCGTCGAGCGGGACTGGACAGGTGTTATGGTTGGCTGTAAAATATTGCTCACGTAGCAATAAGTCCGCCATATGTATCAATTAGGTACATTAAAGTAGATAAATAAGTAAATATTACACACATCCAAACACACACACAAGCACAGACTACAAGGCACAGACCTATATAAATATATATATATATATATATATAAATATGTGCGTGTTGTGTATATACATATTTGTATATATGTGTATATATATATATGTATATATATATATATATATATATATATATGTATGGGTGTGGGTTGCGAACATATATGTATACGTATGTATGTACACACACACATATTGGCCCTAACAAAATTTGTAGATTTTCTGGAAACTATATTCTTATTTAAATGCGATGTAACTTCATTTAAAAGTAGCTTTGATTAAAACCATATATGGACAAAATTATCTCGATACTGCAAAATGGTGGCAGTTTAAATTGCAAAAAAATTTGATGAAATCGTATAGTACAACGCAAGTACACAAATCATTCATTGTTAAAAATAACTTTTAGGATAATAACAGTTTTATTATATTTCAAAAGAAAATTTCTTGAGTCGAAATGAGTATAAATGAGCCCTTGAAGAAGGGAAAATATAAAGTGATAGCTATTTATTTGATGAAAAGTTTTTTGTTATTCTTTATTTTAAGGCATTCATTTACGAAAATTCGTAATTTAATTAAGTTTTACCTTTCCTCATATGGCGTGAGCAGTTACGTCATCTAATGGACGCGTTTTTATTCGAAGATGTTGCTGTTTTGTTTATATAATCAAATTATTAATCTAAGATTATTTATATAATCAATGTGTGCTTTAAGCACACATTTTATTATAAAAAGTAATTAACTTTGTTATTGGAAATCAAATAGATTGTACTTTACTTTTGACCTACAATGCCTGCGATTTAAATAGGTCCTTCGACATTTACATTAGTCTTGTAAATTGCTTCTTTGGCAGTCAACTGATTTCTATTTGTCTTTTTTGCCGCATCAGTGACCCTGTACTCGAGAGCTTTTGCTCCGTCGTACACTGATCCCTTTGCAGAAGCATAATTAATTTGAGTTCACAGATACGTACAATATTTGCATAACCTTCGTTATTTTTTAAATCCATTATATTATGTTTTTATTATTCCTCTTACATATTTACTTACAGAGATAATTTATTTTTAGACCCAATGGAGTGAAGTGAGTGCGTGTGACGAGATATTATCTTATTTATTTTATTTTTAATTTACGAAAATAAATTAATTTTAATTATTGAATAACAAATTCAATGCATTAAAAAAAACATGAAGTCTATTTGCGTGTAAGTAACGTACATAATTACATTGCATTTTAGATAAATTGGAATATTGGCAAGCAATTAAGAGTTTAAATTTTTTGCCTGCTGCAATTTTGAGAAGAAAGGTATTTTAAAATGTAGGGCATTTTCAAGTTATTTAATTTTTTGCCAGGTTAAAATAAATAGGTTTATTAATACTCTGACACTAAAATTAAGTGCCATGAATAACATTTTAAGTGAAAAATTATTATTTTAAAAACAACAGGAATGGACGTTGCGAATTAATAATTAAAAGTGTAAAAGTCAAAGTCGACGGCCGCAATGGACGAAAATGTGATTTTAGTTAATTTTTTTTACTAAAAATAAGCTAGATTTTTATTTAAAAACATTCTCTTCTTCAAATTAAAAATTTCATGAGTGTAATATTAGGAAATGCATGTATAATTTAGATGCTACTACTACTAACGTATTATATTGTATAAAAATGTCTACCAACAATTTAGATTGTATCACTGCAGCGAACAGAAATACTTGATCACTAATGATGTTAGATTTGACTAATAAATCAGCTCATATGAACAAAAAAACAGTTTACGGCTACAGTATAATAAACGGTCTATAAGAAATTATGTGTTATATAATGTTACTTACGATGATATAATGACGGATAATCAAATAGAATAGAAAAATATGAACGCTTTAAAAGTTGTATTTTTGTACTCCTTAGAGGGTTCATTAATTTTATATACGCTCCACTGCAGTGCAACAAAAAATATCTGCGCTGAAATTTCCATGATGGTGTACTCATTGAAAATGTATGTAAACTGTGTAATAAAATATTTGTTAATATCAACAAAGTCGCCTTAGATTTGAAAGATTTTGTGATTTTGAAATTACAATTCTTTTAGTAGAAGAGGTGAACCAGCAAGATAAGTTCCACCGTGATTTTCACTTCGCCATTATGTATCACAGTATTCTGTGAACCAGCAAGATAAATTCCACCGTGATTTTCACTTCGCCATTATGTATCACAGTATTCTGTGAACCAGCAAGATAAATTCCACCGTGATTTTCACTTCCCCATTATGTATCACAGTATTCTGTGAACCAACAAGATAAATTACACAGTGATTTTCACTTCGCCATTATGTATCACGGATCAGAAACATTATATTTATGCTAGTTACTTTATTTTATTTGCTATAAAAATAATTCTGTTTATGTTTGGACCTTTTAAAGTATATATAAAATGTCATTCAATGTTTGTGAAGCCTGGTGGGCGAAATTGTAATATTAAACGTGACGTACAATATGCCTTCCACCGCCTCTCCCTTTAATTTTTCCACCATTCGTTTGAAAACTGAGACGAAATTCTGACTACTACGTTAGAAATTTGGTGCTAAATCATTCCGGTTAACTTGCATAGATAACTTAAAAAGGAATAGATGACTGCGGAATCCCTACTTTATGCATGGTCGCAATTTTAATTATCTCATTAATATTTAGAAATTTCTTGATTTCTTCCATTTTTGTTGGTATTTATTTGTTTACAATCCATTCACTGAATAATTATTGTATGGACCATCCTGAGGCCGATGTGGTTAATTATTTTAACCTACAAACAATCGACAAGATAAAGTAAAATAAAAAAAATTACACATCTTTTTCGGTTAAAAAACTGAAAAAAAAAGGATTTTGGATAGATCTTAAACTACCTTACGACTATATTTGGTAAACAAATTTGATTTGAGGTAGTCGTCGGTAGAAAATAGTGAATAATATTTAAAAATAATCAAAATTTTTTAAGGTTGATTTTTTCAATAAAAAAAGAAAAAACACATTCAAAATCAAATTGTTAAAATTTTGAGCCAATTGTTGGTTTGAGGAATTGCGAAATAATTGAAAAAAGCTTGCTTTTCTTGAGAAAATCAGTTTAGTTTGGCTTTGTCTAATTTAACATAACAATTGTATATGTGGTATTGTACGTTTACGACGTCACTAAAATTTCTAAAACTAAAATAAAATAGAGACTTACATTACAGTACGATCTTTTTATACGTATTTTGTGCATATTTGTGTCATGAAAGCTTATATATTTATGTTCAAAGAAATATATAGTGATTGTTTTGTTAATGATTATGAGTTGTAATAATTTTTAATAAATATGGAGACCGCATGGTTACTTCAATTCTAGCTTCTTATTGGGATCTTATTGGGTCTTATTGGAATGCCGTCCACGTATGTACTAAAGAATACTTGAGTACAATGACCAGAGGAGGAACAGAGATATTATCTGTGAATAAAGACTGAGTAACCGGCTTCTTTATAATATCAACATTAAGTTTAAACTTTGAAAATTATGTATAATCTTGTCTCAATTTATTTGAAATTTCGATGTTATCAATCATTACATAAATTATATTTTAAATATACGTCGCAATGTTTGTGTAAAAATCTAAGTTGATAGCATATCATAAAACAATTTTGGACATAAAAATTTGTTCATCTTTTATTACTTCACAAAAAACACAAAGAAACATTCACCATATGATTTATATCATTTTAGATATTAATAGTCTATTAGCATCTATTATCCTTACATTAGAAACATTAAAAAGGGAAGTTTAAAATTTTTGACAATATTGCCCCATTTAAGTTTTTCTGAACCCCATCCTTTTCTATCTAAATGGTATAAATCCGTTTGGTGAACAAAAATAATAGGGGTTCTTTATAACCGTTGCCGCAAAGGCCTTTGCATAATAAAGGCCATTCTTCCGGATAATTTGTTGAAAGGCCCAAATATAACCTTCAGCGCGCTGTAATGCTGCTCCTAATTGGCCTACGGAGATTGAGCTCAAACATTTCGTTTGACGGTCTTATTGGGATGCCGTCCACGTATATTTTATTCTCTTATTTTTTTTAAAGTATATCGTTTTGTATTTAATTCTTTGTAATTTTTTTTATTTTAGCAAAATACGACACATGGCGTGCATTCTATACATTGGGAATGTTTATTAATATAAATCTCTGAACAACAGATAAGAGGATTTTACCCAAATTTAATTTGACAATGATACGAAGTACATAAAATATAACCAGAATTTTCTAATGTGAAAATAATAACGCAATGAAAATAATATCTCTGTTGAAAGGTGTACAACTTTAGATAAAATGCTGTTTGTTGTCAATATACGAGACATTATCTTTTAATTCCCTTGATAACAAAGAGCTGCATATATTTTATTTCATTTATTTTTATGTCAAAATTTACACTTATTTCAACTCAATATGTAAGACTCGCGTTCACTTTCCTTTGTTTCTCAATTCTGTCAATTAGACTCAATGGACGACTTTCTGTGTTTCGTGGAATCATTTCAGATATTGACAGTCAGCCATGGTGCCAGTAGGAATTTATTATTTTAACAATAGTCAAAATTAACAAATATTCTTAAAGCTAATATTCATTTAATATTAGTTTATTTTCCTTATTATTGATAAACTGTCCTTAAATGCATTCTGTAAAATTTCACTATTCCCAAACTATGATCAATCACTTGATTTCAATACGGCTTTATATTTTAGTTGGTAATGACATATAATATTGTTAAAAAGTAAAATTTATTGAAATATGTTTAATAATAATTTGCCAATATATTTAGATTAAGGAAACCAAAAATATTCATGGGTTGGAACGAATTAGGGATTATTGCGTAATATTCGTTTCTGTTTAATGAATTTAAGAATAGCACTTTATTTCAAACAATTACAAATATATTTAAATATGTTCTCTTCAATTACGTTACGAATCATTCCCCGTAGGACTTGCATACAAACGAATTACTATTGTAAAAATGTAAAATATACGTGCTATGAAATAATATAAACTGACACTCAAAATGCATCATATGTACTAGTGTAAAAATGTGCAATATTTGAATAGCTATCCGAAAGAAAATTTCCAACCTTGATTCTATTGTGTGGTGTGTTAGAATATATTGCTCTTGTTAATGGTCAAATACTTATTTTTTCAACATATAGTATTTTGCTTTGTTAAAAGAGATTGCCCGTGTAGTAATAAGTTCCTTTTTCATTGTTTACTTATATATTTAACTTCACTTCATTGTTAATATTTTTGAATATCCTGGATAATTCTTATAATATTCCCGACAACACAGCCATCGGTAGGAAATATTAAATATATTAGATATATATATATATATATATATATATATATACATATATAATATCTTACTCAAAACAAATATCAACATAGGGACAATGCTTACAAAATTAAAATTACAGGAACGTGATTAAATTAATAACGTGACATTTAATGGGATGACGTGTATTTCAGTCGAGAAACCCAAAAACAGGGCAATGCAGAGAAGGAAAAAAAACACGAAGTACGTTAATTGAAGGATACCCTTTTAATAAAAGACAACATTAAATAAAATCGTATGTAACATTATTGGGAAATAGAATAAGGAAAAGAGCAGATAAGCCATCCGTGCGCGATGGGGCGTTTTGGGAGAAGACTTAAAGATATGCACTGGAATAGTTTTGTAAGGGTGGGTCTAATGAAAGGAGAAAAAAAGGCTACATATGAAATAAATTTATTGTTTTGTGTGTAGTGTTTTCTTTCCTGAATGACTTCTGTTGACTATTATCCTTAAGTTTGAATAATAATAAACTATTAATATATGTAACTAAAGAATGTATATAATTGAAGAATATATATAAAAGAGAAAAAAAAAATATATATATATATGACTGAGAATTTTCTCATGTTAAGTTCAAATAAATAGCCATTTTCCAAATATTTTATGTTGAGGTGCATATTTGACACGGCGATCTAACAGATGATAATTTTTTTATTATTTCCCATACATGCCTTCTTCATAATAATTTTAACGATATTTTCCCCAATATTAAATTATCGCATAATAATAAAGTATCCGCAGAAGAAAATACTTTATTTCTCAAACTTTTCATATTATTAACTTTTAATATGTTCATAATACAATATACGTCGTAAAATGTCATAAGTATGCTTCTTGTAATAAACTTGAAAATGTTATGTACTTGAACATGTATTTGCATGTGATTTAAATTACAAAATTGTACAAGCTTACGTTTCGTGGGAAGCTGTAGATAAATCGTCATCGATATATCATGCATAATTTAAATATTTATGATTTATTTAATAATATTTATGTTTTTTGGTTAACTTTCGTTTCGGAAATTTAAGGTTGGTCGTAAATATATCATGCTTAATTTAAATATTTATGTTTAAATAATATTACATAAATATTTAAATTA
Source organism: Druceiella hillmani (assembly GCA_039881145.1). Lineage (NCBI taxonomy): Eukaryota > Metazoa > Arthropoda > Insecta > Lepidoptera > Hepialidae > Druceiella > Druceiella hillmani. The sequence goes on from JAYKKI010000014.1 coordinate 21,686,523, forward strand.
TGCATGATGTATTTATGACCACCCTTAAATTTCCAAAACGAAAGTTAACCAAAAAACTTCATTAAGGTTAGATTTATATTTGCAAACGATTTACGATTTGTAAATATTTATAAATACCTAAAAGATACTTGTATTATGTATATATCATAGAGTAACGTGGAACAACATGTATTTAGTAATTTTTTATACCTAGCTTATACTTAAAACTGAGAAATAAGATTCTTTATAATATAAAAATATGCTATAATTTAATCTAATAATGTATCATCTTATTGAAATATGGCCATGATTTGATATTAAGATATTCCGGTGTCATCAAAAACTTACCTTGTGGTATGTAGCATTGTTTGTAATTTATGAACATATCTTTACATAATTTTACAGCTAGGAATTTGGTTTTTTTCTTGTTGTTTTCTTTCATAAGCAACGCTAAAAATAAAATTCAATATTTTTAACAACCGCACCCAATTTAAGTTTTTCTGAAACCCGTTCTTGCCTCCAAATTGAATAAATCCGTTCGGTAAACAAAAACAATAAACGTTCTTTATAGCGGTAGCCAAAAAATCTTTCCATAATAAAGGCTATTTTTCCGAATAATTCCTTGAACGGCCCAAATAAAACCTTCGGCGCGCTGTAGTGCTGCTCCTAATTGGCCAATGGAGATTGCCTAAATATTTCGGTTTTGTTGTAATGTAGTCTATCTACAATTCAATCTCTTCTGTTTTTTTTTAAATATATAATTTTAAATTCAATTCATTATGATAACTTAATGTTTAACGTATTAATTAATGTTTTATATATCGAAAAAGTTTATTAGTACGAGTATATATCCCTAAACAAAACGAAAAGGTGGTTTTTCCTATTTATATTTATTGGTGACGTACAGAGTATTAAATATAAATAAAATAGGTTATAACCACCTAAGTATATTGTAAAGTTACGTAAATGCTGTGAAAATAAAACCGCTAGAAAATTATATACATTAAATAAGTGTAGTTATACTTTTAAATGTGCGGATTAATTTCCATTAATACTGACTTAGTGTCGATAAGAAACTGAGACATAAGATTCTGTTCATTTTTTTAGGTCAAAGTTATCGTCTACTTTACCTTGTTTACCTAAGACTCATGCCTAATTTTATTTTTTTCCCGAATCTCTCAACCTGTTTCAATAATGTTGTTCTCGACTTCGTGCAAAAAGATTTAACATTGACCAGCCATGACATTTAAGTAGTAACTTATTATATTAACAATAGTCTAACTACATAAAGATTAATACTGTTAGCAGTAATTAAGCGATGGCCGTTTATTTTTTGTTTTATCCATAATTTCCTTTTTAAGATGTTTTTAAGTTTTACACAAAATCTGTAATCTAACTCTGATTGTATATTGTTTCATTTACTTGCAATTATAAAAATTTAACAATAATTCAGGCTTCATATTTTGATTAGCAGTGACACAAAATGTGGTAAAAAAGTGTGATATGCTTACATAAACTGATAATATTATTAGATTGTGGACAAGAAATACGACTAATTAATTGGGACGAATTAGGGATTGTTGTGAAACACTAATTTTCGTCCAACTAATTTTAAAATTTCCATTTTAAGCATTTTCATATTTGCCATTTCTAATTATATTCTTAATCACCCACAACATAATACTAATGTAAACTTATGCGATGGATGTGCTTCAAAAATCTGGAATATCAAAAATTTATCTTAGATTTAAATTTCCAAACAGTTCAGAATATTTTTCCTTTTTTGTGTACATTCAAATCCTAATATCGCGACATAGAGCATTTTGATTTGTCAAATGATTGCTCATTTAATCATGTTCCCATAAAATGTACGGTGAAATATATAATAAATAGATTTAACACGAAATACGGTGCGTACGGTGAAATCTGTGGTAAATAGATATAACGCGAAATACAATTGTTTCCTTCCACAATAATGCTTATTATCTTAAAAAGTTATATAAAATCATCCATTTATTAAATTATTTAATTTATGTTTACAATTTGAAATTTTAAAATATCCTCAATCACGCATTTATATATTTAATAAAGTCCATGAATACATTTATTGGTCGAGAAGTAACGATAGAAAATATTAAATTTAATATTCTACCGAAAACAAACCTTCACGCTGACCTTATCAAATTCAATTCACCGGAAAGGGTTTAAATTAACAAAATGAAATCATTTAAAGGGAAAACGTACATTTCATTCAAGAAGGCCCAGAAACAAAGGGCAATAAAGGAAAAAAAACATGGGATACATTAATTGAAGGGTACCCTTTGTTTAGGGACCACATTAAATAAAATTGAATGTAGCGTTATTGGGAAATGGCACGAGGAAAAGAGAACAGAATCGCCACCATTTTGCGATGGAGTATTTCATGCGGACAGTTAAAGTTTTGCACTGAGACAGTTTCCAAATAAAGGCTCTGATGAAAGAAGCAAATTAAGTTCTAATTTTAATACTCACTAAATATCAAGACCCAAGTCACCTTGAAATATTACACACACCCACACACACACACTGTGTTTCTACAAGGCACAGACCTATATATATGTGCGTGTGTGTGTATTTACATATTTGTATATATGTATATATATATATATATATATATGTATGGGTGTGTGTGCGAACATATATGTATACGTATGTATGTGTATACCCACACACATATTGGCTCTAACAAAATTTGTGGATTTTCTGGAAACTATATTCTTATTTAAATGCGATATAACTTCGTTTAAAATTAGCTTTGATTAAAACCATATATGGTCAAAATTATCTCGATACTGCAAAATGGTGGCAGTTTCAATTGCAAACAATTTTGCTGAAAATGTATAGTACAACGCAAGTATACAAATCATACATTGTTAAAAATAACTTTTAGGATAATAACAGTTTTATTATATTTCAAAAGAAAATTTCTTGAGGGGAAATGAGTATAAACAAGCCCTTGAAGAAGGGAAAATATAAAGTGATAGCTATTTATTTGATGAAAAGTTGTTTGTTATTCTTTATTTTAAGGCATTCATTTACGAAAATTCGTAATTTAATTAAGTTTTACCTTTCCTCATATGGCGTGAGCAGTTACGCCATCTAATGGACACGTTTTTATTAGAAGATGTTGCTGTTTTGTTTATATAATCAAATTTAAAGAATACATTTTATTATAAAAAGTAATTAACTTTGTTATCGGAAATCAAATGGATTGTAATTTACTTTTGACCTACAATGCCTGCGATTTAAATAGGTCCTTCGATATTTACATTAGTCTTGTAAATTGCTTCTTTGGCAGTCAACTGATTTCTATTTGTCTTTTTTGCCGCATCAGTGACCCTGTACTCGAGAGCTTTTGCTCCGTCGTACACTGATCCCTTTGCAGAAGCATAATTAATTTGAGTTCACAGATACGTACAATATTTGCATAACCTTCGTTATTTTTTAAATCCATTATATTATGTTTTTATTACTCCTCTTACATATTTACTTACAGAGATAATTTATTTTTAGACCCAATGGAGTGAAGTGAGTGCGTGTGACGAGATATTATCTTATTTATTTTATTTTTAATTTACGAAAATAAATTAATTTTAATTATTGAATAACAAATTCAATGCATTAAAAAAAACATGAAGTCTATTTGCGTGTAAGTAAGGTACATAATTACATTGCATTTTAGATAAATTGGAATATTGGCAAGCAATTACGAGTTTAAATTTTTTGCTTGCTGCAATTATGAGAAAAAAGCTTTTTTAAAATGTGGGGTATTTTCAAGTTATTTAATTTTTTGCCAGGTTAAAATAAATAGGTTTATTAATACTCTAACACTAAAATTAAGTGTCATGAATAACATTTTAAGGGAAAAATTATTATTTTAAAAACAATAGGAATGGACATTGCGAATTAATTACTAAAAGTGTAAAAGTCAAAGTCGACGGCCGCAATGGACGAAAATGTGGTTTTAGTTAATTTTTTTTACTAAAAATAAGCTAGATTTTTATTTAAAAACATTCTCTTCTTCAAATTAAAAATTTCATGAGTGTAATATTAGGAAATGCATGTATAATTTAGATGCTACTACTACTAACGTATTATATTGTATAAAAATGTCTACCAACAATTTAGATTGTATCACTGCAGCGAACAGAAATACTTGATCACTAATGATGTAAGATTTGACTAATAAATCAGCTCATATGAACAAATAAAAATTAACAAAAAAACAGTTTACGGCTACAGTATAATAAACGGTCTATAAGAAATTATGTGTTATATAATGTTACTTACGATGATATAATGACGGATAATCAAATAGAATAGAAAAATATGAACGCTTTAAAAGTTGTATTTTTGTACTCCTTAGAGGGTTCATTAATTTTATATACGCTCCACTGCAGTGCAACAAAAAATATCTGCGCTGAAATTTCCATGATGGTGTACTCATTGAAAATGTATGTAAACTGTGTAATAAAATATTTGTTAATATCAACAAAGTCGCCTTAGATTTGAAAGATTTTGTGATTTTGAAATTACAATTCTTTTAGTAGAAGAGGTGAACCAGCAAGATAAGTTCCACCGTGATTTTCACTTCGCCATTATGTATTACAGTATTCTGTGAACCAGCAAGATAAATTCCACCGTGATTTTCACTTCGCCATTATGTATCACAGTATTCTGTGAACCAGCAAGATAAATTCCACCGTGATTTTCACTTCCCCATTATGTATCACAGTATTCTGTGAACCAGCAAGATAAATTACACCGTGATTTTCACTTCGCCATTATGTATCACGGATCAGAAACATTATATTTATGCTAGTTACTTTATTTTATTTGCTATAAAAATAATTCTGTTTATGTTTGGACCTTTTAAAGTATATATAAAATGTCATTCAATGTTTGTGAAGCCTGGTGGGCGAAATTTTAATATTAAACGTGACGTACAATATGCCTTCCACCGCCTCTCCCTTTAATTTTTCGACCATTCGTTTGAAAACTGAGACGAAATTCTGACTACTACGTTAGAAATTTGGTGCTAAATCATTCCGGTTAACTTGCATAGATAACTTAAAAAGGAATAGATGACTGCGGAATCCCTACTTTATGCATGGTCGCAATTTTAATTATCTCATTAATATTTAGAAATTTCTTGATTTCTTCCATTTTTGTTGGTATTTATTTGTTTACAATCCATTCACTGAATAATTATTGTATGGACCATCCTGAGGCCGATGTGGTTAATTATTTTAACCTACAAACAATCGACAAGATAAAGTAAAATAAAAAAAATTACACATCTTTTTCGGTTAAAAAACTGAAAAAAAAAGGACTTTGGATAGATCTTAAACTACCTTACGACTTTATTTGGTAAACAAATTTGATTTGAGGTAATCGTCGGTAGAAAATAGTGAATAATATTTAAAAATAATCAAAATTTTTTAAGGTTGATTTTTTCAATAAAAAAAGAAAAAACACATTCAAAATCAAATTGTTAAAATTTTGAGCCAATTGTTGGTTTGAGGAATTGCGAAATAATTGAAAAAAGCTTGCTTTTCTTGAGAAAATCAGTTTAGTTTGGCTTTGTCTAATTTAACATAACAATTGTATATGTGGTATTGTACGTTTACGACGTCACTAAAATTTCTAAAACTAAAATAAAATAGAGACTTACATTGCAGTACGATCTTTTTATACGTATTTTGTGCATATTTGTGTCATGAAAGCTTATATATTTATTTTCAAAGAAATATATAGTGATTGTTTTGTTAATGATTATGAGTTGTAATAATTTTTAATAAATATGGAGACCACATGGTTAATTCAATTCTAGCTTCTTATTGGGATCTTATTGAGTCTTATTGGGATGCCGTCCACGTATGTACTAAAGAATACTTGAGTACAATGAATAGAGGATGAACAGAGATATTATCTGTGAATAAAAACTGAGTAACCGGCTTCTTTATAATATCAACATTAAGTTTAAATTTTTAAAATTATGTATAATCTTGTCTCAATTTATTTGAAACTTGACATGCAAAGATTTTGATGTTATCAATCATTACATAAATTATATTTTAAATATAAGTCGCAATGTTTGTGTAAAAATCTAAGTTGATAGATAGCATAACATAAAACAATTTTGGACATAAAAATTTGTTCATCCTTTATTACTTCATAAAAAACACAAAGAAACATTCACCATATGATTTATATCATTTTATATATTAATAGTCTATTAGCATCTATTATCCTTACATTAGAAACATTAAAAAGGGAAGTTTAAAATTTTTGACAATATTGCCCCATTTAAGTTTTTCTGAACCCCATTCTTTTCTATCTAAATGATATAAATCCGTTTGGTGAACAAAAATAATAGGGGTTCTTTATAGCCGTTGCCGCAAAGGCCGTTGCATAATAAAGGCCATTCTTCCGGATAATTTGTTGAAAGGCCCAAATATAACCTTCGGCGCGCTGTAATGCTTCTCCTAATTGGCCTACGGAGATTGAGCTCAAACATTTTGTTTGACGGTCTTATTGGGATGCCGTCCACGTATATTTTATTCTCTTATTTTTTTTAGAGTATATCGTTTTGTATTTAATTCTTTGTAATTTTTTTTATTTTAGCAAAATACGACACATGGCGTGCATTCTATACATTGGGAATGTTTATTAATATAAATCTCTAAACAACAGATAAGAGAATTTTACCCGAATTTAATTTGACAATGATAAGAAGTACATAAAATATAACCAGAATCTTCTAATATGGAAATAATATCATAATATATGAAAAGAATATAATCAGAATTTTCTAATGTGAAAATAATAATGCAATGAAAATTATATCTCTGTTGAAAGGTGTACAACTTTAGATAAAATGCAGTTTGTTGTCAATATACGAGACATTTATTCCCTTGATAACAAAGAGCTGCATATATTTTATTTCATTTATTTTTAAGTCAAAATTGACACTTATTTCAACTCAATATGTAAGACTCGCGTTCACTTTCCTTTGTTTCTCAATTCTGCCAATTAGACTCAATGGACGACTTTCTGTGTTTCGTGGAATCATTTCAGATATTGACAGTCGGCCATGATGCCAGTAGGAATTGATTATATTAACAATAGTCAAAATTAACAAATATTCTTAAAGCTAATATTCATTTAATATTATTCGTTTATTTTCCTTATTATTGATAAACTGTCCTTAAATGCGTTCTGTAAAATTTCACGACTCCCAATCTATGATCAATCACTTGATTTCAATACGGCTTTATATTTTAGTTGGTAATGACATATAATATGGTTAAAAAGTAAAATTTATTGAAATATGTTTAATAATAATTTGCCAATATATTTAGATTAAGGAAATCAAAAATATTCATGGGTTGAAACGAATTAGGGATTATTGCGTAATATTCGTTTCTATTTAATGAATTTAAGAATAGCACTTTATTTCAAACTATTACAAATATATTTAAATATGTTCTCTTTAATTACGTTACGATTCATTCCCCGTAGGACTTGCATACAAATGAATTACTATTGTAAAAATGTACAATATACGTGCTATGAAATAATATAAACTGACACTCAAAATGCATCATATGTACTAGTGTAAAAATGTGCAATATTTGATTAGCTATCCGAAAAAATTTTCCAACCTTGATTCTATTGTGTGGTGTGTTAGAATATATTGCTCTTGTTAATGTTCAAATACTTATTTTTTTAACATATAGTATTTTGCTTTGTTAAAAGAGATTGCCCGTGTAGTAATAAGTTCCAAAATAGTACCTATTTCAAATTAGGTTTTTTATTGTTTACTTATATATTTAATCTCACTTCATTGTTAATATTTTTGAAAATCCTGGATAATTCTTATAATATTCCCGACAACAGAGACGTCGGTAGGAAATATTAAATATATTAGATATATATATATATATATATATATATATATATATATATATATATATATATATATATATATATATAATATTCTACTCAAGACAAATATCAATATAGGGACACTGCTTACAAAATTAAAATTATAGGAACGTGATTAAATTAATAACGTGAACATTTAATGGGATGACGTGTATTTCAGTCGAGAAACCCAAAAACAGGGCAATGCAGAGAAGGAAAAAAAACACGAAGTACGTTAATTGAAGGATACCCTTTTAATAAAAGACAACATTAAATAAAATCGTATGTAGCATTATTGGGAAATAGAAGAAGGAAAAGAGCAGATAAGCCATCGGTGCGCGATGGGGCGTTTTGGGAGAAGACTTAAAGATTTGCACTGGAATAGTTTTGAAAGGATGGGTCTAATGAAAGGAAAAAAAGGCTACTTATAAAATAAATTTATTCTTTTGTGTGGAGTGTTTTCTTTCCTGAATGATTTCTGTTGACTATTATCCCTAAGTTTGAATTATAATAAACTATTAATATATATAACTAAAGAATGTATATAACTGAGAAAAAAAAATATATATAACTGAGAATTTTCTCATGTTAAGTTCAAATAAATACCCATTTTCCAAATATTTTGTGTTGAGGTGCATATTTGACACGGCGATCTCACAGATGATAATTTTTTTATTATTGCCCATACATGCCTTCTTCATAATAATTTTAACGTTATTTTCCCCAATATTAAATTATTGCATAATAATAAAGTATCAGCAGAAGAAAATACTTTTGTGCAATAAAAAATATATAGTCCCGTAAAATGTTTATCTTAAGTGCATGGTCAATTTAATAAAATAAATTATTATCTTATTATGATATTCAGAAATTAATATGTCACGTAAATTATTGGAAATAATAAATCTTAAACGCATGCCATGATTGTAATTAATGGATAACCTGGGTATATGTTATGTAATGGTATACTGTTAGCAAATAATTGTCTTCATTTCAAACTGCATTTAGATTGAAATATTCGTAAAAATATATATACTTAGCCCAATGACGATTTACCCTAGTAATCGTTTGGTAGTTATAAAATTATTTGCATACTATCATGTTGACTGATCGAAATCTATAATACAATATTACACAACGATGTTGAAGGATGCTTTTTATGAAATGTCAAAATTATCCTTAAGTTTCCATTGGCAATATTTTCGACGTTAATTAATAATTGTAAATATATTTTTTTAAATGTTTATTAGAACTTTATGAAAACTTACAATTTTTTCTTTAAAATTACCACTTGAAATAAATTCATTTAGTAATGATGATTAACAGATACCACCGATGTTTAATAAATTTTTCTATTCCAATATATGTGCTATGATACTTCATCAGCAAAATATTATTTAATTTTGACAAATATTTATTTCAGAATCAACATATCTAATTCTGTATTATAATGTTATTTGTCTATTATTTTAGTGCATTATTTTCTTCATTTTATTTTTATTTATTTTTCTAGGCGTAGATAGGTACGCCATTTAAGCTAGATATAAACACATATATACTACTAGAGATTTGTATCTCATAAGTGAGAGATATAAAAGATATATCTCATTAATCATATCTGTCACTCGCTCACTTGTAGTCAATATGTAGCAGTATATAACTAGCTCGGGAGTGATCAGCGTGTTTTTCGTTTTACCAAATCAATAATTTTACTCACTCGTCACATCGTGAAGATATATGTAAAAGTATACGTTTTGATGTTATATGAAAAAGAAAGAAAATAACCGAACTGTTTGGTCTAATATCAAACTGGATCTATGTAGACGACGTAGCTACTCGCGAACGAATGTGAACCTAATTTGGTTCTGTGAAAAAGTATAGTTGTGCTGTGATAAAATGTACTTACTTTAGTTCGTTATAGATAAAGTATAGTTTAGTTCGCTCAAAATATTAGCGTAAACAAACACTTCTTTTGATTAATTTAAAAATTGTAATTTAAAATTTTATAACAAAGCCAATCTATTCCAATTTATTTAATTAACATTAAAGTTATTTTATGTATAATTTGAATCTAGGAAGACAGTCCTAAATCTTAACCTACAAAGTAATAAGTAAAATATAGTGGATATTGTTGTAGAATTTATTTTTATTTTCTAACAATATTCAGTCATTACTTTTTATCACCAAGTTTTATGACCATTGTTTAACATATGTGTAATAAATAATTTCGTTAATAACTCGGACTACTGAGATACTGTGTTACTGAGCTAGAGATATAAATGAGTGATATATATATTTCCAATCAAATTATATATTTATATCACCCTGTTCTTTTCACTGTTCTACTTAAAGATATCGATGGGTTAATTTCAAAATTTAATTTAAGTTGCATTTGAATAAAAAAACCAAAATTTAAGGTTTTTTCTTAAATCAGAATGCCAATTCAATATATGAGTTTTAAACTCCTTTATACAATGATAGGTAATGAAAAACTTTACGAAATTCAACTCTTTGACTCTCACTTACTATCGATTTTATTTAAAAGAGAAGGAATTTTACGAAAAAAATTACTTAAAAAATTATCTCACAAAAAGTCGGTTGTTAAAAAATGTTTAAATATTTTGCAAATATCCATTTATTTACCTATATTTTATATTAAATAGTACTTTGTGTGAATTTAAAAAAATAGGGCAAAAATAATGTGAATCATATTATATACCGATTCTAAAAAATAGGCAAAAAGGATTCATAAGGGTCGTTCTTAAAAAAATAAAACTATTTTACCCTTTTAATCTGAAATTTATACGACATAAAGGCATCCTTCTATGTTAGTCTCGTAAACTGCCTTTTTGACAACGAACTCACTTTTATTTTCCTCTTACTGCATAAGCAGCCATGCGTTTGGAAGCTTTCACTTACCACGCCTGGTTTCGATACCTTTGCAGAAATGGTAGTAATTTGAACCCACAGAAAAATATAATGATTACACGTCTTCCATTATTTTTTTTTAAATATATTAGCAGTGTGAGCTGTGGCCCCGTCCTACTGGAATATAACGCTCTCTGGTTCAATATAACGCTCTCAGTTTTTTCTTCCATTTGATATCAGTTTTGTGACATTTTTTTAAAATTAAAGCTACGATCTCATCCAAATGTACTTCAAAAATTATTTTCATTTCTCTTTTTCCCTCGCTGTTGCACAGAAACACATTTAATTTATTGCGAAGATTCCGAAAGTTAAAATATATTATATTTTGATTAATACATACTAAACTATGATATAAAAACTGATTGTTTCATTTAGAATTATCCTTACATACATATCTGGAGTGTACATGAAGAGGTATATATCGATATACCGGTATAATGCAGGGTCTCCAGTGGCAGATTTCAAAGTTTGAATAAACATAATTTCTGAACGCAACACATAAGAGGGGCGCGGGGGGCGTCGTTAGAAGCGCAAGCGGTGCGGATGTTTTAGTAGACATGGAACAGTGTGGTGGAGAGCACCGTGCTTTTGCCGTCGAGGCGTACATTTCGAGTGGATTTTTGCTGTCTGTAGCACGCAGTCGATTTAAAAATGGTTACAGTATTCATTGATTACGTGATGGACTATCGAGGATATGTGCATAAGCAGAACTTCCGTTACTGGGATGTCCACAACCCAAGACAAATACATCAAGAGCCTTTACATAAGCCTAAAGTAACAGTCTGGTGTGCCATGTCTGCATCTGCAATCATAGGGCCTTATTTCTTTGAAAATCAACGTGACCAAACTGTAACTGTGAATTCGGAGAGATATGCCCAGATGTTAAATTACTTTTTCAGAGTAGAACTACAGAATAGTCCATCCTTCAACCAGCACACATGGTTCCAGCAGGACGGGTCCACAGCCCACACTGCTAATGTGTCCATGAATGCAGTGCGGCAGTTATTTCCAGAAAAAAATATATCCCGAAACGGTACCGTACCGTGGCCACCTAGGTCACCCGATTTAAGCCTATGTGACTTTTTCTTATGGGGATACTTAAAATCCGTTGTTATCAAAACAAATCCGAGCACTGTGACTCAACTTAAAGAACATATTCGAGCCGAAGTCAGTAGGATACCCCAGTCGCTCTGCAAACGCGTTTTTGAAAACATGCGTGCGTGACTTGAAGAGTGTGTCAGACTCGATGGCCGCCATTTGGAAAACGTGGTTTTTAAAAAATGTAATCCGCATTTTTTGCTATAAAGTTAAAATAAACCTACTTTGTATTAGAGATGTAGTTTTTTTTTACAATTTTTCAAACATTGAAATGTGCCACTGGACATGTATACAACTCGAATAACGCATCACTACGCCATGAAATTATTATTCCTATTTTAAGAATATACGATTATACTATTTATGCAAATTTATTTTTTTTTCAAAGACTCAAGGGTAGCGGAATCAATAAATTAAAAGATAATTATATTAAAACTATGGTCTAAATAGAATTCACTCCTCTAATATTTTTTTTTCATTTAAAATAAATAAGTCCTCCCAATAATTAAATACGACCCTATTTTGAAGACTTTCAACATTTTTTTCATAATTATTTTTCTTCTTATTTTGAAAACGAAACAATTTCATATCAGTTTATAATAAGATAAATAAAAGAAGGTTTTGATGAAAAAAATTTTAGAAAACCGTTTTTAAACATATCGAAATGGATATTTTATTATCCAGTTAAAAGTTACGTTCCCTTCTGAGTTTATTATAATTATTTTTAATTCGGTCCTTTTCAGGCTTAAGTCACTGCACCAAAACATATCGTAGGTTACGTATTAATAAAAATGTTAAGCCAATCTTCAGTTGAACTTTATGTTACTATAATACAGCATTTTTATTAATTTGAGGATTCATTTTATTCTTTTTTTTATTTATTATAAGCACAAATATCATTATATGAAGCTCTCTTATCACCGGCACGTTTTATACTACTTAAAAGCTTCTAATATTTATTTTTTACACTTAAAGGATAATAATACCGAAAAACCACGCGTAAGTGAGAAAACAATTTAAAGTTTTTAATGACATTATTTTCGTAACATAGGGCATACTTATTGCATGTACACCTACTTATTACAGTGTTCATATTTACCCTTATTTGAGTCCTGAGTCTAAACCTAAACAAAAAGATAGATATAAGGTGTTTAATTTATTCAATGGTGTCACGTAACACTTTTCTTTATTTTTCAGTGTTTAAAAAATTATTTAAAATTTTACTAAAATTGCTATTAAAGAATTATTATTCAAATAAATAGGTAATAATCGGTAGTATTGAGCTTTAGATACAGTAGTTTATTCCGCTAAAATTATTATGAGACCTATTTTACTAATTTTTAATAGATTTTTAAGTACGGTTAATTTAACAAAATCGTATATGGCTACTCGTATTTTTTTCGGGAAATTGTAAGGGGTATCTGTGCAAATGCGATCACTTAACGGAGCGTTTCCTCAAAATGCTTTGTGTGGAAAGCCTCGAGTGTCGTCCGATCTTGGCTATAGAAAGATATATGTGTTATAAATAAATTCGTGTTTTTGTATTTACACCTTAAAGAACTGAAACTGTTTCAAGAAGCCGTTGTTAAACACATGTACATAATGAAGTAGTTTATATTTAAAGAGTGATACAATATTTCAACAAAACACAGTCTGTCACTTTCCTGATCATGACTCTGAGGAAGAAATACTGAAAATGGGGTACAAACTAATTTTACGAATATTTTAATGGTTCATGAAATAATATGCCAAGGTACGATGAAATCCTGTCTTTGCCCGTAAAAAGACCAATTTGGACGTAAGACCATTTTGTGTTTGCGTGGAGTTTCTTTTCGGACAATTTCTTTTTCCAATCTTATCTGAATTACATGTGCTAATATATATAAATATATATATATATATATATATATATATATATATATACATAATTACAGATAATTTAATCGCCACCAAAATGGTTGAAATATATCAGAAAGCTTCCATCGATCTTCGTTATAAACTCAGCGGTAGGTTTATAAAGAAAAAAAAACTGGTGCTGTAAGACGACAATGATCTTAATTATCGTAATCTTTTTTCACACGACAGGAACAAGAAAATTACGTTGAATTTTATTTCAAATGATTTCACTTATATGAGGTCTCTTTATAGAGACTAAGCTTTAAAATTAGTAGAAATTACGCTTCGGAGATTTCAGATAATTATTAATACCGGAAGCGACTGAGCATCATAAATAAAAAAGCGTCGCGATTTATAAACGTTTTCGAGTTCTTTCGAGAACGCTTTTTTCAAAGATGTTATTTAAAAATAAAAAGCAATTAATGGGACTCATATTTCTGGATTTATAGATGCGAATCTGCCAGGAACGGAACAATGTAGTAAAAACTAACTAAACAATAACAATTTGATACTAGGTTATATAGTGGTGAGATACAAATATAACGTAAATGATATGGGTATCAGAATTAACAAAGATACTAAGCAAGTTCTACACATAAGCGAGGATATTAATATATGACATGGTTCTTATAGGTAAATATATCTCAATAATATCTGCCCATCTTTACTTTTCCAACATGCGTATTATTTCATACGCTTTATAGAATTTCCCTTTGCTATTTCCCTAATCCATCTTTTATGACAATAATTTATGTCACTGTCAAAAAGCAAGTTGCCAACGCTTCTCAAAATTATTAATAAAATTCAACCCCATTACTCCATTCTTAAACCTGAAATTTTTTGGAATTTCCTATATAAAATATTGATCGTAAAATTCTACTTTTGCTTTTATTTTCCTTTCTTTAATATTATGTTAATAATACATGCGTCGCATACTTATTTAGGAAGGAAATTTATTTTTATCCAAAATGAAATTTTTTTGATCTTCATGGAAATGTGTAGGAAAAAAGATAATTCAAAAAATTGATGTATTTTAAAATCTAAACCAGGTGTAATTTATAAAGCATTATCATTATTTTATTAAAATTTCTAGAATTTGTAGACAAAGAGATTGATGTAAAATTCGATAGAGTCGGTGTGGATTTTTGTAATTAATAAATAATTTGCACATTATAGTAAAGTAAGATTGGAGTTTTTAAAGTGAAAATATAATTTCTTTCGCAAATTTTGTATCAAAAAGAGTCGGATTGATTTAAATAACAGTAATTGGGACTTTATCAATAAATGGAAAAAATAAAATGGATAACATTTTACAACCTGAAAAATTTTAATATTCGATCGTGGATTCAAAATCTGAAATAATTTATATTTTTTGTATTGTAAATCCTATTATATTTTGGAAAGTTTATTTTCAGTGTTGCATTTTATTTCTAGTGTCTTTTCACAAGAGGACAAGTCTGTCCGCCTTTGTAATCTAAATAGACTCTTGAGAATATTCTACTATTCTCAATTTATTTCTTTTGGCAAAATTATTAAGAAAGGAGCGGCTTAAAATTGTTCAAACATTTAAACATTTTTTTTGTATAAACCTAGAAGTTTCCCTATAAAAACGCAGAAATTAATTTAATGAAAAATACGTTAACGAACAAGACAAAATAATGCTTAGATTAAATGCTTGTCGAATGTTAATTTCTGAGAAAAATATTTCTTGAAAATAATACATTACTTACGATTCATGCTGAATATTAATTTTTTACTCAGAAATATTTAAAGTATAGATCAACTTAAATTCCGGTTAAATTCAATTTACTTTTTTTTCAAACACAAGTCAATTTAAATTTCAGAATTTCTACCTTCAATATATCAAATGTAAGGATTTAAAAGTATTACTTTTAATTACTTCAGGAACTTATATAACGTATTATCATTCAAAATATTTTCATAAACGAAATGAATAATTACTCATTTATGCTTTAAATGAAAGTTCAAATAACAGTTACCAATTTACCGGCCCGACTACGTGGAAGTCGAATATATAATTACATTCCATGATCACAGAAATCCGAATATCAATGACTTAGGTTTTAATTTTCCCTTTGCTGCTATTAAAAAAAGAAAATGTATGAAGAAAAGAAATAAAATTTTTTTGAGTATTTAAATTTTGTCGGTTTGCCCTAAATACGGTTATGAGTGTTTCGTTTATATTATCTATTTACACACTTCGGTGCATATAATCGATACATATGGCAGATTTATTGCTAAAAGAAAAATCTCTTACAATCAACGAGAACATCGGTCCAGGCCTGTTCGACGAGCGGACAGGAATTATGTCCAGGTCACCGCGGTGCCCCACAGGTCAAATGCCGTATTCTTTGTGATCAAATCAACACGCCACGGCAATGAAGACTAACTTAAAAAGATATAAATACCTTTAATAACTCTTTGCGTAATTAATAATATAACTCAAAAAAATAATAAGTTCATTATGTGTCAATTACCTAGTAAAATATTCAAAGACGTCATCCAAAGTGGTTGATGATGCAGTTTCAGTTTTCTAAATAAAGTTAACATAATTTCAATTAACAAAAAATTAGATACTTGGTTTAAAAAGGATTTCCTTTTTATCTTACGTTCTTCTCATCTTACAAGTCAATATTTAATAGACGTAATTTTAAAAAGTTGTGGGCTTATACTACAAAAGATTAAGTGATGAATTTGTCTGAGGTATTCTGCTTTGTAAAATTGATTAACCGAAAGACGAATTGGCATTTAGATTAAAAATATTTGGTCACAAAAAAAATATCAGTTTTCTATAGCAGGATTATAAACGGTTGGTAATAAATTAACTGTTTACTTACATCATAAGGTTGAGATTCTAACACAAATTATATTACTGCGAGGGACACTTATATAGAAAAAATAACATGCACGCTTGAAATGCGAAATATTTGCGCCCTTTTCAGATTAATCTAATTTTACGTTAAAACGATAATGATACATTTTTATTTTGAACTAAGTTTTATTCAATTTGTATACGCGCTCTAATGTAGTGCAACAAAATAGATGTATGATATATGACGTACATAAACTTCTGCTTCGGTGCATACAATGAGAGTTTATGTTAAAGTCGTGTAATTAGATATTTGTTAGCAAACATCGTGTAAATTCCTCATTAAAATTATTGTCTGCAGTGTTCGTGATTTAATATTATATAGATACCGTATATAATAATCCGCATAGATATATTCACCATTCGCATTCGATGTGTGAAAAATTTACCCAGTCTTCTCATAATAACGGCGTAAGTGTATTTACTTTGTCATGAATACATAATTGTTACGAGGACAAATAGGGAAAGTAGAACTGTTGTAAATAATATCTACAATACACAAGTGTTGTGTTGATATGAAATGTAAAATATGCTCTGTAAATGTGTTCTAAAATGAAATTTGCCTAATTGAAAATGTGAAATATTTGCATTAATTTTTAATTATATGCATTAAATAATTTAAATTTGTTCTGTTGAATGTAAAATATGTTCTGGAAAAAATGTTCTAACATTAAATTTGTTTACTTCGAACCATATATATTTATGATGTATGGACACTTTTCTGAATTAGGTAAATTTTTTGGGAATTTTCTGTAATATTGTCTTTATACTTGCCGCATCATGTTAGATTATTAAATTTACAGTTTAAAATAAACTTTCCAGTCAGAGTAAAGGCTGCATACATTTAGTAGTGTATTAAAATTTGGAAATTGAAAGGTATATGGTATAAACTATTTACATAATTATTAAACCACTTTCAAAAATAATGTTTTTCACAGCGCAAATACATAGCATAGTATAATTTTTATAGGGGTAAATTTCTCACAAATGATTAAGTTTCATTTCTCAAAAATTTATTTTTCTTTAGTTTCCTACGTAATGACTTTTTTTGAGAGAGATTTATTTATTTTGAAAAATAATCCGTATGCACACGCAAAAAAAAATTCAGCCCCCTTTTACATGCAAGGGTGTTGACATTTTTGACCCTTGAAATATTATTTTAGGTCATTTTAAATACCAATTCTATTTTTATGCCAAAAACTGCCTATTATGTGTAGATTTCAGTTAATTTTGTTTAGAAGTTAAGAGACGAAGAAAGACAAACAAAAAATGTATGGATAGCCAACGAAGTTGTAGTGGCACACTATTGTAGTGGCACAATAGTGTTTCATTTGGAATCTCCAGGTAAAGAAATGCAAAATGGTTTTTAATAGTTTCAGATCGTTCGATATACTCAACTTTAAACTCTCTACGCCATTTTAAGAAGTATCCTTAATGCAGGCGCTCTATTTTACTTGCGTAATATCTGTAATTTTTTGACAGACAGATTAGTAAGGATGAAGTTTATTTTTGGGAATAAAAATCCAATACTTTTATATGACAATTATTTTGTATTCTATTATTTAGGTTTGAACGATGAAATATATGTATTCAAGGGAGTAAAATTGCTTAAAGGTTTACCAAATAAAAAAAAGTCCAATAAAATCCACATTAACACCATAATGTTTAGAAATGAGTTATTTAAATTTAATCAACTAGGAGCAGTATCACAGTGCGCCGAAAGTTTCCTTTTAACCTGTGAACGTGTTATTCGACAGAATGATCTTTATAATTCAAAGATGTTTTCACTAAAGACCACGGAAACTTTTTTTTCATCCCAGAATAAGTTTATGAATTTGAAGTATAAAAACCTTTGGCAAAGATCAATATAAATTCAATCGGTAAAAAAAATGTCCATCACTTACGTAATAGATTCGTAAAGTGATTCAATATGAGTTCATTTGTTTGTCTGCATTAGATATTTTAAAATGGAAGAAGGGGGTCGGTTATTTAAGATAGAATTTTATTACCACTTCTTCATATAAATTATTACATTATGGCTGATTAATTTTCTATTTAAGCACGTTACTTAATTTTTTTTAGTTAAACAATTTTTTAAGCTTTTATAGGGATAATGTTGCGTGGGCGTTTAAAAAATTTTAATTGAAATATCATTTGATATTCTAAATTGGTTTGCAAAATACTAAACTTCAAAATGTATAATATACTCCTGATTTATCAACTATTCTTAATTTATAATATAGGGTGAAATATATTTGAAAGTATATTTTTGTCTTGTAAACTGAATAATCTAACGTGATGCGGTAAGTATATAATGCTCTTTGCATTAATTGTTATGAGATACCCACATTATTTTTTAATGAAAGTTAAAAACGACCATTATTCTAATGCAGACATGTACCAGAGAATGTATGAGTACAACGAGGGGTGGAGAAATAGAACAGAGACAGAGAATAAGCTTCGTTATAATATGAGTAATATGTTGTAATTTAAGTATACATTATACCATCTTATTTAAATTTAGCCGCGACGTGATACTAAGAGATTTCGACATCACCAATCACTATGAACTTATACTGTACATATTGTCGATCTGTTTGTGGTAAAATGTAAGACGATAACATACCTTTGAATAGTTTTCAATTTTAAAAAATCAGGTTTTTCTTAAAATTTCATAAAAAATGTACATACATTCGACACAAAAGTTATGTCACATCTTGCTTTAAGGGTCTTTTAGAGGCATATGATCCTTACATAAATAATCTCTAAAAAGGAGATTGAAATATTTTGCCACCGGTACCCAATTAAAATTTTTCTGAACCCCCTCCTTGCCTGTCCAAATTGAATAAATCCGTTCGGTGAGTAAAAATAATAGACGTTCTTTGTATCCATTGCCGCAAAGGCCTTAGCATAATAATAAAGGCTATTCTTCCGGATAATTCGTTGAAAGGCCCAAATGAAACCTTCGGCGCGCTGTAATGCTGTTCCTAATTGGTTGACGGAGATTGAGCTCAAACATCTCGTTTGATCTACTTATTTGGATGTGGTCTGTTTATATTTTATCTCATGTAAATTTTTTTTAGGAAAATATGGAATTTTTTCCGTATCAATTATCAAATAAAAGGAACGGGCTAGCTATTAAAAAAGCGAAAAGGTTTATTAATATTGTCGTTTTCAATTGTTTTAAAATTACTTGACTTGTTTTGAAACATCTTTCACCATATCCTTGCTAGGTAACAGCGAGTAACTTTATCTATGCTCCTTTATTATCTCCTGTTTGTGATATAAATTACATGGAACGATATTTTAGAATTTATACTCAATAGGATTTATACCTAACAATATTAAAATAAATACATTGAAAATTGCATGTAATTATAATTATATGGAATAAATGAAATAAATTTACACTTTCCCTCGAAGGTCGAGTTCGGAATGTTTTTTGGTTTTATGTGTGTGGGCATGTGCAAAATTTTACATTACTTTAGAGCCTAAATGACTACGTGGGTTTTGATATTTGGGGTATCATTGGGCGTGAAATAATTTCCTGAGTGACGCACTACGAATGTCAGTGAAATATCGGTTTGGCGTAAATCGCTAGCTCTATATTGAACAGTTTATCGATTTTGAAAATGATATGGGCGTTTTCATGTGAATAGTGACTAATAAATAATGAATTATGTAATTTCCATGTTTCTACTTGCGCTTTCACTAACATAAGGATAGAGTAAGCTAAGATTTCTTTAGGGATACGCACGCTTTTTAAACGAGTATTTTCTCTGCGTCACTAAAATAATTTTATGTATCATAAATTGTGTGTATAGAAATTTGTTCTTGCAGCTTATGCTTGAAGCCACAGACTAAACAGAGAAAAATAAAATACAAAACCTACATATTAATTAATTAAAAATTTCCCAACAAGGACTAGTCTTAATTGTGGCTATCTGGTCTGTAAATATATATGGAGCAAGAAAAACTGGCTTGGTTCTTTATAAAATTTGACTATAGTTTTTTTAACTTTTTGAATATTTATTTTTATTGAACGTAAAGGAATGGTTATTTTTTCTGAATTATTCTGAACATGGAATGACTATTGAACATATCATGGAAGTAATCATCCATTATTATTATGATAAATTTCTCGTATTTAGCACTTTCTTCAATTGGATCGTGATCAAAAAGTAGCAGTAACTTGTTCAGTATACATAGTTTACAAAATATAAATGTGTAATTAAAAAATATAATATTTATAAGAACAAGGTTTTCAAAAATGACGTACAGAAATTTTATAAGAATAAGGATGATACCCTTTTTAACCAGAAAAGTGTTGAGTATCAAAAAATATCATTACGTAATCAACAAAGTTTGTTTTGGTGATTTGATCAAAATTTGTGAAGTTTAACTTTTTGTAAACTAGAAATTAAACTGTAATATACACAATTGTTGACTATAATTAGTTATCGAAAATATTAAGGTCCAAAAAAAATACTACTTCGTTGCAGTTTGCTATCATTTATTACGCATTGTCATATGTTATTACGTCGCCTTTTTTATTTTACATAAAATTTCAAGATTATTAAAGCTAAACTTATATTCAAAAACTATTAAAGCAAAACTTATTTTCATGAACAAATGAACCATCTTAATATGGCAAGAAAGGAAGCATATTATTGGAACATTTTTTATAGAGATTGGCAATGAGTGTATCGCTTCGTCGTCAAGACTGACCGGAACTGTAGTTTAATTGGTGGAAAATGTTGCGTTTTCAAGTATGCTGCGACTATAATAAGAGAAATTTATTTTGCTCCTTTTATATAATCTACTAATACTAATATTACTCATACACACACACAAGCACACAAACACGTACGCACGCACACATGCACGCAGGCACGCACGGTCGTATATACGCACGCACTCAGGCACGCACGCACGCACACAAGCACACAAACACACATCAACACATACATTTACACACGCACACGCACGAAACCTGCAAAAGTTGCTGTGGGGAAAATACTTTTTAAGAGCCATAATGTTACAATTATTACAAAAATGGTTCACAAATTTTATTTGCCAAAATATTTACAAATATGACTTATTTCTAGCGTATACAAATAAGGAATGCTGTCGAATATTGTCTTCGAGCTCTATATTTGACGTCCGACATCCGGTATCACGTTCTCCTACGATCTGCTCTGTTAGCTGGTCTATGGAATTGGCGCTGGTTTTGTATGGCCAGCAATGTCGGCGATTGTTGTCCTTAAGCACATATAAGTTCTGTTAACTCATTCTGGTTCATATGCTCCTCCGGTTTGTTGTATTAGCTTGCTGAATTTTGTACGATAAGCAAAACAGATAACTGTGGTTTTTAAGCATATTTCAACTTCCACCTCTAACTTACAAACAACGCTGTGTGAAGAGAAGGAACGGTCTTGGGGGTTGTTTGCGACTATGATATTGATAGTTGCATTAGGTTTTTTTCTTTAGTATGTTATTTACACTTCCTATGCAGGATCCAAGATATAACCGTAATGATGAATAAGGGCATTATATTGGAACTTCCTACTGATAATAATTTTGCGTATGCTAGTGTCTGATTCTGTAATGTACTCTCTTGAATTTTCCCAGTCCTTTAATATTTAATTCTTAAAACTTGCCCACCCTTAATGTTTGGAAATTTTTTTCCATTAAAATTATATCTGAAAATTTGAAATTCTCTGTGTCGATAAAGTAAGCCAGCTTTTCAGTTTTAATTTTTATCTGTAGTTTGTAAGTTGCGGTAATGTTATTAAATATGATCCACAAATTTTCAAGTCATCTATCAGCTCAGCACAGATACTGATTACTTTGGTTTAACATTTAGGGTAATGATGCAATGTTTTTTTTCCTTTTGTTTTTTTTCCATGACCCTTTATAAGTTATTGGTATCGTTGTACAGATATTTAGATCTTCGTTGTATATTATTTCACTGTCTGTATTTCTATAATATTTTACTCTAAAAGCATCTTCGATGTAAAATTCTTTTTGTCTGATATATATACATGGTTCATTTAGTTGGCCACATCTATCAGGACTAGTTAATGCGTATATGTTTCAGTTTGGAAGTATTTCAAATGATTTGTTCATGGAACGGGAATAAAATAAATATCAAAATAACCGAACTAATTTATTTTTAACATGGATACTTCGATCAGAAATGGACAGTCTCATTGTTCGAATATGTTGTTCTAACTTCAATTAACATTTCCAACAGTCCATCATTATCTACTATATTATCAAACATTTTCATATAATTAATGATTGATTGTAAATATCTCAATACCAAATTATTGCAAGCAGAAGCAATTTAAATAACTCGGTAATTAATGTGATGAAACATCACATTATTTACCGAGTTATTTAAATTTTTTCTGAAGACTTTTCATCAACTGTGAATTTTATTTACGAGTATTTTTAGTACCAATTCGGTTTCTACTGTTTGCTTATTTACTTCTTATCACTATTTCTCATATTACTAATTTTCATTTTAAAATTTACAGCGACCGCATAATCTAATAACTTGAAATTAGTTCAGTTGTGTTTCCAAGTTGATTAATAAGACCCCTTCTCTCTACGCTTCGTTTATACCCCAAGATATAACTGGCTTGTTTTAATGCACTCATTACTTACTTTATACACATTTCAAATTTGATTGTGCAATTATACTACTGGTCAACAATTGAGAATACATTTCAAAAATGTTAAAAATGTTGAGGAGGTGAATGAAGAATGTAATGGATCATGCGTGGCTTGCAGTCTTATTTTTCTTATTTATGAGCAAAAATCCCTACACTTGTAGCTATTTTTTTAATTTCATTTTAGTTGTGCGCACGATGGAATCGAATCCGGAAAGTATTTTATTGGTTAAAATGGATATTGAATTATATATTTTCTTTTCTCAGAATATGTATATGTAATTCTAACATACTTTCCCTCTTAAAGGAACCATCATACAACTTTTTTTATTTTTCCTCGGTATCTTTATAAACTAGATAGCCTACTTAACATGGTCGTTTGATGTATTTTTTATGGTTATGAACTATTTCCTCTTTTCTTTTCATTATTTTGTTAAAAGATTAGCTCATATAACGTCTTCAATCTGCATCCATGCTCTTCAATGAATCCGTTAAAAAGTAATTGCTCGATGTCGATATCTAATGTATACGCATTATTTATATGTAAAAAATGATTTTGTTAGGTGTCTTATCAGTACTCGAATGTATTGAATACCGTGAAGTTACGTACATTGCTAGCATTCGATTTTAATGTAAATTGTTCATACCAATTATAGCAATGAAAAATTGCCTCAATCGTTAATGCAGTTAGCCTAAATTGATTTTATGAATATGGGTATGGATACCTCGTTTTTCCAAACAAATAGTCATATGTTTACATATATGAGCTATATCTATTATAAATTTACGACAATCCTACTAATCCGAAGAAAGATTTTAATTCTTTTGACGAAGAAGGTAATGAGTTTTCTTGGATTGCGTTAATTTTTTCTTTATTTGTTGACGTGAAATGTCTTTAATTTTGGTCAAAAGGGGGGAGGGGGGGGGGAGGTTACTTACAAAAATACATGTAACGAAATATGTTAGGGCCAGATTCCATATAACTTTGGAAATATAGCACATACCGGCATTAGTTTAGTACCTTTATTTAGAGAATAGAAGCCATTACTCAGTAGTGTATGCGTCGCTTTTGTAAATAGCGCTGCAGTAACGTATGGCATTTATCATCGTCCGCTGTGTTTAATTAATGATTAGTCAGTAATACATTGACCGATTCGAGCGGGAGTGGTTGCGTTTGACAGAGCTCACGACGCTCTGGAAACCACCTCATCTACAAGAAGGAGTCAGGTTACACCCGACAGTAATAATATGAGGCCACAGTTTGAGCAGATTTCGCGTGCGCCGGGCTAGGGCCGATCGAGAAGAGACTACTTTCTTCAAGGTTGCCCTACCGCAACCGTCGTAGGTTGCGACATGCAGACAAATACGGAATTGTGGGGGCAAGTAATTAATATTAGTTTTTTGGTCTTTCATTATGAGCTCGTATTAAATTTTATTTGTAAAACTAAGTGATATCCCGTTCGAAAAGAACGCATCTCTGAATTGGAGGTATAATTTATGAATTTTACGTTTTCTTCTTTAATCAGGTGTTCTGAACGGAGATTTTTTACATTTTGTTTTAATACCAAATCAATATTTTTGTGTTATATATACGTATTAATTAAGTTATCGGAATATGTTGACTCCTGAAATTCCTCAATCTTAACAATTCGAAATTTTCAGATACTACGGCCTAGACTAACTCATTGTATACTTCGTACACTGCCCTGGGCGTGTCAATAAAGTTCCAAAGTTTCCTATATTTAATTATGCACGGGCAAATAAAGCTTTTTATTCTCATTGGTGTGTCTGTGTCATTTATGTATTAAGCCTGGATTTTTATAATATTTTGTTTCTAGTACCTAATTTATAATTGTAAATTGGGCTATTACTTTCTAAGAGTAAATTAAATAATTTCATCGATGCCTGAAGTTTTTCAAGATTTGTTTTTCTATTAAAATATTTACTTTTAATTTTTTTAATATGTCAAGATCTATTAAATCATGATTATTGGTGTCCAAATTAAAAATGTAAAATTTAAGATCTTTACTGTAACAAAAATATTTCATTATATATATATTTATATAAAGAATTACTGTGGGCTGTGCCAACTAAAAAAATTATGTTTTAACAAAATCATTGAAATATCTTTGAAAAAATCACGGATGAAAAATTATTTAGATGAATCTGTATAATATTTAAATTTAAAGTCAATTTCATGAATTATTACATATTCACTACGATTATTTATATTCAAATTAATTATGTTCGTTTTCCGGTTGGGTGGTCGCAGGGAACATTTTGTGAGGTTCATGTTGGTAAAATAATTCCTCTGCTATGTACTTAGTATATTATTTGTTTTTATATGAATGTTTAATATTATACCGATGGTGAAATTGCTGTATATTTACTGTTCTCATCGATACATAGTTCAGGTAGCGGTTATACTGCTTCTGATTTGTTCCAACAGAATACTGATGATTTTTGTTTTTATCCAAATTTATTATTGTTATTATAATAATACACGTTGTTATTATTTCACAGTAGATGCCTATGTACTCATCCTCGTTTATTCGTTTCCGACGTATTATTTCTGAGGGGAATAAATTATTATTGTAATTAAAACTACCGTAATTCAAATTAGTTTTAACTTTGTTAATATAAAATATTTTAGCTTTGGCCTATTCTAATTTGATAATTAGGAATAATTATTCTTCGTCTTATTGGTATGCTGAAACTACATGTCAGGTTATTTAGGAAAGTTGCAAGTGCAGTATTATTTTACGCTTACATTGCCATATTTAAGGAATATTTTACAGCACACCCCTCTTTAAATTGCATTGAAATAGTAAAAGAAATATTTTCTTTTCGGTTACAAAATTCTCCATGTTTCCTCACACTTTATTTTCTGATTCATAAGCGCCTATTGGATAGTTTGTACTACATGCATATCTTTAAAAGTGTCGATAAGAATATATTTAAAATTTTTCCACTTAGAATTATGAATCGTAATACATATTTTAATTTGTGCTCTCCTCATTAATTTAGCTTACAAAACTCTTTTTAATACCTGCTCTTTAATATGCGCACCTAAGTCCTTATAAGATTTAAAAACGCATATAGTATTTAAATACGCATTAGAATTACAAAAATGTAATAGAAACCTTATTTACAAAAATATTTACAATTGTTACTTAAATCTAGCGACTACAAAAAAGATTACTGTGGAATATTACCTTCGAGCTGTATATGAAGCATCTGATGTTTGATGTCACATTCTCCTTCGATCTGTTGCATTAGGGAATGATCGCTGCATATTGTGTTACCAGAAATTTAGCCGATTGTTGTGCTTATTCATAAATCATACCGCGAGTTCTACTGAATTGTTTTGGGTTAATATACTCTTGTGCTAGCTTGCTGGTGAAAATGGTCGCTGGATTTTGTATGACCAGCAATTCAGCTTACTGTTGTCGTTACGCATAACTCACACTGTGAGATTATCAGCACCCAATCACGCACACGGACATGTGTACATTCTACCCTCAGTGCGTCTGTTTTTTGTCTCATTAATATATTAAGTCATCCAGTAAATGAAATTTCTTCAGATGTTTCAATTTATTGTGAATTTTAAATTAGTTCTCCTTATACAAGTTTCCATGCTTTATTCCTGGACCCTACTGCAACGCGAAAATGCAACTTATGGGTGCTTATATGGAAATAATTCTCTAAATAAATCTTAATCCAAGCATCCATTCTCCATTTGCACTCTTCTTGTGTGAATATATCGTACCAAACTTTCACAAAATAGACCTTTCTACTTTGTGTAGTTTAGTCTAATTTCGTATTTCTTTCAAACTACTAATCCAAAATATAATGTGGGAAACGCAATTTTTATCTGCTGAGAATGTTTAATAGTTGAAGTAAATTTAGTTTAATAAGAATTAGTCATTGAATTCTTTGTTCCCCTTCCGAATTAAAACCTCTTATATGGCATTGGGTGATGAAAATGTTGTGATACTATTTTTGTGTGCATGGACGTATGCATAAGTGCGCATGCATGGACGCATGCATACGTACGCATGCACACACGCAGACTAGGCCGCATGTACGCGCGCAACATGCACGCACACATACATACACACACGCACACCCACACACATACACACACACACATATTAGTTTTTAAGTACTTTTCATTCTCTACAAACCCAAACCTGCTTCCGCGAACACGTGGGCTTTATACATACACACGGCAAATTCTGAAATAAGCTCCATTTTAACGTCTAAAGTACATTGTTATTAAAATTCATTCGGAGGCGTTATTTTTATACTAATTTTATTATCGTTGATTATATTCTAGAACAGTTCAATGCGGTATCAAAAAATACTAGGTTCTCAATAAATAATACGTCGAGTTATTGAAAGGCGTTGTTTATTCAGCAAAAACAGTTGTCTAATATACATAATGAAGTGAGATAAAATAAACATACATCAATTAATTTTTTTTTTCATATATTCAAATATATTTCGACAAACTTATTAGCAAACCCTTTTAAATTTAATTTATTTCACTTAAGGCTTTCTGTTAATCAGAGTTATTTTTTTCAGTTTGATACAGAAAATGACTCTTTTAGTGTGGTAACAAGTATTTGTCGTGTGACTAAAACTTTTTATAAAATTTTCATTGACAATTATTTTTTTTAAATGGTTAATAAAACATCATTTAATGAGTTTGGATTTTTGCTTTTTATTATTGCATTTAAAAAAGATTAATTGTGGTGAAATATCTGACTTTGCTCGAATTCAAAATAAATTTTAATATCCTATTTTATTCTACCAAAAGGTAACGTTCTTAGTGATTTTATCAAATTAAAATCACAGCAATGAGTTTAAACCAACAACGTGAAATATGTTAAAGGGAAAACATGTATTTTTATAGAAGAAACTCCAGAAAAAAGGCTAATAAAGGAAAAGGAAAAAATGTATGGTAAATTAATTTGTGGCTACCCTTTTATTAAACGACCCTATTAAAATTTTATGTGAGGTCATTGGAAAATAGCACGAGGAAAATAAAACAGACACGCCATCATTGTGCGATGGGGTGTTTAGGAAAGATACTTACCCCCTTTATTAATAAACGTAGATTAACAAAGTTATTATGTGATTTTAGCTTTTCGACGAGGAGCAGATAATTCTGTTATCATTAAAGAGGGAATTAAATTATTTTAGCCCAAGCCTTGTCTTTGTAAGGTATTGTTGACTAAATCATCATACTCCATAGTTTAACACACAATTATAATCTCAAAAACTTGTTTGAAGTTTGATATTTCGCGGTTGTTTTATAGGCCGACCGTCGTTTTTGTTATTTTTTGAATAGTTTAAATTTTGTAAAAGTACGAATTCGATTAATGTTATCGATTTTGCAGAAGATATGAAAGTGAAAGAGGTGGAAACAGTGGTTCGTATGTGAAAGGGAAAATTACACAAATGCAGAATATGGATTTTTGGAAACCTTAAAATATATTTTATATTTAATTGAAGAGAAAATCGTCTGTGATGTCAGACGTTCCAGTATTCCACCGTATCCACAGTTATTAACTACATTACGAATGTGGGCATGTGGTGATACAAGTAATCAATGTAATGTTTCTGCTGTTACGTATTTCATTCTAATTCATATGTACAAGAGTATACTTTGTCATTTGATTGATAAAAGTAATAAACATTTTACAATATTAACTATCATAATGGTTAGTCGTATGATCTATACTTATATCATATTTTATCTACAAATTCAAGATGGCTGCCCTGATTTACACACTATGAGCCAGTCTATAGTCTCAATAACGTGCAAGAAAGAATTCAACTACCCACTTTACAATCCAGATTTGACTACCAGTGATTACTTGCTTTTTACTAGTTTAAAAAAGAATTTACGTAGCTGAAGATTTGAGAATGAAGATCAGTTGAAGGCAACCGTAGAAGAACCTCTTGAGGGCAATTATTTTTCTACTATTCTTCAGTGATATACAAGTCCTTTATAAAAGGTGTGAAAAATGTATTAAACTTTTAGATTATATTGAAAAATATTTTTTTTAAAACAATTGCTTTACTTTTAGTACCTTAGGTTCAGAAATGTTTAACCGCCCCTTGTATTTTGCTTTAAAACAAGATGTTTTTTGGTAAAAATAGGACATTCACTTGCCTTTCTGTGTTTTGTTTCAATGTGGATTTCATCAATTGCCATTATTTTTTTTTAATATAAAATATACATTTTATAGTATTTCATTATATGTTTTAATAGCTGTCTTTAAATATACGAGTATAATCAACTTATACATTTATAGAATTAGTTTAAATATACGCGTTTTGAAAAGCTATATTTATTTATGGACACACTGACACGTATAATTTAGTTTTTGATCGCCTCCTTATATTTATAATTGTTACTGAAATTTGGCAAATATAATTTGCAAATTAAAAATGTATGCTTTAAACTCTCTCTTCAAACCATATTCTAACCTGAAACATATTAAATTTAAAAAATTATATCTAAACCATTTGATTTCTTTGTCATTTTGTAAGTTCTTTTTTAATTTACAAGACTTGCTGCATAATAAACCGACATCAGAGGAAAATCATATAGTGTAAGTATTTATAGTGAAGAAAACTGTAAAAAATTAAGTTCCAATTATAAAGAAATTTACGAATAGAGAGAGATATAGAATTCCAAAATATATAAAAGGAGAAAAATTTAAACTCAAATTTTACTAATATTCATTTTTATCTGCAAGTTGATCTAATTTTTTAAATTTTCATTTTAATTAAGTATATGTTCTTTGACATCCATCGCGTGTTTCGCTTTGAATATTTGATGCACCTTCATTTTCCACAGTATAAATGCCTATATTTTTTGGCTAAATTAAATATTGCCCTCTTGTATGTCTATTCCATATGATTTTCTGTAAAATAATAAACATTTTCAAGATTTAAAACTTTTATAAATAACACCAAAAAATCACCTTCCAACATGTAAAAAATTAAGCTAGCAAACAGAAAGATTAGGCAGTTCAGTGTCCTAAAATTATAAGCAATTTTCTCTATTAAATAATTATTTTAAATTTTTCAATTTTCTCTAAGTGATTGGAATTAATGTTTTTCTTTTGCCTTCAATTTGCCTTTCAACGGAGCATTTGTGGCGCTTGTGGAGTCGCTGACTCAAATGAGGTTGATGGCCTAATTGTTAATTCTACATTTCATTGTATCCAAAAAATTATATATGCAAAGATAATATATGTAATCGTAATGCTATTACTTTTTAATTTGTCATTGAATTTATTATTTTTATGAAGGATAATCTAATCTATATTAGATTTGTGTTTATTAGCTTCTCCTTATATTACATAAATATGAACAATGCAACAAATAAATGTACACGTTATACGTGTTCTTTTTCAGCAGATACAAGTAACATTTGTGACCCTTGTTGAGTAGCTCTCTCAGATGAGTTCGATAGCTTTTTATTAATTTCACATTCCCTTATACCTACAAAATAACAGATGTAATGATAATATAAGTAATTCTAATACTATTACTATTCAATTCGGCACTGAATCAAATTTTTTTATGGATAATAATGCAATTGTATATTAATTAATAAAGCATGCAAGAAAATTCAATTTATTCTATTAAGATTAGATTTTCATATCCTCTTCTGATATTATGCAAATATTAACAACGCTAGAAATATTTATGTATGTCATACCTATAGTTTTTCAAGTTAAGGCAGCCTCATTGCTTGCGCATTTTATTTATTTTCTGCGGAAAAACCCACAATAATAGCAAAGCTTTAATTTATTGATAGTTTCCGATATATTTTAACACTCAATTTACACTATTTTCCACTGCATTTAGACTTTCTTTAATATCATTTTCTCTACATTTAAACTTTTAAATCTGAAAGCAAATTAACAATTATGAAAAATAAATGTCATCTGAACGATATAAACTAGCGTTCGATGTCGTTGTCGAGTGTGGAAAAATAAGTTCACAAAAGAAACCGTGTTAATTGACCTGTAATAAGTGATTATCCACATTTATTGTTTTCATTTTATTATTATTATATTATATTATTATTATATATATTTTATTACTATTACTAATATACATAATTTGACCATGAACAATTTAATTCATATTACGTTTTCTTTTTTATCCCAATAAATAGATTCCGTTCTTTTCTGACTTATATTAAACATTTTAATAATATACATGGTTCAATTAAAAAAATACCAGTCCCGTACAGCAACGTTAAGCATTATAAGGTCGTATATATATATATATATATATATATATATATATATATATATATATATATATATATATATATATAAATATATATATATATATATATATATATATATATATGTGTGTGTGTATATATATACCGATGCTAGTTTTTATTTTATGTTGGTGACTGCTTAAAATAGTGCATAATTAGCAATTTGACCTACGTCAAGCTATGTTTAAAAAATGTACGGCTTCACCATTTTTATTCCGTGTTTATTAATAACATTTTTAAAATGTGCTTATTTCCCGGTTTAGCTAGGCTGAGTTTAAGGCTTGATTTAAGGTATTTTAATTAATAAGGCCCTTAAAGTTTTGCAGTGAGATAGTTTTTAAAGGTTAAGTATAATGAAAGGACTGAATTAAATTTAGTTATAACTATTGTTTTCTTTTCTTGACTGACCTCTGCGGAATATTATATTTTAGTTTGAATATTCATAATTTAAGAAAATGGTTTGCCATTAAAATATCCTTATCCTCTAGTAACTGCAGGACGGTGGAAGGTATTCTGATGGAAATAAGTTGCTTAATGTGAAAAGCAAATAATTGATAATTTTTTAGTCACAATTACGGTGTATCAAGGCATAAGTCTGTATGCGGGGCTAACTAGCTTATCAGCGCTACGTTGTCTCAATAAATGTTCAATCTCCCCTTATCCATGCTATTCAATCTTGTTTAAGGCAATTGGCAGCATTACATTGCATGCAATTTTTTTTAAACACAAAACTGTATTTAAATATATTCTTTCAAAAATAAGGAATCATTTCATATATTAAACGAGATACAACGAATGAAAAAGCCACAATACTCGTACATGCAAATTTATAAATACATAAATATGAAAGTTGCTAAACACCCTTATTTACTCAATAAAACATATGTAAATATTAAATTTTCCCGTTGATTAAATATACTTAAGCAATAAATATTTTATTACGGAAAACCTAAGAATTTTCCTCGCTCGGTATAAAATTTTTAAAAGAAATGGGGAGAAATTATTATTTTATTTACATAAATATTGATGGTAGTTTCACATTAATATTTTGAAAAATACTAAGGAGAAGTTTTAAAGAAAAGTTTTGATATTCACTAATATTATAAATACAGAAGTTTTGATATTTTTTATTATATATGGCTTCAATAGATAGACGAATTTACGTGAAATTCCATACAAATACGATTGAAATTAAAACAAAGCTTACTTTATACTAATATTTACAGAAGTAATTCTACATCAAGTTTTAGATTTTGAGGTAATTTCATTATTCATAGTCTATAAAGATCCCAGATACCAAGTTCAAGATTGTAAGGCTAGTTGCCAGTGAAATGATTTAAACCATAATCTCGGTCCGCAAAAGGATAATATTAATCTAATAATTTCAAAATGAAATAAAAAAAATTACCAAACTTAATTCTGCGTCTATATAGACTATTCATAAATATCAAGAAAACTATTAATATATTGTAACTTACGTTTAAAAAGTTTTTTCCACTCATTTAAAAAATAAAAAAACAACTTGAGCTCTATATCGAGATATGCGTCCATAATATTTAGTACATCAATAAGATAGTATGGAAATAGAATAAAATAGGCTAACATTATTTTGACAAATGTATTTTCTTTTAAATAGTACATATAATTTTTTATTTTATTGAATTCATTAACGACAACTGTGCTAATTAATTAATTTCTTTTTTTCATGTATTACACGTATGTACGCCATTTAAACTAAATATATTATATTTTTAACACAAGGTTCATTGCTAATCGATAAAATAAAATGTTAAGGGTTTTATTTTGATGTGCGGATTCTTTAAAAATATTATTACTTAATTACTTTGAATTTAATATGATCATATTTATAATGACGAACTGATAAATAATGACCATATTTAAAATATGTATTTTTTTAATTATATCTATTGTAATAATTATTTCTTATCTAATTTACACCTCCATAGTAGGAAATAGGACTTAAAGTTAGTAACTACGTTAAGACACTATATAATATATAAAATTAATACATATAAATATATTTATATATATATATATATATATATATATATATATATATATATATATATAATATATATATTCCATGAATGATAACAATGACGGCAGCGGATAGTAAAAGACATTATACGTAGGTAAAAATATTTGGTTAAGTACATATTTTATGGAAACTGAAATAGTAACGAAATAGGGAGAAGACACAAGATTATTTTTTTACATTTCGTTTAAAATAATTACATTTTGGGAACAATAGTTCTAAATAATTACAGGTTACATAACATTGGTTAAAAGTTCTACTCAATAGGGATACGAAGACGGGTGAAATGTCCGTGAAAAATTGTCGTGAAAATAGTTGAAATTCCACGTACGACGCGTACATGCTTCATTTAATTATCATATGTATATAGAGAGTATGTATATATTGATTGATTTGATTCATAGAATTAGTTGCGATGGGACAATATAAAGAATATGCGTCATCTTGCGATATGACGTTGTGTTGAATAAAATGACACTACATTAATTTAAAAGGAAACCTCGCCATGCGCAAAACCGCCATATAAAACTAATACTAAACGATAAAGGATACGTGTTATGTACAATGTATCTTATAAAATGCATAGTGTGTTTTTTACCACATGAACATAAAAATTGAAAGCGTATAACGGAAATCGAAATACAAAAGTTTCTACGTTTTTTCCTGTATGAGATATATGATTACATATTATATTCACAATTAAACGAAACTACGTGATGTAGTATAATTTCTACTTTCTTTAATTTCTTTACCACGACCTAGGTTTCGTTGTATTACATCTTCAGGTGGGCTATTAGCAAAGACCTTTGCTAATATCCCACCTGAAGATGTAATACAACGCAACCTAGGTCGTGGTAAAGAAATTAAATAAAGTAGAAATAATATTACATCACGTAGTTTCATTTAATTGTGAATAATGAATTTCTACAAAATTAACGCCAAATATATTCAATATATATTATATCTAAAGCATAGAAGTAAATTTTATGCATATATAAATATCCTTGCTGTTATATATTATGTAAGCCATTTTTAATGAATCAAATCGAATCTTGCGGATCTGTAATGTAACGAGAACGACAAAAAATGTTTTATCATCTGTCGTTATTATTAATTAACCCATTGGCATAAAATGTAGTTTTAAAAAAGTGACAAAACACGCGTTTTAATCCAGGGACTCATTAACATAAATCTAGCGAGCTTTAACTCACTCTTACCCTTATAGAAGTTCCTATGATCACTTCCGTCTTTATTATCAGACCCAGCTAGCCAAACGGCCCAAACTAGTCAAACGGCCCTAAACTCGACGCTAATTTTTAAGAAGTTCCTATGGTCACCCCTCATTTTATTGTCATCAATATTGCATAAGTTTGCAAATCGATAAGATTGCAAATAAATTAAATTTAAATGACAAAACCCAAACATCAAAGTTTTTTACACAAAAATTTAAAACTTGCATCAAAATATTAAAGAAGAATTATTTTAACGTTATGGCCTATGTAAAAATTGAAATATGTTTTAAATGACAAGCGGTGAATGATTTAAAATTAAGTCCATTTGATGGTTGATGCTTATTGCAATTAAGTCCATTTGATTGTTGATACTAAATTACTTTAATTGTATTATTTTTTGTTATATTTTGTTCGAGATGTTCAATGTTAAAAATGACAATATCTCAATTACATTTAATTTAATTCTTCAATTGCATCTAGGAGGTTACATACTATGTTATTCTTGTCTACGCTACAGTATTAGTAGGTGATTAATTGCGGAGAAGATTATTCTATCATTTAGTGAGGGATCACTCATAATGATCACTCGTATGTTCAAGAAGTGCCGATGTAAATATTTCAGGAAAGTACATAATAACTAATGTCGGATAATTTGTGCTATTGTTGTTGTTCAATGTATTTATTTTTGTGGTAGTTACAGTTCGCCACGACAAAATTAATAGCATAATAAATGTAAAATTTGTTTGAAGTTTACTTGTCGTTAATAAGCTTCAGTTAAGACATGAATATTTTTATATAGATATTTTTTTAAACTCTCACTATGCATTCGTAAAACTAGAAAATAAAGTAGAATTAATGAAATAAGATAGTAAAAAATTATTACTAATAAAATAATATAAGGATAAATTTAGCAAGAAAATGAAAATAAAACATATTATTGACTACATTTTAATATTAATTTAATATTTAGTGTCTACACAAAGATGTTTGATTTTATAATATAACTAAAGTTATACTTAAAATAACATTCAACTTTCATAAAGTAATATTGACACCATATTATCTAGCATATCAGATCACAATCATAAATTAAATATTCAAATATAAATTATAATCTATTTCAAAGGGGCACAATAGGGTGGTTAGTTGATTACTTCCAAATTTTTTGTTTTAGTAAAATGTCATTAATATGTAGATAATTAAACCAGTAGTGAAAAATTATTGAAAAAATATGAAAATACAAGCGAGTTATGAGCATCTAAATTTACTGTAATGATAATATACTGCTAGTCTAAAATAGAGATATATTCTGATCTCACGAACTCTCGTAGAATACAATGGGCCTTGCTGAAAATGGCACTACAATTTAAGAAGACCATTTTCAGTAAGGTTCTCGAAAGAGCTTCTTCTGTTCGGAATCTCAGTGTATCTACGGATAACGATTTCACGTTTCAGTCATGTCATAGAAATCTGTCAGAAAACCTACAAGATAATATGATTTATCGTGTGGTATTCTCGTTATTTTCAAGATATCGAATGCATCGTTGCTTTATTTAACTTTTTAGTCCATAGTACTCTTGAAATAAATGCTGTGGACCAACGTCTATGTACGTATCTACTTATCGTTATGTTACAGAATATAATAAAAAAGTTCAATCGGTTTTTGTATTATAAAATATTTGCATATTACCCTTATATATAACCCTCCGAAATTATAATAGGCATGATCGGATGTATTTCCCTTCAAATCCAGTGGGAATTGCTTTCGATCAATAATTTTTTAAATGAGTAAATCGTAAAATTGATAAACGCTTAAACTTGAGTTTAGAGGTGCTTACTGTTCCTGAGTGCTACATGAGAGGATGATATCCTAATTTATTTTTCCTGCCTAGAGCACGCAGAAAATACTATAGTGTTCATTTGTTTTGCATGTATTCATATTGTTTAATGCAGTATCGCAATATACGTCCAGGCTAGATATTATTTCTGCCACATTGACTGTTTCAGGAATGATGCTACGGAATAGCTTTTGATTCACGATGTATCACTAGTTAGAATTATATTTATTCAAATAATTGTGTCTCCATCTTTAATCTTGTTATAATTAATATTTTCGTATGCTAATAGTCATTGTTGTTATGTGTTTGTTTTGAACTATTTCATATTATATTATTCTATATGGCCAAGGCTTTGAGTAAATCTGTAAGTTGGGCATGGAAAAATAGATTTGGTACCATTGTTCATGTCTGAAACTGTTATAACTAGGTAAATTTTTAAAATTTGTTAAAAAAATGTTTCACTCGTTGTCAGCGTGAAATTATTCCCTTGAAATTACAATTTATGGAATAAAAATATTATTCCACTCTCTTAAGCTCAACTGTTTGTGCCATAATTTTAATTTACAGTCAATAGCCATATTTTAATGTTGTTTATACAATGAAATGAACAAAAGCATCTAAATATTAATCCGAAATGAATAAATTAAAGCAGCGTGGGTTTATCGTGTAACACTTTTTAAACAGCTGTTTAATAATAATTTATTAACGACTTAATGATTCACGCGACGTATACAAATACGAGTGTGCTTTAGATAAAATGACATGTATTATTAAACACCTGCGTGTTGAGGTTACGTGGGAAAACCACAAGAAATTATTACTTGTTGGAAAAAGAGAACTGACAAGTAAACTTTTTGTTTTTAAATGTGGAGATTTTGCTTAATGTGCAAACCAAGATAAACTTTTCACATCGTTTAAGAAAAAATGTATTTAACATATGGGCCATGGTGTCGTAGAAATTATGGAATTTTCCTTTAAAATAAGTATTATTGACCTACGGTAGTTTATTCACACCATAGTAGGCCATCGTTTAGTTTAGATTAAAATTCTAAACATGGTTTAAAATAAATAAAAAATAACTAAATTTTTACATTTAGTGTATAAAATAATTTTAATTGATTAGACTGTAAAATATTTTTACTTACCATAAAACTGCAACAATTTTATGTTGTATATCTTTTAAGATATGATTACAGAATACTACGTCAAAAATCATTTTATCTCTATTTATACCCTTGCAATGAATACTTAATTCAGGTTACAATCAGGGTTTTTGATAATATGAAATAACCTTATTAATACTCCAATGCTATCTAAGACATCAATCGTATTTTAACATGATTAATAGCTATTTTTAATAAATAAAAAAAACTATAACACTATCTTTTTCCATTCATGAACTTTTTTTTAATTATACATTTTAAAGGTAAATTTAAAATCGGAAATCCGTTCCGTTATTTAATTTTCACAGACCACAAAGAGTAGAAAAAATATGAAAATATAGACTTTTGGAAGCTTTCCAGTAGGGTCAATGCATAATAACAAAAGTAAAGGAATAGAGAAGAAAAATAACGGGGGAAAATGCATCAGGAGCTGGTATCAGATCAATTTAATATATTTTATTATTCTTCACGTTACACATACTATCGATTTATATAAATCTCCAATATTACCTTTTAATTATTTCATATTTTTGGATGCGTTTCTTTTCAGTGAACGATTGAAAGATAAAATGAAATATATAATAATTTATTTGATAAAATTTTGCGTAAGTTTTTGATTAAGAGACTACTATATTTTTAGAAAAATGCAACTAAAGCTATTCTGACCACATTCTATACATGAAAATAGCTTTGTTGAATTTAATAAATAAGTTTATATTCAAAGTCTATATTGTAGGTCAAGATATAACACTAATTATCAAATTTAATTTTGATAAGAATTGAAATTAAAACTTTGCATTATAATATATATGAACGTTTTATATTAAATATCTTTCTTAATATACATTTAAGTGTCAAAGTCTGTATATTAGCCAGTAATATAAAATATTTTGAAGTCAAATTCGTTATAAATTACAAAGTACAGCGCTGCTTCCGAAGCGAATAAGAATATAGAACTCTTTCTTAATGGCTAATACATCTATATTTAATGTCCAATGCGATATAGCCAATATGGTATCTTGATAATTATACAATAAAATTTGTTTATTGATTTTGATACACCAGAAATATGCTCGCTTATGGGTAATTTATCAATCATAAATGAAGCAACGAACGCTGAGTACGCTTATAAAACTGACTTTTTGATACAAGATGAGGTTGTTTTTATATGTTACCTTACAATAATTCAAATTCTTTAATTATATCGTATACAATTATATCCTATGCGAGTAAGACCAACTGTTAAACTTTGTTTCACTGCAAACGTTTCATTATATCATGTAATTTGAAAGTTTTCTTAAAGATAGTGAGTTTAGTATAACTTTAAAAACATTGTCAACAAATTAACTTGGAAAAGCGTTACGAAAATATACATTTAGGTTTACTGAACTAACGTTTTAATTTCAAAATCGGGTATTCAAAGATATTTACATATTAAATTTTCTAATTATACGTGGCGACACTTTAGATTTGCTGTTGTTATCTGCTTCAAAAAAAATAGACAGTGTGGCGATATCAAAAATATGTATGGCAATATTTGTTGATTTTATTCAGAAAATACATTTTTTTTCAAAAGTTTAATATTTCTTAAGCTACAAAGAACTCCGAATAACCAATTAAAAATAAATAATCAGTAAATTAAGAAATTTATGTTTAACTTGAAATAAGCTGAAGATGTTTTTTATTGCGAACGCCATTATAAAGGGCGAAAGAAAAAATTGATACGAATTTTTTTGTAATAAAGAAGAAAAAATGGTTACGAGAATTGTAATATTAGAATACATGAAATGACATGTAAGGTCAATTTTAGCCTTAGCCATAAAGTTATTTATTTCTACACACGAGAATATAGGAGACGAAAAAATTGTTTGTGTTATTATGGAGTCGTACTTAAAGAAGTCGAATTTTATTTGATTAATTTGTTTTAAAAAGAAATTAAGCAGGAAAGTGAAAATAAAATATAAAAAGGTAACAATAAAATAAAAAAAATAACTCAATCGGTTACCGGATTTGTCTACATCTTTTGAAATCATTGATTTAAGTTAATTTAATTTTTTTTTCAATCTAAAATTTCCATCGAATGCTAGGACCTAGAATTTCATTAAATTTCTCAGATCTATGATTTTAAAATGAAAGACACATTATCTTGTCTTTTGTGATTATAATTTAGCCGACGGTGCATAAAACTAATAAACAGAACCACATTTTAATTTTTAAAGAATATTAAAATATAACGTTTTTTTCGATGAAATCTGAAAAAAATATGGTTGGGCCTGCTTTAAATTTATTACTAGATACATTTACAATTTGTAAAATATTCTACTTCATATTACAGTGACGGACGGATAAAACCACTGACGGACAAGACGAAATTATAAGAATTCCTTGTTTCACAACAGAACCCTAAAAATATAAGACGATCTAGTGAAGCATGGAAACCCTTGTAAAATATTGTAGTGTTATAATACATAAATTATAAAGTATTAAAAATATAACTCTCCAAGAAAAATATACTCACAGCCCTAATGTAAATACGATACCTCCGATTTAAATTTATGGATGATATTAGAGTGCAAACCGTTTCTGAATACGAAATTAACGTACCAGGTTTTACCGAATGATATAGGCGGTTTATAATAATATGCTCTGTAAATATATATAAGCTAAATACCTTTTAAATTATCGTAAAATATAGATATGAAATCTCACTTACGTGCGGTCTCAGGCAAAACGGGATTTAATGATGCGTGTGCTTTCAGTTTAGCGTTTAATTATCGAGATTTTTACTTAATGACGGATATTAAAGAAGTACTTTACCTACTGTCGGTACAAAGAATTTTCAGCAAGTTTCAGAACAATTACTGAGTATTTTCGAAGAGAGTATTTTTGTCAAGTTTACACACAAATAATGAACCAACCATTATTGTCTGTGATGAATAATAATCCCAATTTTAAAATATCTTCAGATGAATATTGGTTAAATCATTGAGAAAAAATTAATTTAACGAATTTCCGACAAAAGTTCTGAAAATAAATTACATCACCTTTTTTACTACCAAATTCATTATTCCTGATTATTATTTTATCTACATGTGATTCAACGAAAAACGCAAAAAGGCTTTACATTCTTTTTTTTATACTATTAATTTAAAAGGCATTTATTTAATAAAAATAATCAAGAGCATGATGCCAATTTATATATACATGCGTATCACTTCTTTACATTTTCATTATTTTCTGTAAATACAGAATGTTAATAAGTGCTGAAATAATTACATGAATAATTCATAATTCATAACTATTATATCGGAATACTTTTTGTCAAAATATGATGGAAATAAAATATATTTTGTTGGCTTTCTTTTCTGCAAATTAAATACTTTTTTCATTATAAAATGCCCAATTTAGACATGAATTTTCGCCTTATCTAAGTTTCTTTAATTCCAAAGTTTTAGCCTACCTATTTTTATAAAATTCTAAATATGATACCTTAATAATTATTAGGAATTTAGAGCTAATTTATAAATTTTTGAAAAGTCAATCGACTATGCCGACCTTTTTAATTAAATATTATATTATAAATACAACGTATGATTGATATCAAAACTCCGCATTAATTTCACAATCGTGCCTTCAAGATGACGTAATATTTACAATGATTCATAATTGATAAAATAATATACAGATTTATAATAACAAGCGTATATTGTCAAATGTTTTTAAAACTTACAGTTGCAAGATTGTATCAAAAATAATTTATTCTTCAGGTTTCAATTTAATCAGATAAGCTGATTGTCTTTGCTTGACAATCCATGGTCCGTCGATCGGAAAGCGAATTTACGCCTTAGTAGTATAGATATTATACCGCATTTTTCAAATTCTGGAACTTCAAATTGTTAAATAAGCAGGTACCATTACAGTTAATAATATAACAAAGAAAGGATGTTTCCTGACTCATTGAGTAATTAAGTGCTTCATGAAACAAATGGGATAAGACCAAGCCTAAATGACCATACTCTTTTACGATAAGGTGGTACTTGCAACAGATATAGAAATAAGAAATGATATGTATTAGAAAATCGTGTTAGAAGTAAAATATTCCTAAAATTTAATTATTCATAACAGTTATGCATATATGCACCTTAAAATAGATAGTTGATATAATTTTTAAAAAGAACGTTCTGTATGTAAATGATTTAAAGTGGGGCAATTCTTAAGTCGACTGCATAGATAACTTTCAGAAATATGTATCCAAATGACCAGATGCTTTACTGAGATATTGGGCCATTACACCAAACGAATATATAAATTATTATCCATATAATATTCAGAGTACTAATGTATCCACACAGTGCTTTGTCCCCAGACTGCGAAGCACATTACATTGAAGAGCGCCCCAAGTGCAAAATTTACACATCGGGCAGTGCCTAACAATCTACGAGTTCAGACCGGGTTTTAACACTGCACTCTCATTTGCAAATGGATCTGACCTTCTTTATATAAAAAAAAACCTTTTATTTAATATGAATTAAGATAACATCTCATTTGGAGTGAAACAGCGATTACGTGCGGTTTATGCGGACTTTATGAGCGAGAGCGGTATTTGATGACACGTATAATTTCGCAGAGGCGCGTGTTTGAGTTAATCATTTAGCGTTTCTTACATGGTAGTTGAATAAGTGATATTTTAAAAGCATTTTTTCAATGCCAGTGCGCAATATAGCGATATATTTTAATTTCGGCAAAGTTCTTAAGTACATTATTTTCTTGACGTTTGATAAAGTGAATCTCATTCAATGTTTGATCTTTTGAATAAAGTACACAAAAAAATACGGTATTTTTTTTGTGAAAAGTTCTACAGCTAGTTAAAGACATTAAGAGTGTCTTTTATTCCACTTTTTTTCATTTTATAGCAATTCAAATTACGAAGGAAGTACTGTGGGTATAAAAGTGATATTTAACACTGACTAATTCTCTTCCCAAAACAAATATCTCTTTTAAGTTCATTGTGAAATTATTTAAATTATAAATGAGAATAAACCAATTCAATTGTGACTTTGGTTCCATAAACATAAAATCTTCAGTAGCAGTACGATTGAGCCTTCAATGTAGCATATAGGACATTAGCAATAATAAAGTTATAATATCATTTAACTCAAAAATTGGCATAATTTTTTTGAAAAATTAAGCTGCACTCAATTTTATTTTAAGTTGTGAATGAGTTAATATTATTTATTTTTATTTAAGATTATTCACATAATCATTACGAAAACCAGTTAAATTTCATGTAATTTCTTTAAATTAATTAGGGGGGATAATTACAGTTTTTTTGGATTCGAATACTTTAGATTGAGGAATTGATTATAAAGGAATACAAACAAAAATGAATGTAATAAAAAGGAAATGAAAAACGTTAGACTGGAAATATTGTCAATTTTTCGTATTTTGTCGCAATCGCGAACAAAATAAATGCTGTAAATGTCAAAAAAAGGAGTTTAATTTCTCGATGTTACTAATATATTTCTTTGTAAATGTCGTTTTATTTTATTTACTAAAGTTTGAAATAATAAAGAAGAAGGAAACACACGTGATGCGGGAATTCATGTAGAAACAAGTAAGGAACTTCTTAAAAAAACTTCTTAACACTACAGAAATGTGGATGAAGATTAAGATTTACGTTTAAAGTTTGTACGTATTTTTACATTATACATATGTATACTACTCAACACTACGTACTTGTATGTATTTTTACATTGTAATTTATATGGAAGATTATAAGTTGATTCAGTTTGTGTCAATAAAATAACTGATAGAACTAAGTTGGCGGAAACAGAAAGAACGTTTTACTATTAAGTCCAAAACGCTAACGTCCAAAATATTTTATGCAAAATTCTTGTTTAAGATTAATTTCAATTAATATCTCAGTTTTGACATATATATTATCAGTGGAAGTATGAGTATATTGAATAAAACTTATATAATAAAGTAAATCAATATCCACTAATGGGAATCAAGTTATATTAACAAATATGCAATTAATTTAAATTATTTAATATCTAGTTGCGGAGCGTTTAAATGGTTTTAACAGAAACAAAAAATTTAAACCATGTAAAAAATTAAAACCTCTTTTATACGCTAAAATAAACTACATAATCAATAAAATAATATTGCGATCGTTAATAACAAGTGGCAAAATACTTACTTTGAGTGTAGATTTAAATGATTTCTATAAACCACTTCTCCTCTACAAATTAATATTTTTTGAAAGATTGAAGTAGTTTTATATGAACTTTATCATATTTAGTTGATGTTTTTACACATGTTTCTAGTGTCTACATTCACACACGTGTTTTAGTTTCATATAAGTGCGATTTATATATGTGCTGATAAATTATATTCAGTA
Organism: Druceiella hillmani; assembly: GCA_039881145.1. Lineage (NCBI taxonomy): Eukaryota > Metazoa > Arthropoda > Insecta > Lepidoptera > Hepialidae > Druceiella > Druceiella hillmani. Next base: position 21,730,971 of record JAYKKI010000014.1, read on the forward strand.
GTGATTTCAATTCAATATTTTGATTAATATATTTACTATTCGTAAATATTAGTGAAAAAATTGTGTTTATAGAATGTTTCAAGTGCTCCAATATAATTGAGGTTATCTATCCGTATGTATTATTTAATGATGCCAAAGAAGTATAACTTCTCACGCGCGTACATAAGTACACGCACCCTTTTTTTTAACGTAAATAAAAAATGCAACATTTTAATTAAGTTTACTATAAAGTAATGGATTACTAATTCGAAAAAAATCGTAGATGAATTTTATCAATTTTCATGTCGGTTTATAAAATATAGGTTTTATGCAGTACACACACACACATGTGTACAAAAACACACATACACATACACACACAGGTGTGCTCGCGCGCATGCACACGCACGCACGCACACGCACCCACGCAAACGCACGCGTACGCACGCACGCACACACACACACGTGCGTGTATGCGTGTGTGTATTTAAGCCAAAATAAAAAATACCTTCATTTGGATTTTATTACATTTTTTAATTAATAACACAATTGAACGTATACGTAACAAAGTTTATAATATTATTCTGTACTTTCATGAAAAAACAATTTCGTTCGCCTTCAGGAAAGTTCAATAAAAGTAAGGGAAAAGGTATGTTTTCAAAAGAAATGTGAGTTGATAAATCACAAATTTTGTCCGAGTCTAATCTAGTCCACCTAAGGGATAACCAAAAGGTTGCAGCCACATCCGTATTTTTTTAAAAACTAGGAGTGAGCTGCAATCCTAAACAACTTAGGGCGAATTACTAAAATTTGTAACGAAATTCTTAGCTATTCCAGTCTTCCGCTTAAAGTGTTTATGAAGAGACCAAGAATCTACAGGACAGTGATATATTAAGAGAGAAATATAAAAAATGTACCTATATAACGAATTATTTATGAACACATTTATCGATTGATCTAATTTGTTTATATTTCTTTTACCTTTTTTATTTTTATCCCTTTAGAGATAATGACACATTTCTTTATTTGTCTACGGTGCAAATATAATAGACAAAAATATTTCTTTTTAATGTTTTTGGGTAAAAACAAACACAACTAATGTCACGCTCAAAGACTAATTGCATCTTTCCATCCAAGAGGAATATTAATATAAATACTGTAAATATTCAAGTTTTTAAAACAAGCAAATATTATTATTTTCATTTATTAACTAATACTAGATTACTTCAGTTAAATCCTTTATATGTACGCTGATTTCTGCTCGACGTTTATTATAAACTTGCGTTTATAATAAACATCAAGCGGTCGTCAAGGAATTAAATTTGTTGTGATTACAAGATTTGATGGGTTTTGTTACTATTCATCTACTTCTCGCAGTTTTCTCTTTGTTATTATGTCGGTTTAACCTAAATTTTTTTCTAATTCGAAATAAATTAATTCATCTGGAAATTGCTTGGCGATGGTTATTATTAGCAGAATTTATTTTTCAGTTAATTTAAGAATATATTTTAGCTACAAATTTTTTAATTCGACAGATTTTGCTTCATGATTCAATGTTTAAAGCAAGAGAAATGTAGACATGGGGGAATGCAAGTTTTTAATGTGTTCTGTTTAGATTTTACGTGTCATAAAATAGACAAACTCTGTGTCTTTCATCGAAATGATGAAACAATTATACGATAAAAATAACGTAAAAAGAATTATAATACAGTCACAGTTTGACGATATATAAACCGCCCGCGTATTGCGTCATAAAAAGGGTCGAACGATTTCGCATCAAGAGTATCAAACTTATTCCAAGTTATAATAGAAAAAAATAAGCTATAGAATCTGAGTTACCACAAAGATATTAACCCATTAGCCACTTATCTATACTGAACGTTTGCCCCTTTCAGTAAGTTTACAGTTTATGGAAAAACATGAGTTTTTTCCTTCCGGAACTACATTTCCGATTATAACTAAAAACGGTAAGTGACATCCATTTACCAAAATAAATAACTTATTATATGTCCGATTCTAATAAGTTTTTTTAAAAATTTGTTTAGGATATAAGTTTATACTTAAATCTTTGGTGGCATGACTCAATAGTGAAATAGATTTCTGATCTCGAAAAATTATTGCTCTTATTATTCCAAAAGTACCAAAAGTGCACATGGTGTACCTAAAAAGTAGTTTACCGGATATTTAAAAATAATGTGTTTGATGCACCAAAAAATAATTACCATTAATAATAGTCGTTTACTAACTATACATTTACAGACATACGTGAACTAAGACCTGAGTTTACACGATATAGCATCACCGACTCGAACGCTGAGGGCTCAGTTTCGTTAATTGCTGAGAGTTTCATCTTTTTTAATTTGGATCTCGCTTGACAGATGCTGAAAGAAGCTAAATTTACCAGATTCAGTATCGCCAACCTGAATCCGATGGCTCAGTTTCATTCACTTCTCACAAAAAGTATGCAGATGCGCCTAAGAAAGTTTTCACTTCAAAATTTCGTAGTCAATCGGACGCACCATTTAGATTTTATAAATATTTGCAAGCATACTTACGTACAAGTATACATATAAACAGAGAGTGACGTAATTTTTGCTTATCTACTAACAAACTTATTCGTTTATTTTCACTCAAATACCTTCTAGAATATTAACAAAATGCTTTTATCATTTTGGTTAAAGTATAAAAGGAAACAACAAGTCACTACAATGTATTTATCTCAACTGAAATTATGTTTTCCACACTACTTAAATATCGTTGAACGTTTTTCATATCACTATTAATTTTAAATTAGAAAAAATTATCCGGTGATGTTTATTAAAATTAGATAAATCATTTGATGAGTAAAAATAATAAATATTCTTTGTAGTCGTCGGCGAAAGACCTTTGGTATAATAAAAGCTGTTCTTCCGGATAATTCGTAAATAATACCTTCGGCGTGTTGTAATACTGCTCTTAATTGGCCAACGGAGATTTAGCTTAAATATCTCATTTAGAGGTCTTGTTTGTCGAGGTGAGCTTTATTTTGATTTAAGGTTTTTGTAATTTCAGTTTGTCTAAATAGAATTCTGCGCTATCTATTTCAAAATATTTATTGCATATATTGTGTGAAATGTACATTTTAAACTTTGTCGAAAAGTAAAATGCCATTATGTTTTAATATAAGTCAATGTACGTAATGGAGATATTTCTCACCTACCTTGTACGGTTTATGACAAATAAAACTTGAATTTCACAAATTAACATAACGAGGTGGGAGAGTAGAAATACATATTAAAATGTTTTGAAAACTTACTCCAAATTAAAATGATAAAAATATGACATAGTAGATATTTATCAAAAAATGCTTTCGTTTTTAGCTTGTTACGGATGATGAAACAAAGCTAAATAAGCTTCATTTAATTTAATTTCGCAATATCACTCTCCGATAAATTACAATGAATGTTTATATACAACATTCATTGTAATTTATCGGAGAGTGATACAAGGTACAAGAGATGTATCGTCAACGCATTACGTGTATTATTTAAGTCGTTGAGTTACAGCTTAAACCTCAAACTGTGGTTTTAAAAATAAAAAAAACGCTGCCTCTTTTCTCCTTAACTTAAGTAGCTAAAATATGCATTCATTCTCTAATTAAAAAAGTCCGATTGCCAATTTTAAAGTATTTGTTGTATGCTCCCCTATTTTGCAAATTGAAACCCACGTTTTCACTTTTTTAGGAAAATTATTATTCTAAAAATGTTTAATAGTACTTTCTTAGTAGTAGTGTATATTATAAAGGAGATGTGTTTTCTGAATTATACATTTCTATAACCGGTCGTCAAGGCTTAGCTTTGATCTCTCTCACTCATATAGGGGTTTATATACATAGATATTAAAAGAGTAAAGATTTTGTCATAAGATAATATATCTTGCATAATGAATAACAAAAGAATAGAAACCTTTTTTCTTTTTCAGTTATAACCGTTAAAGATGTCTTGAAATTTTAGGTGGGAAATGCGAATAAATTAAAAATATATATGAAGCCGGAATACATCAAGCAAATGCTTCCTCCACCTTTAGTGACAAAAATAAGAACTTCAGTTTATATGAATGCCATTTTTTTAATCCTTCGAATGGAATTTCGTTGTTATCTCATGGTCTATGATTAACCAAACATGATTCTTTCTATATGGCTAAGATTGTCAAGAGTCCATCTGTGACCAAGAAGTAACAAAAAATTTAACTGAAAACATTTAAGAATAAATATAAAGTATGTGGAAACGTACATATATGTGAAGAAAGTAACAAAATATAGAAAGATAAAAGTAGTGGTAAATAATTGTCAGTGGTAAATCATTTGAGATGACATTTTTTATACAATATTGAAAACGGCACATCGGGAAAATTATTTGAACGTCGGGGTATAATGTCTCCCAGAACTACATAAATACCCACATATATTCCCGCAAATACCATAAATTTTACTTTAATAAAAAAAAGTGCTACAATTAAAAAAAAAAGATACGGAAACCTTAGTTACTTAAATCGGGGTTATAGGATATAACGGAACGCTAAAGGTATTTAATAAATTTAATAAAAGTGCGAAATTGTAACGATGGAACATCTAAAATTGAAAATAATGTAAAATACCGTGAAAATAAAAATATTAAACTTTAAAAAAAATTTGGCCACACTTTATTCAATTAAGCATTTTTAGTAAAATTCCATTTTACGCAGAAGTACCAGACACTAGTTTAAAAACAGTATAAAGAAAATAGAAAATAACGGAAGGTAGCAATATCTGAAGAGAAGAGAGGATGAGATAAAATATATCAGTCAAATGACTATCTTTTTTTCCTTACTGGAAATCCGTAATGGAAAATTCACTTCGTCTGTTCGATATTTAAGTTCAGTTCATTAAATAATAACTGTATTTGGTCGAAATTATAAACTACACCCTACCAATTGGATGAAATGCGTAACAAATTTTGTTACAGGTTCTTCACTCTTGATTCGAGAGCGTTTATGATAGGTTTTCTCATTAAGTAATCAATATTAATTTATAGTAACTAGGGTTTTCAGAAAAAGTTTTCTTTTTATATCACTAAGGAAACGAATTACACTTGGAACCCCGTTCAATAATATATTACTTTTTCAAAAATTTCGACGAGGATTTGAATAATTTTTAAAATATTGGCTACCATGTGAACAGTTTTTTTTCACCCATGGCTTTCGCGAGGTCCTAGTTTTTAATAAATTCACAGCCATATCGTCCTTCACTTTCCGTGTTAAAATTACTGGTTCTGAAATGTTTAAACTTATTGTGAGCTTTCTAATTACTTACGCATAATTTCTATAAATCATATATTGGTCTATAATTAAGATGGAACATAATTTTTTTTTAACAACAATTTAATATCTCCTGTTTTTATATCAATGCATTATATATTTCAATTCCTTTTCCCTAATTGAATGGTGGAACGAGTCTAAAAATTTTCTATTAAAAATGTGCATTCTGATGCACAGGAGATGACCAAAACTGATGATATTTGCACGTAATATATAAATCCGTATATTTATATAAAGACTATGTGTTAAATATTCTTAGATATATGCGAAATAATATTTTGGAATAACCTGATAATTACTTCGTTCACTCATTTATTAAATATACATTAACAGCAATGTAGTAATAATTATGAATGTAACGTAATTCATGTAAGTTTCTTTACCTTTGTTAACCTATAATAAGATAAATAAATAAACCGGGAAAAAATAGTTTAATAGCTACAAATAAATTAAATTGTAAACTCAATTGTTGATGCACAAAGTGGATAAAACTTTCTGGTGAGCAAAAGTAATAAATTTGATTCGTAGTAGTATAAATATTATGCGTAGTGTAAAAGCCCAGACAATTAGTTTTTCCCTCTTATTAATCTGGATAATTTGTCCCAAGACCCGAATAGAACAATCAGTATTTCAACCTAATTGATCAGATGAGATTGAGCTCTAACATCTCGATTAATGGTCTTGTGTTGTTCATGATTTTAATTTTGATAAAGGGTTTAAGTGATTTCAATTGTCTAGAATATCATTATACTAAATTTTTACAGTTAGCGCTCAATAGACATTAAAAATTAATAAAAAAGATATTAAATTATTATATTTTTAAATGCTGATGTTTCCACCTAAGATATATCAATGTTACCATCTGCATATTTATTTACTTTGCAACACACCATTTTCTTATGAAGTAATGCAGAAAGGAAAGACGAAAAGAAACCATGGAATATTCTAATATTCATGGAAATTCCTAGCGTTATTCCATCATGACAAGACTTATTTTAACCAAATTGACGGAGTTATATATATATATATATATATATATATATATATATATATATATATATATATATATATATATAATAGATTACGGTATATTATACAGAGATGAAATTATAAATTTCCATGCAAATAATGCTGTTTCGATTTAAGCCTATTGCATCAGATTACATTAAAGTGTTGTTATTTTCATAGTTTGAATGATATCGAATAAATAGACAGAGAAAATATGATATTGGTCTATGTCACAAAATGATTTTTAAAAATTCGACAGAATTCACCCATATTTGAAAAACTGTAAATGTAAACTAAAAACTAATTAAGTGAAATTGAGATTCATTATTGCTTATATTGATTATATTTTATTCCCTGTTTAGGTGATCGTCTTTAAAAAACTTGGTCTCTTTATTTAATGAGATTAAAAGTTGTTATTTATAGAAAAAAAAGGCGGTAGGCCATCTTAATTAAATGATAGTAAAGTATATCCGAAGGTCCTATAATTAAAGAAAAAAAAATATGTGGAAAAAATGTCGGGCCATTGAAAAGATCATTACTTACAGAAATAACATATTTATTAAAACTTGTTTAAAAGTAGGGTAAAATAAAAAAACCGATACTTTGTGATTCTACTAAGAAGTGATAGTTTAATAGACAAAACAGTTTTTTGAAAAAGGTACTCATAAGACTATATTACCTTCGAAAATTTATTAAATATTATTGGTGTCAAATGAATGAGTAAACCAGCAAGTAAGAGTATATACATATATATATATATATATATATGTATATATATATATATATATATATATATATATATATATATATATTTATATATACATATATATATATATATATATATATATATACATATATATAAAACTTATACAATATAAATTATGATTTTTCTAGTTAACAGCCTCAGATATATGGAAAAATTTAATTTTGTTGCATAAGATATTACTAAATATTTAATACAGTTAAAATAAAAAGTTTAAATCACATAAAAAACAGCAAAATAAACATTTCAAATTCTGACTTCTAACGAGATTATTTTTTAATTGATAACGAAGATATAAGCCTGGATAAAAGTGACCTAAGTTCTTTTTCCTTTAATATTAGTCATAATCATCAAATATTATTTATCAATGTGAATGGTAAATAAATATTGAGTCATTAGTAAGTTTTAGTCATGAATTCGGAAAATTTTCGAGAAAAATTGTATAATTTTTTAGAATGGTTTATTATAAGACAATTAGTTAGACCGAATTTCACTCTAATAATAGCAGGTAATGTTAAGTCTCTAAGTACTTAACGCCAAGTCTACCATAAAAGAAAATCGATTTCAAATGTCAAAAAGTACGGACATCAAAACGTAACTTTGACTACAAATTAGTGTAGAGCAAACACGAATTTCAGTACTCAGGATACAAAAAGGTAATTAATGCGGAGCTACTAGTGGGATATCAAGGGCGATATCCATTGGAAGTTCTTTTCTGGAGGGACTTAGTTTCAATGCGGAGATTTACTGTTAGAAATAGACTGACTAGCTTACGAATTAAGTAATGGATAGGACCGAATTTATTTTCTCCATAATAAAACTAGACCTCATACTACCAAATACACTTATCGAAAATTATAGGATATGATTTAGTTTTTTAGTACACATATATAGGTTATGTATAGTAAAAATATATATTATGGTGGTGTCAGTAAATTACTAAATACATTAGGACAGAGTAGCAGTTTAATAAACGCTAGTGAATATAATTTTGTTCGGACATCATCGTCTATGCATCAAGTTCTTACATTATAAGGGTTACATAAAAATTGGTCATTTCGTTAATTCTCTTTTTCAAAATAATTAGGTAAGATTGTCATTTGGATAAAGTCTGGATGAATTTAAATGGTTGCTAAAGAACGTATCGGGAGTCGTGAATTATAAGTATCATAGACAATGAGTTAAATTAACACGCATGAGTTAAAAGAAAAAGTTACTCCCGGAAAAAACATCATGCGGGTTTGTGAATAATTGTTTAATGAAAATGTAGTTTATTACTATTTAAGTAATAAAATAAACCTATTTCCTGATACCAATTAAAAATAATTCATTGTAAATACGTAAGTAATTAAAAACGTATCAGCGAGATAATTAAATTTGAATTTTTGAGGTGATTTTACTGTATTTTTAACAATTATGGTCCCCTGATGTATAATCCAAGATCAGCTTGAAAGGTTTTGTGAGTGTAAGGTATAATCAAAATCTAAGTTAAATCTGGTTGGCAGCCTTACTTAGTCAAATACTTTCAAAATTTTATGGGTTAAAATGGAAAAAAATTACTAAAAATTTATGTCAAAATAATAAAAATAAAATGATGCTTCGTTAGAAGGAACTCTTAAAATAATACAACTTCCTTTTAAACATTTTTTTTCCCTCAGTTATTGGAGAAAATAAAAAAGTCCCCGTTCAACTTTAATTAATATGTTGACCAGGATGCTTAAGGCCACAAATTCAGTTAATTAATTTTTAGTGACATGTTTTTGATTTGTCCTTATATTATTTTGCAGCTATTGTTTATTCAGTAAAGTTTTCTAGGGTAACGCTTCTTTAATAGTAATTCGCTAATAATATATAAATTTACCTCTTTTATATATTTAACTTAAAAAAATTTCAATGCTAAAATCGCGCAAAAATAAAAAAAATTCCGAACCAAGTTGAACTTATTAAATTCTAGCTAAAAAAAGAAATAATGTTTCATAAGACAATATAGCTGTAATAATTAATGAAAAAAGAAGTAAATAAAATAGTAAAACTAAGCTAAATAAATAACATATTATCTAAGTAAAATCATTCAAGAATATGAAACACTTCACGGTAGATCGAAATCAAACATCCTAGATTTATTACTGAAATTAATTACATTCAAATGGCCCAAGGTGATCATAGTAGTCGATAATAAAAGGCTGGCATAGTTTAGTATCTTTAAAATAATATCCTTAAAATATCTATTAAATTAAACATTAGCGAAGTATAAACAAAATTAAACTTATAGTACTGTGTCCCAATAATATTTTATTTTTTCAAAGTACAATGTGTTCATATTTATATGAATTGTTTTTAATTTTAATGGAAAATTGTGAGCGAAGTCTCCTTGCAATCCAGAACTTCGTAATGGAAATTTTCTTTATATGCAAATTTAGTTTGACCCCTTTAAATTAAACAGTACAGATAATATTTATTGACAAAGACTATTATTTTTAGACTTGATTACTAGACAAGATGTAATAAAAATTTACTGTGAAAATAAACTAAAACTTTATTATACTTAGAGAGACCAACACATAATTTAATCGCAAGTACTTAGTTTATCATATCCATCTACATAACTTTTACTTGTATATTAGCTATAATTTGAGCCTGATAACCTCGAAGTATTTAAATGCCGCATGCTAATTTCAAATATCATTCATATAATAAAATTGCTTCACCAATAATATAGAATTATATGTGAATAAATAATAAACAATCTAATAAATAATCTAATATGCAAGTAAATGAAGCGTTGACAAAACCTTAATTCAAGGATACGTACTACCGTTTGCAAATAAGTTGAATATTCTATACGTTTTATCGAAAAATTGACAGAAGACATAACTTATGAAGGTAAGTGAAAATAAATATAGACGAATGTTGAAATTGAAAAATAATTTCAATTCTTGATAAAGGCATAAATTTTAGGAAAGGAACTAAATGTTAACATTTTTGATATTCTTAAATCGTTCTCAACAATAATAGTTTCACTTTGAAGATATGAACCTCGAATTGCTAATTTAACTTGAATAATTATTGAATATATGAGAAAATGATATTTAACTAAGTGAGATTCTGAATTCGCCCCAAAACTTGCAGGTGAAACTATTGTAAAATGTAGGATAATCTAAATTAGAATAACATATTTGCAATGTCACTAATTGGCAATAATATTTTCGTAATCCATTGATAATTTCTGTAAAGTACTGGTAATTACATTAAAGAGAATTTAATTTTATTCTGAATGATTTATCCAATAGTTTACCACACGATGGGATTGGGGATTGGCAAAATATATTTGCATCCCCTGAAAGGAGAAATCGTTCTCAACAATAATAATTTCACTTTGAAGCTATGGACCTCGAATTGCTAATTTAACTTGAATAATTATTGAATATATGAGAAAATGATATCTAACTAGGTGAGATTCTGAATTCGCCCCAAAACTTGCAGGTGAAACTATTGTAAAATGTAGGATAATCTAAATTAGAATAACACATTTTGCAATGTCACTAATTGGCAATAATATTTTCGTAATCCATTGATAATTTCTGTAAAGTACTGGTAATTACATTAAAGAGAATTTAATTTTATTCTGAATGATTTATCCAATAGTTTACCACACGATGGGATTGGGGATTGGCAAAAAATATTTGCATCCCCTGAAAGGAGAAATCGTTCTCAACAATAATAATTTCACTTTGAAGCTATGGACCTCGAATTGCTAATTTAACTTGAATAATTATTGAATATATGAGAAAATGATATCTAACTAGGTGAGATTCTGAATTCGCCCCAAAACTTGCAGGTGAAACTATTGTAAAATGTAGGATAATCTAAATTAGAATAACACATTTTGCAATGTCACTAATTGGCAATAATATATTCGTAATCCATTGATAATTTCTGTAAAGTACTGGTAATTACATTAAAGAGAATTTAATTTTATTCTGAATGATTTATCCAATAGTTTTCCACACGATGGGATTGGGGATTGGCAAAAAATATTTGCATCTCCTGAAAGGAGAAATCGTTCTCAACAATAATAATTTCACTTTGAAGCTATGGACCTCGAATTGCTAATTTAACTTGAATAATTATTGAATATATGAGAAAATGATATCTAACTAGGTGAGATTCTGAATTCGCCCCAAAACTTGCAGGTGAAGCTATTGTAAAATGTAGGATAACCTAAGTTAGAATAACATATCTGCAATATCACTAATTGGCGATAATATTTTCGTAATCCATTGAATATTTCTGTAAAGTACAAATTATGGAAAAATTCAAATTGAAAATATTTTATTTTTTGAACTATTTTCTAAAAATTTCCTTCCAAAGTTACTCCAATTATTAAGTTTACTTTAACTTAGTAAATTTAACAATAAAAATTCTTTTACAATATTAGCTTCATGTGAAATTTTATTGGATAGTCTAATTTAAAAACTTAGAAACGATTTGATCAAACGTAATTGGTGAATAAATCGATCGAAACAAGTGGAATAATGTCATAGTCAACGGAAAAAACAACATTAGAAAGAAATTCTCTGTAGGAAGTCATTCGTACATGTGCCGTATATTCGTAACTTACACACACATATTCCGGGAATTAGAATGGCTAGTAATCACATTTTAATGTCAAAAATAACGAAAATTATTTCTTAATAGTTATAAAATAGACCGGAATTAAATAAATTATATTTAGGTTAACCTATATATATATATATTTCCATCAACAGACTTTTTTACATGGCTAAAAGTGTATTACATGGAAATTTTCCGCTTACTTTCGATATACGATTTATCAAAAATCGCGGTTGCACTAGAGTGTAGTTTGTAACGAATGAGAATAAACTTCTTGAAGTGCTGTTGTTATGTATTGCAGTATCATTAAACATATTATCTTATTAGCTTTAACGAAACTAATAAACATATAACTGTTATGTTTGTATAATCCTATGTAAATAAAAAAATAATAACCTCCATATATGAATTATAATTTTTGTAATAACCATTAATTAATCGTCGATTACAAACCTGTTAAATATAGTTATCTTTAAACATAATGGGTATTTATTTTATTACATTGGAAAGAGTTAAACACGAGAGATAGTTAACTTTACAGTTAGAGGGGCATGTGTGTGAATATTTTCGCCAATATACTTTAGCGATTTTTCTAAAAAAAACATGGTTTTAAAATTCATGTCGTTCTTTATGTCCATGGACAGAGGAGAAAAAAAAGTATTTTCAAATTTATTTGGTCCTTTTAGCTGTTAGCTATTGCGTTACAAGAGGGTTAACAAACTTTTTTACTGTGCCAAATTCCATTTTTTTAAGTGGAATAATTTTTTTGTATTAAATCAAGTATGGAAGACAGACGTACGGATATACGGTTGATGTCACAAGGGTTCTGTTTTTTTTTAAATTTAGTATACGAAATCCAAAAAACTGATCAATAACGCATCTTTGTATGTACATAAAGAACCTTGTATAGTTGTCCATATCGTTTGAAATTTTGAACCAAATTATGTTTAATTGGAGGTTCTTATCGAATAGTAGAATCAAGAATTTTCATATCTTTTGAGTGCTTGGAAGAAAAATTGGTCAGGAGTTGGGGAGCCATAATGTACATTATTCGAAAGTTTTATGTTTCACAAACAGCGCTGGTAATTACATTAAAGGGAATTTAATTTTATTTTGAACGATTTATCCAATAATTTACCATACGATGGGATTGGGGATTGGCAAAAAATATTTGCATCCACTGAAAGGAGATGTAAAGGAACTTAAATGTTATTAACTTCCTTTGCATCCCCTGTTAGGAAACCTAAATAAAAATTCCTTATAATTTCATCATATACATGCGTTAATTTATGTGTGTCCATTTGTCCGTTTTACCACCTGTCACAATCTCATAGTGTTGCAGTTTTAGACCTATTTATATGAAATATAGATATTAATACCTCAGATCGGATATGGCAAAATATAATTTTTTTAAACACAAAATTGTTCCCACATATATGGTGTAAGCGCAACTCTGGTTTGCCTTTCCTTAACGTGATATACTTGGGTAGGTTATTAAAATTTCAACTCAGATTTTATTCATAATTTTTCATTTTAAAACCCTGTTTGTGAATTATCAAGTTTAAAATTAATATAATATATTTTTTTAAAATTTTTTAGCCATGGATGTGTAAAATCGGAAAATGATTCTAAGGACCAGAATTTAATTCGAATTTTAATTTTCATAATGTTTTAGTTAACGTTTATTATTATCTTATAAAATATAAAACAACTGTGAAATCCCTTTTATGGGAGTTTACTGCGTATTTATTTTACAAGAAGCTGGTAAATGTATTAGTACATTATTATATATTAATTTATATACCCATCTGAATTATTTACTTGCAAAACTACAACTAAATATATCTATAAGTGTATAAATATTAGTAAAAAACGAACCTTTGTAAAGATTTTCATTACAGAACTTTATAAAGAAACTTCTTTATAATTTTAGCCTACGTTGCCTCATAAGGGAGTTAAATAAAAATAACTTATGCTCGTCTCTATACTATACCAGGATGTCAAGGCGCAAACGTAATGCGAATAATATTGAAAGTAATAAACTTTTAATGTCATCTATCATTATTAGTGACGCTTAAAGTAGCTGGCAATAAATATTGACCGTAGGCGTACGGCGTTGGCTAAACAAAAATGTTTTCCCGGAACGGAAATTTTATTAACGACGAAATATTGGAAGAATATTAAAAATAGATTACTCTTAATCAATATGGCAGCATGGTTTATCACATTTTTCTTTAAGTTTTTTTTTGCCTTTTATAGATTGCATCAAATTTTTAAGTGTAATCAGCTTAAGTGCTGTTTAATGAAACTTTCTCTGATTATAAAATTACTGTTGTATTTTTTAAAATATTTTAATTGGTTTTGAAATAGTCCAATTTAATTATATAGAAAACTTCTAATCTGATCTCAGTTTAAGTGAAGTGGACCTTCACCAAGGTGATAACTGACAAGTAATAAGTTATCATTTCAGTTCTTTAATTTTAAATAACATGATAATGTGGGCATCCTTCAAAATCCTGTAGATAAATCGAAATAAAACTTTGCAACTTGATACCTTAAAATTTTAGTTAATGTTTAAAATGTAATAATAGAATATTCATGTATGGAATATTAGCTCTAAATTAGGCACAAGAGCACATTAACCATAACGGTATATCAAAGCTTTTTAAATCAGAGAAAATATTTTTATGGTTTATAAATTAAACAATTATATCACTTCTTCATCGTGATGCGTTATTTAAAACTCTCATTTAGTCCAATATTTAGTTTAAACGCACACAATATCTCAAACGAAATTTCATAAGAAACTGGTTTTGCCCACGACTTTGAATGGACCAAAGTAATGTAGTCTGTATGTCAAGTCCAGTTACATTTCTTTTGCAATATACGCAAATCGCAAATTGTTAATGATTAAATATTCATAGGCGCTAAAGTTTCTTCAACACTACGAGAATCACTCTAGGAATTGGGGATTAGGGAATATACTTTATTGGTTAATGCAAGCTAAAATCGAATGTATATAATTTTTGTTTAGAACATACTACGTGACCAAATATATACTTAATGAATGTCAAAGAAGATTAATGCTCTTCCCTTGCAACTACTGCTTACTTCGGAGTAAAAAGCAAATGTGTTAATCCATGCTACAATCTGTTCGTATGCCAAATCTAGTGTAGATGCGTTCAGAAGTTACGGAGTTATAGAATAACAGACATTCATGCATCCATCCATACTTTTGCATTTAACACGTTTACAAGGACATTTATTTCATATTTACAAGCAGCTTTACTAAATTATATTAAAATCAAATTTAAAAGTGGAATTATGTATCGTTTATCAGATTATATTTATAAAGCGAAAATAATTATGTCTGTTTTTTGCCATTTTAATTCATTACTAAACCCTTTATTTAAAAATCATTTAAAATATAATTAAATCATAACGTGTCCAAATATAATGCAATATAATTTTTAACCAATTTCGTGAGAAAAATGTGTAATTGTGTATGAAACTGTATATATATTTACATCGGATCTGGACATTCCCTTATGTTTACAAATCCGAACCAATTTCTTATCAGAATTTTTTCTATTTTTCATTCACCTTACAAATACCGAACGTACAGAAATAATAGTTTTAGAGAATAACAATTTCCGAGAATCAAGAACTGTTCTGAGTTTTAACCTAAGTGACGGAAACTTAACATTTACGCCTCAATGAATGCATTGAGAGATGCAAATAAACAGACCAATATACAACTAACAAATATTTATTAACTTTTATTTATCTTGAAGTCTTTTTAAAAATGAAAAAAAACTTTCTGTACTGCTTTTTAATACACGTAATCTTTCTATGTCAGTTTAAATATAGAGAAAAATTATTTCTGAATGATTAATTCCAAGTAACATCCGTTTAAATACATGATCATGGAGTTCAAAAAAAATCAAACTAAGTCAATAACATTCAATCAGTTTGTAATTATGTTATCCAAACTACAAAATGAAGGATATCGAATTTAAAAAATGTTTATAGATCTAACCAAAAGAGAGTCATTAAACAATTTGAGTGCTAAAATTTAAAAACAATAAAACGGTTTGCGTATTATGTATTAAATATAAATTGCTTTTAGTAACATGTGTAATTTTAATTATTTATCAAGTCACATTTGTTATGTAATTTTTAAATATGGAAAAATCTCCTTTTTGAAAACAACTTTAATTAACCGAGTGCCGCATTATTTATTGAATATATATTATATATATATATATATATATATATATATATATATATATATATATATATATATATATATTATATATTTATATATATATAATATATATATATATATTATATATTTATATATATATAATATATATATATATATATTATATATTTATATATATATAATATATATATATATATAACTATATATATACATGGTGTCCTGAAGTAGATGTCCGACATAAAAAATATTGATAATGCGTACTGATCTCAGATTATATGCCCAGAGAATTGTAAAAAGTTTTGTAAGCAGCAAGTATCAAGTAGCTCACGAGCCTTTTAATAACATTTTCCATCGCCAAATTATGCCAGAGGCCTTTCTATAAAATAAAAGGAACGTGCGAGACTATGAAAGTTTCAGAGGCATCAAACTCCCGTCATAATCTCTCAAGATATGAAAAATATTTATAAATGAAGAACTTTTGCATCGCATAACTCTGACAGAAAATTAGTTTGACTTTACTCCCGTAAAGGGGACCACAGATTTACGCAGTAAGAATAGCAATTGTTGAAAGCTAGAAAAAAAAACAAAATCTCAGAACGGTTTTTATTGATTTTGAAATGGTTTTTGACTATATTCCGGGTCCTTGATGTAGCAAACTTCGAGGGCACACTTTGTTCCTGAATGATACATAACCTCATAAAGGAAATGTAGTGGATATGCATATGTACGTGTTGTGAGTTCAAACATGTATCAAAAATCCAACTGTGATACCTTGAAGTTTAAACCTAGGCGCCCACCAAAGTATTTCGAGACCCCTTTTATTGCTATCTACTATTATGGCCCACTTCGTGGAATATTTTGTATTCCAATTATGTAGTGTTTATCTGGGAGAGCAAGCAAAATATCGAAGGTAACCTAGAACAGTAGAAAAATCATTAGAATCAAATAGCCTGCACATAAGTAGAGTTAAACGGAATTAATGATACGCAATTTGATCATGATCAACCAATAATAGCAGACTTTAACATTATATTAGATGTGCGAATATTCCGCAGATAACTGAACTTAAATATTCCAAATCCAAAAGAAACAAAAATATGGAAAATATAGTCCCTAAAGAATTTATAGATTGTTTGTGACCGGCACAGGGTATCAGAGAAATTTGCAGTTGCTCTTGTTTCTGCTCTGCTACCAGATGTCGAAAATAACAACGAAATAGTTCACAAGTAAAAGTTACCTTGGACTATACAAAATTACGACTAGAACTACATTCTATTTATATTGAGTATGTCGTACCAAGTCAAAATACCCTCAATTTCTTATATATTAATCGTGGGATCTTGGAGTACCCTCAAGTATTTCATGAACAAAAATTAAAAAAACAATAAAATATTAATCAATATGTTTTATCTATTATATAAAACAATAAAATATATATCAATATGTTTTATCTATTATAATTAACCATGAATAAAAATTACAAAAACGAAGAATTACAGTCATTTATTTAACCTTTCGTTGGACATTTAACATATTTTTATTTGATGCTCGGCACAAATATGACGCTGATAAGTGGAGCATGCGGTTTTAGATTTTTGGTCTTTTATGCCAGAGCAGAGGCAGCAGGGACCAGATCTGACATCTTGACGAAAGAGTTTAGCTTTGCCAATCTCAAGTTTCAGGACACCATTTATGGTTTCCCGGATATTCCGGGGCAATATTGGCCATTTTAATCTCTATTGCGTATGCTGTATTATGAGGGATATTGCCGATTTCTTAAGAAATTGGCGTCTCTTTTGAATTGGTTTCGTCTCTAGCACCTTAAAAATTGAGCAAAGAATCTATGAATTGACACACCGTATTTTGAAGTGAATAGCATACACACAAAGGCCACCTACTTGTTTTTCTCGAGGTGGAATACATTTTACTCAGTTGGTTGAAAATATCAAAACCACATTTTATTTTATTATAAAATCCTATGATTTCTAGAACTAATGTTATGTATATACAATGGCAGTTGGCATGACCGTAAACCAGTTGTTACATGTTAAATTTCGGTGTATAGGCGGTGTATTAGGTCTTTTAGAACATAATAACCCGCTACTGATATTTCCTGCCGTGTACTGTTCTTTCCTAGATACGATCCTAAACAGATATCGAACATAGAAACCAGTTAGTTGCTCTTCAATTGTCATGCAATATGATATCGTAAACATATCCTTACTGACTGTTACAATGTGGTCATATAAGTCTCTGATTGGAGTGAAACAGTCAGCTTCACAACGAAATGTCCTCGCTTCTTTGTCATCGAATATCAAGCAGTTAGTAAAATACTCAAATCTTGCTCTAGGCACAGTGGGTCTGAACAATGTAACTCCAAAGTATTTGTCAAATATTTCTTCAGTAGATAGAAGATTCATATTGAAAACTCTAAGCAGATAATACAAACCTAACAGTGCTCAAATTACAAATTCCATCGCAGCGGGCATTAATGAGCATAGAAGGGTTTCAGGTAATCCATCATCTCCCACCTCCTCACGTTCAGACTGTTTATGTTTTGCTCGTTGTGTATATATTATACTATTTTGTTTATGATTTCTTCAGTAAAGAAGAGTTCAAACACCTCAGTAGTACTAATCACATTCCGAACCGGACCTTCACTTCCAGGTGGTGAAATAATGTGTTACGACGAGGAATTCTCGATTGCAAAGATTGTTGTTCCCTTTAACTATATATAATCAAAGGTGCATCTATTACCTTTATTGGGATCCTATTATTCGATGCTGGTTCTTGTGCTAACTTGTTCTCGGCATCATCTTCGTTGAAAGCAAGATCATTAACATAGATTGCAAGAGTGGACTCGTGGTTCCGAGAACTAAAATTGGACTCTCCTAAGATATTTTTGACGTCAAAGATCTCACTTCTGATCAGCGTTACTTTTATAATGTTGCAACCGCTTTTATATGTGGCAAGTATCCTTCTGATTTGGCTAATCCTTTCCCAGGAAAATGCTTCGCACCAGAAGACTGACAAAGGCCGACTGGATTTTGCGTTCATATTTTTAACTTACCAACCGAAGAAAAAACTAAAGAAATTTTCTACGTGTATAGTTTAGGCTCTCATTTGATTTCAAATCAAAGCATATCTATCATACGAAGATATACCAAGAAATTTCCAGAAATTGATATTTAAAGATAGATATCATCCACAAGAAATGAAGAATGTAGCTGATCCTACTATTGTGTGCCTACTATCCCACTATTCTTTGCCCACCCGGAAAACTTGTAATTATCTACATATAATTTAATCGCCTCATTTCATTTAGATTTTATTGACTGGCAACAAACATAATCTAGACCACCGTTACTGAGCAAAGTTTTAAATACTATTCGACTTTTGTAAAATATTTTTGGTCCGAAATATTTATTTGGACCAGAAATATTTATACAAAATGTGTTCTGTCAGCAGAAATCCCAGAACAACTACTTTAGATGACCAACTTGTTCCAAACGAATCCTACTTTTGTACGTGAGCATTAAAATTTCATCACAAAACTTGAAAGGTTTGGCTACCTTTATATTAAACGTTTATTTCTCTACATTCATCAATTGTCACAACCCAACTTGCTATAATTTAAATTAGAAATTAATACTTTCAAAAGTAACTAAAATAGCCCCTAAAATTTTCGTTATAATATAGCCCTTAATATTTCGTTGCAATTTGACGGCGATAAATAAATCGTTTTTTTAGACATGCATAAGTTCTTCGAGTGGGGTGCTTTCTATGTATTATGGATGATACGGAAATATACACTAAAAAAAAAGAATGCATGGACTTTATTAAACGCAAAAATGGTATAAGATCAAATCCAAATATAAAAGTGATGCTACTTCTCTAGGATAAGAAGATTACAGCAGGCTCAGAAATAATATACCTCAAATGTATTAAAATATATCCTATTATCAAAAAATCAATAAGTATACACTGTCCAATATTTGAGAAATCCTTAGGTACTCTAGGTAACTGTAAGTAAAAATGAGATAATAGAATGTCCTATCAAAAATAATGATCACGTTATTTTTATAATATTTTTGATAACCATTTATGACTGTTCCAATTATAGCATATATTATAGCATACCACTATGTAAATTTTTCACTTATCGCGTTGTGATTGACTGTAGGAGATTACAATAAAACGCTATCTAAAAGTCCTTGCTTTGTATTTTAGTAGTTTAATAAATAAATAAAAGTATGCTAAAAATCATTATTTTTGGTGAATTAACAATAGAAAAAGAAAACAATTTATACTATAAAAAAATGTTGATAAAACTAATCAAAGATAATAAAATTTTATATATCGTTATATATTGTATGTAATAATTTTAAAATATTTAATTTTTTACTTCATGTCCATCTGCTTATATACCTTAATTTATTAAATAAAACAGAAAGAATTCCGTATTCGTTTCCGGTCAAGACTGGAAATTAAAAGAATTACCCGATAAAAACCTAGAATTAATTGGTTGAAATTGGCATTTCCTCAAGTTTTCTTGATATAAAAAACAACTTACCTATCAGTAGATAAAATAATAGTTTGTTTAATAAATATGTATAAAAATGTTTAATAAAACAATGGTTTGTTTGTTGTTAAAAGATTAAATATTGTCATAAGATTCAACGAATAATTAAGCTATGCGAGCGATATTTGAAGTGAAAAAGTTAAGTTTACATTAATGAAAAATATTATTCCAGAGTAAAGAAATATATTATCGTTTGTGAGAATAATAATTTTCTTTAAAAATATATTATTTGATAAATATTTAAATGGTATTCAGGACTTTGTTTTAACGTTGTCTCGTTTAATTTGGGTTTTAAGTTAATCTTTGAAATCTAATTTAGAGCTAAAGAATAATTTTGATTTTATATAGTAAATCACAATACATATAATATTTTTATGTGTAATAATTTCATATCATATTGTGATTCAATTTAGTAAATTGTTTTAAAAATTGTTTAATGATCACAATATATTTTTCTGCTTTTTTATACTACAAAATAAAAAGAAATGTTACACTAAAAGTTAGATAACTCATATTTTACTGAATGCTAAATGGATTCAGCAATATTGACGAAAATTTCCACAAAAAATTGTTGCTTCAAATAATTATATACTTTATTTCGTTGCGCATTCTTTGAGAATCCCAATTTTGTGCCCGAAGCTTTAGACTGAAATTAATATTACTGTCAAAGTAGCTGTCCCCAATTTTAAAGTAGGTCGCAAATGGTGTCAATTATTCACGTCTTTACGAGTATAATAAATGACGGCCCCCGATACCGGAGAGTCTTATATAATTTTTGGAGAACTCGTACCTGATGCCGATATCAATGAATGGACGCTCTATATTTTACAATAAAGTTTGAAGTACATACCATTTCGCAGTTTATATTGTCAGTATCTTATAATTATAATAATTCAACATTTTTATATATAAAACTGAATCGACTGTAAATAACTTCGAATAAGAGACACACTGGAAAGTATGAAATAATGAAAATAAGTGTTGCAACTTCTACAGTAAAGTATAGGTTCTGAGCATAAATGTATTTGCACAATAGAGCTACGGCTAGATTTTATTAGAATAAACCTGTGTGCACGTAAGTGTATATATGTATGGATAAATGAAACACATTCCCCCTTTTGCCCACACCGTAATAAATGATTGAAGCCTTTTTACATTTTAAAATATTAAATATACGGCTGCTAATATGAATATTTTTATATATATTTATACATTTACTTGCCTTTATGTCCTTTACGTAGATAAGTAGTCATTTTGGTCAATTTTCCTTTTCTTGCTTACGTCAGCGAAATTGAAACGAGTTCATGCTTGATGAATATACTCCTCATAAATTAGAACTTCTTATGATAAATTTCATGATTCATCATTGTTCCCTGATTTTGTTAAAGAAACGATTAATACTATCCATAGTTGTATCAAAACTTTAGAGATCTTATTACTAAATTAATATTAGTCTATATAACCCATACTTGACCTCAGTAACTTTGCTGTATGTGGTTGAGGAATCAAATGATGTTCTTTCGACGACTGTGTTCAAGTTCTAACCAATTTTTTTTCATGCTACACTGGGGTCATTCAAATAAAAAAGAACGATCCGACTTTGTTAATTAATACCAGAAATATGAATTACCACACGAAACAATCCTTACCACTGAAAAATTAGGTAGGAAAATTGAGAATCAGAGCACAATAGTAATTTAAAAACAGCAGCAGCATATAAATAGGCAGTAACACCGTAGCGCGAGAATAGAAAAATAGAAGTACAAATCGGGAAATTACTGATATCTTTGCTGGAGACCAAAAATACTAATTTATAAATAGTATATCTTCAAGTCTCATGACTAAGCAAAGCAGTACTTCTGCAGCATTAGAACAGAAAGTTTGGAAACCGGGATTCAGTGACAGAGTCTGCCTACCCACAATACTATTTTGAAATTAGCACGCACACAAGCTTGGTAATTCAGGTGGCAGTTGAATTCTATGTAAATTTACACGGTCAGATTCTAATCAAATTCACAAATACAGACAATACTTGGAATATATTCTTTTCAATAAAAAAGTATCACACGAATTTGTTGGGAAATGACATAGATATAAAGTGCGTAAAAATACAGTCGGATTGAAAACGTCCTTTTTTTGAAGTCGATTAAAAAATTAGCAAATGAATTTAAAAATATCATTCTTTGAGTACAAAACACACTGGATGATATAAATCGATAAAATAAGTGTTATAAGAAAATTGGCCGTTCAGATAAAAGAGATTTAGAGTTTAATTAAGTTCTAATGCACATATGTCCCCATTTTATAGTTTCGTTTTAAAACAGCGCTGCAAATAATGGTTAAACAATTTTTTTAATTATTTTTAAGCATATGTTTCTATACCTGATTATTTTGAAATGGAGAACCAGATAAAACAATCTACAAGACCAATAGGTTCCACTCATATATCATTAGAAAGCTATTTAAATATACTAATACAGTTAGTATGACAACTCGTTTAAAATTGCTGGGAGAAAAAAAATTACGGCGATGTTTCATAATTTAGGTTATTTTTTGTTTCATGCTGTATTTTTTATAGGAAACACATATCGTTATGATTATGATTATTCTGTTTTACATATTGTCATCCATAATTACATCTATTACAACCTGAAAGATCAATGCCTGCCAAATCCTAAGTAACACACAGCGGATACGGATACTGAACTCAGACGTCTACTGTGCGCCGCTCATTCAAACAACTGAGATCGCTTCTGTGCTCTCTCGTTTTCTGTCGACTAAAATATAGCTGTAGTAAATTCTTGCTCTTAGAAGTCTCGATTCTATTTGTATTCCTAATAACTATATATTTTGCGTCATATTATAAATCTGTAAATCGGCTTATATTAAAATACTTCGACCAAATACATTTATATGTTGGCCGCAGTTTAATATTGCGATTTGTAAATGATCCTTCATTTATATGTTGGCCGCATTTTAATATTGCGAGTTGTAAATGATATGATCTAAATTAAAAAATTATGACATAAAGATGAGGAATTTCTTATACTTTGAGATCATTCGCATCGAACCTATTGAAAACCACCACTTAGGTACCTGTGATTCACATAATCATACAAGTAAATTCTTCGGTTTATACATTCACATACTACGACTGTCTTTACATTGTCAACTAAAGTGAAAAGTGTTTGTCAAAACACAAGCTAAAATTAAAAAAATTATGGAATAAGTTCCATAAAGTGGTGTTATAATAATCTTGGCTTAATAGTTCATAATCATGCGTAACTCACCCATTGATCACTACCAAAACCCAAAGACGTATAGTTACTAACCAAAACTTATTGATTGCTCGGTAATTAACTGTGTTTCAAGCCTCAGTTATGTAAGCGAGATTTGCATCTCATATCCGTACGGTTCAAGATATGGCACGGAATCACGGAAATACTGCATATATTTTTTTCAAAAAACAGTTAAAGGTGTCGTTTTCTTTATTAACGGCGTGCTACATAATAGTTGAAACTAACATGGCAGGAAAGATAGGCCTAAAAATGTCAATGATATAACACAACCCTAAAACTTCACTGGAATTAACATTGGCTAGCATATTGCAGCCGGTCCTTCTGCCCTCCATTGCCCTGCTTTACTCTCCAATAACCAATCACGGGAGGAATACGGACCTTTAGCGTCCACATAACATTTTTCTAACAGGGACTTGAAATTATCTGCCATAATAACTACTGAGGAAAATTAAAATAGCTGCATATTTCTTTCTTAATTTTGTATTTTTTTTTCTTTCACCTTCCATACATTTTTGCTGATTTGCTTTTGAATTATATAAATAGCTTTAAACAATAGTGACAAAAGTCTAAATACATTATGTGCTTGTGTACATAAATTTTGAAAGCGAGGCACCGTAATAGTTAATAAAGTAAATCAGTATAATTTATATTCTGCAAGTGGATAGTAAAGAACCATTTTAATATCTAATTAGACTAGTAAACAAATATATAATTGTAACTATTAAACCATATATTAATAGTCTTTGAAATTAAACATATATATATATATATATATATATATATATATATGTATATATATATACATATATATATATATATATATATATATATATATGTATATGTGTATATATATATATATATATATATATATATATATATATATATATATATTAAAATTAAACATATATATATTTTGTTGATATATATATATATAACAACTAGTCGATGTTTTTTTCTAAAAAAAAGGGTTTTAATAAAATGTTTATGTATTTGGAATTAATTGAGTAGCTAGTTCACTTCAACGAAAAGTTTTGAGTCGTGATATATATTTCCTGCGCCAAAAAAATCTAATTATGCAAAAGAATTTTTGTGACTGTAAATTATATTGCGGTGGGGCAATTTCTCAATCGTTTGCTTAGGCAGCTTTCAGAAGTATGTACCCAAATGAGTAGGTGATTTAACAGGCAGCTGATCATTACTGCCAACGAATATACAAATTATGATTCATATAATATTCACGGTACTAAGTATCCAAACAGCGCTTCGTCCCCGATCCTGCGGGATACATTAGACGGGAAAGCGCCTTCAAATGCAAAATTAACACATCGGGCAGCGCCTAATGATCTACGGGATCAGGCCTGGTTTCAACAATGCATTCTCGTTTGCAAATGGATACAATCTAAATATTTATATAAAGAGAAACCTTTTATTTAACATTAAAATATTAGTAGAACCTCCCACTTGCCATGAAACACCGATTACGTGCGGCACACGCGGATTTCACGTATAAAAGCGATATTTAATGATATGTATTATTTTATCGGAGGCACGTATTTGGGTTAATCACTAAGTGTTTTTTTATGATGTCTAGTTGTTTAATATTTGCCATTTAAAAAAATTTTATTCAAAGCCATAAAGCCAAAGTTTTAATTCTATTTTGAAAAATTCTTATGTATATTAATGTTTGCATTACCTTTATTACTAATAATTCAATGTAGAACTACTATTTTTGACGTTTGATAGACTGAGACACATTCGATATTTGATATTTTGTCCCAAATAATCATAAATGTTTATGAACAGTCATTGTGGTAGTTAGACTTGAATAATCTGTTATTAAGGAAAGAAATACGTATAATGAATTATAGAGAGTTTTATTGGGAAATGGAAAAGAAATACTTCCAGTAGATTTTCTACCAGATTTTACCTCTGGTTAAGGTTAGGTGCACTAAAATAATAGTTTTTTGGTAATATTAGTAAAAGAAGGGGCAGTTTGAGAATCTCTGTTATTTAAATGTAAATTTCTCCATTCGTGTTAACAATTGTGGTAAATAGAACTAGGCGAAATAAAAGACAAAATATCGGTCATTTTAATTAAACTCACGATCATATTATAGAAAGTACTACCAGTATTAATCTATACATACAATAAAATAATAGAATGTGTCTGCATCTCGAATATATTTAAGAAAAAAATGTGAGATTATAAAAGTAATAATAAATTTTCTATATTTCTCTGTGGGCCTGTTTATTTATTTGTGCATATCACACAAGACTTGGTGAAAGGATTTTCATTTTCACTAGTGAATTCTCTACAGACTGGAGTATAATGCAAGTAGTAAATTTGAAAGTGTTTTTTATAGTTTATCCGCTATGGACTAAACTATAAAAACACTTTGAAATTTACGTACAAAACGCTGAGTGCTTTGATAACTATAAATATTTCAACTATATGGCATTACGTATATTAGTCTTGCAGTTAACTTATTAATATTTTGCAATGAGCCATGTATGATTTAAGCATTTTGGGTGAGTATTTACCATAGAAATGGATAAAATCTTACTTGACAGTGATATGTAGAGATCGAAGTTCATTTATTTTGCTCTCGATAGTTCATATATTTTGAACAATATTGTAATCGTTTATTATGTATTGGAAAAAAAATCAAAACATGGTTGTTTCAGGGTTTGTGGACAAAATATTCTATTAAAGAGGTACCTACGAAATCCTGTCGCTTGAGAATGGATGTTTATTAGTTGTAAAATCACTAATACGTGTGTAATAATATCGCTTGTGGTGTGCAAGAAATCCAGAACTTATTTGAGTCATTTTTAACACTTACAATATAATTAAAATAAAAATATGTGGCCAATTTTCGTTTGGTTACTAGTTTTATTTATTATTAAAATTACTTAAAATCAAAATATTACAAATATTAGTATTATTAAAGAATTAATTAGAATTTCATTCACTTTACAGGTAACTAGAATGACTGTGTATAATTATATTATATTGCAACATGCGGATTTATCGAGGTATCAATATCTCCGGAAAATTAATAAATGTCTACTGTTCTTTTGCCTTTTCACATGCACTTTGTTTGGTTTAATTGGTTTTTGCCTGTAAATTAAACAGTCCTGTCCTGATGATTTATTAATATAAAAATATATGGTTTTATGTAGAAGTTGCTAATAATACTAGTCAAAAATAATACAATTTTAAATATCGGTATGTATTATATGTAATAATTTAAAAATATTTGTCTCTCGCCTTCATATCAATATGTTTATATTCTTTTTTTTAATACAATAGAAAGAGTTCCGTTTTCGTTTCCAGCTAAAATTGGAGACTAATGTATGGATTGAAATTGGGATTCCTTGCGGCTTTTTTAAATGTTGAATAAATTACATGTCATTAGATAAAAGGATAAACTGATTAGCAAACATACAAAATAATATAAATATTATATAAAGCCCAATTAATAAATAAGCCTCGGTACTTGAAGTGGAAAAATTAAGTTCCCGTTAAAAAAAAAGATTGGAAAATAATAAAACAAAATGCGAAAATAATTTTCTACCTTTTCTTCAAAAAGAGAATATTTTAAGTAAACAGGTATTTAAATTTTGTTTAGTGTTTATTAAATTATTTCAAATTCGTTTCATTAGAATTACAAAAATAAATCTTTAAATCTAATTTGGAATTAAACGATAATTTTGATTAAATTTTTCATTTGTTAGGAAGCAATCTCCAGTAATCTGGGGAAAATCTCTTTAAGATCTATCTCCAGTAATCTGAGTAATCTCTCTAATTCATTGGGAAAGAAATAGTAACTAAGTGACAAATAGGAGAGCGTTGAATGAATGAATATTATTTTGATAAAATTAAAATTTACACAATAGTTTACGTATTACTAAAAATTGACACATTATTGTGATTAAATTTGATTAATTGATTTAACATTCTTGAACGATCACCATACATTTTTCAGTTTGTTTATAGTCCGAAATAAAAAGAAATATTGCTATGAATAATAAGCTAGACAATTTTTATTTTATTGAACGCTAAATAGATGCAGCAATGTTTTTTGTTGCTTCAATTAATTACATACTATGCTTTGTTACGCATTACGCAACGAACCCTAATTTTCTGCCCGAAGCTTTAGATTGAAGTTGATAATATTAGCTTGAAAGTGGCTGTCCTCAATTTTAATGTATTATTGGATACGATGTTGATTATTCTCTTCTCGACGAGTGTAATGAATGATGGTTTCGATACCAGTGCGTCTTATTTAATTTCTTATGCCTGAAACAAATATCGATGAAAGGACGCTGTTTTATATTTTCCAATATAGTTTAAAATAAGCAAAATGACATAATTTGCACTATCAGTATCTCATAAATATATTATTATAACTTTTTTTTAAAAATTTTAATTCAATTTACATAACCATCTAATAATTAGGGCACTAAATAGTATAAAATAATGAAAATGCTGTACTCAGTAGAAATTTTGCGGTTAAATATCGTTTCCGAACACAAATTAAATTACAAAATACGGCCACTGTCAGAGATTTTTGGAATCAGTCACATGAATATGTACACACACGTGTGCATGTATATGGATTTATGATTCCACTTTTGGCTATACCGCAGTGACAGTGAAGTTGAAGGTGATTCAAGCCTTTGTGTACATTTACTTACAATATACCTGGCCACTAATACTCTAGTTGCTAAATGTATTTAAATATACCCGTATAAATTTACTTGCCTACCGATCTACGTACTAATTTTGGTCAATTCATGCATTATTTCGTAACTGTTCTCACTTACTTATCTACTAACCAACAAATAACATAGTTGATTCTTGCCTTGGTATGCACGTTTACTTACTTTTTTATTTCCTATTTCCCGGCTTACTTCATTACAAGTGAAATGAGCTCATAGCTGACGAATTTACTCCTCAGAAGTGAGAAGTTTCTGTGGTCATCTTACGGATCCATCATAATGAAGTGATTTTGTTATAGGACCGATATATATTGCACTAAGTCATATCAAAAACTTAAGAGACTTTACTACTAGATTATCATTAGTCATATATTACCCAAACTTGATCCCGGGTAATTATGTGTACATTCTTAAAAAATTATGTAATATACCTTCAATTTCCGTAGTCATACTCTGACCTTCTTTTTATAATACGATATGGAGGCATTCAAATAAAAAAATATCCAAATTGATTGACTAATGCTGGTGATATGAGTTAACATCCACAAAATGGACCTCACTGCAGCATAAGGCTCAGGATTTGGAATCTAAAGCACAATACTGATTTAAAAACAACAGGTTTTACAGTGATGTTTTGAGAAAGTAGCACTACCGCAGCATAAGGACAGAAAGGTAAGAGTGGGAACCCGATGTTTAATGAAACATTCTCTGCTGGAGGCCTACGATATAAATTTAAAAATAGCAGATCCTCAAATCGTACAAAGTCTACTCTGAAGAGTTGTAACTCAAAGTTTATTCGTAGGAAAATTGCTTACGCCGAAAAATACTAAATTAAAAACGGCAGATCTTCAAGTCTCACGGTTTAAGCAGACAGTACCTCTGCAGTAAAAGTAAGAAGTTGCAATCTGGAGTTTAACATAAAAGTTTCTGCTGCGATCTTGGAACCAGGAATCTAAAAGCAAAGTCACTTCTTGAGAGCCACAATACTGATGTAAAAAGAATAGATCTTTAAGTCTCACGATCTAATCAGGCAGTACTCCTGCAGCATCTGTATACTGAAAAAATGGAATCCATGGTTCAAAAACAGAGAGTGCCTGTAACCTATAATATTATTTAAAAATCAGCAGACCCACAATTCTTACAGTTTATACAGGTAATACTTCCTACAGCATCAGAATTGATGCGTTGGAGCCCGAAGTTTGTTGACAGAGTCTCTGCTTGGTGCCAACAAATTAATTTGAAAATAGCAGATCCTCAAGTTTCCCCGTGTAGATAGGCGGTACACCTTCAGTAGCGTAAATGAGAAGATGAAGCCAGAATTTAATGATAGAGTTTCTGTTTAAGACCCACAATATGAAATTAAAAACATTCATTGGTAGAGAATCAACTTCCCTAATCAAGTTTCACGATTTAGGCAGGCAGTACCCCTACCCCGTCAAGATTGAAGAGTCGGAACATAAATTTAATGGCAGAATTTCTACTTATGAGCCACAGTATTAATATAAAAATAGTACATCCTTGCCCATGGTTTAAGTAGGCAGTACTCCTGTAGCATCAGGACAAAGGAGTTGGAGTGCGGAATTTATTCACAGCTTCTGCTGGTCATCCACAATATTATTTTAAAATCAGCAGACCCACAAATCTCACAGTTTAGGCGGGTAACTCTTCTTGCAGCATAAAATTGAGGACCGGAGTACGATGACAGGGGCAATATTATCGTTGAATTCTATGGCATATCTTCAATTTACGTGGTCAAATTCCAACCATATTCTTATGGTAACTTAGAATTTGCTTTTCTAATTAAAAAGTACTATACGAATTGGTTTAGACATGCCGGCAATATAAAGTAACATAGATAAAAAAATGTATTCGAATGGATAATACCCATTTTTTTTGGTAGTCGATTAACAAACATCAGCCACAGAATTTATGAATTTCATTATTTGGATACGAAACGTATTGGCTAAGTTATATCGCCCGAATACGTGTTATACGAAAAAGTTTTCGTTTAGCATAAATTTTCCCGTTTAGCATAAAAAAACCTAGAAATTAGTTTTATTCTAATGTACATACATTCATACTTTATAGATTTTTTATTTATAATAGCGCTGCAGGTGAAGCTTCCAAATTTTCTATAATTATGTCTCAGCATTTGTTCCTAATCTAGTTTAATGCCAAAATTTCAAAATACCTAAATTGTTTCAAGCAATAGTGACACAAGCTAATATATATTATATGCTTGCATACGTAAATTTGGCGAACAAAGTACCGTAATCATTTCTGAAGTAAATTGAATATGTGAATCAAATAAAGTTACATAAATAAATTAACACAATTTCACTTTCGTATGTATTGAAATTACTGTGCGTTCTTCATTCATAATGATGCCTTGAAAACAATGGACATGCACATATCTGTTTTTATAATATGCAATATACATTTACCATTTCACATAAAGCTATGCATTTTTTGAGTTTTCACTCTTCTTAGTAACTATTTATAAATTTAAATTATTACCAGCATTTTTAATTTTGAATTGAATTTTTTTGCGTGAAGTTTTATTGTTTTGGGTTGATAGACGCATTGATGGTTGATCGACGCGTTGAATAATTTATAAATAAAAATTAACAAATATTGACAATTAAAATAATGAAAAATTTGGACGCCCAAAGTTTAAGTCGAATACCTATTTTAAAATGTAGAAGTTAAAAGAAATTTTAATGCGCAATTAGATGAGACAACAAACGTAATATTGTTAGTAATAAACAATATGCAAGATAATCTTTGAAGTTAGACATAAATAAAAGGCGTCGGTGTTTCTTATAAGGAATAAAATTTTTGTATTTTCGGAATTAATCAGGTAGAATGCTAACTCTAATGAAAATTTTGAGCCGTATTATATAATTAATTAGCCAAAAAAATGTAATTATATGTATATATACCGTAAAAAATAAATAGTTTATACTAATAAACAATACATTTTTAGTTTATTATAATAAAAACTTTGCCGTCTAATGTATCACAAAATAAAAAATAATTTTCCTGAATGTGAATTATATCGCCGTGGGACAATTTCTCAATCGATTCCATAGATAGCTTTCAGAACTATGCACCCAAATGACTAGATGATTTAATAGGCAGCTGGTCATCACTGCTAACGAATATACAAATTAGTATTCATGTAATATTCACGGCGCTAATGTATCCAGACTCTGTCCCCGATCCTGCGGGATACATTAGACGGCAACGCGCCTCCAAATGCAATATTAATACATCAAGCAGCGCCTAACGTTCTACGGACCAATAAATAATTTTAAAAAATAAATATTGTATTTATTATGAAAACATAAGAATAAAATCTTATTTTCCATGAAACACCAAGCGGATTTTAAGTGGAAAAGCGATATTTAATGATACGTTTTATTTTATTAGAGACATGTTGTTGGGTTAATCACTAATTTTTTTATTAAGTTTTTTGTTCAATATTTTCCATTTAAAAGTGTTTTATTCAACGTTGTGGTTTTAAATCGATTTTAAAAAAATTCTTGCACATTGCTATTCTTACAGCTGATATTTTTTAAGTCTGATAGACTCAGATACATTAAATATTTGATCTCTTGTCTCAATTAACTCAATTATTTATGAACAGTCCTTGCATCAGTTAAAGATTTTAATATTCTGTTCTATTCTTCTTCGTTTAGTTCATAGTGATTTAAATTATTAAGGAAAAAATACATATATACTACATTGAATGATAGGTAGTTTTATTGAAAAATGGAAGTTAAAAGATATTTCTAATAGATTTTCTGCCAGATTTTAATCTCCGCTTACAATTAGGAGCGCTAAAAACTGTATATTTTTTTTGGTAATATTAATAAAGGAAGAGTGCAATTTGAGAGTCTCGGTTATTTAAATTCTCGGGCATTTAGGAATCTCGGTTATTTAATTTCTCCATTTTTGTTAACAATTGTGATTAGTAGAACTAAGCGAAATAAAAGACAAAATATCGGTTATTTTAATTAAATCAACGGTACCATTGTAGAAGGTACTACCAGTATTAACCCATACATATAATATAACCGTAGAATGTGTCTGCATTTCGAAAATATTTACGAAAAAAATGTGACATCACAAAAGTAATAAGAATTTTTCTAAATTTCTTTGTGGGTTTTATGGTGGGTGGTATTTGTTTATATCACACTAGAGTCGCTGAAAGGAATTTGATTTTCACTAGGGGATTCTCTACAGATCGCGGTACAATGTAAGTCGTTGTTCTACCGCTATCGATTAAACTATAGAAAACTACTTTGAAATTTATGTACAAAATGCTAAGTGCCTTGATAACTATTTTGTAAATATAATATAATAATAACTATATGGCGTTATGTATATTACTCTTGCAGTTAACTTTGTAAAATTTTGCAATGGGCCATGTATAATTTATGCATTGTTGGTCAGTATTTACCATATAAGTGGGTAAAACCTTACATGACAGTGGTATGAAGAGATCGAAGTCCATTTATTTTGCTCTTGATAATTTATATATTTTGTATAACAGTATTATAATTACTTATGATGCATTGAAAAACAAATCAAAACATGATTATTTTAGGGTTTAAGGATTTAGGATTATATTAAGGAGAAACCTACAAAATCCCACCCCTTGAGAACGGATGTTTATTAGTTGAAGATCAATAATACATATGTAACAATACCGCTTGTAGTATACAAGGAATTTAGAAGTTATTCGCGTTATTTTTATCGCTCGCCATGTAAAATGAAGATATGTGTGCAATATTTATTAGTTAACTAGTTTTATTTATTTTGTAATATTAAAATTACGTAAATACAAAAATAATAAATATCAGTATTATTAAGGAATTAGTTAGAATTTCATTCGCTATACAGGCCAACTAACAAGAATGTATTGAAAAATGGAAGTGAAAAGATATTTCTTATACAATGATTTTATTTTCCACATGCGGATTTATCGAGGTAGCAATAACTTGTGAAAACTAATAAATGTCAACCATTCTTTTGCCTTTTGACATGCACTTTTTTTCGTCGAATTGGTTTCTGCCCGTATAATAAAACATGCGTAAAAACATAAACACAAAATATCATATTTTTACGTGAATAAGAATCTAAATCTAAACAAAAGAAAAAATCTAAACGAAGAACCTAAAGAAAAAAGTTACTTCTTCATTATTTTCTATAGCTACTTGCTTACTCCGTGTTTCCAAAATGCATGTAGTCTAAAAATAAACGACTAAGGATTTATTTAATGCAAATAATTTAATAGAGTGCCAATGACAAATATGATGATTATAGTTCAAGAAATTTTAGAACCAGCCTATTGCAAACTAACATATCCAAGAGTACACCTATCTCCTTTTAATGGATCGTAACCAAATATTTCTTTCGCCATAACAAAATGTCTTATCTTCATTCGCCAAAGTATTTGAAACTGTTTTGCACCACCGTATTTATATGCATATCCAATCCCAGTTAACGAATTTCCAGAACAATTTCCGTCCAAAGTGTTCCACCGTCACAAATCTCATTAATTTTGTGTATGCGGATGGAAAATTAGATCAAGGTCGTCAAGTTGATGTAGCCTATTATGATTTCAAAAAGGCATTTGACCGAGTCGACAATGAGATTCTACTAGTGAAATTATTGAGAGCAAGTATGTCTTCCGCTCTAATAAAATTTTTCGTCAATTACTTTCGGGCTCGTAAACAATACGTCCGACTTAGAAATTCTGAACCTCGGTCTTACGTTACTCAATCTCGAGTCAGTCAAGGTAGTAATTTAAGACTATTTATGTTTCTGATTATAATAAAGGATTTGCCTACAGTTGTCAAAACTGCTTATTGCCTTCTATTTGCCGATGATTTAAAACTCTTCTTAGGTGTTAATAGTCAATTCGACAGTGATCATTTTCAATGTGATATCGAATCAGTATTCCAATGAAGTCTGAGCAACAAAAAATACATTTCAATGTAAGCAAATGTGCTATGATGGCATACTCCCGCTCACTTGTCCCCCTTGTGCGTAGTTATGAGTTGGGCGGAGCTACACTCAGGAGGACTTCAACTATGCGGGATCTCCGTGTAATTAAGGGCAATCATCTTACATTTCGCAATCTTATCGTGGAAACCTGTCAGAAAGCCTACTAGATACTAGGATTTGCCATACAGAATACCCACGATCTTCAAGATATCGAATGTATCATTACATTATTTAACTTTTTGAGTCGTAGTATAATTGAAACGAATGCACTCATCTGGTCTCCGTATGAAGGTACTTATATCCTCATGGAGAAAATATTAAAAAATATAATAGGTTTTTGTATTATAAAATGCATGGATATTATCCTTATTTATTTACCTCAGATTTCGAAATGAACATGCTTGGGTGTAATTTCCTTCAACTCCCAAAGGAATTGCTTTTAATCATGCATTTTTTTAAATTATTAAATCATTATGTTGATGACTTCTCGATCCTAAGTTTAGTGGCTCTTTATGCTCCTGGCTGCTTCATGAGGGGATGATGTCATTGTTTATTTTACCTCCCTAGAGCGTGTACGAATATTCTATAGCGTTCGCCTGTATTTCATGAACTCACATTCCTCAACGAAGTGTTGCGAGGTGCACCCAGTCTAGATATTTTTTGCTGCTCCATTGACCATTTCAGAAATGGGGTCATAGAGTTGCTTAGTAGTTCACGATTGATTGCTAGATCATATATAACCAAATTACTGTGTATTTATTTTTCAATTATATGCAATTGCTCGGTAAGTGTATTGTTCTATTAGTCATTGTTTTATAAATCTTTGTTATATATTCTTCCATATGCCCAGCGATTTGGGTAACACTGTAAGTTGGGTTTTCAAGAAATAGTAAAAAATAAATAAAATTGTTATAAACCAACGTTGCAAGGGCGACAAATACGAGATTTGTTACTTTCATTCATGGCGGCCTTAAAGCCACTTCTCAACTATATTTAAAATAAAACGGCATCATATATCAAATGTTAGAAAATATCATCCCACTTCATTAATAAGTTGTATATTAATCTAATGATCTGCAAATAAAACAAAACGGAAACTGTTTTTTTTCTAGCTAGTTTTACCCAGTTTAGATATAAAGAATAATCTTAAGATGACTGTAAGAATAATGGACATAATGGCACCTATCATAAAAATTATAAAGGTAATCTTTATTTATGTAGGTATAATTTGTATTGAAACGTTAAATTGCCATATCTTTTTGTAAAACATAGCCTAAATATTAACTCAAAGCTAACAGAATCCACAGTAAAAACTTTATTGAAATTCATTTAGATGCTCTTGCGTGGTAAGAGAAATAAAAATTAAAAAATAAAAACAAATCTGTCAAATCGATGTTAACCTGGTATGTTAACCGATAAAAACCTGGCAAGCTTGAGCAGAACTCGCGCTACAAGTATTCCGTCCAATTAAATTATTAATTTTAATCACTTAACGATATACTGTTAAATGTTTTTCTATAAAACTATTTGCAGTTATTAATTTTTCATTTCTACTAAAACTTTTCAGTACTTTAGGGAAATATGGGGGAATGTTAAATTTTCGAATAAAAAATAAGGATTTTTTTATATACCTCGTAAACAAATGTTACCTCATATATACATACTATTTAAAATAAAGACCTAAAACTAAAATTAATATTCGGGGTCATTTACCCCGTCTATGAATTTTAGTTTTATAAAATGTAATTTTGTTTTTAAAAATTTAAAAATGGGTAAATTAAATAGAGACATGAAGTAGAGATTACACTGAATTACTATGAAAATTTCACGTTTATACGTCGCTTGTTTTCTGAGAAAATTAGTGGCGAATACAGATAATCGTAAATACATTACCTACTATATAACATATACATGGGCCTAAAAATACAGTGCGTATTTAAAAAAAATATTTCATCTAAAAATAAGGCTATAGTTTCCTGTAACTTTGTGTGGATTACTAAAAACCCCTGCTTTTTCATAAATTTAGATTCAGTACTCTCGGAATTATGATGCATGATTTTCAGTACATATTTTTATTATTGTTCAGAATATCTCTGAAAATATGATATCTAAATTATGAAAATAAAATACCCTTCTAACTGGTCTTTTCAAACCATTATACATGAAAAATTTCGAGTTCTGATTCCTTCATCCCCTCCATCAAAAATTCTGACATGACCATATGAGTGCAGGAACTGTTGAAGTATGTGCGGGTTAACATGTTTTACTACTATGCTAAATTTCGCGTTTTTACATCAAGTAGTTTTTAAGAAAAATTACCTGTCACAAACGGACAAACACGTGAGTAATCTTATAAGGTTTTCGCTTTTTCTTTCTCAGTATTATTAACCAAAGTAATATGGAGAATAGAAAGTACGTTGCAGTATGAGTGAGACATTTTGAACATAAATTTAAGCAAGTGTAAATACATGCTATAACAAAATAATTTCAGTTTAAATTACTATGTTTTCTTGTTTTCTAGTTATTTTCAGACTAGTAAATCATATTTGTGTACAGTTTACACTGTTAGGTGTACAGTTTACAATAACCGTGCCACTTTTCCAAACTGACATTTCGTCTTATTGTTATGAAATCTTAATTTACACGTAAATATGATTTCGTACAAAATTTAAACACAAATTGTTTTATAAACTAGTCGACTAATTTAAGAAATAATATTTTGCCGTATTATATGTGTAATTAATACCCGAATAGTTGATGTGGCGTACTTAAGGTAATATATTTATAGTTGATTACGTAAGTATCATTCATTTGTTAAATATAAAACATTATGAATTATAATATTTTAATTAAAAAACAAATTTATACCATAGCATAGAAATGTCAGTCTCGTTATAATTACACAAATAGCGTGGAAACAAATTGCGGATATTTTTATTCAGAGCAGCTGCCACACGACTGACTTGGGGAGCATTTCGGCACAGAATGAAATGCCGGCATTACGAAATCTATAGAAACCGAAAAGGTACTGTTCTGAAAGAATATTTTTCTTGTTATTTCGTCGAGGACTATTTTTTTAAAAATTGTGAAATGAGAAATGAGCATTTTACTGCTTTTTCACATTTCAAATTAAAGTATAAATGTTTGGAATGAATCCTTTAAACTTGTTTCTCGTTAGCAATTTTGTCGAGGTGCAAAAATTTCTTGTAAAAACTAATTTCCAAGAAATAAAGATATGAAACTAATAAACATTTTTTTTTAAACAGCTGAAGGCTATTTTTTGTTACGAAATGTTTTTACTATGTATTATCATAATTAAGAGTAATTTCTCAAAAATTGAGGTTTTTCGTCAAAAATGTTAATACGCCCTTAAAAGGGAAAATTCTGAGTATATTTGTCGTTTCGCAAAGCTGCAGAGTACTTCAGAAAATATCAATTTGCTCAAGATAAAATTTGGAATTTGTGAAGTTTGTAAATATGTAAATTTCTGACCAAGGAAAATACGAAAAGTTAAAAATGCGTCTTTTGAAAAACTGTCTATTATTAAACAAAAATTTTTGTAACCGGTTAACTGTTCTAAAAAAAGAGTTAAAACAATGGAGATGCGAAAATGACATACTTCTCAAGAAGATTTTTAACATTCCAGAAATGCGAATGAAAATATTTACTTTTGAAATGTGCACCTATTTTTAAAGTGAAATTTATTCCTAACCGGAAGAACATAAGGCGATTTAGTTTGCGTTAAGAAAATACCTGACGGAACCAACTTGGTGGAAGTAGAGATAATGTGCTACAGTAGAGACTATGAGTCGCTGCGATGCCATGGTAAAATCAAATTTTATAATATGAAATGCTTTATTTTATGTGAAATTCTTGGGTAGATTTCATTTCACTTTGTATGTATATATATAAATATATATATATATATATATATATATATATATATATATATATATATATATATATATATATATATATATGTACGCACATACATCAACATATAACTTGTTAGTAAAAGACGGAGAATACATTTAATAAAACTAATAGTTTTTATACATTATAGTAATAAATATTCCATTAGTGGGATTAAAGCTACATCAACTATGTAATTAATTTAAATAAATTTCATAAATAATAGCAAAGTCTTTAATTGTTTTAATAGAAACGAAAATTTTAAATTAAATACAGAAACATGTGAATATAATATACACTAAACTCGACTAATTACAAATATAAGGATATTGTGTCGGTTAATAAAATAAGGGGCAAAATCCGCTTTAATGATTTTATTTCAATTTACGTTTTTTTTGGAAGATTGAAATAGTCCTTTATGAATATTTAATACAATATTTTGTTGAATTCTTCGTCCCTTGAACATAAATAAATAATTGCAATATTTACGCAACGTACTACAAAGAAATAGATATTACCGATTTGGCAAAAAAACATGATTTTTATCGATTTTATCAGATAGTTGTACTCCTGTTTTTAGAATTATTATAATTGTCAATGTTTACAAGAAATATGTTTGTAAATAAATTATTTGGTGCATTTTTTATGCTAATTTTAAGCTAATTGATTCCTGATAGGAGTCACTTTTATGTAAAACTCATTTTTAATTTTAATTTAATATTTATTACTAATTTGACGATTACCTCTTTGATTACTTATAATAGAATTTAAAAGGATAGCAATGTTTTTATAATGTAGTTGATGATCGTGAATTTTACTAATAATGATTGATTTTGCCAAGTTTCGTATGGATACACAATATCAATGAAAATTATTACTTTTGAAGTACACATTTGAATCAGCGTGTGTTTGTGTGTGTATACATATAATACACACACACACACACACACACACACACACACACACACATATATATATATATATATATACATATATATACATACCGACACATTGAAATTATTAATTAATTTTATGTAATTTTTTTGATGATGATTTTGTATTTTCGTGAAAATTATAAAAAATTACTTTAGCCTTTAGAAGGGATCAATGAAAGGAAGGGAAGTGGGATGTTTTCAATTGAAATGTATAAATTAGAATCTACAACTAGTCTACCTAAGGTATAACCAAAAGAATTTGAGTCATATATGAAAACTTTTTATTTCCTTAATATAGTACTATGAATTAAGGTATGAGGCAAGATTCTCCTTTCTCTAAAAATAATGATTACTGGATTCTTCACGCGGGTACAGAATTGTATAATATGTGTACTTTCTATTAATTAATTTTACGTAATTATATTGATGATGATTTTGCATTTTCGTAAAAATTACAAAAAATTACGTATGCTTTTAGAAAAGATCAATGAAAGAAAAGGAAGTGGGAAGTTTTCAATGGAAATGTATGAATTGGAATCTACAACTACTCTACTTAAGGTATAACCTAAAGAATTTGAGTCATATATGTAAACTTTTTATTTCCATATTATATTACTATGAATATAGGTATGAGGCAAGGTTCTCCTTTCTCTAAAAAATATGATTACTGGATTCTTCACGCGGGTACAGAATTTAATGTGTATTTTCATCAAGGATACGTTACTAAGTTACTTTCGTATTTTCCGAATTTTTTATCAGAACTTTCTAAAAATGATTTTATGTAACTATACACGTACACCGTATTCTAGAAAATTCGATTACCATAAGTTGAATTTTAATACACAATCGTACTTCGTCACCATTGGAATATTATTAAATAAAATTGCCACGATATTTTCAAGTGCCATACTTGAAATTATTATATACCTGAAATAGACATGATAATCTGACGCCAATTCCTTGATATTTCATGAAAATATGACTTATTGATTCACATTGATAAAGCATTGGGAGGCGTGCGATACGACAAGATATATTAAATTACACACTTATTGAGTCATATGCCAATAATTGTAACGCCTTTTGTATCATTAGGAAATACTCGCCTGACTGTATAAGTATGCTCATAGTTAATAAGATATATTAACCACAAGCACATTGAAACGGTTAGTCAAATATGTCACACGATCTCAATATGTGGGAAGAGGGTTGGGAAATAATAAGAAAAAGTATTATAAGACAGTCGCCTTATGGAATCAAATATAATATTATTTTCCTTATGTTAATGCCATGTGTAACGGATGTATTCTTAGTTATGTGTTCTACTTATGGTTAAAGATATGTTCATGTTTATTCCACAAGTAAATTGCTTTAAAATATTGCCCATAATTTTCTAGTTACCATTGAGAGGTTTTCTGTTTAACTTTGCCTTGAAAGATAGTTGCAAGTTACATCTTTTATCCTGTATTGCGGTTTATATTTGTTAAATATAATTCTTAAACGCATTCTAAAAAATTACACTTTGAATGTGTGGTTAATAATTAAGTGTACTGAATTATATTTTTTTGGAATTTTGGTGTGTAAAGGAAAATGTTGTAAAGAGCTCTGACAACAATGGTAAACTGAAACAATTAATAAACTGAAATGAAAAAGTAAAATTACTCATCCATCTGTTGTGAACGAATTTCACTGAGCCTGTTCTATATATCTGATTGAAACTGGGAACGTGAACTTGCAAGAATGTCAAGTCATAACATCTTCTAATTGTACATGTCCCACAACCTCC
Organism: Druceiella hillmani; assembly: GCA_039881145.1. Classification (NCBI taxonomy): domain Eukaryota; kingdom Metazoa; phylum Arthropoda; class Insecta; order Lepidoptera; family Hepialidae; genus Druceiella; species Druceiella hillmani. The sequence goes on from JAYKKI010000014.1 coordinate 21,772,148, forward strand.
GTAGCGGTGCTCTGATACCAGCGTTGTTCGTGCGTTATCGATATGAAATAAGAGAATGCGAGTTGTTTTGGGAGTTCGAATCTTCATCTGAATAGAAAGATGGACAGTCATAATTACCTTGACATATGTTGAATTTACTTTAACTTTAATAATGAACGTCTATGATAAAGGACATCACATTTGTATTTATTAAATAATACTTTTTACAATGATTTGCAGCCACCAAAATGATAATCAAATGCTTACAAATTGTTTTTTGTAAGTTCTCAATACTCTCAAAATAAGTGGCGTATCATAGATTCCAAACAATAACAGGGTATTCAAGTGTGATCTTTCAAAAGCATTGTACAATTTTAAGTGTGTTTCAACATGTTTAATGACTTTGGTGGTTCTTAATGCGAAGCCAAGCATTATATAGGCCTTAGATATAATCTGCTCAGTATATAAATCAAAATGCAGTTTACTGTCGAAAATTATACCAAGATTACGCATGTGGTCGACTTTTTCGATTGACATCTCCTCTATAGCAAATCTAAATTTTATTTGCTTTTTTTTCTTTATGCGAGAGATTTGTTTGTACTTCGAGTAGCTTCAATGCAGTTTGTTTTCTTCACAGTAAATATGAAGTGTATAGAAATCAGCTTGCATGTTTTATTAGTCATAAGTATCTTTCTCAAGAGTAAATAGTTTTGAGATGAAACAGGTACTTATATTATTAGTAATAAAAATAAACAAGAAAGGCCCTAATATTGACCTATCTAGTATATTAGAAGTCACCTAGACATATGGCGATAAAAACTCATTTACTTTGATTGCTTGCAATATTGCTTGCCTATTAGTTAAATATAAAAAAAACCATGAAAGCAGGATGCTCCTAATACCTTTAAATGCCAATTTTAATATCTTTATTAAGTTATCGACCTTATTAATTGCTTTCTTGAAATCCGTGCATATCGAGTCGACCTACTCTACGGAATCCAATGACTTGAAGAAGTGCTAAGAGAAGTAGTAGGTTAGCGGTGGTAGATCTATTAAGAACAAAGACAGATTATTCTAACATAATGTAACTATGAAATATCAGGTACACCCGTTCACATACTAATCTCTCTAACATATTGAGAATTACTGATAAAATAGATATGGGTCTATCTTTAACTATGTTTTACTTGGACACATTCATGCACGGGTGTTATGTGCGTCGTTTATGCAATATATATTTATTAAACAAAAGAGTTAAAGGAATACCTATATTATCTGCGATATATAATGAGGTATTGAGCGATGATGAAGTGAACTTAGTTGAATTAGAAAAGGAAACAAATGAAAGCTTCTGGACGAATTTTCATCTAGCCAAAAATGGGATGTTATGAATGTTCTATGAATGTTCTATGTGGTTAAAATAAAATTGCCATATGTGAAGATTAATTTAATAATTACGGAGAAAACGGAAATGATTACCTTTTGAAAAGGAGAATAACTAATGTATGAACTTATTTAATTAGAATTAAGTGTAATTGGAATTAATTTTAATTTCTACGTTATCTCATGCAAAAACTCCATATTCTACTATAACTTACCTTATTTTCTAATATATTTCCACAAATTGGAGGACGAAAAAAGCGAATTGGATGTCATGCCAGCGTAGTGTTAAAGCACCGTACAAAGCACAAATATCTATGTCTCCAGTGAGGGTTTTCTCAGATTTTTACATTTGTTCAATAAAAAAAATTAGTTTGAATGAGAGAAAAATTACGTATCAATTATTGTTTCAATTTAATTGTAAGCTTTTAAAATAAAATAAAATAATTTCAGTCCATATGTGTACATAAGTGTCGTTCATTTAACTTAACCTTATATATCTGTTTGATTCTAATACTGGGTGATACGACAAGTTGTTAGTAGTATTATGATAAGAATTTAATCAAACTTTTATTTGCTCTTGATACAATATCCTTTCGATCAATAAAAGAGTAATACTAGGAGTATTATGAAAGTCTTAAAATTTTCTATTTTTTTATTAACGTACTAAACTTAAAAAGTGTACCCGAAAACTAAACTTGAAAAGTGTAGCTTAAATGTCGTAAGTTTTGATTTGTTTTATTCCGAAATTCAAAATATGAATAGGTGTATTTTTTTGTTTACATCCGTTTTGATAGATAGTTCAAGAATTGATAAATGTATTTTAAATTTTTTTTTAAACTATACGTAATTTTCTCACTTAGGTTACTACAGTATCCGCATTCTAAAAAACGTGATGTAGTAATTACAATAATAACATCTTCAAAATAGAATTCGATTCTATGTTTATCTATATTTAAATAGATATTTAAAGAAATGGAAACTTCTTTAAATCATTAAGTCCTGTTGAATGTATTACTTACAACCAAGACGAACGACTTTAATAGTTGGTGAGTCTGCAGCGACGACCGTCAACCTTTGTCGAACGAGGTCTGACTCAACGTATACATTTAGAGGTTTCCGTCAGCGTGTATTTGGTCCTATATTCTGTTCTTGTCTTTGTTAGCGCGATCGGTGAAAATCGGGCAAGTCGATTAAATCAATATTTATTCATTATCAATTTTTGTAGGACCTGTGAGTGCATCATACTAGTAAATTCTAATGTTTCCCTATATTGTCGAGAAAATAGAATTTATTTTAATTGCTAATGAATCAAGTAAAATGGAAATGGTTTTTCAATAAGTAACGTATTTTTTAATAGTCTGGCGTAATACATTATAGTTTTATTGTCATAAATTTAAGTTAACTAGAAACTTGGATTTTATTTGCAAGTGTGATATTTAATCAAATATATTAATATCTTGTCAAGGCGATACGTGTATGAGATTTCATAGGATCCTTCCAAGATAGAGTTACTTGATGACAAGAAAAGATCAGATTGACATCTAATAATAGATTAATCTCTTCTCTTATAAATATATTTTACTAAAAATAGATTCTCAGTATAAAATATGTGTGCTTTTCCATTACTCTATGAGAAATGTGGTAATTATCATTATATATGCGCACTTTCTGCGATAAATTAAGGGAGTTTAAATAAAATTAAGATGACGATAATTTGTTTGTTCTCGTAATGTTTTTTTTATTGTTGTCTTACAGACAGGTACTGGATAGCTATTTAAGTTGTAACATAATTGTATTTAAGAGAACGCTCCAATACCAATGAATCTCATTACATTTTATAAAAGATATTAACTTCTTGACGAGCATACACAATGTTTCCTTATAATATCACAAAGTTAGTCTGTTACGCTAAAATAGTATGTTGTCAGAAAAAAATCGAAAGCTTTACTCAAAAAATTGATTTTTATTCACGTGTTAAATGCATATTTATTCGCTCTTACTATCTTGAGTAAATATAGAGAATATTTGGAGCGAAAACTATGTCTTTTTATGAATATTACACGTGAATTAAATTGAAGATTACTCTATTGAGTGTGAAGGCGGTCCTTCTGTCTTAACACTTTATTTCTATGAAAAATATATAATTTATTGCGGTGTGTATGAAATAAAAATAATATTCAGTGAAAAATTAACATGTTTATTGCAATTTTATAACATTTTCGAGGTATATTTTAATTGAACTATGTAGAAGTACTAGTAAAGACAATTCCATTATCCAGATATGATTATTATATATACGATAGGACATTAAAAATTTGGTGTAAAGTAATATATTAAAGAGTTATTTGGAAAAAAAATAATAAAAGAAAAAGCGTATTCATTTTTTTTCATCAGATAATCAGAATTGAGTTTATTCCCGATGCCGTGAAATACTACTTTACTATTTGTTTCATGACTTTATTCAAGAAAATAAATATGAATAACTCAAAAA